>OX365961.1:12317110-13517110 GCA_947247005.1 Spisula solida
TGTTATTATTATTTACACTTCACGGGCTAGACAATGTTGAGTTAAGTATTGTAGACTATTAATTACAAATACGAATGTAGAGTCCCAATTCAGAGATATTTGTGTGACACCGCGAACGTCATCGAAACGTTATTTTCGACGTAACTGAATAACATTTATATTACACCATTTGATCAATTCTTGACATTTACTGTGCAATATAGAAGCCCATCATGTTTTAGAATTATGTTTTAATTGATATATATATCAAAATCGAAATTCGCATTTAGAGAAAGGCTACTTCTGTTTTCAACAATTTTAACTCCTCGTTTTGCTCAATCGGAGTACTTTTCCGAAATTGGTCACCATAGCAACGTATGTAACTTCGACATGACTCATGGGAACATTTATAGCTACTTTATGGGTAAATTACTTAAAATAGAATCAATAGATATGTATTTCTTTTTCATATTTCAGACTTTAAAAAACCTTGTTACATAATTGCAGTAATTACATAATGTCAGGTTTTTCGGGAGATTGACTCAGATGTTGAATGGTTCACTGAAAGTTTCATCAGAATGTTGGTTTAGATGTAATATAAGTTAAGCTTGAACATATGTCATCTGGGGGCCAAAAAACTAGGTAACTACAAGTATGTCAAATCATACAAAACCTTGTGAATCATACATTTTCACTGGATGTTCGTGAACGTTCGTCAGAATGTTTGTTTAGATGTAATCACATTTAAGTTTGAACAAAGTCATATGGAGTCAATAACTAGTTAACTGGGTCCCCAAATCATTGAATGAAACACTGTGTAAGTTATAGCGGCTGTAGTTTGTACTTGACCTTTAAGAAAGTTTGTCCAGATGGAATCTACGTCAAGTTTCAATATTGGTTGATAAATCTTGCAAATAAATAAACAAAAAAGACAGAATCATCTGACAGAAATTGCAGAGCATCAATCACTCCACGAAGGCGTCAAGAAATACGACACACAACAAAAGATGTTCGTAAAGCAGGGTTCTCCATGGCTGATGGTAACAAACAAACCTTTAATTTTGAAGCGTTTATAGTTATTAATCGGATACCACTTGTGCTATTTATTCATGTAAAATTATGATCGCAACAACATTTGACTTACGTGCACCTGTGGTCCGCTGTTTAAGCTGAGTGCTGCCTTCCCAGTCCGAGTTCATATTATCTTTTAACGTACCTCAAAATTAATAAGAGTCATCTACTGTTAATGAACGAACTCTACGTTTAAAGATCCTCGGATCAAGTGTTGAACTTCGTGTGTTATTGAACAGACACACAGACAGACCGACATGAGCAAATAAATATACCACACTACCACACACATCAGATAGATAAAGAATCATCCAACAGAAATAATAAATAATCACAATTGAGGACGTACATCACCAAGGTAACAAGAAAAAAGAAGAAAAACGAACATGCACATATAACAACGACAGCGAATCACATGGACAACCATCAAAGTGACTAAGAAAAGTGACAAAACTGGAACTGATAAAATAAGCATCTAATGTCTCTCTCTCCCTTCAGGAGCTCTCTCTCAGTCTGTCCCTCTGGCCAGATCATGCTGTATCTGCACTGGTAGAGGATGCAACTGCGCCCTTGTGGCTGCAACATGGGTAAAGTGTCTTTGAACGTGTGTTGGCATGAAAAGGGCGATATATAAATCTGGTATATTTTATTTATAGACTACATCTAAACAATAAAATAGTTTTCAGTATAGTTTGGGTACACATTGTTACACATGATCAAGATACCAAAAATGGTATATTTAATTTTGGTCTAATATATATTGCTCTTTTACCCCACCCACTTCATATTTAATGCAGCAAAATAGCACCCAGGTAAAAACCTTATAACTTTTTTCCCACATAAAACTTTTTTAAAAATAATTTGTTATAAGTCTAGTAACACAGATCTTCAAAATTATGCAATAAAAATGTATGTCACTGTGTATCTTTTTCGCAATTTTTGTTTTTATTTTGGTCAAATTTGGCTAAAATGCTGAGAAAATCAATAAAAACGCTTAAAATAAAATATATTGAACATGTAAATATCGCGAAAACACAAAAACACACAATAAACTAACATTACCAGACGAACTGGACCCCCAAAAGTCATTTGGCATAAATAGCAATATTTTTATTTTTTACCCCACCCACCTATTTTGTAATGTATTTTTTTTTCGGAATGTCAACTAGTATTTTCTAATCTTATTGCAAAATACTTATCAGAACTGTTCAATTTAATTTATTTTAGATTATGTTGACACACTTTTGGGAGGCGAAGCCTCTCTTTACTACCATTGCCAATTTCTTAATGTAACCTGAACCGCCTTTAGGCTGCTATGTGAATCCGAATTCAAGTAGTTCCAGAAACTGTCAACATTCCCAGTACTGCTACATATGTTTCTCCAAATGTTTAAACTGATTTAATTCAACCACCACATTTGTTTATTCTAAGATCAACAATTATAGTGAAACTGTTCGTTAAATCGATAGTTTTGCATATAATCACTACGCCGGCGATACCGAACTTGTTTCGTAATATGAAAATGACGTGTTCATCAAATGTCCCGGCGGTATAGCTATTTTTAGAAAATTCAGACCAGGGTCACGTGATGGTTTTATCAATGAATCGTATACCGTCTGCAAAGTACTGTTATGCAATCATATGGTGTCGCTATACTAGCAGATTTCTATAGATGTCTCACGCTGTGTTGGAAGTGACGGTACCGTAGAATCTGATAAATAGGCACGTAGTATTATTTTAAAGCCACTTTAGATACCCAACATGCCTATATAGTCAGATATGCCTATTTTGACATTCAAGACAAGATCGGCAGTATGAAATAGAACATTAAACGATTAAAGTCGGTTTAAGCTTTAGTAGCTGCAACCAGATCGCCACCCATTAGCACTCTCAGTGCTTTGATTACATTTGTAAGGCACATAACGTACTATGACAAATGACGCATGCGCATTAAACCGATCCAGCATCCTTAAACTGTATATTTGTATTGTTGCATGTAGTCTATTTTCTTGTATGTACCAACATTGTAAATCTGGAGGAAATAAAGTTATACATATAGAAGTTTATGAATTTATTTTCTTGATATTTCGTAAAAAGTGCAGTGTATTTTACATTATGTAGTAAAATGTAGTATATAAAGTCCACGTAAAGTACAACACAGTTAAATAGTTTTTGAGAAACAGACGGTCAAAACTGGACATTTGAAGCATTCCGACGTTCTGAAAAGCAAGCAATACATGCATTGCATACTTTGCAATTCAATACTTGGTATGGCACTGGATATAGTTGCCCGGAACTCTTATGTTTAGATCCTTTTTGTTTATTAATATAATTTGACAATTTTCTATGCCAAGATAATTTAAAATAATAGACTTGAAATTGTAAATCATCATAATCAACTGGTAATAGGAAATATTTATAGACTTTTTGTGTATTTCGATTTTCTACTTGTTGGTCTAGTTTAGCTATATCTAATGAACTTTAAAGATGGCCGCCAAAAGGTCATTTGGCAAAGTGACCCGCAAGTTCATCAACCGTTTTCAGACTGCTGAGATATCAAGCTAACCGAAAATCATTGTTGGATCTGTTCACCTCTTTGGTAATGAACCTTCAATTTTCAAGGCCTGGGACATGGACTAAACCCCTCAACCTATTGTTTCGAAATTCTCAGTCAATACGGAAAAATCTAAATTATTATTTATTATAGTCTCATCTATGTATACAACATATATTGCACATTAGACAAATGATATAAAGCCACTCTTATTAAGAGTTATAAGAGACATTATCTACATTATAATAAAACCTCTAGTTATCACAAGGTACATGCACCGTATTCAAGAATCTGATATTACACTTTATTACATAATATATGTTTAAACCTTGAAAACAGTTGTTAATCCTTATTAAAATATGAATTAAAAAGTGAAAATTATTAAAATACTGTGAGTAACCGGGCACTAAGCGCATATTTAAAAACTACGGATGATTGACGCACAGTGACATGTCACGTGCAAAATGGCAAGACAATGCATTAAATCTAAGTTAAACACGTCATATCGGACACCTACATAACCACACCTGTAGCATAATTAAAACTATTATACTGAATATATACTAACTAAATAAGCACTAATTTATTCTGAATATGTCATAAAAATTGTGTTCGATCCCAACATAAAACATTGAATGGGGTATTATTGTAGCCCATTTATGACAAAAAAAAGGAAAATTACCCCTGTTGTCCAGTGCATGTACTATCTTGAATTCGTTTCTTCAATCGCCTTAGTTCTTCCTTAAAAAGTTGCCCACTCAGACAATACAGAAAAAAGTTAAAAGTATTGTTACACCATAATAATATGTGCGTGATGACGGTCACCAACTGCCATCGGGCCAATGCTCTTGGCGTTATTTCTGAATCCGCGTTCCTCATAGGGATACCAACAGCGAATGGAGTTACACTAACAAAGAAGCACACGGAGAGTATGAACAGCATTGTCGTTGGTATTTGTCTTCCTGCCATGGACATCGTACGAGCGGCACCATTAACTGGTGGATTTATTCTCCTCAATCGACGACTTCTACGTACAGCAAGGACGATAGCAATGTGAATGTTTCCAGTTAGTATTATACTCATAGGAATCAACGAGTAGATGATTAGAACAATCACAGACCATGTCCCCTTGAACCACTCTTCGTAGCTTTGAGAAACAAAGTTACAAGCAATGATACTTCCCGAGGTGACGCCATTGTGTGTCGTACTGTTGCTTTCTGAGGTTGCGCCTTGTTGGACAGTTTTGTTGCTTCCCGAGTTAGTACCAGTGCTTGCTGTGTTCTTGCTGTCCGAGGTTTCCACATTGTGTGCATTAGTTTTGTTGCCCTGGGTAGTTCCATTTTGTGTCGTGTGTTTGGTGTTGGATTTTATAAGATTGTGTGGAGCACTGCTGTTGTCCTGAGTAGTCCCAATTTGGGTCGTGTTTTTGAAGCTTCTGTTGTATCCGATCATTGTTGGGTTACTTTTGTCGATGAGCCCATTGGATTCTTTGTGGGCGAATCCAAACAAATGATGACTGCTAACCAGACTTACCCCAACTGCTAAACACATGGACAGCACAAACGCCTTCTTAGCGTTAAATGTAGCTCTAGCAAATATTGGTGCTTGCGTAAACACTTGCCTCTCTATGGTCAGAAAGGCTAAAAGCCAAATAGAAAGTCCACCAGCAGAGTATGAGGTCCATAGCCTTAATTTGCAAATAACCTCCGATTGGTCTTCTAAAGTATGTTCGGTAAAAGTATTCATCATGTCGGGTAATAAGTCCGTCCAAAGCACTGTTAGGTCACACACCGCTAAAACTAGTAAAATCACACACGTTGACCTTGCACGCATTTGACGCCGAGACAGGATAACTACGTTCGTTATGTTCCCCAATGATCCAATACACAGCAAACAAAACGGAACAGTCCTCCATAGCCAGTATGCCGCCATACACTCAGTATAATTGTACGGCTCGCACGTCTTAGGATAAAATACGATCAATTGCATCGTTGGACTTTACTAAAATTCGCGTATTCTTAAATTAAAAAATAATTCAAATAAAACAACATTTAGAAACAAACGATGTTTATAAATACTTGACAAATATCCGGTCGATACATATCTTTCTGAAGTTATACGTATATCGCTTAATAACTTACGTCACATGTTGTAACCATGACTATATTAGTATATTTGATAATACTTGGATTAGTTGTGTCTATTGAAAATCTTTATGGTTGTAGCCACTTATATCCTGCAAACAAAAAGTTTAGTCAGTAGGAATTCGTATGTTAGTTTTATGTAGATAAATGATTGGAAGTAATAGAATATCTTTTATACATACCTTTATTCATTTCTAGAAGTACCTCTTAAACTTAAGGATGATCACACCAAAACACGTTTTGTCACAAAATAACACCAATCAACTCATAGGGGGTCGAAACTAAAATTCTGAAGCGTCTCGAGATTTATTGTATCCTCCAGGACTCTGAACAAAAGCGATGCATCGTCGGCCTCGGGCTGTAGAACTAACTTCTTACGAATGCCAAGCCAACGGTATCCGTTGACATTTCTAGAACAACGCACAAGCCAAATATATGTTTTTGAAGAATGACATCAGAATGACATCAGAATGACATCAGAATGACGTCACTAGATAACGATCGACGTGTTGAGTCGTTTTATTCGGTCGTCTTGATCGAAGTCTATCACTGTTTCACTGTTATTTTGTCTATACCAGACCAGTATATGATGAACTGAGTGACCATGCACGTTAGAATACTGCGCGGCGTTGTTAACAAAAGATCAACAATCACTCAACGTCATGCCGGGACAACAAGCCATATGGAAAATTGGAAGTTTTTCTGTTGTCTTTTTAAATGTTCACCCACTGTAGTTGACTTATTGCAGAATAACACCATTGGTATTGTTACTGTAACTCCCATGACATGCGCATGACTTGCACGTCTAATTTGAGGTATTGGCTGAAAACACGTCACCCATACTGTGTAAATGAAAATTACCATGCATATCGTCCGATATGCTCTCTTCACATGTCATAATCCATTTTCGACTGTTTTGGTCAATATTCCGCAATTTAAATCGCAATTGAAATATTCTGACTGAACTTTTGGTTTTGAGTATATTTAAATATATACAAGTATTAACCACGGTGTTGTCATAGTAACCACGCGTGACCATCTACCACTTTCATTTTCATTAGGAATTATTGGGAAACAAACCTGCTTATCAGACTCATTGCAACGTACGTGAAGTATGCAACTCACTCGCTTAGAATTGGAAGGTCGTAAGTACAAAATCAATATTTTGAGAAAACAAGAAAACACTGTCTAAAAACTACTCTTTACTTATGGAAAAACGAGCTTTTTAAACTTCAGTTTGGTCATCATGACCACTTCCGATTTTCTTGAAAATAGGCTCATAAGAAGCGCAATGAGATGCGTATTTCAAACATGCATGAGTACTTACGAGCTTCTAATTCTAAGTCGGCGAACTGACTATAGAGCTATTTCCCATTAAATTGTATATATTGAACAAGGTGGAACTATTTTGTTAAGCCGAACTTGGTGCTGTTGTTCATGTATATGAGATACACGTATATTCCGACTCTAAATTTAGACTGTACTTTGAAGCATTGCATGAGTTATATTATACAACATATATATGCATTGCGATTTTACATAAACAAAACAATACCAAGTAAACAATGATGCAAAACGTGTGAATTAAAACGATGTACTTCAGTCTTATAACATAAAACGGACCTTAATTTGAATAACCGTTAATTTGATCGAAGTAAAAAAACAAACATTTCTTCAAATAAATTTAACATGGAGATCGATCGATATAATAGAGTTTATAGACTAGATTGAAAGTGTAAAAGATGTTGAAGAAGGATTTCAATTTTTATGTCGTTTATATCGGAATTGACGAGTATCTTATATTCCTAAGCATTAATACAAAATACTAAGCGTCTTTAAGTTCATTGAATTACTTCAAAGTAGTAATACGTCTGTTTTTAAAGCTCACTATCTTTTGTACAAAGGCTTTCAAAATTAGAAATTGGTTGTATTTCACAACAACAATTTGTATAATTATTTGTCTTTATCAATTAACAATGTATTCATTCGAATCCAAAATAACTAAACAATCGCGAGTGGAATCCCTGAAAACAATAAAGGCCATACAATTTGTCCATTTTAACTGTCCTGATAAAATTCGTCCACTTTAAAGGTCACAGTACAAGGCTAGGGTAAGTGGTCATGATATTTGTGTATAAAGGACAATTACATAATTGATGCTTGCGCTTATCGATCAATGCTTTTACCTTGTATAGTCTATAATAAACTATACCATACGTCATGGCTGGCCTTGTGGTCATTGCGCTAAATTGTCATATAAGTTATAATAATAAAGACTTTGTTTAACGAGAAAACTCATTTGACAATTAAATTAAATGGCAATCTTCCATGAGATCCTCAACAATAAACATTTGAACAAGAACACTAGTACATAAAATGAAAAAGCATAATGGCAATTTGGCCCATATGACGTCCACAATATCATAATTTTATATATAATTGGGGAATTTCATAAAAGAGTTTCAGTGAATGATGTGCGAAACCGATATGTATGGAATCTACAATAAAAGGAAGGTATAAATCAAAATGCTAATCAATTAAATTTATAATTAATCACTACAAAGCTTAATTAGATATAGGGACATCATTAGAGCCAGCATATCATATAACAACATGTAAATTAAAACAATGACATTTTTAAAAGCATGAAACGGAATTGAAACATAAAACACACTGCATGCCATTCTGCAAACATATATATAGGGCTATACATGTATAGTGAAGTAATGATTATGACTAGTCAGTCATTCGATATTTAAGTAGCAGAAACATGGGGTGTTTCAAAATAAGACGGCTTCACCCAGCGTAGATATAAAGTTTTAAACTGTTTAATAGAAGAAGAATTTTTGATATTATGAGGAATAGAATTCCATATTGAGGTACCAGAGAAAGCAAAAGTGTGGCGAAATAACTCGGAATTGGGTTTAGGACTATATAATTGGTATGTAGAAGATGAGCGTAACAGTCGTGAATGAATATCTGCAGTAAATTTAAATGCAGATTTAAGATAGTCTGGTACATCACCTCTGAGAGTTTTGTACATTTGAATAGCTTTCTGATAAATAACGCGTTCATGAAATGTCATCCATTTGAGTTTTGTAAATAGAATACTTGAAGGGGTTGAATAATCACAATCAAGAATTACTCTAGCTGCTCTTTTCTGAAATTTTATGAGTTTATCTTCAAGACTGCTGGTACAATTTCCCCATACAACACAGCAAAAGTCAAAATGTGGAAGAATATATGCGTTATAAAAGCGCTTCCGAGTTTCAATGGAAAGAAAATATTTAATTCTAGATAAGAGGTGCAAATAGGAATTACATTTCTTTATCACATTATTGATACATGTATGGTCTGCCCAAGATAGGCTATCATTAATTGTGATACCTAATAACTTTGCTGTTGTAGTAACTTCAATAGAATTATCATGAAAAGGAATGTTAAGATTGGATCCAACAATATGATGTTTATTACGTTTACTTGTCATAAATCATAAATAAAGACTTGGATTTTTCAGAATTAATGGCAATTTGATTTAGTTTACACCATTGATTAGCATGCAATAAATCTCTAGTAAGTGAAAAAAACAACATCATCTAATGTCTTGCAGCGGGTTGATAATGTGGTATCGTCAGCAAATATGTCAGAAACGGAATGTGAAAGAGAAAGAGGCAAGTCATTATTAAATATTAAAAATAATAATGGACCGAGAACTGAGCCTTGTGGAACACCTGCTAGAACTTTGCCAGGTCAAGAATATTTGCCAGATATAAATGTTTTTTGAGTTCTTGAATTGAGATAGGACTTAAACTAATTTAGTGTTGTAAAATGAATACCATATAGTGATAGCTTTTGTAATAAAATATCATGGTTTACCAAGTCAAATGCTTTACTTAAATCAATGAACAATGTTCCAACTATTTCATTATTATCAACAGCTGATATCCAGTCGTCAAGCTTTTTAATTAAAGTGATTTTTACGGAATCCTGATTGTCTGTCATACAAAGTTTGTTGTCAGAAAGATAAGACTTTACGCACTTGCTAACGTGTCTTTCAAGTATTAAGGAAATAACTGGTAAAATGGAAATAGGTCTATAATTATTTTTATCATGTCTATCACCCTTCTTGAAGATTGGAATGACTTTTGCTGTTTTGAATGCGAATGGAAATTTGTTTGATTTTATACTACAATTAAATACAGATGTTAAAGCTGGTGCTATCACTGAAGCTGATAATTTTAGATATTTGGCATTGATATTATCAGCACCTGTTGATTTAGTGGGATCAAGGGAATTATTATTGGGTTTCAACAAAACTAGTCAATAGTGGAATGGTAAATTTATCAGAATTAACTAACTTAGATTTGTTCAAGGTTTTTAATAAATCAGGAGGTTTGTATTTAACACTAGATTTATCAACATGAACAGTTTTATGAATGTTACAAAAATGGTCACTAAATAAATGTGCAACTGAAGTTGGATCAGAAATTTCCCTCAACATTATGAAGACATGGAGTTTGAGTTTTGGTACTGTCCAAACCAGACAACTCTCGGAGACCTTTCCATAACAGTTTTGGATTGTGTTTATTTGAGTTTATTTGGTCATAATAATGATTATATTTTGCTTACTTTTGATCTGAACAAAACAGAGTTGAACCAGTCTGGCTGCGTTAATTTCTTTACCCTTTTATGTCTGAGAGGAGCATGCTGTTGTAAAACTGACCCAAACAGTTCTATAAATAAATCAGCACATTCATCAGGATCATCAACATTATTTAATGTAAACCAGATTTGTGCGAGAAAATCTGTTTCATTGAAGTTTTTGACAGATCTGTATAAAATATAATCATGGGAAGCTTTATAGCTATGTTGTGATTACATTTCCTTGTAATAGCAACTGGATAGTGATCACTTTATGCATATGGCGGAACATTTATTTCAACAATGTTACTAGGAAGGTTACTGAAAACATGGTCTATTAAAGTTGCCGAACTATTTGTCCTTCTAGTTGGAGATTTTACAAGATGGGTGAAATTCATTTTCTCCATTGTTTGCATCCATGATTTTGAAGTTGATACTTGTTTAAGTAAGTCATAGTTTAAATCTCCAATGATGATAGTTTCCTTTGTTTCATTGAATGATTTGTCTAGGCTGTCAGTGAAATGATTTAGCCATTCCACTCTAGATAAGGGTGGTCTATAAACATAACATAGAAGGAATGTCTTAGAATTGGTGAATTTAAACTCTAACCAGAGGGATTCAACTGAATGAGACTCAAGATCAGTTCTATGAAAACAACAAATATGCTCCTTAATATAAATAAGAAGTCCTCCACCATTTGATGGCCTATCTTTACGAAATATAGTATAACCAGGAATTGAAAGCTCGGCATCTAGAACATTTTCATCTAAAAATGTTTCACTAAGACATAAACAGTCAGTATTTATGTTTTGAGACACTATAACCTTAATTTCGTCAAGTTTAGGACAATCATAATGAATATTTAGATGAACAATATGTAACCCTTTACGGGATAACCATCGTTGGTTTGGGACTGAGGGAGGTGATATACAGCTGTCTTTACTTGGTGTTTGAGCATTATATAGAGGTAAAGACTGAGAGTTGGAGCTAAGCATGTCAATATTTAATGAATTATCAACAGGAGTAGAATTTGAAAAACTATTCAAAGAAGAAACAGACTTATTTAAACTATCAATATCAGAATAAAAAACATCAACATTTGTGGTGTCAAAAACAAAACCATTAACAGTATTCTCATAAAAAGAGACAGGGGCAGTGTCACCCCAACTTGAAATATAAATTATAGACTCTTCGAAAAAGATATCTTCACATATATTTTCTGCTTCAGAAACAACACGGATCACATGGTTTTGAAAGCTGATATTGCTACCAAATATGATATATACGAGAGTCATTTGGAAAGTATTAATCAGTGGGCGATAACATGTTTGATAACACATTTTCTGTTGAAATACTGACTCCGTTATATAAACGATGCCACAAATAAAGTCATAAACCTACTCGTTAAATTAACACGGATAAATGAAAGTCGTGTGATGACATAATTATGCTATTCCCATATTGTAATCTCATTTTGAATAGAACCAGCAATGAAAGATAAAGTAATAATACGTCAAAAGGCCCGTAGCTTTGATTAATTAGTCAAGTTGCATGTCGCGTAACAGCAATTAATTTACAAGTCAATACACAATCCCTGTTTTGGGAATACAAATGTACTATTGTCATAGTTTTGCGTTAGTAAGGCGTTTACTGTTTAAACGAACACCAACCCTGAACGACGGATCATATTGTGCCGCGTTTTTTAACCCGGTCGCTAGATTAGACGGCAAGCGCGGTAACAATTGAACTACGCAGGCACAACACATGGGTGTGTGTCCATGAGTTATTGTGTGTTTTAGAAACAAACCTTAGAAACATAATTGTGATAGATTCTTTATTCAAACACATATAACGTTACAGAAACATTGATTTTATACGTTCAGAATGTGATACATCTACATGTCTATTATATTCCATCAAACACCTGTTGGACTTAAAAATGAGGTGATGTAGTGACCCCTACAACGGCCCTCAAAAATACACTTGAGCTATTTTTAGAAGTCAACAAATTAGCTCTTCAGTTCAGAGACGAACCTAGCATGGTTCAGGTGAAATTTCAACGACTTGATTTACATATTTCTCGAGTTATCGTGAAAAATGCCTTAGTGCAACGTGTCTGTCTTGTTTGCTTGCTTTTATTTAAGCATTTACAGTTTTTGGTCTAGGATTTCCAATGTTATCAATAGATACGTTCAACACTGTCTGGTATGACAGCAACTTTTAAGGGGATGATCTATATAAGGTATAGTTGGATGGTACATGTTTTCGTTTTAGAAAACGTTGCTTTCCTTTTGAGGCCCACACAGAATATTTGGAAACCAAATGTGTTGCCTCTTTAAATAAAGTCTTTACTTACTCCCTAATCAAATTTTTGTTGGATGCTGTGAGCATTATGATGTAGTACATTTATTATTGGAGTTAATGCAAAATAAATATTAATACAACTAATCACAAATGTGGGCTGGTGACCTTATTCATCTAAAAAGAAATTGAAATGAATCGTTATATATGACTTACACAAACAACGTTCACAAAAACACTGGCCTATTTAAAGATGAGTAAGTAAGTAAGTAAGTAACGACTTTATTTATAGTGGATAACATATTTGGCAGAGCCAATTTACAATATGGTCCACTTGATAAATATGTACAATAAACAATAATAAAACAAGATTTTACAAAACATACAACAAAGTTAGGTTATGATACGACAAAAACAATTGGAAATGAAAACAAAATAGAATAAATGTGAAACATAAATATGAGCCAAGATCTGAGAAAAGGGCCCTTATGACAATTTTTTGGAATTTTGTTTTTGGCATTTTCTGTCGAAAAATATTTCCTGTACACAATAAAAAAATATTTTTGTCAAAATTCCAAATATTCACAAAGTTATCGAATAAAGAAAATTCATAGGTATTGTACATATACTATTTGATTATTTTTAAGTTGCACGCCAACCACACAATACGTCTATGGAAGAGACAATATAGTTTATAATAATGACCATTGTATAATCAACAATCGCATGACATGGGTAGTCATTAAAATAGTGTCATGCGCTCGTACCTTCATTCTGATATCGGTGCCAGTTGTGAATAGTGAATATGTGATACAATATTTTATGACAATTTAAACAACATTTGTATGAGATATGAACATTATTTTAAGGAAACATATCGTAATACGTGTACGTGAAGTAGCAACATATCTTAAGGAAGGAATTTGATGTGCTATTCTTCGTTATAATTACATTTAAACATTAACAGTGTATCAAGTGCATAATTATTTATTTACACATGATTCATCAGATAAAACATTTTATACTGAATAACTTGATAATTGGATCGTATCGTTCAGACGAATACCACTTAAAAGACAATAGAGTCGTAATCAATAATTTGTTAAATGGATACACTGATTTACATTTAACAGAACATTTATACAATTAGACTAAAAATCAGGTTTAAGTTTAATCGACAGATCACACAACTGTTTGTGGTTTGTAGTGAGCTTTTTAGTGTACACTAACCCAGCGCTAACGTTAGTGTATAAAACAAAAGGAAGATTTGTGAAGATCGATGCATTTTAAACCTACGGACATAGACTTCAAACTTCAGGAATTGCAACGACTACAATACCATGCTTAACACGGTCTAACAGATATCCTCATGCGAAGTTAAAGGTATATTGAGTGTCCATTGGAAGAATTGTGAGGCAATAAAGAATAAGGCCAGAGAGCTTAACTCTTTATTTAATGAAGTAATTTCTGAAAGACTACAAGTGTTTGCTTGTCATGGTTGCGTAAAACAGATAAAACACAAGACATATCCTTTACACCTCCAATAGCCGCGTTACTTGAATAGTTCGGTTTTTGTCACGTTTAGTAAGATGTACGGGGATTTTATTGAGACGCCAGTGCGTTTTCGTTAGTTTTTCGTATGTTTTCGTGAATAAAACGAGTGTCTGGACATTTTTTATGAACACGAGCTAATCAGATATCATTTCCACTTTGTAGCTGTATACAACATGACAAGAGTCACAACAATTACAATTATAAATACTGCGTTAGAATCGGGATGATTTAGTCAGTTTCATTATTGATAAGGTTATGTAGGGAACTAAAACTGGAACCATGCGTCTATGTAGACGATGGAAGAGATACGTTCACGTGATATTAATTCTTATTTTGTTAACCATTTGTATATGGCTGACAACTAACGTGCCATCAGCTACATTGAACCAAAAACTGAAGGGCTTAAAGGACTTGAAAGAACATGAATTGCATGTGTCTATCACAACCAAACCACAACACAATGAAGAACAGATTCGTAAAAATGTTGAGGTTCGTCTGTTAGAAAAGACACAATACCACCAAAATACAAGTGCCGGATTTAATAAAACTAATGATGCGTATCTAAAATACTTAAAAATGGAAAAGCGGAAGATGGAATACCGTGTCGCCTTTGAAGAACGGAGAAGGTTGGCTTTGCACATGCCCCCACTTACAGAAAAAGATATCCCTGATAATTCAAGTGAGATCGAGAAATATTACAATCTGTCGCGTGAAATTATTTCTCCGCTATATCACAGGTTTCTACTATCGAATTCTAAAGTGTGTTCAAAGAAGCCATTTTTGATCGCGGTTGTTCCTTCAGCAGCTGAAAATGCTGAACTCCGCCGAGCTATTCGTTCGACATACTGGCGTTTCGGTCGCGATCGACAGGTGCTCGATATGACTGCCGACCCTGTCGAGATTAGCTCGGTATTTGTAATAGGCCTTAGTGAAAATGAGAAAGTAAATAAAAATGTAAGACAAGAATTTAATGATTTTAATGATCTCATCTTAGCAGATTTTGTTGATTCCTATTTCAACCTAACCCTGAAAGTTCTTCTAGGTTTAAAATGGATAAGGGATTATTGTCCTGACGTAAAGTACGTGCTCAAGGCCGATGACGATGTCTTTGTAAATATACCCTTACTCGTGTCTAAGTTAATTCGATATCGCACGGAAACAAATGGAATTGTGTTTGGTACTCTATTTAGAGAATACGCACATGTTGTGAACGAAGGGAAATGGGGTATTAACAAGACTGAATACCCACTTAGACACTATCCGCCGTATGTACAAGGGACCTCATACACATTAACAGGAAACCTTGTTAGTAAAATTGTTAACACATCTCAGTATTTGCCGTATTTACATATCGAAGATGCTTTCATTACAGGAATTATTGCTTATAAAATACACGATGCAAGACATGTTTACATTTCTCGCAGCTCAGACTGGGGGGATCCAATACCGAAGCCATGCACGTTTGTCCTCCACAAGCGAGTGGCTCAAACAAAAATGTCTCCGACTATAATGTTAAACATTTGGGATATCTTGAACAATCCAATAAAATATAGCAAACATTATAATTGTTCATCTACAGCTGTATGATCTACACACTTTTGTCAAATTTTGATAAGAAATCTAAGGGACATTTCATATCTCGTCACTGGATATAACTGCTTGAAGTTTGTTTGAATTGAACTGCCATAAATACGACATATTGTCAGAGTTGGGGTGTCATATTTTTGTATATGTTTAGTTTTCCGTACTTCTTGTTTGTTTGTTTAGTTGTCCTTGAAGCTTGTAATTGCAATATGTGCATTTTTATGTTGTTTTTAACAAACCGGGCAAGGAAGTCAGCACTCAATAGAAACAGCAAATGACGCATGCGCAGACGCGAAAAGAAGACTAGTGTACAAATTGCAAGCTCATCATAAAAGTGGCCCCTGTCAAAATCAAGACTACTAAGTTTTGATGGCATTTGATTGACTGTTACAATTCGATAAATATTATTATTGTTATTAAAAGACACAGAACAGAACAGAAGAGATGTATTTATTCATATTAATAGATTTAAGTGTACAACACTTATCATCTACAGCATCTTATTTACAAAATATAACAAAGATAATAATAATACACTCTACGAGAGTGAAAACTTTATAATTATTTGTACAATATAACATTGTTTTAAGACTCGCTCATGGAAAACTATACAAAAAGAAAACAAACCGACTTCATTTTTTATAAACTTTGCCCTTGGAGATACATACAGGAAAGACGAAGTGACGTCATCGAATGCGTCATCGAATGCAATAAAGTTCTGTATTGACCGGAACAGACGGACTCAAAACGTTCAGTTAGAAATGAGTTAAGAAGGGACCTATTACTATTACTTTAGCAATAACCATGATAATATAGCATATACAACAAGGTCAGACGGCACACATTTCATGCAAATGCCAGCATCACTAAGAAGATAATAGATACTCGTCACAGGGAGGGTAGAACTCAACATAAACAGCCGAGGACAGAAAACATAAACACAACATAAACCGTCAAAACAATATTTGTGATAAACATCAATCAATTATTTAATTATTATCTGTGTATTTGTGGTTATATATCTTTCCATTCAAAATACAATATTGATGACCTGTAGATAAATGCATTGTTTTTAAATCATTCATCAAAACTTATCGTCCACCATTGTAATAGTCCAATTAAAAGCCACGGAGTTCAAGGTTAGAATATATTTTCCTTAATGATTGGTTTTCTAAAATTGACAATTCAAGCAATATCACATTTTATAGAGTTTTCAAAAAGTCATTTGGTATTGAATCTTATTTGTCTTGCTTGCATAACCCATTGTTATATTACTTGGTCAAATTCAGAACCAGAAATCATCATTTAACTGTAGAGACCAGAAACTGGTTACGTATACCTACTAACCAAATATACTGTAATATTTGCCAAAATATGAATGGAGATGAATTTCATTTTTGTTTTTAATGTACCGGATTTAATAATGAAAGAAACAGTATTTGAAACCAAAATATGATAGGCGACCGAATATGTTTAAATTAGACACTCTTGTACTAGTGACGGTTCTGAAAGTATATATTTATTTACTAAAGTATTTCATATTATATCATGTCTTAGTTTTCATTTATAATGATTATAACGTGTTGCAATTTTATATGTGTATGCCTAACCTGTATGCATTTAATGTTAATTAACTCATATTTATTGGTAAATGAATGAAATAAATGCACAGCTATTGTATTGTATTGACTATTTATCCTAGCATTTGCAATGTGTCTTTTATCTACAAAGTGGTTCATAAAGCTAACCGGTTGATTTTGACAATGTGTCTGTGCAATAAAATGGAAACATCACGGGTCAGATTTCAAAATAGTTTTACAGAAATAGTTGTTGAGTGACCATCTTACAAAATGTAGATTTTACGTTGTTTTACTAGGTGCAGCACAGAAAACATTAAAACATACAAAACACAATACCCAACTGAACCAACCGATCACAGAAAACATAAAACACAAACAAGACACAATGCTCAATTAAACAAGTAAAAGATCAATCCAAGGTCAAGCTGTCGAAAAGTAGAATGAATTACGCTGAATTCCCTAGCTGAACGACCCATCTCAACAGTTCCAACTGTCAAACAGCTTGAATACATAGTTTTAACTGTCAGAAATCCTACAATGTAGAAAATTAACAGCATTACAAATCTGAAAGTCATGTTTACAGCTGAATGGCCTCGCCAAACTAAAACCATAACCATATTATGCAACAACGGTTTTATGGTTCTAAACGATAATGAGTATGTTCTTATAAGAACTAACTAAATTTAATTCGCCGATTACTGCATTGTTCCTACACAACGTTACGAGTTAGCTGTAGAATACGATGCACTATAGTTCACTGGCTTAGAATTAGAAGGTTGTAAGTACTACGACCTGGTTAGACTTATGCATATTTGAAATCTGTATCTCATGGCGCTTCCTATGTGCCTATTTTCATGCAAATCGGAAATGGTCATGTTGACCAAACTGAAGTTTAAATGCTGGTTTTACCTTAAGTAAAGAGTAGTTTTCAGACAGTTTTTGAGAGGCGATAGCCTGGTTGAGAGGCGATAGCCTCTCTATACTACCATTGCTCATTTCTTAATGCAACCTGAACCGCCTTTAGGCTGCTATGTGAATCCGCATTCAAGTAGTTATAGAAACTGTCAACATTCCCAATACTGCTTCATATATTTCTCCAAATTTTTAAACCGATTTAATTCAATCAGCAACATTTGTTTATTCTAAGATCAACAATTATTGTGAAACTGTTCGTTAAATCGATATTTTTGCAGAAAATCACTCCGCCGAGGCCATATCGACTTGTTTCGTAAAATGAAAATGACGTGTTCATCAAATGGCCCGGCTGTATAGCTATTTTTAGAAACTTCGGACCAGGCTCGCGCGACGGTTTTATCAATGAATCGTATATCGTCTACGAAGTACTGTTATGCAATCATATGGTATGGCTATATACTAGCCGCTTTCTATAGATGTCTCACGCTGTGAGGGAAGTGATTACAAGGCGGTACTGTATAATCTGATTAATAAGCGTGTAGTATTTTTTTAAGCCACTTTTGATATACGCATTCAATACACGTATTACATATAAATTAATATGCCCCAATTTACAATTATTTAGATACCCAACATGCCTATATAGTCACATATGCCTATTTTGACATTCAAGACAAGATCGGCAGTAAGAAAACAAACATTAAACGTGTAAAGTCGGTTTAAGCTTTAGTAGCAGCAACCAGATCGCCTGTCAACAGCACTCTCAGTGCTTTGATTTCACATACTATTGATTTTGTACTTGCGACCTTCTAATTCTAAGCCAGCGGGTTGATGCTTAGTTATAAACTAAATAATATAAAAATAAAATGAGTTGTATTGCTCGAAGTACTTAATGTTCCAACACCCTCAGGTGGTGTCGTTTCTCTGTGGCTTTTAAGACTTGGGCAGCTCATTTACTCGTTCAGTTATATGTTGGATATTGTGCCGTGTAATTGTGGTAGTGTGTTTGGCACTTCTTGTTTTTAGGATTTCTGACTGCTAAAACTAAGCATTTTAGTCGTTCTTTTGTGGAAACTGGGTCATTCAGCTAGGGCATTATTCAGCTTTCTGAAAGTTGAAACTAGTTCTTTCTACTTTTCGCCAGCTTGGACTTGTTGGGCATTGTGCCATGTATGTGTTTTATGTTGATTTTTTAGTGCTCGGTTGGCTCAGTTGAGCATAGTGCCACTTGTGTTTTAATGTTTACTATGCTCGACTTGTTAAGTTGAGTGCTGCCTTCCCTGTCTGACTTAATATTATCTTTTTATGTGATGTTTTATTGTTTTCTTTGCTAGACTGGTTACTTCCCTGTCAGAATTCTATTATATGTTTAGATTATCTGTGCGCTACAGTATTTATATTGTTTCAATACACTCAATACGTATCAATCAAAACTTTATATTGATCAGCAAGTTGCTCGACCAATGCGATAGTGATTGATATAATACCTTAAATGTATAACGTAACATTTTGTTGATGAAGTCGTTTCTCTTAATTTTCTTTGAATGGAAATCATTCAAGTACGAGGGAGTGATCAACAAATACCCTGAAAAGTGCTGTCATTTCTTAATTGCCATTGTAAGTCGTTGAAACTTTCAAAACATGAAGATAAATATCAGAACGAATGCGGTTTCCTATGGCAACGTCACTCGACGACATGCGGCCAAAATTTTCATATTTTCCAACGTTTCACCTAGCAAGCGATGACGTTTCATTCGTGCGTTTGTAATATAATAATTTTTCAATGGGTGGGTTATGAACATGCTATAATATAACATAAGATTCATTATTTCAAAAAAAATTTTAATGTCAAAATTCTATTTTAGAGCTATTTGCTTTGAAGTCGTTGTTTGAAAATGATGGACGTACAGAAATAGGCGACGAAAAGTTGTGTTGCGAATATGAAATGTCATAAAATAACAATGACCATATTGCAAAATACAAATAATATGTAATAACATACAAAACAGGTGTCTGTTTTGCATATTCTCTCGTATGTAGCTATGTTAAATCAATGCCGACAAACATAGGCTATACGACGTCAATGACGTCAAATTACGTTATCAGTATTAATGTTCCCAGCAGCTAATCTTATAATTTACGTGCAAGTTACAGTGGAAAAACATTGATTTTCGGTTGACAGGCCTATGAAGTGCATCTTGTTGTAAAGCTATTTTTTGAGAATTATTCAATGAGTTATACTTGATGAAATGTGCCACGAATGAGTATTTATACTGTTATATGTAATGACGTCGCGATGATGAGCTTAACGTTTTTATAGTTATGTATTTGTAATACGCCAATCTATTATCTGACCGATTTTCTTCAACATTGGTCACGTAACAAAGAGTTCAGAGCATTTTTCCGCGTATTTGTTGATCACACATCGTAGAATGGTTTTTGAATGACGTCACTAAGTATGTAATATTTGCATAGATAATGGACCCTATTGATGAGTTCCAACCTACACTTGAACAGGACAACACACACTCAAACAATACATCAAAATAATGATTAAACTATAGATTAGACAGCTATTACTAATGACCAGTGTCTACTACGCTATCACACGACTTGAGTAGTTATTGAAATACTTGTGACATCATTCATTCAAAAGCCAGTTGTAAATATTGAATACAATATTTTAATGACAAAGAAGACAGCATTGATATCAGATACGTACTTACGAAAACATATTAGAATATTAGCACATAGTCGAACTAATGAAGTTGTTGTGTAATACTCTGTTATTATTACGTTTCGAACATTTGACAGTGGTACATGTATTAACAGGTATTTAATTTCACAGGACTAATCATATAAAACATTTTATACTGAACAGGATTTGAGAATAGGATAGCATGCAATGAATACAATTTTAAATACAATATAGATGTAAACAATAATTCGTTCAATGGATACATCGATCTGCATGTGCCCAACATTTAGACTATTGATCATTCGCCAGCTGTTTATTGGGAATTCAGACGACCAATGAAAGGATTTAAGTTTGATTAGTTAATCATTGTTGAACATACTAGTATTGCAACTGTTTGGAAATTTAACTATCTGATAGATTTAAATTTATACGATAAATGTCTAGTGAAGTAGAATTACCTGCAGCACACACACAGCGCTAACGATTGTTTTACACGAAATACTATATGTTAAGGTTCGATACACCAATAGTTCAATCAAAAAGTGTTCGCTTATCAATAGATAAAATGCAATACGTATTTGTTCCATTCGAAATTCCGGGCAACTCTGCAAGTTTGTTATTAAGTGTGTTTCTTGAGCAGTCCGAGTGTTTCCGTTGGTTGTCTGTTTGTTCAAGTAAATAGTTCGGGTGGCTTAATAATTCAGCAGATGCACACGTGATCTATTAAGGTGTTTGAGCAGTGTGGCAAAGATGTGGCAACACCAGCGAACAGTCCATGTATATATCAACAACCTGCCAACAGCGCAAGTAAAGCAACAGTTTTTGAGTGCTTGAGTTGTGTAGAATAATAGGGAACTTTAAATCATGCGTTTGTGTAGACGATGGAACAGAAACCTTCGAGTGGTATTTATTCTTACTTCGTTGACCACTTTTCTGTGGTTGACACGACAAGTACCAACAGATACAGTGAACCATAAATTGGCGGTGACGGTGAAAGACACGACATCACGTAGTTTACGCACGCCTGTCAAGTCCAAGACTAGACTCAGGGAAGGAAAGATTCGTAATCCACATGTCTTAGTCCATATGTTACAAAATACTCAAGATAATGTAAATGCTAGTGTCGGATTTAATAAAACACAAGTTGAGTATCTAAAATACCTCAAATTGGAAAAACGCAAACAGGAATACCGTGTCGCCTATGAAAAACGGAGGAGATTGGCTTCACACATGCCCGCACATGGAGAAAGATATATCCATGATAATTCAAGTGAGATCGAAAAATATTACAATCTATCGCATGAAATAATCTCTCCACTAACTTACAAATTTCTGTTATCGAATTCAAAACTGTGTTCAAAGAAGCCATTTATGATCATGCTTGTTCCTTCATCAGCTGAAAATGCTGAACTCCGCCGAGCGATTCGTTCAACACACGGACAATTCGGACGTGACCAACCGGTGTACAGTGTAGATACCAACCCTGTTGAGATTTGTACCGTATTTATAATTGGACTAACCAACAATCAGACGGTGAATCATAATGTTAGACACGAATTTAAGGAGTTTAATGATATCGTCCTAGCAGATTTTATAGATTCCTATTACAACCTAACACTGAAAGTTCTTCTAGGTTTAAAATGGATACGTGCTTATTCACCTGATGTGCAGTACGTACTAAAGGCCGATGATGATGTCTTTGTCAACATACCACTACTTGTGTATCAGATCGTTAAATATAACCGGGGTATTGGTACCAATGGAAGTGTGTTTGGTACTGTGTTTAGTCGAGACGTACTTGTTGTAATCGAAGGGAAATGGGGTATAAATAAGACTGAATACCCACTAAGATACTATCCACCGTACGCTCAAGGGACCTCATACACATTGACAGGAAACCTAGTTAGTAAAATTATTAACACAGCTCAGTATTTACCGTACTTGCATATCGAAGATGCTTTCATAACTGGAATTATCGCACATAAAATACACGGCGCAGACCTTCGGCACATTTTCCGAAACTCAAACTGGGGAGATCCAATACCGTCACCATGCAAGTTTCTCCTCCAAAAGCGAGTAGCGCAAACTAAAATGTCTCCGACTACAATGTTGAATATTTGGAACTATTTGAAGAACCCCAGAAAATGTAGCAGACCGTATAATCATTCATCAATTGTTGTATGATTTACAAGGGCTCGTTTTCTGTTCATATAAACTGATAACATCAATTTATACAGACCATTTATTAAACGAACTCAATCTGAAAAGCAGCGTGTCTCTGGTGAGCTCAATAAACATTTCATAAACTAGGTGGTCACAAATTTTAACATGCATTGCCTTTGTTATAGAAATACACGATGTTTCGTTTGTTTTGCATTTTAATCAATACGATAAAGAGGAAGCACGTTTTGTGTCAAGATAATATCTCACAGAAATTGGCGTATTCGACTCGGTATTTTTAGTTGAGCAAGTACCAATTAGATAGCATGATGTTACTTACTGTGTAGGTAGCTTATATGAAAACCTTGCTTGGGATTGAAAGTGGGATCAGTAGGGTCAAGGCCAAGGTCACTGTTACTAAAAATAGAATTAGACTTGGCTTCCACAGAAATCTGGTTTTCATGGAATTTCCATGTTTTGTCTATTATCTTTTTAATGCATGACCTTCAATCTGATTACTAGTATTTGGTTTTTAGAATATGGGAGAGTCCCTAACCGAAAGAATAGCCAAAACATTTCCCATACAAATTGGACTATAGTTAAATACCGCAAAATCTTATAAAATCAGTATGAGAGTTTTTTTTATAGTGTTGTTGTTGTGCCAGTGTGTTTTATATACATATACATAGAGGATATTTGTTGTTTTGATTGAATATGGTTTATATCTCATCGTGTAGTGATAAAATTCAATATTTTCAAGAGCGGGTAGCGCGAGTGAAAATATTAAAATTTTATCACTACAAGATGAGATATTAACCATATTCAATCAAAACAAACAAATATTCTATTTATTTAATGCTTTTATGGTGTCAAAACAGGTACTATTTATGCCAAATTACCACTGTGGTTAGGCTACGTATGAATATGTTATTCCATTCATATTTTTCACTTTAAAATCCGCCATCTTGGATTATGGTGAATAGGTGAAAACGACTTTATTGAGAATTTTGCATTAAATCATACACCAACTTGTAGGAAATGGTCTAACTAAGAATAAAACCCCCCACATGACATGTTTCCGTTCATTAATAAAAAAGTAACAGACATTTTAGTGTTGAGATTTTGGTAAATTAAAGTAGTCCCTGTGAGGGGGCGGAGCTTATATCAGTCACATTGTAGGTGATAACCAGTGACTGATATAGGTTTTATTTCACTGATAGAACTCAATATCTCATCTAGCCTAAGAGCTGAGGGCGATTTATTCAAAATTGGAGTCCATCTCTTAAACTTGCACCACAGTTGGACATATGACCGAACATTAAGAAAATCCATTTCTTACAAATTTCCTCTTTCACAACCGCTCAGCATCCAAGATGGCGTCCAAGATGGCCGCCATTTTTACGCGAAAATGGTACTGAACGCTTATTTGTGCATGAAATGAATTGTTTTCTCACAAATATGTTTCAAAATGTACTTATAAGTTGAAAAATGAATGGAAGACACATTTTTATCTGTTTTAATAGTAACTTTCGACATTTTGGAAAAGCTATGACCCATATAGAGGCCCAAAATTGGCTATTTTTAGGGTATTTTTCTTAATTTTGTATTGTCAATAACTTAAAAGTACATTTATGACTGTAAATTTTACCTTTAATTGGTTTCATTTATTCTATATATTTAGTGTGAAAAATATGAGGGTGTAAGATGTACAACTTTTTTAGTTTTATGCGTTCCCTAAGGGTGTGAAGTGGGTGGGGTAAATTCACATCAAAAGTGAAAAAATAAGAAACTGCCTCTTTTTAACTAATTTATTAATGTATTTAGACCATATTGGGTTGACTTATATAATGTGAATGAAATTATGCATTTTGAAATCAGTTTTGGTTGCTCGTGCTCTATTTTACAAAGTGGGTGGGGTAAAATTTCATAAATAGTTTTAAAGATTTAATAACGAGATTAACCAATGATTGTTTTTAAACTCTGAGCTCTGTTTTTCTTCTGACCTATGATAAACTATTCTGAAATGTTCTTCAAGCTACTTTTGTATATAATAAATGAGAGATTGTACAAATAAACACGTTACATGACTTCGCCTGTTAAAAGTGGGTGGGGTAAAAAACTGCAAAAATGAGAATAATGACAATTTGCAGAAATTGCATTCTATGATTTATTGTGATTAATATAGACAGTACAAGTCTATTTGGTATTATAAGATATATTTATTGCAGCATTTCGCTGTTGCAAAAATGAGAATAATGACAATTTGCAGAAATTGCATTCTATGATTTATTTTGATTAATATAGACAGTACAAGTCTATTTGGTATTATAAGATATATTTATTGCAGCATTTCGCTGTTTTAAAATTGGTCATGCTTAATATAGTGAAGTGGGTGGGGTAAATTCACGTAAATTGTGAAACTTCATAATGGGCGCCATTATAAGCTAAAACCAATGGATATGCGATCAGAAGAACTTCCATACACACCGTCTTCAGTAGTACAACCGCCACAATTGACAATAAACCGAATCAAATGAGACTTAAATTTCATACATGTAAATGATGTTGAATATTTGCATTCTGGTATATCTCATGCTATGCAGCAAATTGCCTTGCAACACTGAAAATTTCAAGGTCAAGGTTAGGGTCAATGTAGTTATAAGGTCAAAGTACAGAAAAAGCAACTTTATAACATTTTTTCACGTTTCAGGTGTTACTGATTCAATTTTATAATGCTTAATAATGAACTTATTTTAAATATAGGTCTATATATAAATAATTGTTTGTGTAAAAAGGACAATTATACACATTGTAAAACGAAATAAAAGGCGCCTTTGCTCGTACTACAACTAGAAAAGTCATAATTATCCCATGTCGTAACTCCCAACAAGCATATAAAGCCATTTCTAGCCTTTAGTAGTAGTCAGCACCGGTGGATGAAGCCATTTCTAGCCTTACGGAGGAGTCACCACCAGTGGATAAAGCCATTTCTAGCCTTATGAAGGAGTCACCACCAGTGGATGAAGCCATTTCTAGCCTTATTGAGTAGTCCCCACCAGTGGACGAAGCCATTTCAAGCCTTTTGGAGGAGTCACCACCAGTGGATGGAGCCATTTCTAGCCTTATAGAGGAGTCACCACCAGTGGATGAAGCCATTTCTAGCATTATGGAGGAGTCACCAACGGCGGATGAAGCCATTTCTAGCCTTATGGAGGAGTCACCACCAGTGGACGAAGCCATTTCAAGCCTTTTGGAGGAGTCACCACCAGTGGATGAAGCCATTTCTAGCCTTATGGAGGAGTAACCACCAGTGGATGAAGCCATGTCTAGCCTTATAGAGTAGTCAACAACGGCGGATGAAGCCATTTCTAGCCTTATGGAGTAGTCACCAACGGCGGATGAAGCCATTTCTAGCCTTATGGAGTAGTCACCACCAGTGGATGGAGCCATTGCTAGCCTTATAGAGGAGTCACCACCAGTGGATGAAGCCATTTCTAGCCCTATGGAGGAGTCACCAACGGCGGATGATGCCACTTCTAGCCTTATGGAGTAGTCACCACCAGTAGATGAAGCCATTCATAGCCTTATGGAGTAGTCACCACCAGTGGATGGGTATCATTACCCTACCAAGTGTCGGTCACATCGTCATGCCCAGTGGATGAAGCCATTTCTAGCCTTATGGAGTAGTCACGACCAGTGGACGAAGCCATTTCAAGCCTTTTGGAGGAGTCACCACCAGTGGACGAAGCCATTTCTAGCCTTATGAAGGAGTCACCACCAGTGGATGAAGCCATTTCTAGCCTTATTGAGTAGTCCCCACCAGTGGACGAAGCCATTTCAAGCCTTTTGGAGGAGTCACCACCAGTGGATGGAGCCATTTCTAGCCTTATAGAGGAGTCACCACCAGTGGATGAAGCCATTTCTAGCCTTATGGAGGAGTCACCAACGGCGGATGAAGCCATTTCTAGCCTTATGGAGGAGTCACCACCAGTGGACGAAGCCATTTCAAGCCTTTTGGAGGAGTCACCACCAGTGGATGAAGCCATTTCTAGCCTTATGGAGGAGTAACCACCAGTGGATGAAGCCATGTCTAGCCTTATAGAGTAGTCACCACCAGTAGATGAAGCCATTCATAGCCTTATGGAGTAGTCACCACCAGTGGATGGAGCCATTGCTAGCCTTATAGAGGAGTCACCACCAGTGGATGAAGCCATTTCTAGCCCTATGGAGGAGTCACCAACGGCGGATGATGCCACTTCTAGCCTTATGGAGTAGTCACCACCAGTAGATGAAGCCATTCATAGCCTTATGGAGTAGTCACCACCAGTGGATGGAGCCATTTCTAGCCTTATGGAGGAGTCAGAACCATTGGATGAAGCCATTTCTAGCCTTATGAAGGAGTAACCACCAGTGGATGAAATCATGTCTAGCCTCATGGAGTAGTCACCAACGGCATATGAAGCCATTCCTAGCCTTATGGAGTAGTCACCACCATCGGAATAAGCCTTTCTAGCCTGATGAAGTAGTCACCACCATCGGAATGAGCCTTTCTAGCCAAATGGAGTAGTCACCACCAGTGGATGCAGCCATTTCTAGCCTTATGGAGGAGTCATCACCAGTGAATGAAGCCATTTCTAGCCTTATGGAGTACTCCCCTACTGCGTATGAAGACATTTCTAGCCTTATGGAGTACTCCCGTACTGTGAATGAAGACATTTCTAGCCTTATGGAGTACTCCCCTACTGCGTATGAAGACATTTCTAGCCTTATGGAGTACTCCCCTTCTGTGTATGAAGACATTTCTTGCCTTATGGAGTACTACCCTACTGTGTATGAAGTCATTTCTAGCCTTATGGAGTACTCCCGTACTGCGAATGAAGACATTTCTAGCCTTATGGAGTACTCCCCTACTGCGAATGAAGACATTTCTAGCCTTATGGAGTACTCCCCTACTGCGTTTGAAGACATTTCTAGCCTAATGGAGTACTCCCCTACTGTGTATGAAGACATTTCTTGCCTTATGGAGTACTACCCTACTGTGTATGAAGACATTTCTAGCCTTATGGAGTACTCCCGTACTGCGAATGAAGACATTTCTAGCCTTATGGAGAACTCCCCTACTGCGTATGAAGACATTTCTAGCCTTATGGAGTACTCCCCTACTGCGTATTAAGACATTTCTAGCCTTACGGAGGACTCCCCTACTGCGTATGAAGACATTTCATGCCTTATGGACTACTCCCCTACTGCGTATGAAGACATTTCTAGCTTTATGGAGTACTCCCCTACTGCGAATGAAGACATTTCTTGCCTAATGGAGTACTCCCCTACTGCGTATGATAGCCTTATGGGGTACATGTACTCTCAATCAGCGGATAAAGTCCATGCCAGATAGAGTACTTGTCACAAGTGGATATGTCATTCCAAGGCCTATAAGAAACTCAATACTGCCAGAAAAAGCCATTCATATCCGTTTGTAGAACTCACAACCAGTGGTAAACTGATTCCCAGTCATGTTAGGGTATGCAACGCAACTAGAATAACCATTCCTAGCATTATGGAGTACTGGCCAAATGTTTACTTACTACTCCTAGCAAAAGCCCTTCTTAGCCATATTAAGTATGGAGTATGTATATGAAAACGCTAGTTTTACTCTTATGTTTGCCTATCTATTGGTTTTAGCCTATAAAGTCGCCACACTATACCGGTGAACGCTCCTATTATCAGATATTTTACCCCACCCACCAATAAACTAAGCATGATGGATACACACCTAGTTTAAAAACAACAATAGGTCATAACAAATAAGTCTTTTATAAAGAAAAAGATGTGTACTGTTTATATTGAGCAAAATAATACATAGAATGCAATTTCTGCATATATCCATTATTCTCATTTTTGCAGTTTTTTACCCCACCCACTTTCAACAGGCAAAGTCATGTAACATACTTATTTTTAAAAACTCTCATCTATCATCTACAAAAGAAACTTATTGAACATTTCACAATAGTTTATCATAGGTAAGAAGAAAAACAGAGGTCAGAGTTTAAACAACCATCGGTTAATCTTGTTGTTTAGTTTTTTTTATTAATTGTGAAATTTTACCCCACCCACTTCGTAAAAAAAGAGCAAGAGCAACCAAAACTAATTTCAAAAACACATCATTCCATGCACATTGTACAGCAAGTTCACCTATGATGCTCTAAATACATAAAGGAAGTCAAAATTATGTAATTTCTTTTTTTTTTCACTTTGGTGTATATTTACCCCACCCACTTCAAACCCTTAGCGATAGCATACAACTAAAAAAGTTGTAAATCTTACACCCTCATTTTCTTCATACTAAATTTACGAAATAAATAAAATCATTTAAATGTTAAATTTATAGTCATAAATGTACTTTTAAGTTATTGACAATACAAAATATAGAAAAATGCCCCAAAATAGCCAATTTTGGGCCTCTATATGGGTCATAGCTTTTCCAAAATGTCGAAATTTACTATCAAAACAGATAAAAGTGTGTCTTCCATTCATTTTTCAACTCATAAGTACATTTTGAAACATATTTGTGAGAAAACAATTCATTTCATGCACAAATAAGCGTTCAGTACCATTTTCGCGTAAAAATGGCGGCCATCTTGGACGCCATCTTGGATGCTAAGCGGTTGTGAAAGAGGAAATTTGTAAGAAATGGATTTTCTTAATGTTCGGTCATATGTCCAACTGTGGTGCAAGTTTAAGAGATGGACTCCAATTTTGAATAAATCGCCCTCAGCTCTTAGGCTAATCAGTTAGCATTAAATAAAAACATGTATCATAGCAGTCCATTTGAAAGTAAATGATATTTTTGCCCTGATTTTAACAAATGTTCAATTATTTTAATTGACATTAGTTATAACATATGCTTGGCAAACATATATTCCCCTATTTTATATTACTGTTGTCTATTATTACATATATATGTTTGGCATAAAAATGCCTATAGTTCGACTGTGTTGTGTTTTCATTTGTCGAAACAGTTTAAACTGCAGGTCGGAGGCCTTAGTTAACATACACACGCAAATGAATTTTTTTATAACAAACTATAATTTCGTGATCGCATATGAACCCAAGTTGCGTGTCTGTCTGCGAGGCAAATATAAAGTAGTTAAAATTATCAGAGATAATTCAATATAGCTTAGTGCTTCGACATTGACTTCGATTTAATTGTGGCTTGAAGTATTTTAATTTATTTAATTATTTGCGCTGTCGATGTTGGTTGCAGATAGTGTTGTTTTTCAACATTTAGTGTTACTTTTTTATGCTGCGGTCAGCTGGCCAAACCAGTTTCCCTGATAGTAATGTATCAAAACAGTACTAGCCAGTTCTTCTGCAAAAAAATTACAACTTTCTTTCGTCTTTAACACATAAATCATGACCATAGTTAATTTCAACGAAGAAAATTATATGTCAAATCCGGGAATCGAATCCGAATTCGAACGTGTAGAAGGGTTACTATTAGCCAAGTATTAGCTTAGCAGTCAATATTATTTTCAAGTGCCTATAATTATATTAAGTACGACCGATCAAGTTGCAGTACGATTTTCATACCAAATGGAAGTTATTTTGACAGATACGGGCTTTTTCATACTAATGTGGCATAGAAAAATTACATTGTTGTATTTACAGTTTAGTCAGGGACCCTATAAACCTTAATAAATGCATGGTTAGCAATTACATGTACATCTATTGATGTTTTAGCAAATGTGAATTTTAAAACAATATTCCGATGGGTAGTATACAACTTTAACTGGATATCAATACATTGATTATTTTATTAGATCGATGATCTAGAGATAGGTAACATAATCACTGCTAATGCGTTGTTCTTAATACATAACCGTTTCAAGATAATCACAAACCATTTAGCATTGTCACATTCCAAATCATGATTGAAAAAAAATCGTCTTTCGTACCAAAACGGGTAGGAATAAGACACAGGAACAGCATATCCTTTAATTACTTTAACTATCTGTCAGGTGAGTATCAAACTGAAATACACGGATACAGTACATGCTTATACAATATTCGTCATTGGATCTTAATCATCGCATTTTTGACGCAATAATACAATAGACAATAGCCATAAATATATAAATAGATGTAAACCCAAATTGTCGGTATTACATTCAAGTTTGAACAGTGCGTCGGTTTATACGAAAATATACAAAAGTCAGACTTTGAAAGGCAGCATTCAACAGAAATATCAGCGCACGTAAGGGACAAAAAAGAAAACAGTGTACACACCACTAGCTCTGCACAACAGTGGTCCCGTTCGGCTTATACGAAGATTTAACCTTTGTTTTAAATTTTTCACGGCCTTATTTAGTCAGACTTTTAACAAATCAATAAACATTAAGTCGGTTGATTTTTGCATCCTCAAATATTTCTACACAATGTTAATTATTCAAAATAATTAAAATCTCACTTTATATGACATTTAATGAAAATTAGTCTGTTTTCTGGTTTTACGCCTATAGAAATGTCTTTTTGGACGGCGTCTATTTCTTCTACTTTTCTATTTCTACTCTGGTTAGATGTGTCCAATCCAATACCAGCATCTGTTAGATACATCTCATCCCAGTTATGTTATAAGTAGTTCTTGCTTTGATTGTGACAAATATTTGCCGACCTTCCTAGATCGATTCTGTTGTTTTTGGATATGTTAACGTAAATGAACTCTTGTTAATATGCCCAATATCACAAAACAACAACGATTACATTTTAACCAAATAATCCAAGGTTAATGACAATAAACAGAAACTAAACCTTAATTGTATCTCCATAAGGTATCTATTGAAGCTAACATAGAAATATATTGACTGTCTCTGACATATTTGTTGTTCTTGTTTTGTCAGCCATTGTCACAACCACCTGTTCATATTGGCATTGCTGCCGTCACCAAATGCGTATTTATCACATAACTTGCGGTCCAGGAGTGCCGTAAAGCCGTTACGTAAATATCGTTCGGCACTCCCAGACTGTGCAATAAATATTTAAATTAGCTTGACGTTACGTTAGCCAATCCATGCATTGATCCGTCAATGACGTCAGGATAATATCAACGTCGTCATGACGTCGCGCTCATTGTACCGCTGAATTTTGGCTGAAACATATGCAGCGTACATCATCCTTTTGAACAATAATGAGCGTTTGCTGAGGTTATGTGATAAATAGAATCCTACATTCGTGCTCATTACATACGAGTTTTATTAAACTCGTCGACAAAACAACATGACACTCGGCAAAGCCTCGTGTCATATCATTTTGTCCACTCGTTTAATAAAACTCGTATGTAATGAGCACTCATGCAAGATCCTCTATGTACTGATCAGATATTTATTTCTGGGTTGACCTTGTAGAGTGTGGTGTCCGTCTTATGGTCTGTATTTGTCCTTGACCCTTGTTCCGGATTGTTTTGACTGACTGATGGGCAGGTGTCGAGGTAGGATGTTGTGCTTTTGTAGCTGTTGATAAGTTCGTGCTCTGATGAGTGTTGCCTTCTCCGTCTGATTATTGTCATGCTATTTCATATCGGTCAAGGATGTTTTCGTACATGTCATTTACAAAAAAATGTTTACAATGTTGAATTATGTTCAATGAACACAATGCTTCACTGACTGTTTTCCTAAATCTAAACGTATTGATTGTTGAACCAAACGTATCTAATTCTTATGTCTACCTGCGTACTAGAAAATATGGCTAGGTCTGAGATTTAGCTATAGAACCAACAAAAATAATACTATTCGATATAAACTTTTATTTTCCTACATTATGGAGAGAAAAAAATATGTACGAAACAAAACATTAATGTACAAATACATCATATATTTACATATGACGCTGTACCTTTTTTGTCCTATTTGTTACGAACCTGAATGAAAACAATTGATACGAATTGACATGTATTGCTTTGTTGTATGTACATACGCTTTTTAAAACGTCCGGAACAAACCTCTTTTATACATTTTTTAAACGGAAACATAAATATTAACACAATGGCATCGTACCGTTAACATAACCGTATCTTGTACGAACGAAATACGGGCAAACAGGGTAAAAGTCCAATAACTTTTTTTTATTTCGTATAATGTCGATTTGATGCCATGTTAATACATTGGCCACAAATCTAAACCGATCGTATCTTGGTCCAATAGGGCCGGAAGCCGGACGGATATCGACCGTTTGTTGGAGTAATATAAAGCATTTGAAATATAGGCACATTTCATACTATTGTTTATGTTCTAAAAATAGTAACAATATATCATCAAGATATAGATTATTGGGCCTTGAACGTAGATTTTCCAAAACTGAAATTACTGGTCCTACCCGACCTTTAGTCGAAAAGTTGACATTTTGTTTGAAATTATATTTAGTGTGGTAAATTGAGCTGCAGTTCTAATACTGATTCAGGTAATGAACATATAACAAAGCATATCCGTCACCAATTTGTAGTCGTAATAGAATTATAAAGAATTTAAATTCGAGCGTTACTTTACGATTTTCGTAAGTGATTTGAAAAAAACAATACTCTGTTTAGAGTGAGTAAACATCATTCATGTAATAGCACAACCTACCCTAGAGTTTCCATCCGAACTCCCTCCATGCTTCCAGACAAGCTGGTTAGATCTACGGCGGGGATTCTTCCTCTGTCATATATAGACGGATAAGTCAGATTTTGTTCCTTATCCCGTTTAATTTGTTAAATTAAAAATGTAGTTGATTACATAAACATCGTTTGACTTTTAGTTGGTAGGCCTACAACCAAAGGGAGGCAATGTAGTTGTTCACCTCCATTTGTAGGCCTGCTAGTTAACATAGCGATCGTACCTAAATTATTAATCCTTAGGATTAAAACTGTTGAATACACACACCTCAACCACGAGCCTTTTAGGCGAGTCATTTTAACTTTAAACCTCAAACTACCTGCAACACGATTTTTTATATTGTTTATATTGTGCATCTAGCTAATGTTAACCTAGAAAAGAAAGTTCTAAGAAAAATTCCATTGACTTTTAAAAATATGCTCATAATATTGAATTGGCACATGTTGTCGCGATATTTTGTTTGGAGGGCATATGTCTTGACCTGTATGAGTAGTTTACTTTTAATGCGTTTTAATTGTAAATGATTCAATCAGGAACACTCCTGTAACATTTGTTTTCTATCAGATATTCGGTTTCGGCAAGGAAAATGTCCAATAAACGGACTTCCATCGCTAATGAGTCCGTTTTTAGCTCACCTGTCACAAAGTGACAGAGTGAGCTTTTGTGATCACTCTTCATCCGTCGTCCGTCAACAATTGGGTTGTGTCCTCTCTAGAGGTCACAATTTTAACCTAATCTTTATGAAACTTTGTCACAATGATCATCTCAACGAAATCTAGGTCAGGTTTGATATTGAATCATATGAGGTCAAAAACTAGGTCACTAGGTCAAATTATAGAAAAAGCTTGTGTAGTCACCAGAGGTCATAATTTTGACTTAATATTTATGAAACTTGGCCACAATTATCATCTCAACAAATTCTAGGTCAAGTTCGATATTGGGTCTTCCGGGGTCAAAAACTAAGTCACTAGGTCAAATTATAGACAAACCTTGTCCTCAAGGTCACAATTTTGGCCTGGTCTTTATAAAACTTTGTCACACTGATTATCTTGACATAATCTAGGTCAAGTTTGATATTGGGTTATCTGAGGTTAAAAATAGGTCACTAGGTCAAATTATAGAAAAACCTTTTGTAGTCACTAGAGGTCATAATGTTGACCTAATCTTCATGAAACTTGGTCACAATGATCATCTCAACAAAATCTAGGTCACAAGGTCAAATCATAGAAAAACCTTGTGTAGTCACTAGAGGTCACACTTTTGGTCTAATCATTATGAAACTTGGTCACAATGATCATCTCAACAAAATCTAGGTCAAGTTCGATATTGGGTCATCTGGGGGTGAAAAACTAGGTCACGAGGTCAACTCATGGAAAAACCTCGTGTAGTCACTAGAGGTCATAATTTTTACCTAATATTTATGAAACTTGGTCACAATGATAATCTTAACAAAATATAGGACAAGTTCGATATTGGATCATTCGGGGTCAAAAACTAGGTCACAAGGTCAAATAATAGAAAAACCTTGTATAGTCACTAGAGGTCACAATTTTGGCCTAATATGTTTGTAACTTTGACACAATGATTATTTTAGCGCAATCTAGGCCAAGTGCGATATTGGGTCATCTGGGGTCAGTAGATCAAATCATAGGAAATATTTGTATAGTCACAAGAGGTCACCATTTTAGCCTAATCTTTATGAAACTTGGTCACAAGGATCATCTCAACAAAATCTTGGTCAAGTGCGAGGTCATTAAGTCAAATCACAGGACTTGCATGTACTACTACGACAGGTGAGCGACCTATGGCCCAAAGGGTCTCTTGTCTGTTATAAAATCCGATATTGTGTTATTGCGAGAGCATTTTCTACAGTATACGTCTTTGACGAGTAGCAAACACACTTGTTTCATCGTCATCGTGCGATGAGTTATAACCTACCCAACATGAGTAGCTTTGTTTTACAAGATAATACTAATCTGCATCTTGAACCATGGATGTATAGCACTGTTGGAGCAATTCTATGTTTTGTTTGGATAATTGGATTTTCAACAAATCTTGCGGTGCTGTACTCATTTTATTCAAACAAACGACTAAGGACAACTGATACGTGCTTAATAATGGGACTTGCTTTAAGCGATTTTGGACAAACTATTTTCGGTATACCCTTTGTGATTGTTTCAAGCTTTCTTAGGGAGTGGATATTTGGCATGTATCTTTGTAAATTCTATGCATTCATAACAACAACACTAGGGATTGCTCAAATAACAACACTTACGTTCATTGCCGCCGAACGGTATTTTATAATTGTACATTACGAGCGGAAGTTATCGCGGAATATCACACGATGCGCTGTCGTCATCAGCTGCTCATATCTACACGGCTGTCTGTGGGCAACAGGACCTTTACTGGGATGGTCCAGGTTCAAGTTAGAAGAGACGGAATTAGCTTGCTGTGTTACATGGGAGGCGAAGGACGTCGTTGATTTAAGTTACACTCTCAGTATATGTACAATCGGCTGGCTTATACCTTTACTCATAATAGCTTATGCATATTTGAGTATTGCTAGTAAGGTAAGCCGACGAGAAGGTTCCTAGATTTTAGAGTCACACAAAACTGCATCATTAATAGAATATAACTTACATTGTATTATGTTTTACACTTCATTTTAGTCTTTATCATTGCTTTAGTACAGAACATTTGGCCTGGAGCTAATTATTCTTCGTGTGTTTTCGATATTGTACCGTTAGAATAGTTTGATTAGTAAAACTTACAACTCTGATTGGACAACGGATAAGCACGGACATTCAAGGATTCCATGTTAAATGTTCTTAGTAATACTGTTAACAAGTATTTACAATGTTATGATAACTCATTACAATCAAATGAGCTCTGTCTTTTACCTCTGATCGACCGCCCTCGGTGGCTGAGTTGTTAGTCATCCGCTTTTAGAACGGAAGTTTGCGGGTTCTTTCCCACGTCGCGATATATTAAGGTAGTTAACATTGGTATTGGCATGCATACAACGCTTGACGCTAAGCATATAAGGATTTGTCGAGAAATTTCTGCTTGGCCCGGTTTTTAGCAGTCTCTATAGGACACATATTGCTGGCAAATTGGACTTCGAAGAACAGTTTAAAAAAGTATCGGTGCTATAGATTTGCATTACGTTTGCCGCCTATTTATACGGAACATATAATTTAATAAAGACAAGCAGTTAATTAAGTTAATATTAAGCACCTTGAGGATCACGAAAATATGTTAGGAAATAATATCTGTCAATGTCAACTAGAATATACGAACAATAAGGCTTTTATGACTTGTTTATCCGGCCAATGGTGCTTAATTTCAAACGCGTTTGCGTAATATGTCGTTTTTCTTTTGTTTTCATAACACTTAAGAGCACAGACCAATTGATCCGGTATCTTTTAAGGTGCTGTCATCAAGTATAGGAGAGATCATCGTATTCATATGCAAAATGCCCATCGGCAATCTATTAGATGAATTAACATTGAAAACCTGCCATTCACCAATAGCTAGCTGGTGGTACTAATCCCTTTGTATACAAACATGATCTCTTCTATTGGTGTGTTGCAAAATCAAAATAATAATTGTCAAATATTCGCGTAATTTTGGTATACGTGGGACATTCAAAAATAAACAGGACTATTGTCACAAAACCTGCATGGTTAAATGAAAGTAATCAAATTAAATACCATCAGAAATCGGAATCCTTTTTCTACCTACTGTAAAGATATCAGCTAAAATAAATACGCGGTCCGAGAGTTACAGGTGACTAAACATGGTCACTATCGTTGACCCGGCGCACAAAATGACGTCGCGCTATTTTACACGGCGTTAGTGCTTCGCATAGGGCTATGAAATACGAAGGTTATAGTGATAAGGGTGATGAATACATCCCAGAACCACACTGAGCCACACAAGTAATGCGTTGGTGAAAATCGCATGTATTCTTCCGGAGCTTACATCGCATATCTAGGCGAGAATCCGTACCATGAAACGTTAGTATTTGGAAAAAGTATCGGTAACTGACGTCACAAACGCTCTTATGATTTCGTATTACTTCCCTGTCTTTCAAAGCTGAACAATAAACACTAAAGCATTTGTGCCATTTTAAAACTGATAAACGACTTGCAGAACTGTTTACAAAATGTAGTTACGATAATTTACCACGATTCAGAGGAGATACTACTCTTGCTGTTGACAGAACTTTGTGTTTGTCCGTTTTTCCTTACGTTCTTGTGACGTCACTTTTGCGTCACAAATTTGTCACACTTGGAGTTCAACTTCTGTTTATCTCATTACCTAACGTCCAAATGTCGTCATTTTTGCAGACATCGTTCAGCATGTAACATGTAATGATACGGCGAAGTTTGAAAACAAACGATATGATAGTATTAAAGATACATCCCATTGCGTAGTCGCCATTAATGGTTATTATTGGGCTGCGCCGGGTGCGTGTTACTATGGTTTCAAAATGGACTATTATGAGAGGACGTGATAGTGTAACTCGATAAATCAGATATAGAATTTTCTCAATTGAATTCCGATTCTATATTATGTAATAAAATTTGTATTATATTGAAAACTGTAGCCGTGAGAGCCCCAGTCCTGTTTATTTTTGAACGTCCCACAAACAACCACACTGACATTTAAAACAACTTGCGAAACATCACTATTTTGTAGTTATTTAGTATATTTACATCCCTAAATCCCAAAAACCCATTTGGCCCGCGGAAATATGCGAACACATCGGGATCTGGCGCTCATACCAGAAATATCGAACATGCGCAGGCACTGCCCTCACAGGTACAACATGTACCAACTCACACCTACGTCGAGTTGAGCAATGTTGGTGATTCTTGCCCAGAGAAAATAAGCATTTGCGCTGACGGGGAACGAACCACAGACTTCTCGATCACAAAGCGCTCTTCATACCTATGCCAACGCTCCCCCATCAGGTTGCCCCGGTATTTCCACGTCGCTACCATTGGTATAGCTTACAGTACTTAGTACATGTAGTATAAAGTACATTAAGTTTGTATATTTGAAGATTAGAATATGTAAATATCGTATATGAATCATCACCCGTTGTGTGGGATTCGGATTCACGACCCAATTCATAAAAGCCAAGTCGCGTGACTGTCAGCATGGCAAATGAGTAGTTTAAATCATTGGAGATTAGAACATGTTTAAATTTAAACAAATTAATGAAATATTAAACTACATTATTATCTTCTGTTTTAGATTCACAATCAAGATCAGTTAAAGCATTTACGACACCAAATGACTAGTACACAAAACAATACTCGAGAGAAAAAAGTGGCCATTACTGTCTTATTGATGATTGGTAAGTATGTTTTGTTCTCCTTTTGGTGCCATTGATATTCAACTGTCTCAAAAAACGGCAGTCTTGACAAGAATTCTAAATAATGTAGGCAGCTGCATGGTTATAACATTTTCAGCGTTGTAACATTAGCTTACACCTTTGTTGGGCCAACTTGAAACATGAAAGTTAAGGACCTTATAGCTACAATGTATTCAGTTTCACTTTTTCTTGATCATTTTTATGTTTGTCCTTGTAGCTTGTACGTCTGTCATATGTGTTAGTTATTGTGGTATGCACTAAGTGGTCTGTGAGTGTTCTATTTTGTGTGTTCCTGTTCGTGCCTTTCGTCTTCTGCTGTTTCCGTTGAGTACTGCCTTCCCTGTCCGATTGGTTATTATTTTATTTTATTTCTTTTTACCTAGTTTGCACCATGTCATTAAAATCGTCAGCAGGCAAATTTGTTCATTATGTTACAGTATTATTTGCGAGTGATCTTTTATTAACTTGCATACACCAAATTTATAAAAAACCCACCATCGATAATAAACAATACGGCAGATACATCTCGTTTAAAACTTGCAATAAGATCAAACGCTTTTAAAAGCCCAAAACGAAGAAAGAACTCAAAGAAATTAAAGAGATGATTGCAGAAACAAATATTTACTACAAACAACTTGATAATCTGTGATGACATCGCCAAGAAACGATTAATAATTATTAGAATTTAGACAAATAACCCGACGATGTTGAAGCAACAGTTCAAAATGACAACGGTTCTTATGATTCCATTCAAGAAGTGTTTTTGTTTGTGGTTCTTTTGGAGTCATGCTTAGGGTGGTCCGTAAACATATGTCAAAAGTTGTTGCTTATTCCCGTGTTATAGGGTGTGCGAGTAATACACGAGAAGAAGAGGTCTATAATTGTATTATTTTTCGTTCTCTTACATTCTCTTAAATTATCTTACAGGTGCATTTGTGATATCGTGGATGCCTTATTCCGTTCTTGCCCTATGGTCAGCTCTTGGTGATTATAACAGCATTCCACTGGGAGTCCATGTAATACCGGCTATATTCGCAAAGTGTTCCATCATCTGGAACCCCCTTATATACGTTGCCAGGCACCGTGAATTCAGAAAGGGTGTGTTGAAAAGTTTACCAATGTGCATCAGGTGGCGGAATGTGCTTCAAACAGGCGATGTGACAATGAAGTCACCCAAATACTTTAAAGAAACATTCTTTGTCACCAAAGGTCGACACCGCGTAAAACACTCGATTGCGCCGGATAGAAAACGATCTGAGCAGAATGACATTTCAGTAGCGTTTAGGAGAAAACAATTTCAACGAAAGTACGACAGTCGTGATACACACCTGAGTGTGTCGATTTTGTAGTATATACAAAGAAATACATATACATTTTATAAAACTATTAGAGTCACTTAGTTGTGCGTATAATTGTGCCTAAAACGCCACATTTTGAGATTGTTACGTATACAAAATAAACACATCCAAAGGTATATGAGCCAGTCTACAGGAAAACCTGATATTTTGACATTGTGTAATTAGTGTTTGTTATGTAGGTTATGAAAAAGCTATAAATGAAGAAAAAAAACTTTTTGATGCAGTTTTTATAATTTATAGTACTAAATGTAAGCTTTAAATTTTCTCATGTACAATGTTGAAATAACTTGCTTGGCTACTATGATGACCAATGCCGGAAAGGTACTCTAACTGAGAAAAGACAAGGAGTTATTCGCTTTAAACACTAGTAGTCTTTCTGTAAATGATAGCATGTACATGTACAAGTTTGATACATATTTTGTAAATTAAAACACAATTCTAACATGAGGTACTATTTTCAACATTTTATGTCTAGAGTTGATCAAATACTGCTGTTATGAAATATTTGTGACAGTTACGTCGAATAACGTTTGAATGGCGTTCGCGACGTAACGCAAAAAGGCTCTGAACAGGTTTTCTACAAACACAGTTACAACCTCCTTAGAAATCAATAGTTTAACACATTCTCTTTTGCATTTTGCTTCATTATGATTGTTCTTTTAAATTATAGTATATCTCAATATCATAGTGTTTGTCAAAATAACAGGTTTTCCGGGAGACTGGCTCATATATAAAGCTAGAGTCACTCTGTTGCACCTTAGACACCACGCCAACCAAGTGAAGATGTTTACATTAAAGGCGACTGAAATAACAATACAGATTCATGATGCGGGATGACAAGGTATGGACATGTGGGCATGCGTTATCATATACGTACAAATGGTTATTTAGAGATATTGTAGAACACTACAGTCTTTCACTCACATATTGAAGTGTTTTAAACTAAACTGCTAATGCCACAAAGCTTTAATACTTTTGTTTGATATAAATGTGTAACCCATGTCGACCTATTTCTGTAGTATTGTTGTTAACGGATTTTTTTGTATAATTGCTGATAATTTACTGACTTTACTGATGAGCTTGTTTATGGTTACGTTGAACTTATAATAATAAATATTTATGTATTCTCTTTTTTTAAAATTTATAATTTGATCTGTTTGTGACCTTCAGTAAATATAACTATTGTATTGAAATTGTAACTGGAAATATATTTTTCCAATTTTTAAGTAGTATTTTTTAGTCCCCTACCCATTTTTGACCGGCGGGGACTATAGGTTTGCCGTCCGTCCGTCCGTCAGTCAGTCCGTCCGTCAGTCAGTCCGTCAGTCAAAAAATCTGGATCCTGGCATAACTATAATCATGTGGTTGCTATGGCAACAGAAACATTGAAAATGGCTTAAAACCAGTAGGGGACTTCTGTATTGCTTGCAATTCTTAATTACTTGTTCATCACGTAATGTAACACGACACACATAACTTTTCTAAGTTGTTATTCCATTACGATAGTTGTATATGATCCTAAAAAGGATTTTATAAATGTACAGACACAAAGTTCGAATGGGAATAATCTACCATAAACACGTATTAAGCAAATACTGTGTTAGACACTTGTGAGTCTTATAGTATTTCTGCCATTTTGTTCTGCCACCTGACATGAGTTAGGTCACATGTTTATAGTTTAGGTGTGCTTGTTTTGTTTTTAAAACGATGGTCTATTAAAAAAATAACAACCATGTTACTTCATTGCGTCTGAACTTTGATTTCAATTTAACAAAGTGCCCCCCCCCCCAACAAAGGAATTGGTATGACCGATATTTACATGTACAGTATTGTTCCACAAATGAACGTCAGATCATCGTATTGAAAATGGCGAACTTGGCGCTGCAGTCTAATCGGAGTAGACCTTCAAAGCAAGTAGGGATTTTGTGAGAAACTTAGAATTTTCTTAAAAGCTCAAAATTTCCTTATGTGTATCAACTAACAAACAAATAAAGATTATATTTGTTTACATTGTTTTGAAGCATGTAAAGAGCTACAATAATCACAAAGACAACTTCGGTTATTCTTAGTTTCTTGGAAATATGTGCTGCTCAATTTAGGTCAAAATGTTTAAGTTTTTCCTGAAGCTGATATGTGAATACCAGCCCTGAGTATCATTTATCTATAATTAGTAAATAATATCGTCATATTTGACGCAATACATGTCAGACAAGTGTCAGTTGTTTGATGTCGCTTTGAGGTAAAACACATGGTGGGAAGGCACAAGAAACGTAGCTCTGATATAAAATAAGCCATCGTATCAATGAACTACTCAGAAATCAGAAAAATACACACATCTCGCAAATTAGACATTACTATGACTACTGTGCTATGAATTATTTATAAATATAACAAGACTGCGTTCAATACACGCTTATGCCCCCTGTGGAAGCCTTGTCCATAAATAAGTCTAATTCCAAAATTCGGTCAAGGTGAAGGTCAAAATGGGGTCAGGTGATACAGGCGTGTGGAGAGTGTTCATATACAACATCCATGCAAGTATGAAAGCTTTGTAGCCAGCCATAATGTTGCTAGAAGAAACGGTCAATTTGGGTTAACCAGGACGGACGAACGGACGAACGGACAGGTGAATCACTATATGCCTCCCGATCTATCGATACGGGGGCATAAAAAAACATGGTACTTAAATGTAGCGAATCTGCTAAGAAAGGATCATCCTACGGCATTTCGTGACACGGCCCACCATGGTACATGTAGTTATTAAAGAGAAGAGAAATTGCATTTTATCGACATTGCACTTACTGTCAATAAGACTAGAGGCTCAGCTCTCTTTAAACGTATTCTTCAGAAAAAATAATTTAGTGTTTGTATGTTTCGAACAGATCTACCAACTTGTAAAAAATTTTATTTGGTGCATTCGTTCGATGTTGTTTCGGTCCCTGTCCGATTTTTTACTAGTACTGTGTGGGGAACGATGGCATAGAGGTATGACACGCACCTTGCGATCCAGAGTACCCGGGTTCTTTCTCTGTCTGTGTCACTGCTTTAAAATTATTGTCCAATATTTCTGGGAGCCGTATCGCGACCTCGACAGCAAATAAACCAGGAGAGAAATATTCTCCCCAGGGAGACTTGAATGCAGGTTTCCTTTGGTAGCCTTATGACCAGGGGAAGTTAACTGTCAAAGTGTGATTGAACGTCCCTAAGTGGCCCTCGACAAATAGTAACTCAACTTGTTGTCTTTAATAGTCACATTGGCCACATGGTCATGAACTTGAAATACTGCATGATAATAATTACATATACCAGGTTCTGTGTACGACAGGAACCGCTTATAGAAACACTGGATGTGACAATATTGAGGATGAGTTCCATGTGTTGTTAGATAGTATACTGTTATTGACAAATGTTGATGTGAATATGATGTTTTGTTGACCTCCAGGTCAATTAAACAATCTATACATCGAAATATATGTCGACAACTGTTATAATTTATACCATACCTTTAGTCTAAAAAATGTAGACTATTGAGTTTTGACAAAACCAAAAATGAAAATAAAATAGAATCTCTAAAAAATATAGTTTTTTGCCAGATCTCCCATAGAACTAGAGCAAACAGGGGTATTATCGACACCTTAAGTCATGATATTCTTATATATTGGAAAGATGATACAATGTATTAATTTCTACCGGCATATAAGTTATATCGTTATATCGCTCTTCTATTCCGACAGGCAAATCTAATTTACTCCCCGAAATGATATGCTTAGGAAATCAAAAGAATGCACAGTACGCATTATCGACACTCCCCTGGCTATTATCGATACCCTTCAATATATTTTTTAAATCAAGTATTTATAGACATCTGTGAAAAATTTACGAGCCGTAGCATACTAGATGATCTATAACGAGTCGTCAATTGATATAGACTTAATATGAAACGAGTTTTGGAAAAGTTATTAAACGAGCCTTTTACGAGCTTAATAATATTTCGTTAACGAGTGTACTATAAGTTTATATCAATTGACAACGAGTATTAGAGTCTTTATACCATATGACTCTAAAAACACAAAAAACACATTTCTTTTGGAACAATGACTCCGCTTTATAAACGACGCCAAAATAACGTCGTTTTCGACACAGAATGACGCCATTTAGGAGATTAAGTGACGTACTCGTTATACTAACCTAGAATGATGCATTTTAGCACTTATGTTGATTCTCAAAGGTGGAAAGCGCCTTAAGGTGGAAGAAAACGCAATACAGCCTCCAAAAAATGTTGGTTTTATTGCAAAATATCAAATTGTAAACAATAAGTGCATGATTAATAGCTTAATTTCAGGGAAGCAACTCTTGAAATACATTTTACTTAAATGTGAGTGTTGGCATACTATTTCCACCTAATATTATACAGTTAACATTCTGTCGTCATGTATTTGTCATTTGTGAAAACATCATAGTTCTATGTATTTACGGGATGCGCGGTAAAACGTTTTGGAAGAGATAATGTGGCTTTAACGTTTAACGAACATTCTAATTCTACAGAAAAGGCAAGAATACAAAGATTTTATAAAAGGAAAATAAAAGCCATGGGACAGTCGTAACTTTTAAGAACTTGAATGAATATGGCTCAATCTTTCGCTAATAAACTATTTAAGTACGTTACAATCCTTACTGTAGTAATGAAATAAGCATGCTGTTTATTGAAATAAAACGTCGTTAAACTACACGCATAAAAAGAACAACAAGAAAAGACATGAGTAAAAAAAAACCTCCCTAGTCCAACAGCCTGCTGTCTTATTCAGGAAACGAAAAATTGAGTGAACATCAGCACACAAGTCGGACGTGCTAGCGGCTCGATGCAGGATTATTTGAGTATATAAATAGGCAATCATATTATTACACGATATCAATCAAATACAAAAAAAACAAACTTTATACAAGGTGTTAGAATAGCTCGTTCACAACATTTGGTTAAAAATTGAAATTGCTTTATTTTTACACGATATCGAAGCATGTATATAAATCTAGGTTAATATCCAGGTGGTCCGCCTTTGTTAGAGAGTTGGTAATTTCGATATTTAGATTTATACACGAATGAAAAGAATGTCAAATATTTTAGTTTCTTCAAAATCATCTACAACATTTAAGGACAGACTAATGTCAATATATTCACAGTTGCAAAGTTAAAAGAACGCTGCAATAAGCAATGCTATTACAGCGACGAATGGTGCAAGCGTATTTCTCGGAGCTCCTCCTATAACTGGTGGTCTGGTCGTCCAGTTGCCATTGCTACCACATCCAACTTCTTTGGCTATTTCGGCTCGACACGAGTCTAGTTTGTACCAGAATCTCATGGCTGTAAGCGTTTCCAGAGTGTTGGTATCACGGACATCATCTTGTAATACGTATTTCAGTTCCGGGTGAAAACATGGGTTTTTCACAAGTTCTTTGGTATACTCCAAGCATTCCTCCAAACAGTGGCCAACAATACATCTGTTGTCGACTTCATTGAACATCTTCAAAGCGACTGGATTGCTAAAATATAACCTTGCAAAAGTTAGTAAAATGATCAAACATGGGCGCAGTATGTATTTAAATATAGGAACATATACGTGTAGGTATAGATCTAGTCCAGTCAGAATGAGAATCCAGTGACGCAGCGGTCGAGTCCACTTAAACGGTGTAAAACCAATTATAAAGGCTTTTACTGTACAAACAACTATAAGTTCAATGCTAAACTAACATGTTATATTCGCTCTACCTGTTCAGACAATGGTTTTAATCATTTTGCGTACACATAAACTGCAACGTCACTGTCACAATATCCTAACTGGACTGTAATACAGACTCAATCTAAGGAATGTGTACGAAGTGTACAATTTACAAAACACAGTACAAAGCAAAATTGCAAAATTTATAAAGGAAGCTCAGCAATTACGTAACTTAGTGTGTGTATGTATATACATATGTATTGATGTTCTTATATTTATTTATATTTTCACTTTTAGTGTGTTTTTTTGTAAATATTGTCTTCGTCATGATTTGTCATGTATTTTGTAAATGGCCATTCTTTTATTGCATTGTTTGAAAAGCATCTTTTAGCAATATGCGTTTAAAAAACTTAGTGATTGACCGTTTCTAATTATAGATACTTCTATCATCAGTAGATTAAATCAAAGCGCTGCAAGCGCTGAAGGCCTGGGGTTAAACTTTGAAGTTTACTGATTAAACTGAAGTAAATGTAAACGGATCAAATATGTTTGGTAGAAAATACACGTTCTCTTTTACTGCCAGTTATGTTGACCTTGGAAAGTTGTAGCGTTGATCTATTGGCCGTGCTTAACTTGCCTATGTATCGTGTTTATGTACTACTAGTACTAACATGAGGTCTCAGAATCCCATTAATGCCTCACTAACCACATAGTTACATGCACAGTCACATATTGAATATGCTGGCAAATTATGCGAAAATATGGAAATCGATACTGTCCGAAATTACTGTAATCTTTTCATGCTTCCATTTCTGCACTACAACAACGTGATCACCAATAATCAAAATTACCTTCGTTATCAGCACACCAAATCATACTAATTTGCCAAGTCACAAAATGACGACATTGCATTGTAAACAACTAGTGATAGGGGAGGTAATCCAGTCTAAGAATGATCCAAGCTCCTACTCAATTATCTTCCTTGTCACACATATACTTTTTCTCGCATGAACATGTAAACGATAGAAACTGACTTGTTGTCAATGCTTAGCAACTTTGCTTCAATACTACTTTTTACACTTTTCATGAAACTGACATGTTAAATATTGATGTTCTGCATTTTTCAAGGCACGTTAGTGAAATATTAAAAAAGAACTACTTTTATTGCGCATAAACTAATTTAAGTGCAATCAGGATTTGTTTGGAATTTGGATTTGGCAGTCTGCCAATTCGGACATGCTGAGAAATTGGTTTACCACTATGGCCTATTTATGTCACGTAAATAATGCGACACAAAGAGCTACAATGTTTGGCATTGACATTACGATTGCGATAATCAGAATTAAGGATGTTAAAGCTAATGTGATGACAAAAATGATTAAAACAAAGATTAGGAGGATAGGCATTAACTTTAAGTATTGTCCGTTACATGTACACAAGAAACCACTAAATATCTTATGTCAAAGAAAAGAAGCCGTACCTCGCCATATATGGACTTATTCTTACAAAACAAGGTTCCCAAGGGTGACAATCGAATAGTATTATAAGCCTTTTGATATATCCAGTAAAAAATAAAGACACCGGATCGACCAACTTTCGTGTTACAACCCACATACATATGCTAAGTACGGAAGCGCGTGATAGCAAGCCCGCCATAACACTTGGGTATTCTGCGGTTTTGAACTAAGCCAAGAAAACCCCTTTCATGCTGTAGGGCGACTCGGATACAGATGCCAGCCATCAATGGAAACAACCTCTAACAGAAATATAACACAATCAGTAGCTGCGCCAATACTCACACTTGAATCATGCTCGATAACCTAGTTGTTGATCGTCCCGGGTTCGATCCCAGGCCGCAACATAAAGTCGTTAAATAGTACTGGTGTATATTTCTTGCATGACATTTAGCACAGTTCCAGGTAGCTGTTAGTAGGGAAACGCACCCGGATGTCTTGTACCTCACATCGTTCTTTTCATTGAGTTTAAGTCTGCCCTTGACAGACACACCTGCCAATAATACTCGAAAAGCGTTATAAATAGATAAATACTGTTTTCCAATGGGATTTAAAAATACAATGTATTTAAAAATGTAAAACGTATTCACCTAGGGTCTAGGTACTTCATTTCACAGCCAGCAATAACAGGATTGTTCCATTGGCAGGGTCCTACAGGTCCAGAGGCCACACAAGCTGTAATGTAAAATAACTTAGCATAGAGTTTATTGGCATCAAATACAACTTGGTTTATAGTTTACCCTACTTCTTTGTCAAATCAAAAGCCAGGGATTTTCAAATGTCTGTACTACTTATTCATATATTTTTGTAATTGGCTCTATATCTATTTAGTGGTTCATGAAGTAAACTCATTTATTTGGACGAATTGGCTATTTCCAAAGATGGAACATTTGACCCGCATACCCTCCCTTAATTGAACTGTTATTCTATTAGCTAATATACATGCAATCTGGTTGAAGTTTGGCTTAACGTTATGATAGTACTTCAATATGATACCAAGAATTTTTCGAACTTTTTGAAATAGTTATGTTGGGTTTGGGTCATTTTCTTACTGACTTCTGCCGCACATGCAGGAAATATAGAAGCAGAGATTTTTTTTTTTTTTTTGAGGTGGAGTGATTGTTTATTATCCTCGTCAATAGGTGTGCCTGGGTCGAGGGCATCCCAGTACACACCTTACAAATTCTGAATTAGTATATATATATAAATGTGTACTAGTAAAAAGGTAGATATAATATATAGCAGAGCTTGAAATGATAATCACGTAGTTATAATATTCAGTATACACAATCTCCAAATTATTAACATTTTCATACATTGAAAATTTGAAAACATGTTGTTATATAATGCCAGAATATAGATGGAACTTGTGTTACTTATCATAGTAAACAAAACACTATCCTCAGTTTTATACAAAACGAAAAGACAATGTGACATTCTCAAATAGTATACTGGTTCCTAGTTCCGGTTTGGTGGGATATCTTACATATTTGTAAATATAAGTGTCTTATCTGGACATTCAGCAAAAAAGGTCTGTTATTTCATTCCAAGTATCATTGAAATGGCTGACGGTGTGATTTTTGATAGCTATTTCTTTTAATATATTGTATTGATACCTAATATAGTGTTTAGCGTACTGGATGGTTGGAACTGTCTCTTTTAATCTGCAGTTATATACATATCTTTTGGTGTAGTAGAATAAGAGATTTAATGCTATACAGTTTTTGTCTCGTATTCCTAAAATAAAATTTTCTCTATTGAGATGGTTGGTTACAACGGCATTATGCAAAAACATATGTTTTAAAAAACTTGTTGTTACTGGGCATTGCCAAAATAAATGTTCAATTGTTTCTGGTGATGTTTTACAAAAAGAGCAGTTTTCACTTTGCTTAATTTTATTTTAAATAAAAATGAATTAGTTCCTAGTATTCTATGTATTATTCTGTATTAGAACCACTGAATATTGGAATCACTTGTAATTTCAAAGGGTATAGCAAAGATCGCGAGCCAGACTTTATCATTAAAGTTAATATTTATTTTTTCCTCCATTTTGATTTGCACGTAGGCGCCAATTGAGATTGTGTCATTGCGTCGTACATAGGTAGCGTACCTTTTTTAAATTTTAGAATGTCTTTGTAGCACGGTGGAAGGAATGGTTTAGTAAGCACTTTATTATATTTGTTTTGTATTCTAACAAATATTTAGTAACAGAATTTTTTACGCCATAAAATTGAATGAAGTTAGTTTGAAGACTAAATTTTTGGTTGAATTCCTCAAAACTAAGTAAGTTACCTTCCTCATTCGCAAGATCTCATTTTTTTCAAGATCTACGTGAAATTTAATTCCTAACATCTCAAAACTACTTTGATTCCAAGACAGTTTCCATTTTGTTTTTGTGGTATTAGAGCTATATTTTTGTTTACCTATCCAAACCACTTTAGTTTTATCGAAATTAACTTTGAGTCCAGAGAGATACGTGTAATACGTCTAACAATACTTTTAAGGTTTCGTTGAGCGATTCTGAAGAGCCGTCAAGGATAATTGTTGTGTCGTCAGCAAATTGTGACAATTTGTGTTCTACGTCATTCACTTTTATACCTTTGATAGTTTTATTTGATCTAATTTTCAAGGACAAAATGTCAGCACATAATAAAAAGATGTAACAGCTTAAAGGGTCACCCTGACGACAACCACGTTGTATTTGAAAAAAATCGGATAAAAATCCACATTGTGTAATTGCTGAAACACTATCTTTATATAATATATTGAACCACTTTTTATGTCATTTCCAAAGTTAAACAAGGTTGGAGTTTTCTGAACAAATTCCCAAGATAAAGAATCGAATGCTTTTTCAAAATCAATTAATAATAATAAACCAGGAATATCGTTTATTTCAGTATGTTTCATTGAATCATATATTAGCCTTGTATTTTCTCCAATAAATCTATTTTTTATAAAACCTGTCTGGTCAGTATTTATTAATTGTTCAAGATATTTTTTTAATCTGTTTGCAATGCAACCGGAACCTATCTTATAAACACAGTTTAAAAGTGAAATTGGTCGTCAGTTACTCAGAAGTTGTCTTGGTTTTTCTCCCTTTGGTATGCATGTTATAATTCCTTGTGTTTGTGTGATCGTTAATGAATTCGATATGAAAGCATCGTTTAGTGACCTACAAACAAAAGCACCAATATTTTTCCAAAATACCTTATAAAAGTCAGCACTGAACCCTGACGTCCTAGGACTTTTATTATTATCCATAGTTTTTAATGCTCTTGAAAATTCGTCTAATGTAATTAAACCTTCTATCTAGTTTGATTCTTCATCTGTTAATTTAGGGATATCTACATTATGTATAAAGTTGTTAAACTATCCAAATCTATCTCCTTTTGTTTTTTAGAGTAAAGTTCCTTATAAAAAAGTGATGTTTCGTTCAGTATATCCTTTTGATCTGTTAATTCAGTTCCATCGACTTTGACAAGTCTGTTGATGTTTTTGATGTATAGTTATACTTTTCTAAATTACAAAATAATTTGCTAGGCTTTTCACCATTTATGACCCAATCAACTTTCGACCTCACCATGTAACCTTATAGTTTATTTTCCTGAATAGTTTTTAGTTCGGTCTTTAATTGGTTCAAAGTCCCTAAATTATTTTCTTGCAAATTGTTTTCTATATTCTCGATTTTCTTTTTTAAATGTATTTCATTTTGATTTGTAAATCTCTTTTTAATGAGCTATAAGAAATAGACTTTCCGCGTATTTCCATCAGTAAGGTTTCCAAATAGAGTTGGTCATTTATTGTAAACTGTATATCCGAGAGGGGATTCTCCAGAATTGTATCGATATTGTAGTCTGGCAGAGCATATTGTCTTATAGTTGTATTTATTGTTTCATTGATTGCATTCAAGTAGTCTATATCGCTTAAAAGATAATTATTATGTTTCCAAAGTCCCTTAGAAGCAGAGATGTTTGTAATGGCTTGTGTCACTTATTTTCGTTAGCGGTAATAGTACAGGCATACATGTACTTCTGAAGTTTTAATGCATATTTTTACAATAGTAAAACAAACATAAAATGGACTTACGCCTGCCATGCCAAGTTTTCTTCGGGTAATACATTACAAATGCATAACACATTTCATCATTTGTCGCTTCACCCTGGAACGTGGTGCGATCACGTGATTGTGAATTAAATTTACACATCAAATGTAACTCATCCCCAGGATTCATTACCAATGGATCATCAAACCTGAATATATGATAAAAATGAAATTATATGATAACATTATCAACATAGTTACCTCCCTTTTGAAACATGACGCCATTTTGCGTCAGAATAGAGGTCATCATATCGGATAGACAGCATTATATAGCTCAACAATCGCCCCTGTTAAAAACATGGCGTCGATACTACCATACTGTGGGAAAGGCTACCCACTTACATGTACATATTTGAACGGTGATGAACATCCGATATGTTCAGGCTGACACCATATAATCAAAATGTTTCTATTCAGCCGGGTATATTAATATGTCAAGTAACAATCTAACTCACTGATGTCTAGCTTAGATGTTGACCTACTTTAACAACCAATGAATTCTTTATAAATTTCTCAGGGGTGAATGAAATTTCACAATTTAATAGAATATAATATTGTATTCTTTTCACAAAAGGTTATGCTCGATTTTAAATTATTGCACTGTTCTCCTGTGCTAAACTTATAGTACTATACACGCCTTTCAGTTATTACATAGCTTTAGTTGTGCAATATACTCTAAGCAAGAACAATGTTGAACTTCAAGCGACCTGTTACTATACCAGCTGCAGGTTAACAAAATAAAATGCAAATAATTAGTTTGTTGGAAAAAATGTTTGATTACATGAATATTCCGATACTGAATAAATTAACATTATTTTGTATCTTCTAAAAACAACATGCATAATTAACAATATCTGTGACCATGTTTTATCCTAAGCTTTCATTAAACTTCTTGACATCAATAGATCATGCACTTCAAAATCAAAACAAAAATAATATTTTATTATACATATAAACTTAGGGTATGCAGGTTTCTATAATAAACTGCACAAATGTCATGGACCATTCTTTATTTGGTATATTAAGTGTGCAGTCAACTTAATGATCTGTAAGTTATGATAGCATATTTTATAATTTTATTACAGTATTTTGTAATGTAAATATGTTCATCCCAATTATTTAGGGTAGTTTTTTTATAATTATACAGGTGGATAAACTTATCAAAGGTGTTGACAAAACCCCTCCGCTCGGCCTCATGTGTGGTAGACAAACTTTTAGCTCATCCTTTTCAAAGTTAATTTTTGATTATGCGCATGTTTTCCAGTCAGTATCCCCCATAAACTGTTACTTCATATTATATAAGTAACAGGAACTGTCTGTCTTAATACAAAAATGTACAGCGTTTCGTTTGGTATAAAAACTAGTTAAAACTAATTACATTCGCAAATGTATTGAACAAATATATGTAACAATCACAGACTTTCATTTAACTCAACGCTGTTTTAAAGATATTTCTTGTTTATATTAGCTACATGCATTTAGTAAGAACCAAAAATAACCGTTTTTGTAGGGGCATTATTTTGAGATATTTTAATACCGATAAAACCCGTTGATGGTGATAAAACATTGATCGAGTGTAATAAATGCTGTTTTATCCCTAATATTAAAAAATCTATGGATGCAGGATTGTTAGACTTCGGGATTTACCATTCTGGGGGTAATATACTTGGCGTTCGTATTCTTAAGATACCGAATGGTGTGATTGTGATAGGGTATGAAGCTGAGTCTTGACCAAAACACCTTGTTCCATGCATTGTTGCCAGGAAAGAGATGTGGTTAACATTTTGTTCAAACACGTTTTTGAATGTTTGGAGCATAGTACTGTGTGCTAATGTTTCCTTTTAGTAGACTAAATATGAGTTCCATTTTATTAGTTAGAAAAAAGAACATCACATATGCCATGCAACCGGCCGCTTAACGAATGTCAACTTCTTGCTAGTGTCATAGATATTTCTAAAATAGCAGTATGTTCGGTTACCGTATATATCTCAATGATAACGCATTGTATTATCAGAAATGACAAAGGGGTGGAAATTATCGTTCCGTTGTAGCATATACGGGGTTAAAGGCGATTGTCTCCCTTATACTAGTATTGTTTTTGGTATACCACTGATGTGCACCGAAATTTTTCGTAGTTTGACATTCATCATTTTCGAAATGACTTTATTGATAGTTCCGAAGGATACTTCTACCTTAATTGACGTTTGGCTTTTCCTAGATATCATATTAACAATCAACACATTCTTGGTGCTTCTTTGGGGGTATATGACCTTCAAAAATCCAAATTCCACACCATCTATTGAATTGTTGATTGCGGTTCGAATCATATTAAAAAAAGGTAAGTGAATATATCACCTGACGCATTACTATACGCGGTTCAAAACAGTTCTTTCATTTATATCGAGTTAGCATGAAACTATCGGATATTCAATGCTGTTCAAATAAAAGTGAAACACCTCTAAAATACTGATATGATGATAGGGGATATATTGGGTTGATGGGGGTCACTAAAAATATCTGAAGCATTTAAAACTTTTCAGAATGGACGTTATTACCATTGGAGTAAGTGCTGATTTAGCACGTAAGAAAACGCGAAAAGACTTTCCGGTCTCATCGGCTGTTTTAAAGAAATCAGCTGGACTTATTGTGGCCTGTCGTAACCCGAAAATCATCCAATAATATGCCCCTGTCCTTCTTATACATATGCGATTGGTTGTTATAAAGTTGCTGTCTACAAAAACTACAGAAAGGGTATATTTACGTGTGAAACACTGGAGTGTTGTAGCTGTATGGTGTGTCTTTGCCTAGTGTTATCAGTTCACCTGTGTCACCTCGCTGAAGTTGTGACAAAGCTTCAGAACCTGCAAATAAGTCATATGTGTAAATAAGGAATTGTAAAGGAAGTTTGAGAATTCGCAAAACGTACAAAAATATAGAAAATTTAACTGCAGGACATTGTATAAGGTTTATATTTGGACAGACTTGATAAATTCCAGTACATAACCTAGGATACAAGGGACGCTGATTTCAAATAGATTAATTTCAATTAGAATGTGCAGGATTTATTTGAGTCGCAGTATATTCAGTACACACGTTTTTTAAAGCCCCATTGATCCTTAGCACTTAATTTGAGTATTAAAGGTCGAAAAGACTATAAGACAGAATAAAAAGAAATACAGCCTCCAGCTGGTTTGTTTAAATATAACGAATTGTAAACAATAACTACACCATTTATTGTCTAAGGGAAGCAACTCTTGCAAAATTAGTATTTTGTCTTTCATACATATACTTTAATGTGATTTTTGGCATACATTTTCAACAGATATTGTAACATTCTGTCGCGAAAAACATGCTAACATCTTAACTGGATGGTTGAAAAAGTTTTTGGGGGGGGGGGGGGTGATGGGGCTTTAATGAATTCCTATCCAAAGCAGTCACCTAGGTAATGCATGTGATTGGTAACTCCGACTATGTTGATAGCTCCGCTCATATATTCGTTTGTACATTGGGATGGACATGTTCCGTTGATAACATGTGACTCTCTACCGGGTGGGATAATGAGCGCATTTTGTCCATACATGATCATGCCCGCGTCATAAGACCGCAGGTTTGGTGTTAAGTGTAAAATAACCCCAGATCCATCTCTATAAGTGGGTACCCTCTCCGGATTATTCCAATGTAACTGAAAAACAAAAATATTACCAAAATTAGAGTACAATGAAATAATATCGGTTGTAAAATGTCTCTCAGTACTCGATTTCAATGTAGTTGTAATTGGGTATTACCTCCCTTTTATCGTCCTTTTTATTCTTATTAAAGAAACCATACAATGTGTATTGTTAGAGACAGTACATGTATGTATGCGTTCGTGAATTATTCCTTTTTGAGGATATTGACGGTACATTATGTGTCTGTATCTTAGGTGTATGATTAGGTGATGTCAACGTTTCAGTGTGGTGTCGAATTATCTGTGTATGTGCATCTAGTACCTAGATAGTGTAGTATCTAATTAATATAAACGTTACATCCCAACTAATGTCGACATTCTTACTACAGACATGCTGCATCTGCGAAGATCAGGAGACCGTTAACACGGGTGAGCGCTACGTAGTGCTTTCCACGGGAGGTAATCCATGCCTTCTATTTAATTAAACGGAGGTAACTGAATAAAGGCGCTCGATAGTTTTTGCGTAGGCAACGGACCCCTGAAGTTATTCCTACCTTAATGTATATGAAACGATTACTTATATTACAAAGTGTCTATGTGCTTTCTGATTCTTACACTCATAAACTTAATCGGGATTCGATTTGAATCAAGTAAAAGTCGATCTTTTATGGACGTTTATATTGACGAATTTGAGAGAAACTTAAAGTGTTAAAACTTAAAAGTAAGTTATCGAGTTAAAGTCGGTTGTAAGACATGCGTCCACTCAGTCAACTAAACACTTTAAACCCCATTATCTCTCTCAAAACTTGTTTTGGATCATCCAGCAAATGCAAGGAATTGTGATGTTTTTCAGAAATGAACATAACTGACGACAGAATGTTACTAGCATTATCTGTCGAAAGTGTATGTCAACAATCACATTTAAATAAAATGTATGGATTCCGAAGACAAAAAACTTCCCTTAGACCACATATCATGCATTTATTGTTTACAGTTTGTTATGTTGTCTACCTATAGGCGGCTGTATTTCGTTTTCTTCTATTTTACGGTGTTTCCAACCGTTGGGACTCAATTAAATGGCTAAAAATGCTTCATTATGCAAATAGGTTACCAAATTATTTCTTTTTAAAACCAGCCGTTTATGGCTTAATGGGGGTTAAATACACCATATGGAATATACATTGTGCTTAGATTTAGCTCGTATGTTGTCCTGTGAATTCATGACCACCTACCTCCATTATGACTCGTTTAAATGACGTCAGTCCTACACGAAAACCAGTATCACCATGGTGACACGACCCTTCTCCACCAACAGCCCAAATTGCAATAAGATCAGAGCAACCTCTTCTATTCGTCATGAAACATTTCTGTGGTGTCGCAAGATCCGTGAGGTTAGCTGTAAAATAAAACATACTCAGTAGCAAAGAGTCGCTTGTTTGTTTACGATCGATTGAACGTGTGGTGTAAGTGTCTTGTCATCTGTTAAGTTTTCAGTATATGGCATTACACATATATAATTGTATGGCCGCTTTGTACCTCACATGTAACATGTAAGTTGGCATAGGCTGTCCCAGGTTAGGTTTAACTTGTAAGGTGAAGTTTTATTCTGCCATAATAAATGTTTTAGCGCAGTAATCATATTGATCAAATACTCGGAATATCACAGAGAACAGAAATAAAAAAAAAACAATGATAAAAATAAAGCCCAATCTGAGTTTTAATTGCCAACTTTCTGACTGGTAACATCCCTTTGACCATAAAATTAAAAAATTTTAAGGTGAACATTCGCATTTTTGTGTGTGTTTTTTTTAATTTGAAATTGAATATTTTAAATTCCGTTTGACTAAACATAAACATAATTCGCACCTACGCATCAATTTCTTGTGCATTATACGCATTTTAATGTTTTATGATTCAGTGAACAGCTGTATTTACCATTGAAGAAAGCACGATGGTTTGTCTTAATTTTTAAAGTAAACAAAATCGTTGGAAACATTAATATTACACCTTTAAAATTAAGTATGCCCATTTCAACAGTTTACAACTGCACTTTTTAATTATTTTTGTGTTCAATTTGGCAACATCATCCGAAATAAGCAAACATTGTGATAAAATTACAGCTGAAAGTGTTGTTCTAAGTCACAGTACTATGTAGTTAACTTAGCAAAGTACAGTATTTGTTATACATTTGTGTAATTCAATTTATTGATGTGGAGTCATGTAAGGAGTTCGACATAGGGATATTTTCGGCTCAAATTTTATCACAATCGTTCTTGTTATGGAAGACCACGAAAAAGATTTAATAATTTTTGTTATGAATTGTTTATATGGACATCCTATATTTTTATAATACATGCATACGTTTGTCTGTAGTTTACCTGAATCATCACAACCATAGACTAGAATATGATGAATAACGTTCTCATTATCTAGATGTGGAGTCATGCCAATCACGTGATAATCTCTGTCAGATGGAAGATCAATAGCTTGACACATGTATGTAGTCTCTTCCGCTGGGACTGGACTATCCGTCAGCTTCAAGACATGCTGGACTACATCTGCCAAATACAAATCACATATTGTTAATTCAAGACTTAGGTAAGTGTATTTTCACGTTTGGTTATGTATAGGGCATTGGGCCCTGTAATTGTGGTATATGATGTGTTTATGTTTTCTGCACTCTGTGCTGCCTTGCCTGTCCGATTATCTATTATTTCTTACATGTGATTCATACCAATATCAAAATGACATATACAGCTCATTGTTGTTATTTTGTTTTAAAGTAATCTACTCCAGCTCGCTTATTGGTCATTTATAACAATAATAACATATGCATATCGCTGGCTTAGAATTAGGAGGTCGTAAGTACAAATCAATATTTTTTGAGAATCTGCAAACTACTCTTTACTTTTTATGAAAAACAAGCTCTTTAAACTTCAGATTGGTTAACATGACCACTTCCGATTTTCATGAAAATAGGCTCATATGATGCGCCTTGAGATGCATATTTCAAACTTGCATGGGTCTTATAAGGTCGTAAGTATTACTTTCGATCTTGTTATTCTAAGCCAGCGATATATCACAGACGTGGACAAATGTAATGCCTGCATACTGATACTAGTAACACATTGCAGTTATTGGCAATTAATTTTTCTTTTTATTTACTTATCTTCGTTTTGTTGACAACCACTGAAATTGCTTTACTAGAATACACCTGCAGGATTATACTGTTTACAGCAATTCTTAAACTTTTTAGGACTTGTTGACACATACAATTGGGACTTTGTTGCTGTTTGGCTTCATTGTACAGATTTGTTAGTCTGTGCACTTTTCTTTTTGTGTGTTCCTTTATGTGCCTTTCATGCTCGGCTGTTTGTGTTGAGTGCTTCCGTTTTCATTATAATATTGGTAAATGATCAGCATTTAATAGGAACAGGTTATTTTCCTGAATATGGTCTGATGGGAAATAAAATTGCTGATCGTTGAAAAAAGTGGTATTTGAACGCAAATGATCCGGCAAAAATGCAGTGGAGAAACAGCAATCCAATCATTGAATGCCTGTCCTGTTTGGAAGGAGAAATGTATAAAAATGTTATATTTACCTGGATCCTTTAAGGCATCACACTCAAATCTCGTTGGACAAACCTCAAAAGTATTTTTTGCCATACACAGTTCCGATTCGATTGGTTCACATATACCTGAAGTAAAAGTTAAACACATGCTGCCTGGTCACAATTCTCTTGTAAAACATAATTTGTTAAAAAAAGATAATTACAAGCAATCCTTTTTCTTCAACGTGACTTTTATTTTGAAGATTGTCTTTAACTAGATCATTCAGCGTTGGCATTCCGCATTTTGTTTGCTGAAACTGTTATATTCAGCCTTTTAGGGCGGATCATTTTTTTTGTTCGGCTGTGTGTTGGGCACTTCTTCTTTTTAGGATTTCTGACAGCTAAAACTAGGCATTGTAGTCGTTTTATTGTGGGAAATTGGTCATTCAGCTAGGGCATTCATCCTTTTGATTGCAGAAACAAATTCATTCTACTTTCGCCAGCTTGGACTTGGGCGGATCTTTACTTGTTTAGCTGGACATTGTTCCTTGTATGTGTTTTATCATTTCTGTACTCGGTTGGTTCAGTTGGGCATTGTGCCTTGTGTGTTTTATGTTTTATGTGGTTGGCTGGTTAAGTTAAGTGCTGCCTTCCTGGTCTGACTTTCAAAAACACGATATTTTTATGATGTATGTTTATTCGTGTTATTCGTTCCAGTCTGTTGGCTCTCCGGCTATGTTTGGCTTTTTGACACCAGTGACACGACGATCATATTTTTGACGGACGACCTTTCTTCTAGTTCTTGCCTGTGTTTGTCAGTCAGTGTGGCCTGTATTTGTGGTATGTGATATTGTTTTGTTTGTATGTTCCTTTGTGCCTTTCGTCAATGGCTGGTTCTGTTGAGTACTGCCTTTCCCGTCCGATTTTTTATTACATGCGGCCCCGAGGCCGCGGACCTGTTATAATGGATGAAGCGATTTGGCTATGGAGGATCACGTGACCACGCATCAATACCCAATTGGCTACCGTCTCAGTCTGGCTTTCGACTTTAAGTTAAACGTACCATTATTTCAACACTACTCTTATCTCGTCTACTCTACACAAGCGGTGCGCGTTAACGTTACAACACTGTTAAATGTCTGTAAATTATCTGGCCGCAGAATGACTATCGTTGGTGTTTCTGACTAATTTAAACTATTACTAGTGGAAATATACAATGGTTTCGATCTTTTTTTAGGAACTTCGTTTACAATATGTTTTCATCGACTCCAACAGAACGACAACAATTCATCGTAAGCATTCGTTGGAAATAGTTCATTCACACTTGCCAAATACACTGAAGAATTATAGCAAATTAAAAAGTGTAGGCAACAGATTGCATGGCTGGATGATGATAATTACTGACAAATGAGATCATTATCTAGCGGAGACAGACTAGATGGACAGCGGAGATAGACAAGTCTTACTTATTTGTAAAATTAGCTGATGAGCCCTATTATGATGATAGTTAATGGGTAGCAGGTGTCAAAAGAAAATATTTCGACAGATACTTTAGAGGTAACTTTACTTGTTTTTAACATAATTGCATATTATTTGATCGAAAATCGTGTAATAAGAGTATTTGATTTAGTTAATGAAAGAAATGTGTGTATCATATGTTTATGCTCATATATTATGTGACAAAGTATTACCCGGGTGACTTAGGTCCATATCCATTAAAGGTGTTGCATCCTTTGACCACTCGCAGTACGGGTCGCCTAGTTCCTCTCCGTTAGTCTTGCCATCGCCGTCACTGTCCGCTTGACATAGAACCTGGGTCCACATCTGCAAATTGGCAGAAATCACGCAACAAGATAATAAAAAATAGAACAGACATAGCATCATTTAGGAGAAACAGCGGAGTACAAAATTACGGCATAGAACAATACACACATAAACTAACAACGGAGCAAAAAAGGAATGAAAGTCACAATACACGCATAAACGAACAACGGAGCAAAAAAGGAATGAAAGGCACAATACACGCATAAACGAACAACGGAGCAAAAAGGAATGAAAGTCACAATACACGCATAAACGAACCACAACGGTGCACAAAATAACGCAATGGCAAAATAACATGCATACATGAACAACCGCGAAGCATGAACAATGGATGCACAACACACGCACAAACGAACCGCACCAGAGCTTAAAAAACCTGAATAACACAATACACACAAGGGAATAGTAAAGACTAACGTATCTTACATTTTGAAGAACGGAAAATTATAAGTATACTGAAAACAGGTGAGGACTGGCAATTCTTTAATAGAAAACTTATTTAATTAGTAATACGCAGTAAAGCCATTACACGAACATGCCAAGTCACAAGTCCCCAAAAATATCACTATACATAACAGCACACCTAAGTATATGTAAGGGTACTCGTTTAATTTATGGAAGTGCGAGTAAGGAAAAGGGACTGACTGAATCACATGCGTATTATGTTCTAAAAGGACAAGAACGTCTTGGACAGTTAAACGCAGACAACATTAAGGAGCTACATAACATGGGAACCTAGGACATACAAGTCCAATTCTGTAGAATGTTATTTGTGCCTAATAAGAGTTTAAAATTATAATCAGCGAACGATTGCAACACTTACATATCCACGATTGCAACACTTACATATCCCTGTGATTTGAATGCCTTTCCGAATGGGTTTCTTTCACCGCCACCTAGATGGTTCATGTGACCAACCCCTTGCCATATCTCGCTTGCGTTGCAAGGGCTTGGTATTCGGTTGCCATTTGGAATTTGGCTTTGAAACGTGGGATGACTTGATGCTAGCTGTAGATAAATCAACACCACCAGTCCAGCCACTGCTCTGTAAGTGTAATAAAATTTAGTTTAGGCATGATTATGCTTCAGCAGAAACCGTGACATTCAGCTATTTAATACGGTTGTTTTTCAACCTTTTAAGACTTCTGACAGCTAAAACTAGATATTTCAGACGTTTTACTGTTGGAACTGGGTCATTCAGCGTGGGTATCCAGCTTTTTGATTGCTGTAACTAGTTCATTCAGCCTTTCGACAGCTTGGACTTAGGCGGATCATTTACTTGTTCAGTCGGGCATTGTGTCTTGTATGTGTTTTATGTTTTATGTGCTCGGCTGGTTAAGCCTTCTCAGTATGACTTAATATACTTTTTTATTGTCACGAATACAACATAATAAAAACGACGACAACAACATAAACTTTATTAACTCAAAACATTTGCAATGGCATGGTGAATATACAGAAGCATAACTGAAACATCGAATAATAACTATCACATAATATTATTATAATCTAAAGTTAACAGAATAAAACTGTTTTTATTTATACTAATTTACTTCAGTTCGATTGTGAAACAATTTTTACTTAAATTAATTATTCTCGACACCTCAATCATGCTGTTATCCATTGCCACGAGGGTATGAGAGGAGAGAAGCCAGTTCCCCTTTTATGTGTATTTTATAAGCGTCTAGTAAGGGAAATATTGGTGTCGTGTTTTATTTTGTCTTTGGTAAAACGCGGTCTTGGATCGAACACGGAACCTCTCACACTCGAAGCGGACGCTCTACCACTAGGGTATCGAGGTTGCAGTACTGTTTCTCGGTGTACAATAACTTGGCGTGTTTTGGTATTATGATATGCAAATATGTAAGTACGAGGTGTTGAAGTTAAAGTATCTAAATATTTTGTTTTGAAAAATAGCTTATATCTGGTATAATGCCAATCGATAGAGCGTGAGATAAAAATAAACAAGAAGCAGCCACAGACAGCCATATCCCCCACCAAAGGGAAAATAATTGTTCCAAAAATTATGCATTACAAACAATATATTTAATATAAGTTATGTGAAATTTGCTTTTAATCCCATGAGAAATGTTTGAGATGCACACACTATTTTTCTCTATTTAACCAAATTTATTACAAACAAAATAAACAAAGCCAACAATCAGCAGACATTATATACACGAACACCAGATGAATAGTGACCTTGATTCAACCCGGTCCCCTTTTCAATCCAAATTGTTGTCTTCACAAAAGCTACTACATACATATCAATATTCATCAAAGTATTGAATTTCTAACAAATGTTATTGAGTAAAGACAATCTATTTTTATTAACTGTGACCTTGACCCCCATCAGTCCATTGTAAATTGCAAGTGATGTCTTCACATAAGCTGTAAACTGCAAGTTTCACAATGATATCTCATTCCTAACAAAAGTTATTGAGTGAAAACATTTTTTCTATTTTTAGTTCGGTGACCTTGACCCAACTTTAAATCCCAAGCGTTATTCTTCACACAAGCTACATACATCGCTAGCAAGTTTAATAATGCTATTTAAATTCTTACGCAAATGAGCATATTAAATGTTTATTTTTAGTAACAGTGGTCTTGACCTACACCGGTCCCATTTCCCATTGCTACAAGCTACCTACACAGCAAGTTTCATTGTGATATCTTATTCCGAACTTTAAGTAACCCATCAGAAACAAATATTTTTCTCTATAGCTTACACACGAACAAAATAAACGAAGGGCCATTATTCTGTCAGAATGTCATGATATTATGCACTATTGAACCTCATGAGGGAAAGGTGTCATCAAAATTCCTGAGGAAATGTAGGAGGAGTTGCAAGCAGAAGATTTTTTCTCTATATCCAACATATACAAAATAAACCAGTGGCCATTATTCTGTAAAAAATGGCCGAAATGGATAACCCTTACAATATGGACCGGGATACCTTATAACTGTACTTCTGTAAATGTTTTGACAACATTCCTTGAGAATGTTCGAGGAGTTGCACACAGATGAGTTTATATGTAAAAAATCAACAAAGCTGTCAAAGACGGTCGAATAAAAAATCTGACAGTATGGACTGGGGACATCATAGCAGAAATTCTGTGAAAATTTCATCAAAACAAGAAATACAGGAGGAGTTGCACACAGAAGAGTCTGGCGGACGGACTGACGGAGGGAATCACGCCTACCATTATCATATCCCCTTCGCCTTCGACGAAGTATAAAAAGTGTCCGTATCAAACCTTTGGTTGTTTATTACATGGACAAACGGTGATATAGAAGTATACATCCTCGACTAAGGAGGCAGGAGGGAGTAATAGAGGAATAGAGGATTGAGGTAATAACATTATTATTCTATTTGTCGAGCCTGGTCGACTGTATAACATTAAAAACAGCAAAGGTCCACCATTCAAGTAAAAAAGACAGCGACCATTCCATCATTTACAGTCATCTATACATCGAGGTTGTTAATCTGTGAAAGTTTGAATACATTCCATCCAGCAGTTTATGAGGAGTTCAACACACAATAGTTTTGTTACGTAAGGATAGACGTACGTTAGGACAGCGTGACGGACAATGCTAAATGCCCCAAAACACTTTAAGTGTGGTGGGCACAATCATTAATATAAGATCTATAACCGGCTAAATTAACCCGCCTACATTTTGGTGTCATTTTTAAAGCTTTCGTATGCAAACAATAGCATGCCCAATAGTACAATTGAGAGGGGTGGTCTGCTTTTCCAAATGTTAAAAAAATAGGCAAATTGTCCAAATAAATGAATTTTCATGTGTACTTCATTAACCACTTAATTCAGGGAAACAATCTAGTCCCACAATTCAATGTTTATCATATATGTGTATAATTTTAACACTTCTGATGGTCCCTGTGGGATTCGTTGGGCTCCAATACTTTGTCACCCTATGATATGGCTATTTTCTTTATTTACCGTCTTACAAGTCAATAACGCTAAAACTTAATTGTATGTTTTGTCTTCTCTTTAGTTTCTTTGTTCTAACTACACATGTCAGGTAGCATTTAAGCGCGAGAACCGCATCTAGGCGAAGTAAATGGTAAAAGATGGGATAATGCTTCCAAAAAAATCGTTAGTAGGGAGACGCTTTAACATGTATTGTCAGGAACTGTAAAATCACTGTCAGGTTATTGAACTATCCATAAGGAAGGTATATCAGGGTAGAAAATGCATCACCACTCTTACTCAATGCCGCAATTTGAGACCCTGGCGATGCGGACGCCTATGTAAACGATAAGAAATTAAAAGAACGGGGAATGTGTGAGTTGCTGGTAATTCAATCCGAAAAGACTTTCAGAAGGCGGCCTTTACGATCGGGTGATCGCTACACGTCCCATGTAGGCAACAAAACAACGCAAAGTCCGTATTGAAATTGCACATGACAATGCAAATTAAGAATCGGATGTCAGTATCAACTTAATTGTTCTGTATGTAACAGACGTGTACGCGTATGGTTACAGGGTAACGTCATGGTGACAACATCAACACACTACAGCGTAAACATCAGTAAGGTTTTCGGTTTGTTTTGCAACTCTTTTGAATGCGTACAAATTCCAGGCAATTTATTGATAGCTGTGTTTAATTTTATAGGGTATTAATACCCTATATAATTTTGGATGTAAAAATTCTAAATAACTACAAAATGCCGATGTTTCGCAAGTTATTTTGTGGTTGTTTTTGAAATATACAGACAACTGTACCAAAATTACACGAATATTTGACAATTTTATTTTATTTGTGGAGTACTCCAAAACGCAACACCTTTATAAGGTATTTCCGTACAGATTAAACACCCTACGACCTTTAATGACCATTTTCGTCGGTACTCATGCGCATTAGATATAGTGTATGTAACTTTAAAAGGGAAACCCCTACTAGAGTGTCATTTGGCTTGTTTGGACTTGGCGGTATCGTCGTTAGGGATTGACCCGCATGGTGTTAGGATCTGAATTCCATAGACTGTTGTGGACGTTGTCTTCGGGTGCATTGCGCGCACAAGAAAGTCGAAGAAAACATTTGATGATCTGACCACTGTAATCGTCTAGGAGTAAAGAGTTATTCCCATAAAATCACACACTTACATTGACAGGGAACGTCCAAATCGGTGTAGACAATGTAGAGTCGATACGCATAACTAGCGTAATCCGATTTTAGTGTTTATGGAATAATAAACGAAAACCAAAAATAGGGTTATTTCCACAAAAATGGGGTTTCTTAATATGCGCTACTTCTTTAATATTTATACATTCGTTACAACATTTTATTGTTTGTTCGTCAGATAACATTCACGTATATATTCATGCCATTAGTTATCGGTTTTTGTTTATTCCTGGCAAATATATCTTCAAACATTCTGGGGTTCCTTTAATTTTTTTGAGCAGTGTATATTGTATCTACATGTATTGCAAAAATTCATGAATCCCTGGCTTTTGATAGGACAAACAAATAGGATAAACTATGATTATAACTTATAGCAGTCACGCAAAGGTAGACATTGATGTCTAAATATAGAATTGTTGTAAACAAGGCGACATGCAGCGAGTGTTAGCTTAACACAATTATAAAGAATTTCTATTTAAATAGGCATATTGAATTTCATCTAGTTCATAATATGAGTACAAAAGCTCTTGCTAGGAGTAAACTTAAGAAGTAAATAAGTATACGCCTGTTGATTTAGTGAGGGCATGTATCTTGAGACGTTCAAAAGCTTCCCGAGAAAAGGAAAAATATACACAAAAATGTGCATGATGTGTCATATGTATAAATATACACTTATTTCTGTCGAATATTTGGGTATTTCGTTTGTTACTTGTGTGTTAATACTGCCTTTTAATGGTAATTACTGACATGCATTGTTGCTTTTAATCGAGGGCAATATACAGAACATGATTATAAAAGATGTAGGTGAGTTAGTACATGAGAAAAATTGGACGGGTATAAATTGTAAACATACGTATGTCATTTGAGAAAACTTAGAATATAACCTACATTATGAGCCAATGAAAACGCCGAATTTTGGTGGTAAAATAAAAATTTAATCATTAAAAGTTTTTCTTCACAGACTTGGCGTCATACGATGGCGCTACTTTCTATCGGCCAATCAGCTAGAATGCAGAATGTTATATTCTAAGTTAGTTAGAACATATTAAGTAAATTTCAGATAAATGTTTTTCTATGATCTTGGATAAAACTGGCAAAATTGAGATGGGTCTGTAATTAGTCTTATCAGATTTGGATCCTTTCTTAAAAATTGGAGAACTTTTTGCCTTTTTTAATTTTTCTGGAAATTTACCCATGTTACACTTAGATTAATTATTTTTGTTAGTGGCTTTGCAATTACATTACAACTTATTCTTAATATCCTGGGACCAATGTCATCCAGCCCTGTTGATTTTGAACCATCAAGTGCGTCTAGTTGTTTTAATATGTACTCCTCCGTTGCTAGAGGTATAAGGAATGTTTCATCATGTATTTTGCTGTTGACAAATTGTTTGATTGTTTGCTCACTCTCTTCTACGAGAGTTATAGGCGGATCTGGTACTGTTCTAAATATGTTTGTGAAGAAGGTGTTGAAAGCTTCTGTTGTGTCTGTTGGGTTTAGTATTTACTTATAGTACCATACTTTGACACATAATAAATTCAAACATTACAGTTCGTTCATTAAGTTTTGTAAACTATAAATAAACAATACCAGTTTAGTTAAACTTGAAACTTCGTGTAGCAGTAGCGTGCAAACCTTTGATCAAGAGATTAGCTATAGTCTCTGCTTTGATGTTGTGTTTTATTGCACAATATCTCTTTGTAAAACCTAAAACCTAAAAATTATTATATTGTATCGCAATCCAACTTTTTAAACCTCCCCAAACTTCATAGTAGTCGGATTTGTAACTAAAGTACTTCTACAAAATGTGTTATTTCATTTTACGTTTATTTTCTCGGATTTACTAATCAATGCATAAAACGGTGTGTTTTGTAATTATAGTAACATATGTATATGAATATGATATGCTTCACACATAATCAATATATTATTGTTAACACTTAAAAGTATATTTAAACATTTTCTTACCTTATGCGAATCATTGTCACAGAGTCCATGTATGCATTCGTCCAATGCTTTTGTATTACTGAATAAGCTTTACACCACGCATATACGTCTTTTGTATAGTGCTGGTACGATAGTTATTGAACCGTGTTGCTTAACAAACCCACGTGCCGTATAGTACTTCAGGATATTTCAACATAGTGTGAGTCAGTTTTAAATCGACCGAGAGTTGAATAATATTTTGTAATGGAATAGGAACGAGTTTAAAGCCTTAGATAAATGTATATGTACAGTACATGCCACAAAATCCTGGATGTACCCTAATACCTCTTTCTCAATATCATATTCCTCCCCACTGGAACATGCTAAAACACGTTCTCTCCATTTTATTCTGTCCTTAGAGTAACTATGTATTGGGTTTGTTCGTTCATTCAGCTTTTTGACAGCTGAGACTTGGGCCGATCATTTTCTCGTTCGATTATGTCTCGGGGATTGGGCCTTGTAAGTTTTTTTATCTTATCTGTGCTCGGCTATCTCTGTTGAGTGCTGCCTTCCCTGTCCGTCTTAATATCATATTTTGGCCCCAGGAATATCCCATGTCCACCAGTTCTGTAGTTACTGTTCTCTTCCGTGTTGTCCTATGTCTACATTTTTGTTTCTTTTTCCAAGTGGTGTCCCTTGCAGAGATACTTTTGGAAATCCAATTTGTGCCATTCCTTTTACATGCCCTAGTTATTTCAATGGCCTTCGTTTATTTATATATGCTTTCGTTTTTCTTTAGCAGGTATATGTTGGTACTTATATTTCTATTTATATTCCACAGACCACTGTTGTAATGTTCCTCAACTTGGTGTCATTTGCAATAACTCTTGTAGGGAGGCCAGGGAGATATACCAGTACAATTTTCGTTTATTTACGTCTGTCCATCACATAACATTCATTGAACTTAGTATATTTTAACTGAAAAATTAATATAAAAAATTACCAAAAATACATTAAATACTCATTCAAGTACAACAACAGAATTTGCGTGAATTAACTGGGTCACGTAACATTACTATTTGATTGGCACCCAACATAAATACATTTGACCTAAAACAATGTATAATGTATTAAGCTTTAGAACACAAATCACTTTACATAACGGAAGCTGTAACCAATTATCCAATATAGTGAATATGGTTTTTAAACATAAGTGCAAGTACGTTGGTATGGAGTATTTGACCACTTTTCGCTACACTATATTAGGTACGGTGTTCGTTTTGAATTCTGAACTTATAGCTAGTGTTACAATGTATAGGTCATAAACCACTAAATGCATACGCGGACTCAAATAGTCCTTACAGAAACTTCTGTTTGCCTGGAAATGGTGATATGCCTTGACAAAATGGAACTAGAATAATCTTATTGAGTTTAAAGGTATTGTATACATGTAGTTGTGGCCTATAATACATTTGTTTTTGCTGTTCGTTCTAACTCAATCCTAATTATGTGAAGAGGGAATGTCACTTACAAGACAATACTGAAGCGCACAGACAATCAGAAAGCCACACAGAAACGGTGGCGTCGCCTGGGCACCCACGTAAATTCATACATAGAACAAACCATCCTTATCTCCAAAAATGGTTTTGATTTATATGCTTTGATATATTGTGGCGTCCGGAAACCATATGGAAGAGGCCCAAAGACGAGGTTAGTCACTTCAGTTTTGGAGGATAGTGCAAGATACAGAAGATGTCCCAGTTCCAGAAGCATCCCTGTCTGACTCGTTTACGTGTCTGGTGTAAAGCATCAAAATGGATGTTTCAAGCTAGCCTATATATTCCCACGCAATGAATGACAAACTGCGGAATTGCGTGCATCTTTAACTATAAAGAGAGTTAACTATAAAAGACAACTACTCTCATATAAACCTATAACCAAAACTCTCCAATGTACTGTTATTGCTCTGATAAGCCCGATAAGGCGATATGTTGCTAGAATGTGTAATTACAGGTGTGAAATGCTGTTGCACAAATCATTTGATCAAAACGTATAAAAAAATGATAAATGACAAACGTGGTATCGTTTCAAAATAATTCAAAATGTCATAGCAATCAGAAGTTACACCAAAAGGTAACGCCCAACGTGGGGCTCGAACCCACGACCCCGAGATTAAGAGTCTCGTGCTCTACGGACTGAGCTAGCCGGGCTGATATATGTAGAAGTAAACGGCAATGAAAGTTTGTTACAAAGTTGCAGCTACAGCACGGAGAAACAAAGAGCATATTTCAGAGCCATATGGAATGGAGACATTACAGAAGTTAATGTCATACACTCATGGTTGACATGGTATGTGGTTATATAATTTAAAGAGATGCTTACATTTTATTGCGATCATTTGGCTTTTTAGCGGTTTAGAAATATGTACAGCTGCAGAAGGATATCGTTTGTAGTGCTGCAGCCACTTATATAGGACCAGGGCTGGTATTCAATATTGATCTTATTTAATTTGAGAATAAGGATAGCCAATCATATCACCTGTTACTGACCAAGAGTTTAATATTGTGAGATCTGATTGGTTGTTCTTATCCTTAAGTCAAGTAAGATCAATATTGAATACTACACCAGGGCTGGTATTCACAAAGCATCTTAGTTAAAAAATTACATATTTTGACTTAAGTTAAAAATTTGTGTTGCGCATATTTCCTCAAATTAAAGATTAACCCATGTTTTCTTAGTAATTATTGTAGCTCTTTACACAGTGCTGTACACCTATGCAAAAATCAATAATCTGGAATGTCATGTCTAGCTGGCATACTTAAGGATTTTTATGTTTTTAAGAAAAGTCTAAGTTTTCTACTAAGATGCTTTGTGAATACCAGCCCTGATTGACATATGAAAGTAAATGTAAGACCATGTAGCTGATTGGTATCTGGTTTTCTTGTTCAGTTTTGTGTTGGTTATTGTGGCGTATAATTGTCGTCAGTGAGTATTTCTCTTTTGTATGTTTCTCATTATGTCATTCGTGCTCTGTTATTGTTGAGTACCGCCTTCCTTGTCTGCTTGTATATCATCTTTCGAAATTTAGTGGATTGGTCAATATAATTATTTTCTTCGTTTCACCTTTCAGTAAAAACGTGTTTCTCTTACAGCTATTACGTTTGTATAAAGAAAAAAAATGTCTAAGATGGTACGAGACAAGTAAGAGCGCAGATTGGTGCATACACACAATTACCTACAAAGTATTCAGAAATTGAACATTCTGGTGGTTTTAACGTATATCTTTGAATCGACAGTACATGTTAATGTTGTGTGTCCTTGATAATTTCATAGAGATGTAATGTCTGCCACCTGAGTGTGACGTTACATAAAACGATCCCTTATTTTAACGCATTTCGTAATTATCATGCCCATACATCCTGTTTAAGTCACGAGCGTGTGTTCAAATTATACTACAGCTATAGACACCACTTCAAACTTCCTAAATAACATTTAACTCCCAATATGCAAATATTGACCGATTTACTATTGACTAGCGGTGTTTAAACATGATATTCTTTTGCAGTTTTAGGTTAAGTAGTAGTATAGACATTTAAGTAAGATGTCCCATATTTTTACCCTTTCAATAAATACAATTCAGTCGTCTTTGGTCGGCCACAAAGACCTTCTTTTTATCATTGTGTTTTGGTTGCATTCTTAACATTTTTTATGAAGTATGTTGAAATAATTTGCTTCATTTTTATGCTATAATCCAATAATGGTAAGAATAGAGTGACGCAGCGATCGAGTCCACTATTTCGGTGATAACCAGTTATAAAGGCTTTTAAATGCAGACAGCTATAATTTCATTGCTAACTAATATACTATATTCGTAGTTTATTTGTACACCAGTGTACATACGAAATACACAATTACTACCTCTTCTTCTACTTCTCCTACTTCGTTTCCCGTCGAAATAATAACGAGGAGAAATGAGTGCAATTACTGTCCATAATAATGCATATTCTTTGTATTAGAAAAAATGTAATATAACAGTTACAATGGCAGGGAAGGCAGCACCCAAATTTACCAGCCGAGCACAGAACACATAAAACAAATCACATACCTTATTACAAGGCACAATGCCCAACGCATAACCTAACGAGAAAATGAACAGTCCAAGTTCAAGCTGTCAAAAAGCTAAATGAACTAGTTTTAAGTTGTGAGTTATGTTTTGTGAGTTGACTTTGTGAAATATGGTCACCCTCATAGTTCGTTCTTCTCTGATAGCTGTTACTCAGCTTATATTTGACTAACTAAAACCTTAGCGTAGAATGTCGCGTGTTTATAGCTGTTCAGATTTATTTCACTCTTGGCCACTTAAATGTTTGTTCGTGAGACTTGACTTGAACTCTGTGATATTTTCGTTTCTGTACCGTAAAATAATGTTTTATTGTTTCTGTTGAGTGTTGCCTTCCTTGAATGATTTCATATTATTTTTCAGTTTGCAAAAGAGCAAGTTAGTATTGGTTGAAATGTCAAAGGGCGAGTTCACATGGAACGCGAATTTGGTCTAGGTAGACTTTGGTTCCATCCGACCGCATTTGGTTTCTACACTTTTTGTGCCTTCACTACTGGAGAATCGAACTCCACTAACACCACCTCAGGGCAGGGTTTCTACACTTTTTGTGCCTTCACTACTGGAGAATCGAACTCCACTAACACCACCTCAGGGCAGGGTTTACTGGTTCCCTGTTCTGAACAGTACGCAATATGAGCGAGACAAACGTTGTTTTAGATATTACAAGGGCCAAGCTTTTGATTGGTTGATAAATTTAGATACCTGTATTGGTGGGAGTAAACAACATTACTGTAATAGCATACCCTACCCTAGAACTTCTATGTGAACTCGCTCATTGATGAACAATTACGCAATGTTTGGTGTTAGTGTCACAAGTAAACTTGCATAATGACATACGGATGCATCAAGATAGCGGGCGGCAAACGGGTGATGAAGGAATGGACTATATAAACTAACACTTGTAACAGTTTAGCAGTTTATTGTAAGTAATAATTTAAGCACAATAAAGGTGAGCAACATATATAAAAGCGTACATGACCATAGAATTATTACATCACAAAACACTCATACACACAACGAATCGAATTCTAATCATAACATTATCCCAATGATAATGTTTCGTAGAATGGACAATTGTTTTCGGCATAGATATGCTAAATTACAAACCACATGATTGTGTTTAAAATGATAATACATTCATTCGAAAACTTACGAAAAACGATGAAAAATGCTTTATTAATACTAATTTGTTTGGATGCTACTTTGCATAATTATTTTAATATTGTGTCATTTTACATTTGTACAACAGAGAAACGAATGTTCGACTATTTCATAACCAAGCAAGCCAATGAACACCTCTCCGTGAATATATTTCAACTCGCGGAAGATCACAACAGAGGAATCAAACCAGGACCTTCAAGGTCATCACCTACACACCGGTAATTCTCAGTAAACGACAATGATTTAAAACCGATGATACTGGTAAGTATATTTGATATCAATATATCGTCTCACTAAATATGCCACATTCGTGTCCACATACATATAACATATATTCATAAATAAAGCTAACATACATGTTTGTTACCTGATTGCACATTACGTCACGTGAATATAGCCAGACATACAGTTATGTAATTCATATCCTAAAACGGTTAAGGTTTTAAATCAAAAGTGGGTCAATAAAGATTTGAAACAAAATACAAAAAATAATCAACACTAAGCTTCCTTATTTTGTCATACATGCATGTAATTAAATAGTCACACCACTAAGCAAAGCACTGAGAATAAAGAACATTGTCATGATTTAAACATTGGTGGCTTTATGAAGGTAACTTAGAAAATAAGGAATTTTATATAAAAGCAAAAGAAACGCAATAAGCTTAAGTAAGTATGACAGAACAAAGTATTGTTGAAAAATATCCCAGACAGGCTTCACATGCATCATAGATATCGCAAGTTCAAGGATCAACAAGTTTTCCTCGTGGATATTTTTCAAATTTCATAAGATGAACATATAGCATTTTCGTTACATCAGCAATATTAGAAACCGAATGTTCAATGTATTTTTATACCATTTCTTAAAGTCAAATATAAAGCGTTTCATGTGCCATTCATTATATAGTAATAGATGTGTAGGATGAATAAAGCTAAAAAGAGAATATAGAATTATCAATATACTAGTAAATACGAATATAGTAACTGTATGTAAAATAAAACCTATTTGCTACATAAGTCCTAATTTAAGTACAAATATTCACCGTAACTAAACACCAACGAACATAAACAACAAAACAACATAAATTGAGAGGGGGTACTACAAGTTCTTTAAATGGCGTGAATAGTGAATTTCGGTTAGTTGTTCTATGCTCGCCTATAATATTTATTTCACTAAATAAAAAAACCATATTGCTTCCAAATTACGACATAAAGTTCAATCATTTTCTTTCTATGAGCTGACGATCTTTTTTATTTTAGTACGGACAACTTGCAACATGATCAACTTTCTGGCGCCATATTTGTCTCCAAGGGCAACGATTGTTCCCTTGTCACGTGACATTGTGACGTAGAAAATGTCGACACCACAGTTGAAGGTACACATCTCTGTTCCGTTCTTCATTCTCCACAGTCGTATTGTTCCATCAGCCGAACCTGATACTACTATCTCGTTGTCGTTAGATATTGCTGAGCACCAAACCTGTAAGACAATAATGACGTCAACGTTAAAATATTTGGCACGTTAAAATGACCACCAAACCCGTTCAATAAGAATTATTTCACGAGCGACGTTAATGTACAATTTTGTTAATTTAATCGTGACGCCATGTTAAGTTTGACTGCACGACATACATTATAATGATAGTGACGCAACGATTGTCAACTATTTGGGTAATATTGCTATTTTGATAAGTAACGTATGACTGATTTTTTGTTAAGGATGGCAAGTTAAATTACGATATTGAGATGACACTACTCTCCCGCTAAGATCAGTTTTTGCCATGGCGTAAGTGAAATTACTAATTGTAAATTCTTACTGTAAATACTGATTGTACATTTGGAATGGCTACCGAAAGCTACTTAATGTTTTTTTGAAATGTAAGGAATGACATAATGTGCACTAATCAAATACAAATTAACAAATGCACATTTCAAATGGTCGTTTAAATATTACTAGATGCTTAATAAACAGTAAGTAATCAGAGTATGAACTGACCTCATCAGAATGACCTTGTAATGTATGTATTGGTCTTTCCGTTTGCATGTCCCACACTTTAACCGACCCGTCAGCAGATGTTGACACCAAATATCGACTATCTTCGGATAATGTCACTGACTTGACTTCTCGTGTGTGTGCTGGCGATCCGCCACCTCCCATAAGTTTCCTACTTGGCGTTCCAGTACGAATATTCCAAATCTGAAGATCACCATTTCTTAAGCCTGTTACTGCTTCGTCTTTGGGCATAATGGCTGTAACCTCTGGATTAGCATCTAATTTCAACATGGATGGCTCGGTAATATTAAAGCTTGTTAGAGTCATATCGAATGTCATGAATTCTGCGTTGTTGTCAAATGAATTTGTGAATCCTGCGATAATGTAGCGATCGTTCTTTGATTTGTTTAGGTACGATATATAGTCATTATTTCCTACTTGTGCATCGTAACGCATTTCTTTAATTGCTTGATTACCCATGAGATCCCAAGCTATAATTGATGTGGCGTCACCAAATTTGTCTGTCCGTCCAAATAGGACTTTGTCACTATCGCTCATTGGACACATCGCCGAACAATAGTCTCCCTCAGCCATGGACAATGGTCTACCGGTTTGGAAATCCCAGATCTGGAAAATGGGAGTAAAATGTTTAAGCTCAGTGATACACATGTTTGTATTTTGATACTGTCTTGACAGTTTTAAGGAAGCACACAAGACTGCTTATAACATATATTTGTAATACAATTTATCAGCTTTTTATACAATATGTAAGATAAGACTTAGTAATATTGGCTAATGAAGATATAGTATTTAATCATAATGACATAGATGCAAAGAAGAATAGACAACACTTTTATGCACTACACGTAACATGGTTTTAAACATATTCTAAATGGCGAAAATGTTTTTGTTATTGCACTAATCAGGAATTTACACTTTACCATTGACACCAATTTTCAATCATGTTGATGTTAATATTTTTCTGGAAATAACATCCAGTACAATGAGTAAACCTACTCGCCCACAAACAACTGACACCTTCTCTATTTTGTGGACTTCATGTACTATAGCCAATGTCTTAAAGAACATAAATTGCATGTTTATACTGATCAACCATGCTGAACTTAAGCTGACTACCAACAAAACTACAAGGACGGTCCCTCTAAATAACAATTACATGTATATCAAACATAAAACGTTGACCATACCTGTAAAGTATGATTAAAAACACCTTTTCTACTTGAGTATTCGTTAATTTCCATGTCTGCGTGAACTGCTCCCACCAATAATCGGTCCCCACATACCAGATGTAGATTAGTTGATCCAATTGTGTCACCTTTCATTATATTCTGTAATTCTCCAGTCTGAAACACATCCGTATATTTACCATTAGTAGTGTACCAAGGAAAGACGGACTCAAACGATTTCGCATCGATTATAAGAGGGTCGAGGTTCATATTTCCTTCTGAGCCTTAGTGAAAATGTAATACGAGCTAAGAGAGATTGCTTTTAATAATAAACATCACAACTTACAACGTCGCAAAATTTCTTTAATCCAAATCCACGAAATGTATTGGCACGAAAACAAGTGTTTGTATATTACCTGCATGTCCCAGACTTGTGGTGGTCCTAGACTTGATCCCGTTATCACACTACCACCGTTACCAGTCATCAAACAACAATCAACACGGACTTCATCAGCAGCAGCACCCGGTGTAACTGAACCTCCGGCAGTGGTCATCATGTATTGTCCTTGTTTGTTTACTGTTACTGTCTTGTAATTCTGGACCTGTGAAAACATCCGAAATGTAAAAACATATCCAAAATGTGATTACATCCAAAATTTGAAAACTATCTAAAATGAGAAAAACTACTTTAAAAAAATTATACTCAATGAAGCAAACTATACACAAGATATGACTGTACAAATGTTGATGTTTAAGTACTAACTAGTATATAAACTGCCAAACAGAATGTAAATGAAATTGCAAATACATGTTTTGATGAATGAATACATGTACATACTCATATTGTGTGAATGAAAGTATAAAAATGCTATGATAGATGATCCATAAAATATTTTAACACGTTAGTTTTGAAATTAACATTTAACGATTCAAAAGTTATGAACGTACACACTGTGAAACATGATAGAGAAATGAGGATATATAGATAGATAGATGAAACGAATAGTAACGTTTTACATATAGATGACGAAAGTTCGAAATAAATAGATAACAAATGGTTTGATTAATACGGGACAATGATGAAAGCTGTATGTTAAGAATGAGTTCAAGAGTTAAATATATAAGACGACATGCATTTAGAATGACATGATGCCACAACAAATATACATACATTGTATATCAAATATGGCAATAAAGTATGGATATTAAGAGAATAAATTCAGTCGACGAAGACCTAAGTTTGAAGTGTAAGCTTTGAAGTTTCGAAAGAACACCTCTACGTACATACTCATCCATAACTATTGGAACAATAATGTATAGGAACATCGTGATTAGTTGTATAATCTAAAACGTGAATAATGAATAATGATTGTGAAGTGAAAATGAAAACATGAAATTAATTGTTGCAACACATACTTAATTGCAACTGAAAATAATTTTCTATGGACATGGTGTTGTTTAGCTTATTATTTATCGCATTGGGGCATATACAATGTAGAATTGTTGTTCATTGCATTACAATCAGTTGAGCTTACTACATGATGTACGTCATATATAACAACACTTATTGAACAAACTGGGTATATCTAAACGCTAGAATTTTCTTCGACGTGAGTACTGGATTAACCAGAAAAAGCAGAAAATATAAAACGAAGCGAGAAACATGGGCGTCGCCATTTTGTTTTCATATTTCGGTTGATATTTCGGTATATTTCGGTAGTGGACTAGCTACTGATTGGTTAATTTTCGGTACCAGCGTCCAATCAGATAGCGAGTTACTACCGAAATATTACGAGAATGGTGGGTTGTATTTAGCGCTATGGAGGCATATATTTCGCATTTGTTCAGAAAGTCGTTTTATCATAATGTCTATCAACACTCTTAACTAGACCTTAGTTGAACCGGAATACCTGACCCCCGATAACGACATGCACGGCTGTAGGGGTTGGACCGAGAGCCGCACCTGTAAGTTTGGCGAAAAAGGTGGTTATCGTATAGTCATATTTATTTACACAAATTTGACAGTGTTTAAAATATTACGAGTATAGATAACACAAATAGCTTGTTGGACCCCTTGAGCAAAATAGATGGTCAGACCCCTTCCTGAGAAATAAAAACATTATTCTAAAGAGACAATTAATATTCTGGATCCGCGCATGAATGACCCAGAATTCTAATGTACTATAGCCAACTATATGTTGTCGTAATGCAGTGTCCTGATAATGTATGTTGAGATTTCCCAGTACTATACTATTCCAACTCGGGTGGCGCGATGGCTGAGTTGGAAACTCTCTTGACCGCAGACCCAGGGGTCCGGGTTCGAATCTCGGACATTGCACTATGACATTTCTGAAACGCTTTTCAGTGTTACCCACCCCACTCCAGATGAACTGTCTGGTGCTAGTACAGTTCAATGCTAGTCTATCACCGACATACGCTGGTTCGATCCACAGGTAAGCCGGTCTATGTTCTAGTACAGATCAATGCTAGTCTATCACCGACATACGCTGGTTCGATCCACAGGTAAGCCGGTCTATGTTCTAGTACAGATCAATGCTAGTCTATCACCGACATACGCTGGTTCGATCCACAGGTAAGCCGGTCTATGTTCTAGTACAGATCAATGCTAGTCTACCACCGACATACGCTGGTTCGATCCACAGGTAAGCCGGTCTATGTTCTAGTACAGATCAATGCTAGTCTATCACCGACATACGCTGGTTCGATCCACAGGTAAGCCGGTCTATGTTCTAGTACAGTTCAATGCTAGTCTACCACCGACATACGCTGGTTCGATCCACAGGTAAGCCGGTCTATGTTCTAGTACAGATCAGTGCTAGTCTATCACCGACATACGCTGGTTCGATCCACAGGTAAGCCGGTCTATGTTCTAGTACAGATCAGTGCTAGTCTACCACCGACATACGCTGGTTCGATCCACAGGTAAGCCGGTCTATGTTCTAGTACAGATCAGTGCTAGTCTACCCCGACATACGCTGGTTCGATCCACAGGTAAGCCGGTCTATGTTCTAGTACAGTTCAATGCTAGTCTACCACGGACATACGCTGGTTCGATCCACAGGTAAGCCGGTCTATGTTCTAGTACAGATCAATGCTAGTCTATCACCGACATACGCTGGTTCGATCCACAGGTAAGCCGGTCTATGTTCTAGTACAGATCAATGCTAGTCTATCACCGACATACACTGGTTCGATCCACAGGTAAGCCGGTCTATGTTCTAGTACAGATCAATGCTAGTCTATCACCGACATACGCTGGTTCCATCCACAGGTAAGCCGGTCTATGTTCTAGTACAGTTCAATGCTAGTCTATCACCGACATACGCTGGTTCGATCCACAGGTAAGCCGGTCTATGTTCTAGTACAGTTCAATGCTAGTCTATCACCGACATACGCTGGTTCCATCCACAGGTAAGCCGGTCTATGTTCTAGTACAGTTCAATGCTAGTCTACCACCGACATACGCTGGTTCGATCCACAGGTAAGCCGGTCTATGTTCTAGTACAGATCAGTGCTAGTCTACCACCGACATACGCTGGTTCGATCCACAGGTAAGCCGGTCTATGTTCTAGTACAGTTCAATGCTAGTCTATCACCGACATACGCTGGTTCCATCCACAGGTAAGCCGAACTATGTTCTAGTACAGTTCAATGTTAGTCTACCACCGACATACGCTGGTTCGATCCACAGGTAAGCCGATCTATGTTCTTCAATAACATAACAGCCTCCTCGATAGCCTAGTGGTTGAGCGTCCGCTTCTAGCGCGTGAGGTCTCAGGTTCGATCCCTGACCGTGTCATACCAAATTCGAAATAAAAAAAGGTACAAATGTACCAGTTATTCAATATTGAAACTAGATTTAAAGAGTACCCAAGGATGGCCACTATCTTATCCTTGAGATTTTGCAGTATACATGTAGGCCTAATCCTGGATGATACGTATTTTTCAGTCGGTAGTTAATGACAAGAAACATATAAATCATATACTCACCAGTGTGATTAATCATTGGACATGAGAGCAACTTAGTACATTCCTCATGGATCAGTGGTAAGTCAAGTTCGCAGACACAAGATTCAGGTAAATAAATCGTTGGTGAACGAGACGTTTAAGTAGATCTACTGGTTGATAGCCAAGTCCAGGCCCCGATCTCCTGAAACATCTCAAGTAGAAAACTCAGCTCAAATTGAGATTTTACTCAAACCAGAGTCTAACTTTTAGATACATCAGAAGTATGTGATATTGAAATTTTACTGTAATAAACTCAGAACAAAGTGTCTGTTTCGTGATGCCAATTTAGAGTTCAACCTATCATGGGCATTACTTCAAAGATGAATGACAATATTTGAGATGGGATTTAGCTCAAATTGAGATCCTTTGGGAGATCGGGGCCAGACAAACTGGTCCCGATCTCCCGAAGCATCTCAAGTCAAAATCTCATCTCAAATTGAGATTTTTCTCAAATTCGAGTATGAATTTGAGATAACTATGGAGCTCGAGCTCTTTCAATTTTACTGTAATCAACTACGAATACTGTTTCTGTTTTGTGATGCGAATTTTGAACTTGCATTCCATGGAAATTATCTAAACGACACATGGCTATATTTGAGATGAGATCTAACTCAGATTAAGATGTTCCGGGAGATCGGCGCCTGGTTATAAACTGACTCTCGTATATGACTGAAGAAAAAGGACACTTAACACAATAAAACACAACTACACGAATCTAGTACATTCGCAATACAAGACTGTGGTTTCGACATGCACACTCATGTCCATACCATTCGTACATAATTTGACACCAATATAATTATATATAATACTAGTATGGTGGCTGGTCTATGCCATGTCGTGTTTTCACTTTTTCGCCACAACAAAGTGAAAATGCGAAAATGTATAAACAAATGCGACTTTGTCGTGTTTTCGCGTTGTTACATTTTCGCCACGACAATGCGAAAAAGCAAAGATACGAAAGATATAAGGCGAAAACACGACGCATTTTTGGTGTCGTATTGTCGCCCTTCATCTGTCGTGTTTTCGCTTTTTCGCCACGACAAGGCATAGACCAGCCAACCATACTAGTATGTTAAAGATCGACGTGAACAAGCACAGATACTGTATCTTTAGAAAGGCCATACTGTCCTAAAGAGGAAACAGCTGCTAATTCAATAGGCTGTATAGATCTATCAATTAATCTTCGCCTTAGAATTTAAAAGGCAAATAGGTCTGCATCTTTGTTTAATGCAGATATGCTCATTTCATTCTCAGGACATTTGTGACGCAATATCTATACGCATAGTTTTTATTATCGCTTCAAGAACCTACGTTACATGGTCCATTACCAATTGTCCTTATTGAAATGTGTTAGTCTTAATTAATCAATATTCATTCATACGATTTTTCTTCATAGTTTGTATACATGTCAGTTCAATAAATCAACATTTTTCAATGCCTCCTCGATAGCCTAGAGGTTGAGCGTCCGCTTCGACCCCAGGCCGCGTCATACCAAAGACGAAATAAAAATGTTACCAGTAATTCCCTTGCTAGACGCTCAGCAAAAAAGAGAAACTGGCTTCTCTTCTCTCATACCCTCGTGGTGATGGATTACATCAGGAATGAGGTGTCGAGAGTGATTAATATAAGTTGAACAAACTTGTTTCATAATCGACCTTAAATGAAGTAGTATAAACTTTTCAGTATACAATGTCTGATAAATTCCGACCTTCTTAACGGACGTGTGCAAAAAGAACTGTAAGAACTATCCATAAAGTGGTCATTATTGTTTTGTTTTCCGTGTGGATTTAGTGTGACTTAAAATAATTATTTATAAAGTGTAAATCTAATTGTCATTTGAACGTTCTTATATTGATCTCTCGTTTTATGGATTGTACTGTTATGTCCCTGCTAGATGTTATAAAATCCAGAGATCTATAGGCCTACATCACATGTAACGTATAGGTCTTTGGAAAATCTATATACATGTACATGTAATATTTATATATACGAGGGTTGATCGGAAAGTTCGTATAATTTTGTTGTGAATCGTATTGTTTTGCTCATAAGGAATAATAAATAATACTATCACAATATTCAAGGCATCATCGAACTCTCTTGTAAAAATGAGAAAAATACATCAAACAGTCACGTTATGACGAATCCTAAACAGTCACTATGCATAAACGCCGCACACCAGAAACTAAACGACGTCACATAACGTCAAGATGGCTTTATATTATTCGCATAAGTTTAATTTCATAGATGTAATGTCGGTCAGACATGTTTAAAAATAATACGCCATTTTGTCATGTTTTGAAATACATGTGACCTAAACAATCTTATATTGATTTATGTGGAATTTATTTTGAATAAACTTTGAAACGTTGTAATGCAACAGACTCAAAGTTGTCATTTTCAAATGTGTTTTTGTCTACCGTTCATCTTTTACAACATAATACTGCATTTCAGTTAACTTTGTATACAATATAAAGCAAAGACCAAAAACACTGTCAATTACATGATTAAATATCATTCCAAGATTTTGGCTTTAATGAATACTGATAACAAACGAAGGATAACAAACTCATATTAAATTACAATATTTATAATAATAACACTTATAATGATACATTTTGCTGTCTATAATTTTATCAAAGGTAGTGTGTATGTCACATTTTACACATCATAAGTCTCAAGTCACAAGTCACAAGTCACAAGTCATAAGTTACAAGTCACAAGTTACAAGTCACAAGTCACAAGTCACAAGTTACAAGTCACAAGTCACAAGTTACAAGTCACAAGTCACAAGTCATAAGTCATAAGTCACAAATCAAAATCTTAATTGAAATGCAGAAATAAAACAGACGTTATAACCATGCTTTACTTTACGATTAAATGAAGCATTAGACATGCATGTCAAAATTAATAGAGCAACATACACATGAAATTATGCTCATGTGGCTCAGCATAACAATACCGACTAACAACATGCCATAATTAGTTATACAAATATTTTAAATCATGGAATATGCTGTAAATTGGTGAACTTCTGAATTAAACACACGCCTTTCCAACATCCCAAAATCAATTGGAGTACATGTATATCATCAAGGTTTTGGTGTTGTACTATATCATGGTACAGGGTCTTAGAGATCCTATATCATAAACATTCTTATTTTGTGCCAGTCAGTCCAGATCGGTTTGTATTTCTCTCCCGACTATATCAACCATAACTTCTATTTGAGTATATGAAGGTTCATAACGAGACAATACTATTGTGCTCAACTTGTGTGGGTTTATTGTAAGTATATGCATTTCTGTCCATTACAGTAAGTTGTTCACAGCCTTTTATGCAATATTCCACAAGAGATATTTTCAGGATTCCACGACAGGTATTTCATTTATCTCCACCTGCAAAACCAAACAAACATTTTAATTACACTGGTCATTCTACTCACTCCTCTTAACCTAAATATTCGTCACGATTGTGACGCTAAAATTATAATCTAAAGTTGGAAATATATTATAGCAACGTCAACGCTAACTTTGTTTGCAATAACATATCGATAAAGAAGAATTTTAAACCTAACTCTTATGTAGTAGAATGAGTGTAATTCTGTGAACAATTGTTATTTAATCAAACAACTAAAACTGACTTACCTGTCTTGCTATATATATTAAAATCCGATTCACGTATCATCCGTTTTTATCCACGTTATTGTTGGGCGTAAGGGAAAAATAAAGCATGCAAATATATTTATAGTTTGTTTGTTCACAACTCCTAAGTCACAAGTTACAAGTTATGAGTCACAAGTCAAAAGTGCACCCTGGGGCCTACGCAAGTCACAAGTCATAAGTCATTAGTCATAAGTCAAAAGTGCCCTCCAGGGCTTCCATACTCCAGGGCTTCCATAATACCTAGCTCTTTCGTACAGAACCCATACATAGTTAAAGGGAAATATCGAGCTCGCTGACAATCTGTCTTACGGTTTTACGTCTCTATTTTCGGATGATTCCTCGCACTTTTCACGGAATCACTGTCGATGACCACCTTTCATTTAGTGGTCTTCAATTGTCTTATGTGAACTTAGAATCGCCCGTGTTGTTTGTTGGTAACTGCCCGACTACACGCTTTAAAACTCTCGCACATATCTGGAGAAATTAAGATGAAAATATAGCAATTTTGGTGTGCGGCGACCAGGTGTTGCAGCGTTGCCAAGGGCACCGCTAATTGTCGAAAAGTTGGCGGATTTTTATTCCGTTCTATAATTCAACTTCAATCATGTTGATCATCCTGATAGTGAAGTTTCATCAATATTTAACTAAAAATCAATAAATTATTAGTAAATTACTGCGAACTTCGCGATCACCCCTCGTATACATGTATATCATAATTCAGTTGAGCATTCAATTGTATACACTAATTCAATTAGAACTAAGCTATCCACGGTCTTTGAAGTGCTTGAAAAACAGTTGTTAGTGACTTAGTGTATATTTGTGATGTAGCATGCTTTTAATATTAACATGTAATAGATAACTAGGTGGAGCGCCAATCTCATTTTTATTGACTATTTTAAGTCTTGTTTCATTTTGTCACCTCTTGTTCCAATTATCGATTTTAACGCTTCTGTAAAATTCATATTGTATTCTTGTCATGTAGAGATCTAATAAAATTCCACGTGTTAAAATTGATCAATATGCGGATATTTTACCCTACGGGGGCGTTGCCTTACGAGTACGGAATAGTACGGCTTTAAACCGGATATTAGCCACGTCAGCGTAACAAAACAATCATGGCGGCCAAGGAAGGAGTCGGCTTGTTGGTGCTCATAGTTTTATCGATATTATGTGAAAGTATGGCTGGGTGAGTAATTATTTTGAAATAAATCATTTCAAAATATATATTTGCTCATTTTAACGTAGATTTTCATTCATGATACTTTGTTTTAAAACTGTAAAATCAATCTAAATACCGATTATCGATTCCCCACCCACTTTCTACGGCGTGTGTGAATCTGATTGGTCGATTATTAAAAATGAAATACTTCATACAATAAGCTCTGTCACTATTGTTGTGGAAGAAATTATTAAATTATGACTTAATGATGACGTAATGACGACCAATTTGACTCTGATAACTTCATTTTAAGGTCACTTCTATCCACTTTCATCATTCAAATTTCAATGATTCATTTTGACATTTCCACTAAGACAACTGCCTTTATTGTAAGATTCTGAAGTACAGATAAAAAGATGGCAGTGGCTATTCTTACAGGCCCGTAAGAATAGCATCCGAGGCTATTCTTACGGGCCTGTAAGAATAGTGAAACAGCCCCGGAGTGGCTATTCTTACGGCAGTTTCGTACGCAGTTATTTAATGAATAAATTGAATATATAAGTACCTTTTATATTCTAAATTGAAGTTCGAGGAGTCCGTTTGTAATTGGAATTCCTTTGTATAACTTGTATAAAGTCAACCGGCGAACAGGACAGAAATGACTGATGTCTTTGAAATATAATGTGATAATTAATCTTCTTCGTAATATTGTCATTATCATTGTACTGAAACATTGAGTAAAGAAATTACAGGTAATTTTCGACCTGTACCTTAACAAAAGAATGTTAATTACCTTTGGGTGTTAAATTCCTAGTCTGTTCCACAGAGCTGAATAGCAAACAGTAAATTCGTGGTATAACGTAAATTTTAAAATTCCTACATTTTGAGCAACTGTGTAGTTGGTGCATATATTCTAAACGGAAAATATTACGCTTTATCACTATAAAAACCACTACAACTTCCTCCATAATTTCGTGATTAGAGAAAAATGATCGTCTTCGGAAGACTTTGAAAGTGTAACAGTTGTATTCATGGAGGCAGAGATCGAGTTCCGGTCATATACATTCAAAGTAAGGGACTGGTTTTATTATACATCGTAGGAGCGATAATTTAACACCAAATGTTAATTAACATTCAATTGTTAAGGTACAGATCGAACATTACTTAAAGGAGATCGGTACATTTAAATAAAACAGCCGTAAGAATAGTCATTCGCGGGCGGTATCGCTATTCTTACGGGAGAGCCGTAATAATAGCCTGAGAGTCACTTCCGAAAAAGATACTGGTAAACTAATGTTTGGTATCGACTATCAGGGTTGTTGCGGGGTGACATAATGAATTTACCTGAAGTCTGTGGTCACATAATTGGTGTGAAAAGTTTGTTGAGAGTAAGTTTCGCTTGCATATGTACATGTCTGGAAGTTAATTGCTATTCCAAGAATGTATAACTATTAACATGCTAAAGACAGATGTAACAATGAATTTAAAGAAAGAATAGAATGCTCATCTATAGTGAGGGCTGGTATTCACCATATCGACATTACTGGTTAAAACCCGTTTTCCGGGATTACGGAATTAATTGAGCGGCAATGGGCTAGATATTCCGAATATACATCGGGGTGATCAAAGCATATAGTGTATAGAGCAACCAGATACATTAATCGCGATTATTTTAGCCAAATGATAAGAATTTGTAAAAAGTCTTACTTGAACACAATAACACTATTTGACGGTCTCTCTGACAATATTTTTGCCTAAATAATAAGTTTAACTTGAAAAATGCGTATATTTTCTCATCAGTATTTAGCTACGGAAGCGGCAGTAATGATTCTACCGAAATGTACGAGGTGCTCCGAATGGCTAACCCCCTGACCGTGAAATTTCGAATCCGGAGAAACAGGTTTTATCCTGTAATGTCGATGTTGAGAATTCTTTTCAGTTTTCAACCTGCACGCAGTCACTCCACAGCAACTTAAGCAAACCCTCAGTCAGTCAGAGCCAACACGAATCTCTCTTGTCACAAATTATACTATTCAGCTTCCTCTGGCCCATGACAAATAATTAATTGACAATCATACAGACTCACCAAGCACGTAGCAGCCAATGGGGGGTGGGTAGGCCAGGTAACAGAGCAACTACAAGTGACAATCACTATCCAAAGCTAACATATCTGACTACAGCCAAGTGGCTGCTTTATTCTGTCCCACATCACCATGCTCTGCTGCAGTATAGACTACGATGGGGCTAAGTATTACCAGTGTCTTCCAGCTTTGTTAAATTTTGATTGATCAGAATATTCCACATAACAACTTACATAGCTAAGTGGTTAGCATGCTTGCCGTCTATTCTGGCGACCTGGGTTAAAATCTGGGTGGAGGTATGCTTTCCATGTTTCAGAAGAAAGCTGATTACCGAATAAAGGCTTTGCTCAGCATTTTTTTAAGATTTAAGAACAAATGACAGGTTGACGGCAAAAGACATTTAATGCATCTCCTCCAGTTTAATTTGACATGGACATCCTAGAATACTATTCCAGGTTTCAATCTCACAACAGATACAGTAGTCTTAGTTACTAGCTATCAAGTTCAAATGACATCTACCCAATCTGCAATATCTGGAATCCTATCCAATAGTTGACTTATTTAGTTGACTGTATATCTGGCCGTGTATTCTTCATCTTTGTACTTTACTACTGGTAGTTACTGTTTGGCCAAAGATTAATGAAACAGTCTGGGTGAGCATATGATATAATTATATGAGCACATAGGAACTGTTATTATGATATAATTATATAACTTTTTAAATTTCAGGCGGGATTTCTACAAAATTCTTAATGTCTCTAAATCAGCTAATACTAACCAGATTAAGAAAGCTTACAGAAAATTAGCTAAAGAGATGCATCCTGATAAGAACAGAGACGATCCTGATGCTCAAGAAAGGTTCCAAAATCTTGGTGCAGCTTATGAGGTTTGTTCTTTCTTAAATTTACCTACTTTCTATTTATTAAATATGAATATTATACATATTTTTGTCACTGCTGATTAGTTTGCTACTTCTTGTTAATCACTCTTGAAAACAGCCTTTTGGGTTTCTAACTATACTCATGCCTAAGTCACTAATTCAGTTATAATGAAGTTTGTAGTGCTTGTACTGTACAACCTAGCTTAGGCTGCATTCAAACTTGCAATAATTATCGCCAGTCAGTGTTCAGACACTGTACTTACTTAGCTGTTATACAGACAACTGGGATCCGTATTATACGGTCATCTTGGGTCGATGAAAAAGAACTTATCTGAACAAAAATTAACCTAGGGACCTTTCTGTTTTGCTTTCATTATGATAAGAATGGTCTCAAGGTTTCAAGGTTGGTCTTAATGCGGAGGTCTTACTATAATGCTATACTCAGAATTAGTTGCTTTTAACAAAAAAATGCTACAATACACTTGTATATCTTAGGTCATAGAGATAATATAAGACAAACCCAGAATTGGTTTTTTTCAAAGACACTCTTTGAAGCCATTATGCCTTATAATTTATATTAATTTATATGTGAGTAAGATAAGCTTCAAAGTATTGACAAATTGTGTCGTTTAACAGGTTCTATCTGATGAGGAGAAGAGAAAGGTATATGATCGACACGGTGAGGAGGGATTGGATAAACATGATTCAAACGGTGGTGATGTATTCAGCAGGTAATAACAATTATTTAATGCTAACTGATGAGATATGGAGTTCTATCAGTGAAATAAAACCTATATCAGCCACTGGTTATCACCTACAATGTGACTGATATAAGCTCCGCCCCCTCACAGGGACTACTTTAATTTACCAAAATCTCAACACTAAAATGTCTGTAACTTTTTTATTACTGAACGGAAACATGTCATGTGGGGGATTTTATTCTTAGTTAGACCATTTCCTACAAGTTGGTGTATGATTTAATGCAAAATTCTCAAAAAAGTCGTTTTCACCTATTCACCATAATCCAAGATGGCGGATTTTGAAGTGAAAAATATGAATGGAATAACATATTCATATGTAGCCTAACCACAGTGGTAATTTGGCATAAATAGTACCAGTTTTGACACCATAAAAGCATTAAATAAATAGAATATTTGTTTGTTTTGATTGAATATGGTTAATATCTCATCTTGTAGTGATAAAATTTTAATATTTTCACTCGCGCTACGCGCTCTTGAAAATATTGAATTTTATCACTACACAATGAGATATAAACCATATTCAATCAAAACAAACAAATATCCTCTATTCATCAGTTCTCCTCTTTTGTATACCAGTCACCTGAGTTCATCTTGTTGCAAAATATCCTTAATAGTGGATCACAATAATGTTAGTTGATAAATCACTCTAAAGTACTCAATATTTCGACCTAAAAAGTCTTCTTCAGGAGATGTAGAACCACATCTCCTGAAGGAGACCTTAGCGTTTAGATCGAAATATTGAGTAGTTTAGAGTGATTTATCAACTAACACCTGAGTTCAATTTGCCATTAAAGTCATAAATACCCAACTCTTGAACTGTCAACATAGAAATTTGTGATTACATACTTGGTCTGCACCAAAATATCAGAAGTTAAACATGGGTGACTCAGTCTGTAACACAAGAGTAATTCTTAGATTATTTTGCAGTCTTTAAAATATTTTTGTGAAATTGTTATTATACATTACACCTCCCTCGAAATTAGAGATTATTGGCCAATTTGAATTAGGCAGGGATAAAACCCAATAGCCACACACTACGACTGTCTCAGTTAAATGTGAAAATAAAAATCTAATACTTATTTGTCCATCTCTTTTAGTTTCTTCGGGGATTTTAGTTTCTTTGGTGGCGGTGGTGGCAGACAGGAGAACGAACGACCTAGGGGAGGTGATGTCATCGTTGACCTTGAAGTGACATTGGAAGAGTTATACTCCGGTAACTTTATAGAGGTAAATATAACCATTTTACCAGTGGTTCAGTCTGTATGTCTAGTTTTGAAACATTGGTGCTTTGAACACCATTATGGTGTTGGTGATATATTGATGCCCCCAATCTTTGAAGAGGTGGTATGTTGCTTTGCGCATGTCTGTTGGTCATCGGTAGACTAAATGGTTTCTGTCCATTAACCCAAGAACGCTTTGCCCTAGGATCCTCAAACTTTACATAGAGGTGGGTTATCAATAGGAGATGACCCCTATTGATTTTGAGGTCAGTAGGTGACCTTTACCATTTCTGACTATTGGGCTGTCATCAGGGCACATGGGTTTTACTAACAGAAGCATTGCTAATTACAGTCTTATTAAGTTAAGCCATCAGTGAAGGAATATATCAACTGTGACTGTCGAAGGCAGGTGGCTGTAGTACAACTATATATTTGATAAAAAGCTGATTGGATTTGGAATTTTAAACGTCTTACCATTAATACAAGTGGATGCTTAAATCTGGTGAAGTATAAACTATGAAACATCAATAAGACGAAAAATGTAACGGATTATGAGGTGATTTGAAAAACGGTTCAAATTTTGGAGAAAATTTAATCCTGGTGTTAATTAATGAATCAGTTTTTATTTGTCTAATTCAGGTTCATATGTGTTAGTGTACCCATCCAATCTACTTGCCCTACAAAAGCTGTTTCCGTATTTTCAGGTTTTACGATATAAATCTGTGTCTAAGCCAGCGAAGGGAACCAGGAAATGTAATTGTCGTACAGAGATGGTAACCACACAGTTAGGTCCTGGTAGATTTCAGATGCAACAACAACAAGTCTGTGATGAATGTCCTAATGTCAAGTGAGTTACCTCCCTTTGAATGATCACGGGTTTGTTGTATAAGCATCAATGTCCGAATGTCAAGTGAGATCAGGGGTCGGTTATATAAGCAAAGCACTACTGAGCACCTTCATTCAGTTTCCTCCCGTTCAATTAAATATAATGGCCATGGATAACTCCCATGGAAAGTGCTATGAAGCACTTTGCTGGGGTAACGGACATCAGTAGGCCTCGTTATGTCTCCCACATGATTATAGTGAGGTAGACATACTGATTTTATGGCTTGACATCTGTCTTTCTAAATACCATACAGTTTGCAAATCTGTAGTAGTGATCTTCTTCCAGGTCATGGGGAAAATCAAGAAATACAAAATTTAACAAAAGTCTGAGAATTTCAAATTCTACAATTTGTGGCAACCCTGCAGTGGTTTCCGATCTTATCAGTAGAATCTGTTAATTAACATGAGGATATTTTATGCCTTGCAATGATACAAAGCATGTGTGTTCCATTAATTAGTGCATTGGATTTGTAATCCTGTGATCATGGTTGATCACGGTTGCAGTAGGTCATACCTTTCCATGAAAATTTGACAACAATGTTACTTTTCCCACACATATCTATGATATGGAGAGGTTACTGGTTCCTTGTGGAAGGGAAGGTTAGTACTGGTTAGGATATAGCCCAGGAAAACTGGCTTGGTGTATTTGCTGTCTTACATAACTAGTGAAAATATTACTTCAGCTGCTAACTCGGTGTAATAACCACCGATCTTACACCGAAAAATACAAATATCCTCTATTTAACAAACAATAATACAATGTGTGTGTATATTTTAGATTTGTTCCTGAAGAAAAAATGTTAGAGGTGGAAATAGAACCAGGCATGAGAGACGGACAAGAATATCCATTTGTTGCTGAAGGTATTACATGTTTGTTTTGGTTGTGTTCAACTGAGTCGTTATAAGTATGTGGCCTTCTGGTTTTGTCTCGCCTAATTCGCCAATAACTTCAGTTTTTGAGGGAAGAGACAGAAACTTTGTGTGACACCCACATGGCTGGATGATCTCCAATATTTTTTTATGTCCCTTCGGTGCAACAAGGTTGTATCTATCTATATATTTAACTATATATCTAGTTAGATAAAACCTTGTTGTGTCAAAAGGACAATTACCAATATTTTAGTTGTCATTAAATAAAGTTAAAGGCATCTTTATCAGATCTCTCAAATCCTTTCAATATGGGCCATGTTAATGAACTGATAGTGCTATGCCATATAAACAAGGGCTTAAGTTTGGTTAAAGTTTGTTTTCAAATAGGGGCCATCTTCATGAATAGATTGTGCTATGCCATATAAAGAAGGGCTTAAGTTTGGTTAAAGTTTGTTTTCAAATAGGGGCCATCTTCATGAATAGATAGTGCTATGCCATATAAAGAAGGGCTTAAGTTTGGTTCAAGTTTGTTTTCAAATAGGGGCCATCTTCATGAATAGATATTGTTATTGTTTCGTCTATACATTAGTTAGTACGAGGCTTATCAAGTCTGTTGTATTTGAAAAAACATTTCTATGATTTCAGGTGAACCCCACATAGATGGTGATCCTGGTGACCTCAGATTCAGAGTACGGCAACAAAAGTAAGTTATATTCTTAAATATATATTGCCAAACCTATCTTTATCAGCCAGTCAATGGATTATCAAAGGTTGCTGATTAATACTAATGGTCAGCTAAATCTTGGTCACAGATACAGTCCAAACACCCTCTGATGATCCTGCAGAATTCTTTTTATCTTATGGGAGGCCAGATGAACATACGGTGGTCTTTGGGGCATTGTCAAACAAAATCAAGGCATAGCAAAGATATCCGTGAAGCACCCTTTGTCTAGGATTCAATGTGTTTAGTTATTTTGAATAAGGTTCATCTCTGATTCTTGTATTACAGACATGCAAGGTTTGAGCGACGTGGAGATGATTTATATACAAATGTAACTATATCATTGGTAGATGCTATGATAGGCTTTGAAATGGACATTCCACATCTAGATGGTCATAAGGTAAGCTCTATTCTTACAAGTAGCTCTGTTATTCTAATTATCAATAAGGAAGATAGTGCGAACAAATTTAAATTGTCCTTAACCTTTATGTATGAATTTATTACAAACTTCTTGTGTAAAAAAAAAAAAAAAAAAAAAAAAACTTTATTACCTGAAGAAGCCTTCTGGGCGAAACGTTGTAGTCTAATGAATATACATTAAATGTTATTCGTGTTTGGTGGTTTCTCTCTATCTTCGATATAAAGCTTCTTGTGTAGAATATATCAGTAATAACTGTTTTAAAAGATGACGTTCCCATTACTCTCAAAGATATTGACTGTGTGAACAAGTTAAGCTGGTCCTCAACCTTAAAGCATGAATATATTACAAGGTTCTTGTGTGGAATATATCAGTAATAACGGATGACGTTCCCCTTGCTGTCGGAGATATTGACAGTACAAGGTTTTAGTTCTTCCAATAGTAACCTCCCTTGGATGAATTCTTCACCCATAATCACTTAGGTGGCTCTAGATGACGCCTTGTTATGTGGTTAGTGGTTTTGCGGATTCATACATAACTTTCCCATTCTAGTCAAGGTACAATGCCATCAGGGATGAGCCCATTTCTCTGTACTTTATTTTATGTTTTTGACCGGAGAGGACTATAGGTTTGCCCTCCGTCCGTCAGTCAGTCCGTCAGTCTGTCCGTCAAAAAATCTGGATCCTGACATAACTCAAACAGTTTCCAAGTTAGGTTTATGAAACTTGGTATATGGTTAGGAAGGAATAAGGGGTTTATGCTTGTATAAAAATATTGTGGTTGCTATGGCGACAGAAAGAGTGAAAATATGCCCAAATTCTTGATCCTGCCATGACTCAAACAGTTTCTAAGCTAGGTTTATGAAACTTAATATGTGGATAGGGGGCGATAAGGGGATTATGCACGCCTAAAATATTTTGATTCTGACAGAAATTGTGGTTGCTTTGGCAACAGAAACATTGAAAATGGCTTCAAACCGGTAGAGGACTTCTGTATTGCTTGCAATTCTTAATTACTTGTTTATTATGTCTCCCACATATAGTGGGGATGGATGGATGTCACAAAGCAAGAGGGTGTTTCACTTGATCTTCTTAACCATTTATATAGGTCAGATTTTAATGAAACTTCACATGAATTTGGTTCCAAACCTACTTTTGCACATTGTCAGGAATATTTTAGGTTGGATAATTATGACCCTTTGTGTGAGACATTCATTTTTGTATGAAAAACCCTTCCAGTATGGAAATTAATATTAGACGCTCACAGGGAAGACTGGGTTTGCTCAACTGTGTCCACATAAAATAAAAGTTATTATCATTATTATGATATTGACAATATCTTGTTCTATATTTCAGGTTAAAATTGTCCGAGATAAAATAACTTGGCCCGGTGCAAAAATGAGGAAATCCAACGAAGGAATGCCAAATTATGAGAACAATAATGTGTTAGGAAATTTATTTATAACATTTGATTTAGATTTCCCGAAAGGTGTTCTTACTGAGGAAGACAAAGAAGGTAGGTTTCAAGGTCAAATACAAATGTCATTTTCTGCCTCATTATGGCGTATGTTTCTTGATTATTGTTAGTGCAGTAAAAGTCAGCTTACCTTTCCACATCTGTTAAATTTTAAAGACTTTCTTAGGTGGAATGGTGGCCCAGTGGTTAGCACTCTCGTCTATCATTCCTGAGGTCCCTGGTTCGAATCTAGGCTGAGGTACTGGAAATATTAACACTTTTCACTGTTTCCCATCCAACTAGAGATTAAATATATGGTTGGAAACTCAGAGGTACGGTAGTCTCAAATGTATCAGTGCTTTACACTGGGCACAGTAAAGAGCAAAGGAGTCTATTTGGAAAGAGCTAGGTCAGGATTCCTTGTATCACATAAACTTTCTGTCTCTTACCGTGAAGCTTGAGTTCATTGGCAAGTTAGGTAGGAATTAATCAGAATGGCCATGCATTACGACTATCTCAGTCGAATATAAATAAAGACTTTCTTAATTATCTTCTTTGTGCCCACTGGCACATTAGGCTGCTACTATATCTCTACAACCATATCTTTCTCTTGGCAATCTTCTCTATTCTCCTACAGTCTTTTCATATTCTTCAATTCACTGTTGATTGTTCTTTGCCATGTCTCTTTTGGCTTTCCTCTGATGGTGTCCATTTTAGAGGTGTCCTAGTATGTCTTAAAATTCTATATCTTCGTTGTTTTAAACAATGCAAATTTGAATACTGATCCAATCATTGTCCAAAAGTACAGTTTACTAGAAGTAAAGAATGCCATTTTGAAACATAATTCTTTTTATGCAATTTCTAAATTTCTTGTTCTATAATTTTGTGTATATTCTGTTTTTCAGCTTTGAAGAAAATATTCAACCAAGATTTAAAACAGAAAATATACAATGGTTTACAAGGATATTGAGAATCTAGACTGTGACTCTGTGATTTGTTATTTTGTATCTGAGATGTAGACTGGTTCATGAAAATCTGATAGCACTATAGACTGGTACAAAGTTATCGAGTTAGTGACTGGATATTTATACATGATGATACAGCGGACAGATTCCTTAGCTATTGACATCATGTGCCCTTAATTCCTTTACCCCTTTACCTATATTAGGTGAAAAGAGATCAGCTAGATTGTGTAAAATTTTGGAAAAATATTTGTTATGGACATACATGGTAGCCAGTCATCCCTTTGGTGCAACAAGGTTGTATCTCATTGTATAGTTTATTGTTAGATGCAACCTTGTTGCGCCAAAAGGACATAGTGTCACTAATTTGCATATTTTTGAAGTATAGCAGTAAATTAAGACTGGTTTTAGTAAAGTAACAACAGACTGATTTCTTGTTTACTGTCATGTACTACATGTATTTGTTAAGAATGGATTATTTTCATTATACGGTATTTGCCGAAGTAATGCATGCAGCTGTGTATTGGATGCAGGTAAAAAATAGGAGGTTCAAGAAAAAAGTCTGACACAAAAAATTAAGAAAGTAAGATGAAAGAATACCTGTAAACCAAGAAATTATTTTGTGCGATTAAATTTCGCGGAATTCGTGACTGGTAGAATTTCGCCAAATTAAGTTGCCGCGAAAGTTCTAAAAACATTTATATAGACATTGTGGGAAACTTAAAAATGCGAAAATTTGTAGTTGCTATTATGCCGTCAATCAGCAAAACGCGAAAGTTAGTAATCGTGAAAGTTAGTAATCGCGAAAGTAAATTGGTTTACAGTATGGGCTTTTGGATTGCTCATCTGAGATGTCTAAAGCTGTGTAATGGACGCCTGCATCCAATTTTTGTTTACGATTCTAGGTTTATAGTATTGTGGGCAATACATGGGCGAATGTAGTAAAGATTTAGTGTGTTTTGTTTACTATACATATTTCGACCATTTGACCGTAACTTGTATATTTGACAAGGTGTGAAATCATGTGTCTGTTAATGTTATTAATGATAAAACATTATTTATATATATACATTGTCATTTTATGGTGATTGAGTGGGTAACACGCTTGACTATAGATTAAGATGTCCCTGGTTTGAATCTCAGCTGGGGCACTCGGTCATTTCTAGAAACGCTTATCAGTGTTTCTCATTGCAATAGAGGTGAAAAGGTTGGTAACCCAGCAGTAGTCTCACTTCTATCTGTGCAATTTACAGGGCCCATGGAAGAACCAAGGAGTCTTCTGAAAAAGCTAGGGTAGCACAGCTGGATTCCATGTATCACACATACATTCAGTCTCATTGCCTTGAAGTCAGAGGTCTTTGGCCATTTAGGCAGAGGCAAAACCAGATGGCTGACAGTTCACACTTACAACTGTCTCTGTTTAACGCAAACAAAGACATAGACATGGTGATGTAGAACCTATGCTGTTCTATATTTATATCAATATGTTAAAATATTTAGAAGATAAAATTGTTTCACCATCAGCCTTATACTAATAGTTGTTTACACCTTAATAATTATTACTTTATAATGAAACCTAAGGTATCAGTGTATTATAAGTGGGATATTTGCTTTTACATTATGTTATAATCCGTTTAATTAGATATGGCACTTGTATACAAACTTTGCAATTCATAACATTCTAGTTTTATTGTTTTAAAAATTTCAATTGGAGAAATAGACAGTGAAAACCAATACTTATTCACTAAGCTACATACTAATACACATACTGTCTATTAAAATAGGACATTTATAATAAATAAGAGAAATTGCAATATTTATAATATACACAATCTTATGTAAACAAGTGACCGACCTGATTAATGGAATTATACATTACATTGTTTGTAAGATGTAGAATATGTTTTTTCATGTTGTAGATTGAACTTACTCATTTATACATTCTATTATGAATCTGTTTCATGTACATGTATTTATATTTTGTATGTGTGTATAAAGTTTGTTAGGCGTTTAATGAGAGTTATAAAGTACTAAGTTAAGTTTCTTGTTAGAAATGCATCTGTTCAACCGACTGTACATTACTTTAGATTCGAAAATATAATGCGCCCTGGATAATACGTTTACAAACATGAATCATTTTGGTTGCCTGTTGAAAAATTGGTTTGACAAATATTATATTATTGCTGTACATGTATAAATGTATGTGATATGTATTATGCTCTTCAGAATTGGAGGAATAAAATTTATATAAAATAAATAAAAATAGACTTAAATAAGCTGATATGTTCAGATTTATACTACAAACATTGCTGATACAAGGTGCATAACTGATTAATCCACCTCTGTTTAGTAAACCAAAATTTCCCGCCTTTTTCATTATTGTGGGCAAACTATAGTTGTCTGTTGATTAGACTGTACTGTTTAAGAGAGGTTGTTGCTCTATGGAGTGCCACTCTTGAGAAGAGGCTCGAAAAGGCCTTGATAACTCCTTGAATTTTGGTGTGAGAATTTGGTATGAACCATTGGAGAGATTGGACTGCGCTCATTGGCCGACCATCACAAAGTTGGTTTAGAATCATTCTCAAGTGGAAACTTAGTATGTTTATGATTGAATGGTTATGAATGTATTCATGTTGAATTCCATTAGTAAAATCAGTATTGATCACCATATCTACACAATTCTTGCTATTATATATACATGTTTATGTATTGCTCTATTGTCTTTAAAAGACATGCTTATTTTGGTAATTTCTCAAGTTTTCACCGAGGCAAGTGCCTTCCTTTGCCTCTGTATGGCTACGGGCTTGTCTGGTGAATTTATTCTATGCTCAATTTTGTATAGCCAGCCAGTTTGACTTAATTCCAATATGTTGAGCTCATGATTTGGTCCCTTCAACTTACCTTGGCTTTTATTTTAGTAATTACATTAATTTACCAAAAAGAGATAAGAGTAAAATAATACTTCTGTAAAAAAACTAAGCTTAAATCTTACAGCTTACTGTACCGGCTTTCTTGGAGAAACAGTAAAAAATATCAAAATACCATTGTATGTAAAAATGCTGAGTTTTAACAAAGACCTAAATATACAAAGATTGGAAAAATCTACCAAATCTCACAATATCTCGCGGCAGTCTTCTGAAATCTTGCGAAATCTCGTCTGTTTATAATACCTTATATCTCCTGTTTAAATATACATAGGAAAAAACTAATAAGTTAATGCCACAGATTTATTATTTCGCGTTAAAAAGATACCTCATTGATTGAAATCAGTCAAAGAATAAAACAATAGACCTCAAAGGGCCAGACCTACTTTCATTTTAATGGAAATTCGAATTTTATCAGAAAATACCCAATTTGCCTCATTCAAACAATAATTTTCTGAATTCTATAAGAGATAGAAAAAAATAGTTTCTTCATGCAGTAGAAGAAACTTGGCTCTTCAAAATGAGATATTTGTCATTAAAAATGGATGACAAACAAAAGCGTTCATGCAAAATAACAGAATCGGCTGCATACTATTTTGCATTTTCTCTCCGTTTTCAATTGAGTATCCAATCTGTGTATATTTAGGTCTTTGGTTTTAACTTTTTTGGCCAAAGTCACGACTAAAGTGATATGGTTACATAGAGAGGTAGTGGTTCACAGTCATGTTAATTAAATCATTTATAACCATGTTAAATGTCATGAGTTTTTCCCTTTTATACTAAGGGAGAGAATTTGTGATGATTTTTTGTCTGGAGTTCTTTCCCTTGTATGTAAGGGAGAAAACGTCTTAACAATTTCTTATGTTAAGTTCGATCTCTCGCATATAAAAGGAGAGCAGTTGTGATGATTTCTTGTATGACAAGGGAGATAATTTGTGATGATTTGTTGTCAGAGTTTTCTCTGGGATTAACTCCCTTTTATGATGTATGAAGGTGATTGTGTAAACGTGCGGCCTAGATGAACTTGTATACATGTGTATGAAAAAAAAGAACCATGATTTTTTATAGAAAAATGTTTGAAATAAAAAAGATAAAAATGAAATATCTATTGTTGTATTTTTACAAGATGCTTTTGTTATGGGCAAAGATCTATCTGTATTTAATAGATCTTTGATATGGGCTTGGTTCCCTTAAAAATCCTCGCTTGTATTCGTGCTGTACACCAGGCACATTAAAGAAACAAGGAGTCTATTCAGAAAGAGCTAGAGTATCACACCTGTATTCCATGTATCACACACACAACTGTGTGTGTGTTCCTTCAAAGTTGTAGGTTATTGGCCAATCTGGCAGGGAAAAAACTGAATGACCACGCACCTACACTGTCTCAGTAGAAAATATTTAAAAACAATTGTTCAATAGAATACATGTATTTTCACGTAGTAACAGGTTGAGCTTTTGTGATCATTCTTCCTCTGTCATCCGTCACTTCAGACACAAGCTCAAAAATTTGGCCTTACATACATTTAACTTGACCACAATGCTCATCGTAATAAAATCTAAGTCAATGTCGATATTGTGTCATTATGGGTAAAAAGCTAGATCCCAGAAAAACTTTATGAACACGCTACTGACTAAAAGTTACAATTTTGGCCTAATCTTTATTAATCTTGGTCACAATAATCACCTTTATACAATCTAGGTCAAGTTCGATATTGGGTCATCTAGTGTGAAACAGTACGCCACATGGTCAAATAATAGAAAAACCTTGTGTACACACTCAATGTCACAATGTTGGCCTAATATTTATGAATCTTGATCACAATGGCCGTCTTCATCAAATTTATGACAAGTTATATATTGGTTCGTGTGTGGTGGGGGGGGGGGGCAAATACTAGGTCATGATGTCAAATGATAGACAAACCTTGCGTACATGCCTGAGGTCACAATTGTTTGCCTAATATTTGTGAATACTGCCTACGATGATCATCTTTATAAAATTTAGGCCTAGTTTTATATTGGGTCGTTTGGGGTCAAAAACTACGCGTAGGTCATGAGGTAAAAAAACCGTGTGGACACACTGAAGATGGCGATGGTGGTCTAATCTTTATGACATTTGGAATCAATGATACATATAAAAAGTTAGGTCAAGTTGGGTACAATTCCTAATTGAACTTCAAATTGGAGACGGAACTCATTTGTAAGAATTCATTAACTGAATTATTATTAGTGTTGCAGCTCCATTTACTACACTTTGTAATTGTTAACAAATTATAAAGGCTTTAAATGTGATCGTAAGTTTACGTGATTTAATAAAACAGTACCCAGGCTGTTCACTAAGTAAAACCTTGTGAACAATTTTAGCAAGGTGGGATTCTTTCTCCTTTCTGCTGATTTCCTCCTTTTAGTCATAAAGTGTTTGCAATTTTAAATTAAAATAGCCCAGGCCCCATGAAACTTGAAGTTAGCTCCTAGAAAGTGTAACAATGAAATAAGTTCACTGTACATACTACTAGATGCTTTCTTTAAGGCAATCCATGTAATATAAAAGTTTCAGTCAATCATGAGACATTTTACTGTTGGAAATATTTCAAGATTAAGCACAAAATTGTGTAGAGCATGAAAAATTATGTTTTTACAATGGTGGTGGTGTAGGGTTAGAGTCACATGATTTCAGGCGTTTTGCTCTTGTGGGAATCGCAGGCCTGTTTAACATAATCATTATGGAACTTGATCATCTTTATAAACTCAAGTTCGAAATTTTGTCAATTGGGATCGAAATTCTAGATCTAGACCAAGAAGAAGACGTGAAATATGAAAAACCTCTATATATTCTTTTTTACATATCGCTGGCTAAGAATTAGAAGGTCGTAAGTACAAACTCAATATTTTGAGAAAGCAAAAAAAACTTTCTGAAACTACTCTTTACTTATGGAAAAACAAGCTTTTTAAACTTCCGTTTGATCAACATGACCACTTTCGATATTCATGATATTCGTAAGTAGTACTTACGACCTTCTAATTATAAGTCAGCGATGTAACTAGGCTCTAATTACGACATGACATGTACTAGTTATTTACATTGTTTCAATAAGTTCGTCACGTTGTACTCATACGTAACTACTCGAACAGGGTGTCCAAAACAGTTTACAGTTTCAATGTCTATTTCTCAACTCCCTACATTCTGCTATCGCACAGAAAGTTTGCAAACGTATAGTCAAAAGATGCAAGTTTTTTTCTGTGACCAATTTTAAGATAATAACTCCGAGACAATAATTTTCTAAACTTGACTTATTTTGTCCGTGACGTCTTTGTGTAGTAAATAGCGACGTTTTCACGTTGTCTGCCCTTCTGACGTTTCCCTTCTTGCACAGGCTCTTTGAATCTTAAACCTGGTACTAGAAAAAACTTACGTATTTTGTCTACATATGTACAAATTGTATTTGCGAAATCAGAAGAGGTTTTAATAACTAGACACTGAAACTGTAAACTTTCTTTTTTGGACACCTTGTACATATAGATATGATCAATGATGATTCAAGTCATCCACTTTGAGTAGTCCACTTTAGAGTCGGAAATCAAACTTGAAAATATTAAGCCATTTAAGGAGAATGTATTGTTTCGTGTTTTGATATATATCTACCGGTTTATCAATCTTGTATGAATATTTAGGATGTACATTGTACTTAAATTTATAATTTTGTCATCGTTGCACTATTTCTTAATCATAATGCGTGGTGGTTATAACGGCGGTTTGATATTACATCGATGAAATTGACAAACAAGCCGACGACAAATTTAAGAAGTAATTGAGGGGTAGATAGATTCTTAACAGGTTTTTAAGAAGATCCCACACATTCAATAAGTGTGATTCAAGAAGTGTGATAACATAATTATACAGACAAGATGAATAGTGAAACAGTCATGGTATTTATCATACTCTACGCTATGGATAGTAGGTTTTGGTCTGGTAAGTGAATTGTTACTTGTATTATTATTAGTAGATTATCTCCCCGCTTAGAACTGGATGGTACTATATTTGTATATGTTTACTCTTCGTCAGTCCGTCAGCTCGCCTGACTGAGCCCACGAATTATCGCTTGTTCGGGGTACTTGATAAAAAAAGAAATATACCCAATAAGGTCCATTTGTGGGTAGGCCTACATTCTATTCATTCTCGGTCACTTTTTTTAGTAATTATTAGTTAGCTCACTTGTCACAAAGTGGTAGGGTGAGTTTTTGTGATCACTCTTCGTCTGTCATCTGTCCGTCCGTCATCCGTCTGTCCACATTTTGCTTGTGTAGTCACTATACAGGGTGTCCCAAAAAAACGGGGACCTAGGTTAAACATTCGTAACCTTTTCTCTGTTATCAATAGCACATTGTCAATATGACATAACATAAAGGGATAAACACAGTTCGAAATACCAGCATCACAATTGTGAATATTTAGTCCAATGCCCAGAATTACCTCCCTTATTTTCAAGCACGTGTTTCTGTTTATTAGCATACAGTGAACAAGGATTTTCAGCGTGTTCATAGAGAAGATTCACATGCCAACCCAAATGACATCCCAGATGTCCCATAGTCGAGGATAATGGATCTGCATACACTAATGTTCTTCATGTATGGCAAATAGACTCACTATAGGGCTCATGTCCGAGCTATATCTAGGCCAATTGCCCTTATGTATGAGGTAAAATGTCAGTACTTTCTTGCGAACATATCCTGTTTTTGCTGCTGATTTGTTGTAATACGTGGTATCATGTTTCTTTAAATGCTGACACACTACATGACTCTAATATATATCTATGAACTGTTGATACTGTTACAGTTCACCTTAATACCTTTTGCTTCTTACTAAGCTATCTTGGTGATTGTTCTCAATAATAATAAATAATATTCATATTGTGCTTCTTTGGGGATTGTTAATAATATTTTGAAGGTTGGATGCTTCTCTTTTATCTAGTACATTTACCACTTTCTCCTAGATTTCATGATTTCATTGCAAAGTTAGTCAATTTTCACAAGATTTCTATCACCTCTGTAACTTAAAACCCTTTTTTTCAAAATGAATGCTCAGACAACAATGTCTTATCAAATGATGACATTTTCCACGTAAGTCAGCAAAAAAACCCAGGAAATGACGCCATAGGTAAAATGATGACATCACGTCCAGTTTTAAAGCAAATCATAATAATAAGTACCTATTTTAGAAGAAGAGATCCCTTTTACACACTCTCACAAAAGAACAGTCAAATTCATTGAAAATTAAATAAGTTATAAGGGTTTTAGGTAGGTCCCCGTTTTTTTGGGACACCCTGTAGATCACAAATTTGGCCTATTGTTGAATAAACGTGGACACAATGATCATATTAACAAAATCTATGTCAAGTTCGATATTGGGTCATCTGGGGTAAACATTAGGCCAGATCGTACTTTTGATCTATTTTTTGGAACTATGTCACTATATTCATCTCATCAAAATCTTGCCAAATTCGATATTGTGTCATCTGGGGTCAAAAACTAGGTCACTAGGTAAAATAATAGAAAAACATGTGTAGACACTAGAGGTCATAATTGTGGCCTAGCACATGAAATTTTGCACATATCATAGTGACTCATTATCAAATAACATAACTTGATTAATGATGTTGTAAACTAAATGTACCAATTCCAAAAATTCACGCTTTTGATTCATAATTTATTTTTTCTATTTTTTAAATGAGAAATTAGGTACGAGCACAGGCTTTTACTATTTTCATGTTTTTTAATCAAATTATTTACCGTACGTATACGGAAATTGGTACACGTCTGTGCTCAAATTAAATTTTGTCATTTTCGAAACATATTTTAACAAAATGTGCCAATTTTGACCATTCTAGGGGCTAAATACAGTCCCTAACAACGTCATCAAATATGCTATTGGTTCATAACTGTTTTTTTTATAGAAAAATACTATAAGTAAACAAAACTGCCATAAAATGTTTTTAACCCCCCTTATTTGGGGCCTTAAACGGCCCTTATCGTACCTGCTCCTTTAATACTTTTGTTGTTTACAATATCAAATATCTGCATGATTTCAAACTCATCATTTTGAAGTGTTCTAATTAGCAGAACTTCACGCTACTTACAAGGCCACTATGTACATCGCGATACGCTCGCCTATGACATGAAATCAACTGTCATGTTTTTGTCATTTTATTTATAATTAAGAATTTTATACTCCGTAGTTGAAGCATATTGCCCACCAAGATGTCAAACCTGCAAAGCACGTGATTTCTGTACCACGTGTAAACCAGAGTATTGGGATAATCGACAGTTGTACGTGTGCATGAAAGATTGCCCAACCACGTGTGCTACCAATGAGTGTGACGACTGAACGGGAGTTTGCAAAGAGTGCCCCAAAGGTTTTTACGGCCACAACTGTAAAATCAGTTGTGATATTTGTACCGAAGGTTTATGTGACGTGTACACATGTACCAAGGGCTGTATAGAAGGGTTTTACGGCGTAGAAGGCCACAGAGGTGTTGTTAAATGCAAAACTTGTTTAAGGGGTTGTTCCAAATGCTCCGACTACTACACATGTGACTCGTGTAAACGTGGATTTTACAAGGTTTTAGATAATTGTATTGAATGTCCAAGGGGCTGTAAGCAGTGCGTCAGTAGTTCAAAATGCTCAGAATGTCAAGGCGAGAGGTATGGAGCAGTATGTGAACACGTTTGTAAAACGCTAAACTGTCGTACGTGTGATTCGACCAGCGGTCAATGTCTCCAATGTCGATCGGGAAACATCCACGAAGATGGCGAATGCGTGGGTTGTTCAAAGTACTGCCTTGGTTCATGCGATTCCACAGCCGTTTGTAATGGTAAATGCCAACAGGGCTACGGGGGCAAATATTGTACTGAAACATGTCCAGGGTATTGCAAAGCCTGCAAGAAATACAACACCGCAGTGTGTACGAAGTGTCCGGACAATTTCTACGGCATCCACTGCAACCTTCCTTGCAGCTTAAACTGTTTACTGCAAGATGAGCGTATCTCCTGCATGCACAGTGAGGGAACATGTCCCTCGGGCTGTCAGTATGGACGATACGGCACAAGATGCATGAATGCTTGTCCATTCGGTTGCCTGCATAATTACTGTAGCGACATAAAAGGCATATGTACAAAAGGATGCAAGCCGAGATTCACTGGAGACAGATGCCGTATTAGAATACCGACCACTATTAAACGTAAGTGTTCAAAGTAGAGGTGGGACCGAATATCCGAATTTTCAAAAAGCGGACGAATATTCGAATCCAGAGTTCATTTTCGAATATTCGAAATTTATTATCCAACAAGTTGGTTTTATCAAGAATGGGGATTAAATCAAGTTTTCAGTTTTGGAAATTATGGAAGAAAACAAATAAATAAGATTTGGAAATATCGAATATATTCGAATAGGCATTTCGAATATATTCGAATAAGCATTTCGAATATTCGAATACTGATTTTGGAATTCGTTCCCATCTCTAGTTTCAAGACAGACATACATTTTAACTTGCACATGTAGAATTCACAAATGTAGAGGTTGTATTTGGAGCGATATCATGGATTCAAACAAATATTAACACAATCTTACTTTTTGGAAAAAGTTACAAAAATAGCCAAATATATAGACATTTTATCAAAGGTAATAAAACTGTAAATCTTGGCGACCAGTTTGTAGGTTGCAGGTCGCTATACCGAAAATCAAACTGTTTTAAGTCTAATTAAATACATGTACTGCATATACACGTATATATCACTGGCTTAGAATTAGAAGGTCGTAAGTACAAATCAATATTTTGAGCAAACAAGAAAAAACTGTCTGAAAACTACTCTTTACTTACGGAAAAAAGTTCGGTTTGGTCAACCACTTCCGATAGGCTCATAAGAAGCGCCTTGAGATGCAAATTTCAAATATGCATGAGTCTTATAAGGTCGACAGTGGTACTCACTACATTCTAATTCTAAGCCAGCTAAGAGCTGTTTCCTGTGTCTACAGGCGTGCCTGCTCGAGCTCCGTCTATCACGATACCTAATACCGACCATACTACACTACCACTACCTACAGCACCACAACATAGCAAAGATACAACTGAAGACTACCCCGACCACACTTCTCCCACTTCGGAATACCCGGATTACTATTCAGAGTACTATGCGGACCACCCGGATTACCCGGAAGTTGACGAGGAGGAACATCTATCAGAAGAAGAACAAGATGGTACACCGGCTAAGAACGCCAACTCGAGTCAAACCAGTAATTCAAATAACAACATGTATGTGTATATAGGACTAGGGGCTGGCCTGTGTGTGACTTTGTTAGTCATTGCAGCACTGGCAGGATACATCGTGAAAAGGTACGAACACTTGGTTTTAACAAAGTTTCATATTCGAATTAAAGAACAAACCGCGTTAACTACATCTATGTTTACAGTATACCTTTCTTAGACGAGAACTATTGAAAGTTGAGTACAATGTACCAAGGTTCTGTCATAGCCTTTCTAGACATTGATTTGCAATGTTATCCCGTCAACATTTTGTTTGACGTGATGTTTATGCATGTCCGAGTACATCGAACTATAATACTAGTATTAAATGTACTTTAAACGTCGGGGTATCATGTTTTGGGTACTGAAGAATAACAAGAGTTTATCCCTTTCTAACTTTGCCTTTGATAACTTTTCAGGCGTAACACCATCTCACTGAAGCCATCGAATGTCGCTCCAAATGTGATGTATTCACAACGCTCTAACACTCTCGAGTATCAAGACAGTAGAGTGCTACCACATGAAGAAACAAATGCCGAGTATCTAGAACCAACCCCGTATAACGTGTATGATTATATTAATGATGGGCATCATCTAGAGAACTCTCCAAACACTTCCACCTACTGTTCAAGTGGATACCTCCAACCAGCTACCTTGTCCAGTCGACCACAGAAACCTGACACAACCTACCTAACTCCAGTACATGTTGTTACACCATCAACGGATGTACAACCATCGTCATACGAGCCGCTAACTTTTAGAGGAGGAGCTACAGACAGTGCGTACGATTGTAAGTGATAGATCCATTAACATTTCAACTTCTGAGGCGCTTTAGTATATATACAACTGCAAAGGATTATCTTAACAAGAGTAATAAAACTATTTTATTTTCTGTAATTTATCAAGAGTTATTATACCAACAATCGTCGGAAGAGACCCACGGTTGTATCCCCCAATAATAATGTGGTCCAAATGGCATTCAATTTGTTTTTATTTTTACAGCATGAGCCTTCAAACATTTCGCGTAAATTGCAACATAACGGTATGTCTACCTTCTTACTAGAAACTGGTGTCGATTCGATCTGATTGTAAGCTCCAAAACAATCGAAAATGGTAATTACGAATCCAAAGTCATCGATACTCAGTACTCGCTATGCTGACCGGGGCCACTTTCACAGAGAGCTAGCAATTTCAACGCTTGTACTGTTCTTTCTATGTATTTCGTGCTCTGCTGTTTCTGTTAAGTATTGCGTTCACTGTCCAGTTTGTTATCATCGTTTCCAAAGCTTGTGTTTGCCAATTTTGTCTTAACTAATTTTAGGTCTACGTCAACAACCTGATTCGACTTATCAAACTGCCATCTAGATAAGTATATTCCCAAGACGATATCTTGATAGCTAGAGGCTCATTCTACCTACCAAAAAGTATTGTGTATATAGTTACACTGTCAACACGAGTGCACACTATGTCATGGTAGACAACGTAAGGTTTCCCGTGCATAGAAAATGGCAAGACACTATTGAGGACAGAGAAACTGACGACGAACAAAATGGAGATCCTACAAAAGGTGCAGCCATTCCAAACGCACAAGGAGTCTTATCATTGGATGATCGTGTATTTATTAATGTAGACAGTCATAAGTGCACATTAGACCATGTACATTCATGCAGATACATACTTCCTTGTCCCTCCAAGAAAACCGGACTAAGTGACAAAATTATGAAAATCATGATATTATGGCGTTAGAAAGACAAGACTCTTAAGTTACAGACCATCAGAACTATCCACTTCCGTCTATTTATGAGTGAGGTCGCAAACGCCATTCAAACGTTGTTTGACGTTATGTTAACTAACACTTCAGATATCCAGTATTTCATTAATTATTGACGCAAACGTTTCAAAATAGTATCGCAATGTAGCATTATATTCTTAGTTTAATTGATATAATATTTAAAAACGTGAATTCTTTCTTAGAGAAAAATAGCTGCTGATTCTTATCACTAACCCCTCGTTATTCTAAATACGGGTACTTTTCAGAAATGGGTCACCATAGCAAGAGCGGAGGTACAATGTAATTGTAATATAATTCATGAGTAAACTTAAATCTAAGGGTATAGTACTGTACTATCCAAGTACTACGAAACTTCATTAAATCGGTTAATCAAATAGTCATAATGTTTTTGTATTGTTGATGCTGCAAATATCGTGGTTTTGTTGAACCTGGCAGAGGTACCCCTTTCTACGCACGTGTTGAGTCACTAATAAAAATATAATAGTTTATCTGTACCAATCTACCAAATATTCGAGGTTTCATCTACAAATATATTTATATCATTTTATTAGTCGTATATACACTCAATGTGCCGTAGACCAGGCATCATGCTGTAAGTCTTTCCGATGTTTAGAAAGTCGTGACGTTTGCATATGCGGTGCGGTAGCTGTACCCAATACAATGCTATGAAACTGCTACGTATAATAACTATACAAATAAGAAAATAATTAATGATAATTCGCAGTCGGTGAGGGAACACATTTGGCAACATTGAGTTTTTTTATTATTTATTACATATTCGTTTTCATTCATAGCGTCTGTATGTATAAACTGTTTGTTCTGTATTAAATAGTTTGACCAACCCACGTATTATCTTCACACACGATACAATCTTACAATCCTTGTTATTATCATTGGCGACTGATAAGCCAACATGCGTAGACTTACATTTTATTTTCTGACAATATGTTTGTTGGTACACGTCAAAGCTGCTCCAGATATTTATCTGGAAGATCTACTGGAGCGGTTGGTAACCATAGAAGACTGGAAGCGGTATGTACAAATCTCATACTTATTATTATAGCATCAAATTCTGGTGACATTAGCGTTTCTGTTTCAACATGTTTTGTATGACAATATCAGTGATTTACAGGTTGATAAATACTGTTGGAATTTAAGATAGGCTTTTATGAAGTCAACTTGTCTAATGTTTCATTTAAGTGATCAACCTTCTCCTAGTTGTACTAATATTAAGCGAAGTTAGCATTTAGCTTATAGCGTTATTGTGAGATTGGACGTGTTGGCTCATATGTGAAACAGAGCATTGATAATTTCGGTGTACATGCGATCAACATTCTCCTAGGATTTTTTAATATCCACAAACCTTGCAAATAAAGTAACTATGTGTAAATTATCAGCTGGGCTAAGATCTGATCACTCTCTAGTCCAATTAATAATTGACTCAAGCGAAATAAAAAAGGGACCAGGTATGTATAAATTAAATAACTCAGTAATCTTAGAAGTACCCTATCAAACACAAATCAGACAAACAATACAAGAAACATCAGAACTGAACATAAATGCAAATTCTAATACTCTTTGGGAAATAATTAAGGGGTCAATACGAAATACAACCATTCAATACTGCAAAAATAAGAAGAAAACCCAAAACAAAATTGAAAAAGATTTAACAAAACGAATAGAAGAGTTAAGAACTTTAATCACTCAACAACCAAATATAGTGACCTTAAAGGCAGAACTTAAAAGTAAAACAAGCGAACTAGAAAAACATATAAAGCAACAAACTGAAGGTTACCTGATTAGATCAAAAGCGGAATACATTGATGGGATGGACAAACATACCAAATATTTCTCTAATTTAGAAAAGAAACGAAATGAAAGAAAAATAATTTCACGTCAATTTATCGATAATAAAATCATTGAAAATCAACAAACTAAATTACAAGGATGTAACTCGTTCTTTCAAATGTTATATCAAAAGGAAAATCTAAACCAGGATGGCTCCTTTTTTCTCAACCCTTCAAATAAACTTAATTAAGTTCAAAAACGCTCATGTGAAAGCGAACTAACAGAAAAGGAATGTGCAACCGCCTTGTACAAAATACAAAACAATAAAAGCCCTTGATCAGATGGACTGACTACTGAATTTTATAAAATATTTTGGAACGATATTAAACATTTCTTGGTGAATTCATTAAACGACTCATATCAAACTAAACAATTTACTCAGTTACAAAAACAAAGTATTATAACAATTGGAGACCTATTTCTTTACTAAATATTGACTACAAAATAGCATCAAAAGCCAGTGCCAACCGCACTAAATCAGTATTAGAAACAATAATACTTAATTCACAAACGGCTTTTGTAAAACATAGGTACATTGGTGAAAATATAAGAACAATTTATGATTTATTAGACTTCTCAAATTACGCCAAAAAACCAGGCATACTATTCTTTGCAGACTTCGAAAAAGCTTTCGACAGTATAGATCATCATTTTATCTACAAAACTTTTGACTATTTCAATTTTGGAGAATCTTTCAAACAATGGATAAATACCTTTTATAATGATATACATCCATGCATCCCGAATAACGGATTGATGTCAGCTTACTTCAAAATTGAGAGAGGAGTAAGACAAGGTTGTCTTTTATCTCCTTATTTATTTATCATGTCAATCGAACTACTATCAGTATCTGTAAGAAACAACAATAATATAATAGGAATCACAAACGCTGGTGAAGAAATAAAAAATACAACGTTTGCAGACGATGCCACATTTGCACTAAAGTGTGACAATGAAAAGTCTTTCGCTGAACTTATTGATAACATAGACAGATTCAGAAATATTTCCGGCCTTAAACTCAACACTAAGAAATCTACAGTATTAAGAGTTGGACCATTAAAACACACAAATCGAATATTTTGCAAAATGAAACAATTTAACTGGACTTCCACACAGGCAACGACACTTGGCATAATATTTACAAATGATGACAAACGGATTCAGCTTAACTTAACAAAGCAAATAGAAAAAATGAAATCTACTTTAAAGCAGCGGTCAAAACATAAACTTACTCTACTACGAAAAATTACAGTCATAAAACATATGCCATACCAAAATTAATATACCCTTTAACCGTTTTAGAAAATCCACCACAATCTACAATAAATGATATAAGCAAATCACTTTACACCTTTCTTCGGTATAATAAACATGAAAAAAATAGCAGAAACGTCATCATTCAAAACTATGAAGCCGGCGGTCTTAAAATGGTGGACCTAAATTACTTTATCTATAGCTTAAAGTCTTGGTGGGTAAACAGGTTTATTGATGATCAAAATAAAGGAAATTGGAAACATATTTAAGAAAAAGAAATGAACTATTTTGGAGGCGAATTATTGTTCGAGAGTAACATGTCGACAAAAAGAAATTAAACACAGTTTTAGAAACAATTTTCTCAAAGATGTCACCTTATGCTGGACTATAGTAAAACAAAACACTGACCAAACCAGTAAGCAAAATGAAATCATCTGGAATAACCAACGGATAACCACAAACAACAACACACTGTTTTATAAAAATTGGTACATAAATGGGATAAATATTTAAAGCACGTGTACAAAACAGACGAAAATACATTTTGTACTTTTGAAGAAATACAAAATAAATATGATATACCGAATTTTGATCCTCTTAAATATGTAACATTGGTAAGGAGTATACCAACACACTGAAAAGAAGATTTCAACACAAATAGTTCAGAAAACAAAGAGAACGCGACAAGAAGCACTTGTAAACAGACTTAAAACTTGAAAAAGCCCACTCGATTGATATATAACAAAACAAAATAAGATAGACAAAGCTGAACTAAAATGGAACATGAACTTTGAAAATATTGACTGGAAATATAATACCAATTAGATCAACAATCGAATCAAAATTACGAGAATTTCAGTATAAATATCTAAAAAATATAGTACCAAGAAATCATTTCCTTCTTAAATGTGGTTATGTGGAATAATGTACCTGTTCATTTTGCAACATGTTTGTTGAAACGGTTAAACATTTATTCTGGGAATGTCACGAAGTCGAAGTATTTTGGAATAGATGCTCTTTGTTTCTACAGCAAAATAATATTGATGTACGTCTGAATTACCACATAGTCTCATTAGGATATAATGAACAATCAAATATTAATAGTATTCTAAACTATGTAATTCTTCTTGGAAAATATTATTTATTCAAATGCAAACTTGAAAATTCACTACCATTGTTTCCTAATTTCAATCGATTTCTAAAAAGCCGCAAAAATACTGAACAATATATAGCTCTCATGAAAGGAAAACTACCATCGCACTATAAGGAATGGAGTTTGATAAGCATAGACAACAATGTAACATGAATGAACAGGAAAACATCACCCTCTCTTTATTCTTTATCTATCTCTGCTCGACACTCCTTCTCTTGTCTCACATACTTGTATCTCATTTTTTTCTCTTCTAAAAATACACATGTACACTTACACACACATTTACACCTGTAAACAGAAAACAATGGAATCTAATAGAAATTTTGTGTCATCTTAATTTAGTAAAGTTTTGAGAGTTACGGTGTACATTGTAACATGTTGTACAGTACAAAAAGTCATGTTGGTGCAAATTGTCGCAAACAAATAATTGTTCAACAATGGTAGGCGCGACAATTACAGGTAAATCGAAGATTTGATACTGGCGAGGCGTGAAAAACATTTGACACTAGTCGGATACAATCATAATTCGACCCAACTTCGAGTTGAACAACACAATTAACGTTTGAATTAGTTAATCGGGACCAAATAGATAATTCGAGATAACGAAAAATTCGAGCCGAAATCGAGCCTAAAATTCGAGATAAGTCTCGAGATTTCATATAGACAAATCGGGAATATTCGACATAACGGAAAATTCGATATAAGCGAGTTCCAGATAACGAGAGTTGACTGTATTTATAAACCATTTTAGAGAGACTGAATATGAAGTGTTGAAGCTACGAGAAAGAGTTCCACAGCAAGGAGCAACCATTAAGGACTTAGAGAGAGACCTAGCAATACAAGCAAATCTAACTGCCGCACTCCAATCATACAAACAGGATAACCATCAAGACACGCATGAAGACAACACGGAAGCAGAAGATGATGAAGGAAACAATGGACACGTATATAATAACAGGATTCGATCTACCGACGTTGATAATCTAATACAAGTTCAACCATCAACACTAAATAAACGAGGTTAGTCCTTCGGTTCACAAAAATACTTATCTACCATTGCCAACCGTTTTTGAGAGCCTCCCTTCTGGTTCACAGCCAGATATTTATAAAACATTCACAGCGTCATGACCAAATATGATCAACTTATGTATTGTATTAATAATAATAATTCTAATTCAGATTATGCAAAGCTTCCATAGTTATTGCCCTTTCGTTTTAGACAACTTAGTAAATACGTATAAAAACGAGAGGCTTCTGGCAAGTTCTTCACTCACGGAGGCGACTGACGGACGATCATAAGTGACCCTACTCGGTAATCGAGCTCAGATCGCCATGGTGACGTTCTATGGAATGCGCAAACATAGCGAATACACAACACATGTTTGCACAAAGTAAAGCATTAATCTTGCGGAAAACGTACAACTGAACACAGGTGTGTATATTGTGTCCGTCTGTTGTCAGTCGTCCGTCGTCAAAACTTTATTCAAATAACTTCTTCTCTTAACTTGAATCATGCTAGGATGGTCCTTTTTCAGATTCCTAACACACGGCCGCCGATTTCAATATAATTCAATAGGAATATTTCTTAGTTGACCCTCTACAAAATTCCTAATTTTAATGTTGATTGCTTTAAAAATGGCCGCCAGTGGCGGGCTAGTTTCCACTTTAAGGCTTCGATTTGGGATTTTATTTCTTGTTTAACAAGGTCATGGGCCTCTATAGTTCCGCCTTTCGATGCTGTTGAATTACGTTCTGTTTCTCGAGTTCCGCGGTGCGTAAATTCGGATCGTCTGATTCAGATTCCCAACTATATCCCGTAGCCGCCGCGATAATTGTCATATGAAGTGATAAAGAACCACTTAAACTCATCCATAGCTAATCCTCACTAGATTCTATGAAATACTTAATTTGTTTGCCTGTATAGACTTCTTTAAAAAGCTTTGAATTAAACGAATTGATGGCACGTGTGTCTTATCAAGTGAAAAGTAAGAACCTCGTTAGTCCTACTTAAAAGTTTACCAACATTTTTATTAACGTTCAGAAAACGAAAAACAGAAAAGTTCCCTATAGTAAAATATCGATTGTAGTTTAAAAAGCCCGATCTGTGAGTCGGCACCTTTAATATGATACCATTCCTGTTTTCAGACTTTGGTTCTGAACAAAAGTGTGAAACCGTACGTGTTACTTAAAAGTGTTTGAACATGTATTGCTGTAGTATATATACAATTCATCACAAAAACTTTATACTATGGTTATTTGATTTATTACGTGACTCATTTTTATCGCATATAAACATTTGTGCTACCATTATACCTTTAATATGAACTAAGGCACAGCCTATCTTTAGCGGATTATATTAGTTGTCCTACATTAATAGTAACATGTTGATCCAGTACATGATGATTTTTGATGATTAATAAATTTACAATAAATTGTTGAAAAAATTGTTTGGGTACGAAGTAACGGAGTTTTCAACCTTTTCGATTACGCTTTCGTTTGGTCGTTTAGTTGGTTTGTTTATCAGCATCGGAAGTTGAGTCCAATGTAAAACTACATTAACTATGTGTATAAAATAAGCATTCCTTGTTTAAAACAAGTACTTTAATGGTAAAATCAGTTATTTAACTGATTAAAGACAGGCTGCACACGTTCTGTGTTTTTCTCTGCGTTTTCCAAGATGGCGGCCAAACTACACTAATTTTACGTAGCAACGGTGTTTTTATCGCCCTTAGTTTTTAATGCTTTCTAGAGACTCGAGTTATTGGTAATCTTACGGAATATTTTTAAAATCAATAAAACATAAAAGACAATTTTTGAGCTACAGAATATCGCTTTTTAAATAACTTGGTTATTCTATTGGCAGCCATTTTTCAGTAACCTTTTGGACTCTGGGTCTGTGACACAAATTTTCATATTCATTAGTGAATTTAAACTCTGACAAATACATGGACACATGTCAATCGTGAAAGCTCGGCCATTTCCGATTGTCTCGTGTCTAACTTTGAACAGTAATACATCAAAGTGTTTCGTCTGAGTAATAAGTCCAGCTACGTTCGCGTGAAAGTAACAAATTATACTACTCAAAATTTGGTAAGGGCCAATGAATTTTCCATTGGAATAGTTTGCAAATTGAATAAGATTGACTGGTAGAATTATCAGAAACATAATGCTACATCTGCAATATTGTAATCCAATAAAGATTACGTCAACATTTAATGACTTAGTGCTGATAAGCCCAATCCCATTAAAATGTTCGTGCTGCATTCAAGCCTCTGTAGTAATAGAATGCGGGTATTTTCTTGGCATGTTGGGTCTTACACGATATGATACTAAAAACGGGATAATAATTTCAATGTTAATCTAGCCACTTCGGTCCCCACCAATAGGGCTTATCGGTTACTTGGTAAACGACGTCATTTTGATAATGCTTATTAAATGCAAGACACTAAGTTTCGAAATTTAGCAGCAGATAAGATGATATTTATTAATTGCACAACATTATCTTCATCGGTTTTGTACATTAAAACGTGAGACGGACATCAATATCGATTTCATGGCCCTGAGCAAAGTTTGAGTAGTATATGTATCCGTCAATAAGAAGGTTTTTTTCTTTCCCTATCAGTTTTCTTGTTTTCACCACATTTTACGAAATATCTTTAAATATTATTCATAATTTATATTTCCCATGCACGTGTTGAAAACATCAACAAACATTGCCCATATTTAATTTTCGGGAAAGCGGATTTGTTTACAAAATATTCTACTTGACTTTCGTTTCATATCAAGTAAAAATATCACCCGCACACATGTGATTAATCCTTGCGTGGAATTTTACAGGTATAGTATATCTATATAGATCTATATGTTTGTGTGAACATGTATTGGCATAATATGTATACTGATGACAGGGGGCTGCTATTTTTAGTTGTTCGCTTTAGTTGAAGAAACTACTTTTCTTTCTACGCCGCCGCTAGGCAGCGCCACCTCTGCAATATAGTAAACCGGTCAGCCAGTATTGCATAACTACCGACACGGATGTAAACCGTCATGCAAAATAGTTCCATTAATTGCAGCATATTTACTACAAAGCTACTTCCTATTTCTAAATTTATAGGACAGTTGGATATCCTAATAAATAATTTAAACCTATTTCTAGTATTTCTTTGAATTTACAAAGCAATTACTACTTCTGTTCACTGCCTTCCGTACCTTTTTCGTCTGCATTAACTGTTACGTAAGCATATACCATAGACCCAGTATTTCTAATTATATCGAGGCCATGGTTCCATTGCGTAATCAATCTAGCTTCTCTCAACAAGCGGTACGCAGAATATCCATAACTTCGAGTATCACTCTATATAAACTGTTACACATACACGTTGTTTGTTAGGTTAGATTTATCAGACGGTAGTATCCGATGTTACACGTATCTGGATTATTTGGACTAATTAATTTAAACACACACTGGAATAAATTCGATCAGCATCCATATTGCTGAAAAACACTAGAAATTATTTGGCCACAGAAAACTATTTGACTTGTACTTCCTGCATGCATTCATTCCAATCGTTAAAGCCCGGACATTTCCTTTTTTCTCCCGTAAATATTTCAATGCATACAGGCCGAGGTGATCATAATGGTATTCATTCGAACAACTACATGGCTTTCAGCGCTTTGATCTAATCATGTGACTGAAAAAGTTCAATACGGCGCCTTTGTTATGTCAGAGGTCTATTGCAATGCATAAAGACCGAGATGATCAGATTGGGATACAGGTTTTACCATAAAGCGGATCTTATCATCTGTCCTTTGGCCGGCATATCATTCGCTATTACGTCGAATTCGACCCTAAATTTTCGATTTTCTATGCCTAGTGAGCTTTATTAGTTGATGTGGACACATGTCAATGGACTACTTTCGACATTTTACCTTGTCACTCAGTGTCGAATGCGACCCTTATATAATTAGTTCAGCTTCATCTGCCCATATTCGAATTTAATTGTTAATATGTGTTCATCGATTGTATTTGAGTGGAAACGCATAATATATATATTTTTTTCTTAAGCTTTTTATATTTGCATGTCTATTTATAGGAACTGCACATGAGAATTCCGAGATCCCCGCGATGTTTTTGATATCATTACGCGGGTTCATTAGGGTTGTCTGTGTTCACAACCTTCATTTAAAAGAAATCATGTATTTGTGGCAGGAATATAGACCACTATGTCTAGTGCCTAATATTACTTGAATTAATTGGGTTCGTCTCCGAAAGCCGTATAAACCTTTTTCCAACTCACCCAATAAATTCATGTAGTATAAGGCACTTACCTAGTATTATCTATGTACTTAAATTTAATTTAACACAAATAGCTGTATAAATCTACGGCCATTATCCCGACAGATCTTTCCCATGTTTGTATGTTAAACCATTTGAATATACCTGTAACTTGCCGGTCATTAATTTTAGATTTAACCTGATTTACGAATTGTTTATGATAAAATGTATATCAACCATCAAACCATATACTCAAGAGCTAAATTGCGGATGAAAAAATAGTCAATACAAACGATCTCTTTCGCACAATACATAGTCCCAGGACTCGGAAGTATGTCACAGAAAAGATTTAACTTCAGATGAAGCAAAATAGGTAATATTTGATGACAATAGAGGTGGAACTATTTATTCAATAGAAGTAGTTCACGTAAAGAATCAACCCACGATTGTGTTGTCATCAGAATCTGAGCGGAGTAAAAACCCGGAAAATGATGTCCAAAAATTTCCATCCCCGTACACGTTGTCGTGACGGTAATGGTTATTCTGAACGGCAACATCGTCACCTTGGTTCAATCGGACAACAAGCATTTGACTATTTTGATCATGATGATCACTGCCACCTTTAACGTACACGTCTACTTTTTAACTCCATTTACCACAATTTTACACCATCCTTCAGCTGCTCGATAAACATAAAGAGTCACATGGAATACGTACGTACCAGCTACGGGTGCTATGAACAAGCCAGTATGAGTGCTGTAAGCGTTTCTAATGTTAGTTTCGACTTTGTCAAACCTAACATTCTGGCCCAGTCCCATCCTGTAGATAGCGTGAGTAAGAATGACAGTAAACGCAACATTGGTCACCCCTGATTGTTGCCTACGTGCCAGTATAGTATCGTCAATTGAGGAATCTGAAATATAAGGATCACAAAATGTTTCTAACGTATCATCTTATATAACCCAAGTATATAAGCGGATTTAGCTCAGTGGTAACGCACTGGGCTGTCAATCCAGAGGTCGTGGGTTCAATCCCTGGCATCGGAACTTGGCATTTCTGAAATATTTATAATAGTTCCCGCTATATCTGGCCGTGTGGTCTGCAAAGTATCTGGAAGTGCCAGGAAGCTGTGTATCGGTGCTATACACCGGGCACATTAAAGAACCAGGCTGTCTATTCGAAATAAGAGCTAGGCGCACCTCTGCAGCGCCGGACATGCCTGTATCTAATGTCTCTCTCTCCCTTCAGGGACTTTCTGTCAGTCTGTCCCTCTGGTCAGATCATGCTGTATCTGCACTGGTAGATGATGCACCTGCGCCCTTGTGGCTGCAACATGGATAAAGTGCCTTTGAACGTCCGTTCGCATGAAAAGGGCGCTGCATAAATCTGGTATATTTTAAGTATAAACTAATAGTAAATCGGACAGCGAAAAAAGCATTCAACAGAAGCAGCAGAGAACGACAGGCATAAAAAGAATTGTTAGCGGCCAGATTGAAAATTAGGAGTGATGTGATTCGATGACTTTTGCTTGTCGTTCATATTCATATAGTTATAAATCACTAAGGTCTACGGCCTTCGTGATTAATTCCAACGCATATGAACTCTATACGGTGATATATTCACCGGTATATCACGCAAATATTATGCATACATGCAGTGAATATGTAATAGATAATACAGTACTAGCGTTTTATCAAAGTCTCTTCTTACAATGATTATTGTACAGTTCTGTAAAGACGAACAACACATTGTCCGTGGCGAAATAATAATCATAAGTCTGAGAGGTTAGGAAGAGCAAAGCATAAACAGCATAAAAAAGGAACACACAAGTTTTCAATAAAAACCACAGACCGCATGCAAACGTCACAATGACAAAAACTAAACAAGAAAATAATGAAACTAAACAGATTCAAAGTCCTACATTCACGTTTTGAATCGTACCAATTTAAGTATAAGAAATATTTTATTTTATAATCCTGCAGCGTCATGCAAGGTGTTTACTGGTTATTAGCGGAAGGGTTAAAAGGGTATCGGACAGGACATCTAGTTCTTACGTATTGTGCCTCAGCTGGAAGAGTGTTATAACTTCTATCAGACAATCTGGAGTTGATTCCCTGATTGGGAAGGAAGGTTGTGTTCATCCGTTAGTTCAGACAGTGTGAAAGCCTGGCTCTCCAGTCTCGTTCACCAGAGTATTCTGTCACCTGTTGGTCTGGCAACTTGACCCACTGATGTTTTATTACTGACAACTTGTTGATACACAAATTAAAAAATAGTTGAAATAACATACCTTCATTCTGTTCTTTAATCCCGTTTACTTCGACGTCTAGGAGATTGTTGAAGGCTTTGTTGTTTTCTGTGAGTGAATCATTTAGTTCTTTCATCTGTTGTTGTTGGTCTCTAATTGCCGCTCCCAGGTCGGATATTAATTCGTGTTGAGCAAGATCACGAGACTCTAGTTCCTCGATATGGTGTTGTTGAATTCCATTATGTTTCTGTTGAGCAAAATCACGGGCCTCAAGTTCAGAGATTCGATTTTGTTGGCTTTCGTTCTGTTGTTCCGCGATACGGTGCTGTTGGATTGCAATCTGTTCTTCAAGAGCATTTAGCCGTGTAACTAATTGTTGAAACACCTGATTACTAAATAGTAGATTCGGGTCGTCTGTTGCAGAAGCCCGAATATATCCCGTTGCCGCCACGGTAAATATCACCGTTATGAATAACCGCTTTAACGCACCCATAGTTAATCCCTTATATCAATACGTTTGCCTCTATATACTTCTTAAAAACAGCTTTGCGTTTAAAATTATGACATTTGTGTCTTATCAAACGACAAATATAAACTGTGTCATTCATGTTTAAAGGTTCACCAAAATTTTGTTCTATTTAACATTCAGATAATGAGGCACAGAAAACATCCTCTATTAGGACCAGATATGAAAAGGTTCTTAAATGTGCGTTGGTATTGCTCAGTGGGCATTGATCTTTTGCTCACCTGCGAACGAAGTGCTCAGTGTGAGTTATTGTGATCGGTATGTGTCCGTTCGTCGTCCGTCGTCTGTCGTGAACTATTCATTCAAACTACTTCTTCTTCTAAACTACTTGGCCAATTTTTATCAAACGTTACTTGAATGATGCTGAAATGGTCCTCTTTCAGATTTTTTATTTATTATGATTTGATAAAAAACATGGCCGTCAGGGGCTAGTTTCTCAATAAGGATTTTAAAAATCTTCTCCTCTGAAGTTGCTGGTCCGATTTCAAAGTACATGTAATTTCACATAATATTATATGTTTCTACCAAATTCCTAATTTTAATGTCGGTGGCCTAAAAAACATGACCACCAGGGGCGAGGCTAACTTCCACTATATGACATATGACTATATAGAAAACTTAAACATCTTCTCCTCAGAAATTGCGTACAAGATTTCAATACAATTACATAGGAATGTTTCGTGGCTAACCCTGACCAAATTCCTAATTTTAATGTTAATTGCTAAACAACATGGCCGCCAGGGGTAGGGCCAGTTTAAACTTTATGGCTAAAGATATAGAAAACTTAAAAAATCTTTCTTCACGAACTGCTCGCCTGATTGGTAAGTATTTGAGGGTGAACCATTCATTTCTTTAATTTGTTGTTTTTGGTCATTAGTTGCAGCTTCCAGCTCGGATTTTATTTCTTGTCGAGCATGATCACAGGTCTCTAGTTCCGCGGTTCGATGCTGTTGGATTTCGTTCTGTTTCTCGAGTTCCGCTATACGACGCTGCTGGATTTCACTCTGTTCTTCACAGCAACTATTTGTTGAAACATGTTCTTCAGAGCAACTAATTGTTGAAACACCTGTTTGTTAAAGAATAAAGTCGGATCGTCATGATTCAGATGCCCAAATATAACCAATAATATTGTCAAAGTTATGAAGAAACGCTTTACCTCATGGATTGCTTCTATGAAATAGTTAATTTGTTTGTCTCTTTAGACTTCTTTAATCAACTTAGAATTAAATTATTTGATGGAATATGTGTATTATCAAGTGACAAGTAGGAGCCTCGTTAGTCCTACTTAAACTTTTATCAATATTTTTATTGACGTTTAGATAACGAAATACAGAAAATTTCCCCTAAAGTTGACCTCAGATATTAATCGGCCTTAATAGCATATCATATCAGTTCTCACACTTTGGTTCAGAATAAAAGTGTGAAATCGAACGTGTTTGAAAGTGTTTAAAAATGTACTGATATAGTATGCATACACTTAATCACAATAAGCATATACTATGGGTATTTGATTTATTATATGATTCATTTTTTGCTATCTCATATACGTAAATTTAGCACCAAAAGCAGTATAAATCTACGGCCATTTTAGCGACAGATATTTCTCATGTTTGTATGTTAATTAAACCATTTGAATATACCGGTAACTGGCCGGTCATCAATTTTAGATTTAATTTGATTTACGAATTGTTGCTGCTCAACCATCAAATCATATACTCGAGAGCTAAATTGCAAAGGAGAAATAAGTCAATACACATGATCTCGTTCGCACAATACCTCGTGCCCGGACTCAGAAGAATGTCACAGAAAAGGTTTCCAGTTCATACCAGGGTCATTCAATATATAATGCGAACCATCAATTATCTCTAAATCCCGTCAAGATAGTTAAACTAAATTTCGTGGAATAAATATGAAAGTCATTTTCGTTTTGTTCAGAAAATTAAAGCCCTTTACGTCGATGACGTCATCGGCGCGCGTCTTCCTTCGACGTCACTTTATACAGCATGAACGCGGTAACGTCACGTGACCAACGTAGTAAAAATAACAATCGAGTGCCGTCGAAACAAAAGTTCATCGATTTATTATTGCCTTACAGGAGGCTTGGGTTAAAATGTCCTATCTCATATTCCGAAGTGGCGAGACTATCAAATGAAAATACGATCGACAGAATAGCAATTAAATAAAACCAGTGTTCAGGGCAGGATATCTATACGCCGGCCTATACTAAACAGCAAAAACATGAGATAATTTGTAAAAACAGGCAGACTATTCACATGCGATGAAAAAGTCCTGGAAATGGAGAGTAGTTTATGCTCGGTTCATTTAATTTTACGGAACAGGTTAAACATGTGCAAGGATTGCGCTCGGTATGCGCCCATATTTTCGACGTCAGAACGTCGCTTCAAACGAATTATCGGCTCGCGTTAGCGCTTTATCATGGAATGACTAAACCTTCTATACATACTATTTGCTATAGATGAGACATAGAAACGTCCATACCAGCCGGAAATGAGACGTCATTCGAATTCCTTATTTACGAGCTCGTACATCGGAATTAATAGACCGCGGCCATGCAGTATAGATGTGTGTGCGCAGTTGCCTAGCAACGCTAATAAAAGGTCTGTCGAAATGATGGAAGTATGTCATTGATCACGTATAAGGTTACTTTAAACGATTATATCTATGTTTTAATAATTAATCTCGTATGTGAGAATGTATGTGTTAGTTCGCATTATATATTGAATGACCCTCGAATGAACAAATAAAGGAAATATTTCATGACCAGTAGAAGGTGGAACTATTTATTCAATAGAAATAGTTCACGTAAAGAATCAACCCACGATTGTGTTGACCTCAGCATCTGAGCGGAGTAAAAAACCGGAAAATGTTGAAAAATAATTTCCATCCCCATACACACTATCGTGATAGTAATGATTGGTCTGAATGGCGACGTCATCACCTTGGTTCAAATGGACAACAAGCATTTGGCTGCTCTGGTCAGCAGCTTTAGCCTCTGCACGAGCGTATACGCCTACTTTGTGAACTCCGTTTACTACAATTTTACAATATCCTTCAGACGTCCCAGTATTATGTTCAGTACAGATAGATACATGGAAAACGTACGTACCAACTACAGGTGCTATGAAGACGCCATGATGTGCATTATAAGCGTTTCCAATGTTTGTTTCTACTTTGTCAAACCTAACATTCTGGTCTAGTCCCATATTGATGAGGTTGTGAGTAAGAATGGAGGTAAACGCAACATTGGTCACATGTGCTTCTTGTCTACGTGACAGTATTCTATTGTCGGATGATGAATCTGAAATTTTCGATCAAATAGATAAATTATCTCATTTTGTATGAGAAAAAAACCCGCCGTATTATGTTAACGTTATATTTTCAACATTATCTTCGCTATGATGGTAATCGGGTTATTAAAGTCATACAAAAGTTCCCTCGTTGGGTGGGTAATATTCTTCAGTAATTCCAATTACGGTCATATTTTTCAATTATTGATAAGTCGTCAGTTGCGTGTGGAACAGCAGGTCATTTCTGTTTAATAGGTGAAATGATATTTTATAATGGTATACTGGTATGACTAATACTTGACAATAAGCGTCTTTAAAAAAAGATGGAAAACAAAAACAAACCTTCATTCTGTTCTTCAATCCCACTTTCATTGACCTCTTCTTTTTGTGCCGTCTCGACGTCTTGGATTTTGTCGTTAGCCTGCTTGCTCTCTGTAAGTGAACCATTCAGTTCTTTTATCTTGTCATTCTGTGCCGTCATGACGTCGTGAAGATTGCGGTAGGCTTCGTTAGTCTCTGTAAGTGAACCATTCAGTTCTTTTATCTTGTCTTTCTGTGCCGTCATGACGTCTTGAAGATTGTGGTAGGCCTGTTTAGTCTCTATGAGTGAACCATTGACTTCTTCCGTCTGTTGTTTGTGGTTTCTTATTGCTATCTTAAGGTCGAGTGTGTTGTCTTGACAAACAAGATCACGCGCTTCGAGTTCCGCGATTCGATTCTGTTGGATTCCATTCTGTTTCTGTTGAGCTAGATCACGTGCTTCAAGTTTAGAGATACATTGATGTTGTATTTCGTTTTGTTTTTCGAGTTCCACAATACGGTGCTGCTGGCTTTTACTCTGTTCTTCAAGAGCACTTAGTCGTGTACCTAATTGCTGAAACGCCGGTTCGCTATAGAATAGATTCGGGTCAACGGTGTCAGAAGCATCACCATATCTTATAGTTGCCACCGCGATAAATATCAACTTTATAAACAATCGCTTAAAGTCAATCATAGTTAATCCTCAATATTTTTTAGTTTTCCTTTATAAACTATTAGACTAAAAGACGTCTTGTAAACCAATTTAAAGCGATTTTATGACATTAGTGTCTTATCAAGCACTAAATATAACGCTTGTTTGATATGTCAGCCGACAATTTATTAATATGCAGATAACGAATCACAGAATCGTTCCGCTAAGTTGTAAGTAAATTCACCTAAAGTCGGACTAAAACATATACATGTAATACGTACGGCACAATCGCCTAGCAATGTGAAGTACGGACGTATATTATAACTCGCCTATCACACTCTCTCCCCCCAAAACATGTATTTCATTGTTAATTCTAAGTAATGTATTCACTAATTGCTCGTAGTTATAAAACACAGAGATACACATTAATCATTAAATTTATGAGCCGTAAGAATAGCCTTACTGCCAAAATTTTAATGATGAAATTTTCACCACTCATGGTTTATACTCTTTATTTATTAACGTTTCTGCCTGAGCCCTTTTACAAATATTTTGAAAAAGGCGTAGACCGAAACGTTAATAAATAAAGAGTATAAACCATAATTGGTTCTTATTAACAATTCCCTTTGGGATAAAATCAGGATTAAATTTTCATTTAACCAGCGCAGATTAGCGTTTTCATTGGTTCAGAATGTAGGTTATATTCTAAATATGGTTAACGGATTTAAAAACGCGACACTTTTCCAGTGGGATAAGTTTGCCAGGAATAAAAAAATGATATACATGTATTTCATTAATATACATGATCTTGAAGGCCAACTTAGTGCCGACAATTTGATACCCAAATATTTAAACAGGATGAGCAATAATGAAATTACTTGTATCACATGGATAAGATTTACCCATACTTTACAACTAGTAGATCTAAATAAGTTTCGTTAATGATGAACTGTCCATATATAATGACATTGCTCAATTTAGGATCAAGCGAGTGAACATTTAATGTATTAGTAATCGCACCATACATAGAACAATAACGTTTAACCTTTGCAATCATTAAATTTAGGATTTCGAAGCCGCTCGACATCAATTTACCATTCGTCTAATTGCTTGCATTATCTCCGTTCTCGCCTTGACCTTTAAGTACTGCAATTTATTTACCGGATAAATTCGAAAATGGCCGAACTTCTACGATTGGCATTCTCTCTGGTTTCACGATTCTATTACAATAGCACGGTGCATATGCATATCGGCCTCTCTCTGTGCAAAATGGGATATCGGCTGCTGCCACGGGTCACTCTACGTGCAAAATAAGATATCGGCTGCTGGCACGGGCCACTTTATGTGCAAAATGAGATATCGGCTGCTGGCACGGGTCACTCTACGTGCAAAATGAGATATCGGCTGCTGGCACGGGCCACTTTATGTGCAAAATGAGATATCGACTGCTGGCACGGGCCCCTCTCTGTGCTGGCACGGGCCAGTCTATGTGCAAAATGAGATATCGGCTGCTGGCACGGGCCAGTCTATGTGCAAAATGAGATATCGGCTGATGGCACGGGCCACTCTATCACTCTTTGTGCAAATGGAGATATCGGCTGCTGGCACGGGCCACGAGATATCTACTGCTGGCACGGGTCACTCTATGTGCAAAATGAGATATCGGCTGCTGGCACGGGCCACTGTATGTGCAAAATGAGATATCGGCTGCTGACACGGGCCACTCTATGTGCCAAATGAGATATCGACTGATGACACGGGCCGCTCAATGTGCAAAATGAGATATCGGCTTCTGACACGGGCCACTCAGTGTGCAAAATGAGATATCGGCTTCTGACACGGGCCACTCAGTGTGCAAAATGAGATATCGGCTTCTGACACGGGCCACTCAGTGTGCAAAATGAGATATCGGCTTCTGACACGGGCCACTCAATGTGCAAAATGAGATATCGGTCCCCTCTCTGTGCTGGCTCGGACCACTCTTTGTGTAAATCAATAAATTTGAAGTACACTACACTACTCATTTTGCACATAGAGGGGCCGATGTGCATATGAACCGTGAATAGACAGTGTTCAGAAATGAGACAAAGGGTACTAGTCTACGTTAACCTGTGCATTCCATTCTGATCATAACAATGGTTTATTTACCGAAGCATACGGTTCACGATCGCTCCGAATTTTGTAATTTTATTAATCATCGATATAATGATGTTGGTATTGCTTTATAATTGTTGCTTTTTGTGTTTGAGGCCGAAGTCTTTGAACTATTTATAGACGTCAAACCTAAAATGCCAAATTTCCGTGAGGAGACACGTCACTATGACATCTGTGACGTTAGCATTTCTCAACCTTCTTGAATGTTGGGGATCTTCCAATAAACCCTTTAACGTTTTATTTTCACCCTCAATTACTTCTTTAAATATGCAGCTGGTAATAATCGGTGTAATATCGAACCACCGTAACCGCCACGCAGGGTATTTGTCCAAGAGTGATTTAAATGTTTCTATACTTTTCGCAGTTACAATTTGCACAATAAGATTGTTTCAGTCGATAATTGTACGCTGACTGATTGGTTTCTCAACTCTTGGTTTTGTCAATTTGTACGGGTGTTGCCTCAAGTCATGTGGGGGTTGACGATAGGGTAAAAAGTTTCTTATAATCATATTCCATTTTGAGATGAATGAATCAATTCGTACACGAGGTTCATATCCTCACGTCTTCTTCGATACTTCAGGGTGGGTAAATTCAAGGCTTGAAGTCTTTCAACAAAAGACAGTTCACTTATTTTAGTACTAAAATTATTCCAAAATGTGTGAGATCGTCATTTCGTATGAGTTATGTATATTGTAATTTTGTTTATTCGGCATACCAAAAGTGGCATTTATGACATATCATGTTCCCTTAAATATGTTGTCAACGCATTAGATAGCACTTTTGACAGACGCGGATAGTAATAATCAAGCATGACATTTTGTTACAATTCGCATTTAATCTCGTGTCAGTCGCATCAGAAGGCTATAATGGAGCTGGCATATCATAATAATAAGATGATAACATATCATCGGGTTCGTTATTGCTGATATCAGTGTAGCAATACCACGTGGTTTTTTGCTACAGTTCCAAGTAGAAATTTGTAAACATTGGAACACAAATGTATCCATAAGTATCTTATTTCTTCATCGATTTCTATGAAATATACGCCACGCTAAGGGGGACATTATTAGCTTACCATGAAATATAAAATCTTTTTCAGCGGCTGTGCCGTTTTGAACATTACCCTGCGAAACCGTGGAACGTATAGGTTTCACAGGGTAATGAAAAAATCGGTAAAGCTGCTGAAAAAGATCTTATATTTCACGAAAAGCAAATAATGTTCCCCTTAGCGTGGCGTATATTTCATAGAAATCGATTAAGAAATAAAATACTTATGGCTATTTTATTTTCCAATGTTTACAAATTTCTTCTTGTAACTGTAGCCAAACGTCACGTGGTATTGCTACACTGTGATATGCGGCTATTCAGATTATAGTAATTGGTCTCATTTTAGGCATGCAATCATGCGAATATTGTTTCAAATAACATTAACAACCATATTGACCAAACACATTTAAAATGTACATGTTTATCTTAACTTTGTGCTTATATACCTTGAAACTCCGTTATACTCATTGTGTTCGTAGTGCTTTATTTATCATTCGGTAAAGTCTGTAAGTCTCCATTAAAAGTTTCGAACTTAACCGAAAACTCTTTATTATTAATCGGAATATCTCGGCAAAGTCCGTACAGATTCTATTCACTGTTTAGTGAATTCTCATCAATACGTTTATCACATGCTTTATTCGTTAGAGTAAACTGTCACTGGATTGAGACACATATTAAAAAAGTTTTATGTTGAATTCAGAACGAAGAATGATGGACATATTTGGTTTTATTTTATTCTTTGTTCTCAGTACTATAACAAGGTCGATTCTATGTGATGAAATAATTCCAGGATTTTCTGGCTCACAGGAAAATGCTAAAGGTAACTTTTATAAGATAAAATGATAATTTCGATTCTGTTTGATTTATGTGTATACATACATGTAGCACAGCTGATGGGTCATATACATTTTTATTGATGCTGCATCCACTTTTATTGGGAAAATAGACACATGAAAATAGGACTTTACAGCTGCTTTAGTATCAGGCCCATATTCCACGAAATAATAATAATAATAAGTTAGTGCTCACATGAGACTGCTATTTTAAAAAAAACATTTATTGTTGGTAAATGACTTTTATGATTGTGTACTTGTATACTAGTATGTTAGATGCCAATTAAATAGAGCAATACATAATAAGTCCGATTTTTACAGAACATAATGCTTTAAAGTTATAAACATCGGAAGTCAAAACTTCATTACTGTTAGATTTCTATGAGCATTTCATACAAGAATCACCTACTAAATCATCATTAAGCTATACACACACAGTTTCCGGTGGCAATCTACACCACAAGACCATAATTGTAGTCATATAATAAATTCAAAACAACAGTCTCAGCTGAGCAATAACTTAAGTTTGTTCGTGGAATTGGGGCCTGGTTGGGTTTTGTGTTGGTTATTGGGGGTACAAATGTTGTTGCGGTCCGTTCTTTTTTCATGTTTGTACTTGTATGTTCCTTTTTATGCCTTTCGTGCTCTGCTATTTCTACCGGCTGCTGCCTTTCCTGTCAGATTTCATAGTACATTTTGTAAATAAGTATCTTTTAAGATGAGTTAACATTTCGAGTGTTATTTAATTTATCGCTATTATAACGATACAATAGCACATTAGGTTTCTAGTACCAATTGACATAACCTTTATGATCATATTTCGCTATTTCGCTTATGAGTACGTTCATTTGGTGCATTTACGTTTTTAATATTAATATTAAGAAATCATTTATGACTTTTGTTGATATTATAGAATAAATTGATGACATAGATTAACTCCATTTACGTTCTCTCTAAATTAAAGCATGTCCCTGGCTCCATTGGCAGAACACAAGCGTGTGGCCTTTTGAAACTCTGAATGTCAGTACAAGTAAAATGTTTCTTCGTTTAAAAATGTATAAATAGCATGCATACTTGTGTTTGTATTGTTGTTTTATATATATTTGTTATAGCTGAAACTGGGTGAATTAGCTTGTTTTAGCTTGAGATTTTTTGTTCCAAAACATTAATCTTTCAGCCTTTAGTCGGAGCAGCTCTGGGAATTGGGCTTTCGGAGGAAGATTTAATTTTTCTAGTTTAGTTATGTGTTGGGTATTGTGCCGTGTAATTATGATATGTGATGTGTTTACTTTGACTGCTGCCTTTCCTGCCCGAGTATCTATTATCATCGTGTTCCTGTTACAAGCAGAACTTTTCCTGCCGTCTGTGTGTTACATGTGTTTTATGTTTATGTGTACTGTGCCTTTTCTGTTTGCTTATTGAATTTGTGATGTGTAGTTACGTTTAGGCCTTTTACCACTGTGGATAAATTGGATCATGTATACATTGTGCGATATAGAGATACATTTTCAGCTGCTATTGTATCACAGTGTTTCTAATAACGGACGTTTTAGCCAATGTGATAACAAAACTATGATGTATTGTTTTGTTTTAGCGTGTTCAGATGGGCGATGTATATCTTAAAGATTTAACACTCAATGTTTCTGTTCTTTTATGTGGCCTAGAGCTACAGACATAATTGAGTGTTGTTATGGCCAAAGTTTATTTTATTGTTTGGTTTACGGGAAGATTTTGAGAAAATGCTTGAAAAAAGGAGTTGAAATATAACAAAAGGCCTTTTAGGGTGAGTGACGTAGGGCCCTTTCAGCCCTCTTTTATTTGTCAATCATTGCGCTCAATAGCAAAATTTTCCAAAACATTCCGTTAACCATAAAATAAAGAAACATCTTTGGCCTTATTATTTACTTGTTTCAGTTTGTTACGGTACCAGAAATGGTTTGTCCGTGTCAGGACCGCTTCGGGAAAGGTACACCTACCTGCGCACAAAATATACCAATTGTACATACGTCATTGGCAACCTTGAAATCACACATATAGATCGAGCTTATGTTCCGGATATTGACCTAAGTTTCCTAGCAACGATCGAGGTTGTCACGGGATATGTTCTGATAGCAAACGTAGAAGCTGACGTCATACCCTTCACGAGCTTACGTCATATTCGTGGTGACGAAACCTATCATTATAGGACAGCTAATGCACTGACGTTACTTCTATCTCAAAGTAGGGACGGGTTTCACCTACCGGTGATAAAGGGTAAGTTTGTAAGTTATTGTACATATGAAATCAACTGACATTTGCGGGCTGTCGTGGGTCATGAAAATTACTCTTAACTCATTAGTTTTAGATAGTAACGTACCCAATATAATTAAATACTGTAATGCAAAGGCAATATAAAACCATACAGATATGGTGTCAGTGCCTAGGTACCCACGCGAGAGACATACACAGAACATGTCATTCGTGTCCGCAAAAATGAATACCTTAAGCAAGCTTATGTACTGACACAAGTGGGTTATGATATGAACATTTTCCATAAAGGGAGGTAATTACAAATAATAACTGCACTGAAGTAAAGCCATATAGACTCATTCCGTGTTCTGGCACCAAACGTATAAAACATGTTATCCATTATATAACACATATTGATTATTTACAGAGACCTATAATAAAGTTATTATATTACGCTATATGTCTCTGGTGCTATTGTCGTCGTAGGGTTGCCATTATTGGTTGGCGTCTGACGTACTATTATTAGGGAGGGGGGTTATCAACGGAATGCGGATTTTTACATTACCCACATGTAGTAATGTCTCTAATTATGTTTCTTTTTCAGAGATTTCCGGAAATGTAACTTTCTCCCTTTGGGCATCATGCTACTTAGATAATATAGAATGGGGGCACTTCACTAAAGGCACTGTGACCTACGAACCGTGGGCCGAGTTAAAACAATATCTCGACTGTAAGTGCGCATTCTTGTGCTTTATTTACCAATTTCTATCACGCGTCGATCTTGAAAATTAGATTATTCGCGCATCAGAGAAGAGTTATAACTTTGTCTTGAACTAGTATTAGCCCCTTATAGTTTGTTTACAAAATCGCCGATAAATTGACCAAAATTGTGTTGTGTATTTATTTGCCATTTTTCTGTTACACCAGGTAGCGACAGTCACTGTGACCCGGCTTGCTTAGATACTGATGGTGAAAGTCGATGTTGGGGACCAGGCGAGGAGTTGTGCCAAAATGGTAATATGAACTAAGGCATTGCCTAATTGGGGATTTAATAGATACTGCATGACAGGTCAGCAATGTTTGTAGATACACTGAGTAAATTATACTTTGAAGTTAGATGTTAAATTGAGTTCATTATCAGCAATAAGTTAAAATTTTAAAGTAGAAAATAACATACACAAAATGAAAAATACACAATTAGGCCATCTTCCTTTTTCCCTTGAGACCAAAAATAAATTTCCATCATAAATTTAGCCTGGCAACTTAACAACGATATAATCCAAACTGGGACTTGAACCAAGAATTACCGGTATTAAAAACACCAGTCGTCATTCATTTGACCATTTGGATGAGCAGTGTTGCAATGTCACCAAGCTATGTTTTTTTGTCAATTAAATCCCTCACAAATATTACAAATTGCTGAGTTTCATTTTCTGGAGTATCAACATGGAACCAGAGGCCTAATTTTCTACATACACTGTATATCAATTTGTTTGTCCTGAATTACCGGGTCGATTATTTTGTTGGTTGTTTCACTGTCCAAAGTAGAGCTATATTCAGACACATTTAATTTTCTCTTTTTAGAACAATTATTTGTATTGGGGGATGGTTGACCTGGATTTTGACTTGGTATATGCTGTGAAGAACAAAATGTGTTTGAATATGTGTGGTCATAAACTGTGGAACCAGAGGATGCGTGTAAACTTTGGCTGTCTTCATTGTTAACAAATTTTGAATTTATAGTTTGTGAAATGTCAGGATTTGGCACACCATGACCAGTCTTTTTCTTCATAGCCTGGAAGTGCTGGTTGTTCAAAAGAATGTCAATGCAAGTTTGAGGGGCAGGATTAGATGCTGGCAGATAACTGGTCAGTGTAAACGTAGCTGTGTTATCCCTTCTACCTTGTAACCAAATATTTATTTTACAATCCAACAGTTCAGACGCAGCCTCAATTTCACATGCAGTGGCCCACCAGTTACCGAGAATCATTCCTTTTTGATACCATGTGGGGGTCATGTAATGGCCATGATGTATTGCAATCTTTTCTCTCCAAGTATTCCAATTGTCATAAATTTGACCACAAATAAACCTTCTGTAAATACACGACTCGTTAAAATCACCGGACAGCAAAATACGGTACGTCAACGACATGAAATACATCATAATAATAACTGTCAGTTCGGGTAAATATTGAATTGAACGCGCAGACATAATAAAATAAATGTCTTGTAAACAAACTTACTTGACCTAATGGCGGCTCCCAGACGAATGAAGATGCTGAATTGCGCGTAAAATTTGAGTTCACCAGAATGACTTCCCTTGCTTCGCGCCGTGCCTTTCTTACTTCCCTTTTCTTACAAGAGCATTCTTTTATTTATTGAATATTTTTAAAAGGAATTAAAAAATAAAAAATAATGTTAGGAATCAAAAGTTTCGTAATTTGAATACTTCTACTTTCAACATTCACTTCTTTCGACTCCGCAATTTTCTAAACCGGAAATAACTTTTTCTAAAACGATTAGTACCGACTCGAAACTCTGAAGAACATAGGCACGTGCGTGTTACTGGTATGGGTATTCAGTGATTTAGTGATTCAGTACCGTAGTTTAAGTGATACGTTACCGTGGTTTTAGTGATACATACCGTGGTTTTAGTGATACATACCGTGGTTTTAGTGATTCAGTCCCGTGGTTTTAGTGATACATACCGTAGTTTAAGTGATACGTTACCGTGGTTTTAGTTATACGTACCGAGGGTTTAGTGATACATACCGTGGTTTTAGTGATACATACCGTGGTTTTAGTGATACGTTACCGTGGTTTTAGTGATACATATTGTGGTTTTAGTGATTCAGTCCCGCGGTTTTAGTAATACAGACAGTAGTTATAGTGATACGTACAGTGGTTTTAGTGATTCAGTCCCGTGGTTTTAGTGATACATACCGTGGTTTTAGTGATACATACCGTGGTTTTAGTGATACAGTACCGTGGTTTTAGTGATACGGACCGTAGTTATAGTGATACGTACAGTGGTTTTAGTGATTCAGTCCCGTGGTTTTAGTGATACATACCGTGGTTTTAGTGATACATACCGTGGTTTTAGTGATTCAGTCCCGTGGTTTAAGTGATACGGACCGTAGTTATAGTGATACGTACAGTGGTTTTAGTGATTCAGTCCCGTGGTTTTAGTGATTCAGTCCCGTGGTTTTAGTGCTACGGACCGTAGTTATAGTGATACGTACAGTGGTTTTAGTGATTCAGTCCCGTGGTTTTAGTGATACATACCGTGGTTTTAGTGATACACACCGTGGTTTTAGTGATTCAGTCGGGTGGTTTTAGTGATACATACCGTGGTTTTAGTGATTCAGTCGGGTGGTTTTAGTGATACATACCGTGGTTTTAGTAATACTGTACCGTGGTTTTAGTGATACTGTACCGTGGTCTTAGTGATACTGTACCGTGGTCTTAGTGATACTGTACCGTGGGTTTAGTGATACTGTACCGTGGTTTTGGTGATACGTACTGTGGTTTTAGTGATACATTACCGTAGTTTTAGTTATACGGTACCGTGGTTTTAGTGATAAAGTACCGTGGTTTTAGTGATAAGTACCGTGGTTTTAGTGGTACGTACCGTAGTTTTAGTGATACATTACCGTAGTTTTAGTGAAACGTTACCGTGGTTTTAGTGATACTGTAACGTGGTTTTAGTGATAAAGTACCGTGGTTTTAGTGAAAAGTACCGTGGTTTTAGTGATACAGTACCGTGGTTTTAATGATACGTACCATGTTTATAGTTGAGCATACCGTGGTTTAAGTGGTAGGATGGATGTATGTTATTGGTAGGTTTCCTGGTTCTAATGGTGCACGCTCAAAACTTTATCAACTTACGTTAACTCTTGTCGACTTATGCATGGCCCATGATGTTTTCCATTGGTTACAAAGGGAAGTATCTGTTGCAATAAGTCCACTTCTCCCAGTTGTTGTATAAAAGTATTCATTTAAAAAGAGTAATATCCCTTGATTTCCTGGGTTAGTAGATTGTTTTCAAAAAAATGATCACGGACATCGAGACTTTTAAAATTTATACTCAAGTCACTGCGTGCATGTTGTCGACTGTCTAACAAAAATGCATACTATGCGTAATTCGTATATCTGTTCTCATATATTCCAGTAAACCGGATGGAGTGTCATTGGTTTTGCAGAAACGGAACTTGTTTTGAGGAAGGTATGATGGGATGTTGTCATCCTGAATGCCTTGGATGTTATGATGGATGGATTGATACAGCATGCGAGGTTAGTGTGACCTATCCGACATCTAAGTTACGATATAGGCATTCAGGTATCGGTTTGCTTTCGACTGAAACAATAATCATTTGGGTTTCCCTGCTTGGTTGTCTTCAGGGGAAACTTTTGAGTGATACAAGGAACACAGATGCGCTAGCACAGCTCTTTCCGAATAGACTTCTTTAACGTGCCAGGTGTATAGTACCTGTAAATGCTATCTTTATCAATAAGTTAATCTCAATTTGGGTGTGAGAAACTAAAAAGGTGAAGGACCAAATGCCACGACCGAGTTTGGAACAAGGTACCCCTCGATCCGTTGTCAAGACCGCTAACCACTCGACCACAGTGTTATCCATTGAGATATATAATCATAATTACCATACTCGTATTATATAATTATGTTTTTCGCATGCATTTAACTTACGTTCACAATTCGAAGACAGAGCTGCCACAATTATCTTCTCTTTTATTTAGATATATATATAGAGGACATTTGTTTGTTTTGGTTATTTGTGGTTTATATCACATCGTATCAGGATAAAATTCAATATTTTAGTTTGCGTGTAGCTCAAGTGAAAATATTAAAATTTTATCACTACAAGATTATTTATTCTTTTTTGAAATTACAGTATTGTCGTCACTACCGGTTCCAAAATAAATGCGTTCCCGACTGTCCTAATGGCACGTATGCGCACATCGATACTTGTTACCCAAGGCATGAGTTACGACTGCTGGACAATTACTCGGGATGATTTCAAAACAGAGAGGGACAAATATTGCTGGATGATGATTACACAACACAGAGGGACTACGACTGCATAAGAATCACTGAACTGTATCCCTGTACATTTGTTTTATCTGAGGTGGTATTCACAAAGCATCATAAGGGAAAAATGTAACTTTTTATCAGCTTAACAAGAAAATCAAGATTATCAAGTTTTTACATAGTTTAGAAGCATTATGTATAACATAAGGATTCATGGGCTTCCTTTCTTTTCGTTTCCTTCGTTTCTTGGGAAATATGCGCCATGTGCCGCTCATTTTTTAACTGAAGTCAAAATATTTAAGTTTTGGCTAAAAATACCAGCCCTGGTCATATGGGAATATGGTCATATGGGAATATCAATAAATTACAACTCAATTTATACAAACAATGAATTGTGTTTTATTGAGCAATAACATACAGGAATAATTCAAATACACTCATTTATAGTGATTTAAAACGACCGATCATAGGTACATTGTGTACGTATATATATATATACGTATATATATTATATTTATATATATATCACTTAGACTGAACTGTGGAAATATATATTTACATGAGCGGATAGTAATACAACCGTGGAAAATATATATATTGTGTATTATACATTATTATTATAATATATACACGAAATGAACGTGAGTTATATTTTACCATTCCGCGAAATGACCAATTTCATTGCAAACATTTGATGCAAAAAGATATCACATCTTTGACGTCATGCTTTTAGAAGAGTTTTTCCTAGACTGACTCAATCGCAAGATCTGAGCAGTTTCGGCACCGATTCGGAAATTTAAAAAAGTCTGAATATTTCGCGGAATGGTGAGGTACTTCTCGGACTGTACATATTTAAACACAATTAATGAATATATATAAAACACAGTGATAAACCCTTCCTCATGGAATAGTCGGTATAATATGTGCTAGTGAAATTTACCAAAATTCGAAAAGCTATAACAAGACAGATCATATATATCATAATTGGTTAAATATGGTTAGACATAATTACCGTGACATCATTGTGAATTTACAGTGCTTACCGAGAACAATAACACTATCATACAACTATTGTGGAAACGGAATATTAGAGAAAACTGTGTGATATGTACAGATAATCCGTCTGTAAACCAAGTTTTCATTGGCCGAGAACAAAGTAATATAGAATACCGCGTGAAGAGTACACAAAGCCTATTGGCCAAAATCGTTTGTTAAACATATTTTCATTGGACGACATTGAACACTTTATTTGAGATATATCATATGTTAAACTGATAATAAATATGGGTAATATAAAATGTCAAATAATTGTATTTTTATTTACTGAAGATTCACACGGCTAGTGTGTAATCGATCAATACTATATGTCGGTGGAGTCGAATATCACACGGTTATATAGCATAAAAAAAGACATAGTATAACATGTTCACAGTTCAATTAGAATTAATAATCAGCAATTTTAGAGCAAAGTTTGATTTAAACATTGTGATAATGAATTCAAATAAAGATTAGAAAACTAGATCAATGAAAACACATTCTTACAAAAAGCATGGCTTGTGAAGTTTGACTGACTGATGTACCCCCAGTGATAACAATTATCTGCAAAACATGTTTTCATTCGCTGAATTTAACTGTGTGTACAATGTATTTTGGTCATCCGTAGGAAAACAATCACGTTCTCATTGGCTACGTGCACAATGTCGTTTGGTCAACCATGACGTGTTTTCATTGGTTGAATTAAACTGTGCACAATATATTTAATTCAACTGTTCATCAAACATGTTTTCGTGACTGTCTTTAACTATCAACTTGCAGCAAATTATACAAATCAACACGATTAAAACATGGATAGAAATGTACGAAGAAAATCAGTTGAGTTTAGATTATTGGCGTTGGTGAAAAGATGAAATCGTAACACTGGGTACATATTATACGAGGCATAATTTTTACACCATCAGAATTTTTAAGGCAGAACAACAACAGCTAAGACGGAGTCCATAATAGTGACCAAAAACGAAAGTATGTAGGGTGTTTTAATGCAACTGAAACCAAGTTGTATGTTTTTATTAGTTCAAATGGTTTGACGTTAGACGACCTTCACTCGTATCCCATTGGGAAATTACAGTGTGCTCTTTTTCCTTTCATCGCATAAAAGTGACAACATTTTTTGAAATTGTTAAACGTTCTGACGCATCCCATGGTTCCTGTGAATGACCAAGGAGTTCCGAATGACATCCGAGATGAATCTATGAAATTATGAGGTGTTCCGAATGATATAGTAAATGTTACAAATGCGCTGGCGGGTAATTCTGCTACAATTTGGTGATGAAAGGATATATGATGTCAATAAAAAAGTATCGATTAAGCAATAGTTATACTACTACACACGGAAGAGTGTTCGTGCCAATACGAGTATTTATAAAAAAAAGTCTACCATGAGGCAAATATTAACATTTCTGTTCGATTTCTCACAATATTTTAACATTGATACGGTGGTAAAAAAGTTCCTACTTTCTCGCCTTATGCGAGACTTGTGTTAATAACGTCTAATGATGGCAGAACACAGGTTACTCTGCCTACGTAGGAAAGTACATAATTCATTTTGTCTCACATAATGCATACATATACCCCCTTAGTATAAATATATCTGATGGCATGAACACAATTCCATAACTACAATCTCTATCTATATGAAGGCATTTTGATTATTTGTGCTATGCACTAAATTTGCATAAATTCCATTGACATAAAAATGTTCTGTCGTACAAACTAACAAAGACACAATGTAGTGAATATGTATGGATAATATATAATCAGAAAATAATAAACTGGTCCTCTTAAACTCTACTTAGAATGTGGACCTTCTCAAATTTTGAGTAGTACACGAATACCTACACGGGGGATTCACACTTTCTTATCTAAAAGACATGTGATGCCCGTTTGCACGTGGTATATTCTGCACCAGAAACGCGTAAAATAACCATAAATATATAGATCAGGATCCAGTTAATACTTCCTTACTCTAAACTTCACAAAATGATTAATCACTAAATTACAGTCAACAACATATAATTAAGGTCTCAATGCAACTCTAACGCCTTTTAACATAAGCACATTTCAACAGTTCCATGTACAAACAAAATTAACAAAATACAATAACGGTCTCAATGCAACTATAATAACTTTTAACATGTGCGACATCCAACAGTTTCCTGTACAAACAACAATGTTTCATACTATAAATTAGTGAAATAATGACATATACGGAGAAAATAACACCCAAGAAGTGGTTTCAGCCGATTATTACTTGAGAGATGGAGTACCGAACTTGTAAGGGGAAATAACTCTGGTTATATCAAGACAATGCTAAAATCCTTTTCTATACCGGATTTTCTGCCATTAGATTTTTAATTATCAAGTCATTCAGGTATATTATCACTCAGCATAAAAAGAAAAGTTAGCGGTGAATATTTTTACGAGAAAAAAAATCAAATCAAGCAACATTGTAAGGGACGGAACAATAACAAAGCGCTATAGTTAATAATCACCTAATACCCGGATCAGTAAAAATTATTGAGAGATGATAAGCATTAAGCAATACTAAGGAAATAAGCGATCGTTTATTTTTCATATAAAATCCTGATATATAATATCGCCCTGATATTATGGCAAACTCCAATCTTGGTTATAGCGCCTTAATTCATTTTGCTATGCAACCAAAGAAGACACTCCGAGGATTTTCGTTCGCGTTGCTACGGAAACATGAAGTTATAAATGACATTTGCAAACCTATCGTTTTTTTTCAATATTTAAAATATACCGGTACCTTATTGATACTATATGTCATTAAGATTTTCGTAAGAAAAGGAAAGTCGCTTAGTCGTTAGGTAAATAGAGAGGTTTTACTTAGTAGGTATAGAGAGTAAGAATGAAAAGTATGAGAAGGAGAGTAACTTACAAAGTAAGGTGAGTAGAAAGGTTTATATTTTATATTTCAAACACAGTATCATTTATTTTAAACGTCAAATTCAATTTGTAATACCGTTACTGCAGTATATCATAATGAATAGTAATGAATCACAAGCAAAAAGCATTTATCAAAATGACACAAAAACGCATGATTAGACGCTTACGATTTTAAATAAATGGTGGATGACCCCTAGGTTACAAAGTGACATTCACTTCATCATGTGGTGGGTTAGACATGGGGCCATACACACAAACTAGTCAAGACTGGCTATCTTGACTTAGATGACCTGAATATTGAGTATCCATCGTTAGTTCTACAAATTGTTTCTAATTGGCTCGGGGATCTAAACCACTGATAGAAAATGAACACATATATTTTTAAATTGTATCAAAACCTTTGTTGCTATGCCATAAAAGAGCATAAATTACTTTTAAAAAATTGTCTAAGATTACTAGAGATGTTTGGGTAGCCATTGTATGTTGTCAGTCAGCATTTTCTCAGTCAGCATATGGTACCAAGCTTCAGTCTCATAAAGTTTATGTATAAGGCCCAATTAACAAGTTTTGTGAAAGGCCTCCTATAATTGGAAAACTACTTTCATATTAACAGTTGAGCTTAGATATTTTACAAACACTAATCTACATGTACATAATCTGAAGTTATATTACTCATTTTTTAAAAACTTCGATTAATTGTCCATATTAACACATGTATATAATACGTGACCTCATTTCCACAATGCCATATTTACTATTTATTGCATAACCTGATCACTAGCAGTGCAGTAAAGCCATGTTGAAAATATCGTTCGGCAGTCCAAGCGTGTGCAATAAGAAGTTAAATTATTCTGACGTGACATTAGCCAATACATGCCTTAATCGGCCCAGGAAAATACCAACGTCGTCAAGACGTCGTGCTCATTGTACCGCTAAAGTTTGGTTGAAACCAACATAACATTCATCATCATTTTGAACGATAATGAGCGTTCTAAGGTTATGTGAAAGATAGAATCCTAACGATCTGTTGTCATATTGTGTTTGTCGACGAATTTAATACAACTAGTATGTAATGAACACTCATGCAAGACCCAGAGTAAGTTTAATTGATCGACATTCGTATCCACAGAAAAAAGTCAAGCTTATGAAACATACTTCAAAGTTTCATTAAAGGTTATAAAAACACTTCGTTCTTTCGATCGGAAGCATACGGAATGGATTCAATAACAAAGGTAAGAAAACACTTCATACTGAATAAACTTATGACATTAATCTTACATAATAAATAATGTTAAATAACATCTTATGTTGACTAGGCTTAAAACATTTTCAGTTTACGAAATAAATGTAACAGACGACTTCATATTCATTAAACTTATGCTATTAAGAAAAGAAATATTGAGTCCAAAAAACTCTATTAATGAGAGACATAAGTGACATATAAATTATCTCCCTTGTAAGATAAAGCCCGAGGTAGACCAATTAGCATACAGGTCCTAACTAGTTGAGAGCCTTGGACTTTATCCCTGTTTTTAACTGAAATATCATTGCTTTTAGGTATGAAATTTCTCACTTCTGTATTACCTAATATGTTAGGGCCATAAAAATTTATATACCATGGTATGTAAACAACATGTAGCCAAACTTATTATTTGATCTGATAATTAATGTTGCAAATATTTCAGCCTAATTACTACCATGTGCAATAAACAAAACAGGGATAAAAACAGAGTAATCCGCATGATAGGACCGGTGGAGATTTAGATAGTATTAAGGGGGGATAATTTACTATTTTACCCATTCATAGATGATGGCATTATGGAAACATGGCAACAACTTATGTCCTACAGTTCTTCTACCACAATGTTTAACATATAAAAATATGTTTTTTCCACCAAATTTGATCACATAAAGTCGACCTGGATAGTTAAGTCACAACAAGGTGTATTTATAATCATACACTTCAAACAATATAATATACTGGTCAACAGCGCTAACCGACCACCTTTCGTAACAACACTTCACTAACAAACTGTATGTAGTTTGAACTTTACAAGAATTGCCATTTTGGAGTTTAGAACATTTATGAAAACAGGCCATTTTGAAATACGTCAATGTTTACTCGATGATGACATATATGATTATGACATTATTTTCCAACTGTTCGAGTTTTAGTAATGACAATATTTACTACTGGGCAAATTCGCATTATGGCTTATTCGCTGAATGGCCAATTTATTCTGTAACGACGATTATCACAGCACAGATATCGTGAACTAGGACCTCGTCATCAAAAGTACGTTTTTAAATACGACATCTTACCTAAACTGCCATATCCTATTACAAATATCTTCATTATGCCATTCTTAAATAAAACAATTTTTCAGTTTTCATTGAACACAGCGAAATATTGTACAGCTCAAAAGAATACACAAACAGCAATTTGTTTTGAAATTATCAACAACTTGCTTTGAAAATACTTGAATAGAAATATCTTGTTATTTTCTCACTTAAAATTATCAAGTAATTTGCTTGGAAATTTTTAAGTAATTTGCTTAGACATTTTCAAGTAGTTTGGTGAGAAATGTTCTTGTAATTTGCTTGCATTTTGTACAGGAATTAAATGAACTAGTCCCGGAAGGTTAGCACAATCAACCAGTACAGAAAAACCAACGTTACAACAAGTGTTTAACAAAAATGTCAACAAAACTAATACATAACGAAATAAGCAACACTTTGGTAGAAACGCCTAATCCTCCTACACCACAAGTCTTTGTTTCCTGTAAATATATTATAAATGAATAATTAATAAATTATAATAATAATAACTACAATTATAGCTTTATTTAGTGAAGGGTACTGGACGTTCTGCTTTTTATAGCTGAAACTAGATATTTCGGCTTTTTTAAAGCTGACACTTTGACTTTCAGCTTTTTCACAGCTGACACTTGGACTTTCGGTCTTTTGGCAGCTGAAACTCGGACTTTCAGCTATAAAGTTTCATTTAATCTTGTACTGTAAAATCACATACTTCAAAGTGAATATAATTCTAAAAAAGTTCGTGAGGTTAAATATTTGCATTCTTAACTTCAGAAAGAACCTTTTGCGACTTTTTACGTCCGCGAAAAAAAACCCCTCGCAAAATATCTGAATTTTTCGTATTGGCTTACCTTTAGATAATGGTCAAAAGTACAGCCCGTCTTCTTATGCACATGTAGTTCTCTATCTTTTCTTGTCGAGCACAGTTGTTGAGTAGAATGTAGCAAAGGTTAAGGAATATTACATAGATAGCTTTTATTCAGAAAAAGGCTATACGCCTATCATCCCACAAACATATATACAAGTATAACATAGCATGTCAATGGTGGTGCAAGAACATAATTATAAAAAGTGTGCTTATATATATATGAGCCAGTCTCCAGGAAAACCTGCTATTTTGACAAAAAAATGATTTTGAGATTTTTTATTATTTAAAAGAGTAATCTCAATGAAGCAAAATTCAAAAGAAATTTCGTTAGTATCTTGATTGAAGTTACAGCTGTTTTGTAAAGGTCCTATTCAGAGCCTTCTTTCGTGACGTCGCAAACGTCATTCAAACGTTATTCGACGTCGCTGTAACACGTACTTTATAAATTCAGCATTATTTGATCAATTCTTGACATAAACTGTTCAAAATGATATCACATTTTAGAATGATGTTTTAAGTTTTAAAATATATATCCAAATTGTTAATATTAACATTTAGAAGACTACTACTGTTTTAAACAACTAACTCCTCGTTTTTCTCAATCAGAGTACATTTCTGGAATTGGTCACCATAGCAACGAAGTAAGTGATTTCGACATAATTCATAAGAAATTTTAAAGCTAAGATATAGTAATATATGGATAAATCACTTAAAATTGAATCTATAGATATGTCATTTTTTCTTATTTGAAAGCTTTTTCAAAACCTTGTTACATGCAGTAATTACATAATGTCAATATAGCAGGTTTTCCTGGAGACTGGCTCATATATATTATGTTCTTGCACCACCATTGACATGATTTATACATGTAGTTCAATACATTTGCACATACTAAAGTTAAACTAGAAGTACATACAAACATGTGTGTCTAACAGAAAAAGATGAAAGTTGGGAAAGGAGTATTGGACTATTAGAAGTATAGTAGTATCCTTAATTCAAAACTTGTGTGCACAAACAGTTAGAGGTTTTTTTATCGTACAATGATTTTCGCTGTTCAAAAGTTCTTCAAATTTCAAAACGTTCTGGTTTTTCCAATAATATTTTTTATGTAAAATTTCTTAAATCCTGATATAACGGACATTTTAAAACAAAATGTCATAAAATGTATCAACACTTCTTCAATGATACATCGTCCATTGACAACCAAAAAGAGCTATCGGCATATTGAAAAAAAAACGCTGATAGCTCCTTCCGTCTGTCAATGGACGACATTTAAATAAAGGCAATGCTCGGCTCGGCAACAGTCTGTTGACCTTAATCAATGATCGACTAACAGCCTGCGTTATTCTTAAAATTGTATCCGAGATAACATTTGTTCATTTAAGTGGTTGTAAGTGTTCTTTTGCAACTATTAAATCCCGCACAATGCTGCAATACCTATAAAACCTATACTAAAGTTTTACTATGTCAAAACATTTATGGAACATATATAATTTAGGACAAACGTACTCTAAAGTCTTACTATGTCAAAACATTTATAGAACATATATGATTTAGGACAAAAGTACTCTAAAGTCTTACTATGTCAAAACATTTATGGAACATATATAATTTAGGACAAAAGTACTCTTAAGTCTTACGATGTCAAAACATTTATGGAACATATATAATTTAGGACAAACGTACTCTAAAGTCTTAATATGTCAAAACGTTTATGGAACAGATGTAATTTATGACAAAAGTATACTTTGGTTATGGTTTTAAGCCATTTAGCATGAATGTTTTAGAGAAATAGAAACACATCTTACTTATCTCGAAAAATTGCCCCCTACCCCTGAAACATTTATGCGTTTATGAAGTCCCCGAGTGTACTGTAAAATCGAATACTTTAAACTTTGTATAATCACTGTTTAAATAACATCGTTGTTTGTCACATTACATATCGCTGGCTTAGAATAAGAAGGTCGTTAGACCTTATAAGACCCATGCATATTTGGAACCTGCATCTTAAGGCGCTTCTTATGAGCTTATATTCATGAAAATCAGAAGTGGTCATGTTGACCAAACTGAAGTTTAAAAAGCTTTTTATTCAATAGGTAAAGACTAGTTTTCAGACAGTTTTTTCTTGTTTTCTCAAAATATTGATTTTGTACGTACGACCTTCCAGTTCTAAGCCAGCGATATAAGTAAATGAAAGCAAAGGATATAATTCCACTTCCGATGGGGAAGATCAAAGTCTGTAGTTGTCCTGTCCGCTTCACATAAATTGGACGTTACGATCAACAGCAGGTTCGTGTCTTCAACCCAAGTCACAGTGAATGTCTTTTTGCAATGTAATAAACAGAATCATACAGAACAGGTTAAAGCAAAGGACATGACATTTGGAAATATTTGTTAATAGTACATTGGAAAAAAACGAGGAATTTTAAAACATTGGTTATTTTGGAAATGTACATAGACTTTTGAGATTCATGTTTAAGGTTATTTGAAAAAAAAGTGTAGAGCATGGGATTTTGACATTTTAGTTACTTTGGAAATATATAGTTTTTATGTTCTCTGTGCTCGGCTGGTTAAGTTGAGTGCTGTCTTCCCTGTCTGACTTAATATCATCTTTTTGTATTGAATGTATTTTCTGTACACTTATATAATATCGTAAAATACTTATTTCTTATAACAGGGGCTCGTTCCTGTCCCTCTCGAAATCTGAAATGAAAGGAAATAACAATCTTATATGACATTATGACAAAACATAAAGTGTACCCTAAAAATAATGCGTAACTTGTGTACTGATTCTATGTATAAAATAGATCGCATATTCATCTTCATTGCATGCAAGAACAATGTGGGTTTACTATTTATAATTGTGTTCCATAAAATTTATCAACCAGTACTAACTTGCTCTTGCAACTAACAACATCTCTATGTAATATTAGAAATATCAAGGACGAACATTACATGTCCAAACCTATCGTCGGATAAGCACGTTTAACCATTGCTGAATGGAGAATGGCGTAATCACCGACGACGGGTAACCGACGATAGTCAAACCCGCGAAAAGATAACTAATCACGGTCGTCTTCCTTTCTAGTTTCAGAACCACGACGAGGTGAGGTCCTTAGCAGTTTCAGAATTATTATATAGAAACGGTCACAATTTAGAAAGAAATATTTAACGATTATGAAATCCTTCTGAGGTTCCAAATATGGCGTTTTAGAAAAGGGTCCAATAAAAGGTCAAATGAAATTCTTTCCTACCCGGAAGTGTCCCTGTAGGCACCAGGAACCTCATCAGATATTGGATACTGCTTGCTGAGATCTGCTCGGTACAATGTGAAGTTTTTATGGCAAGGCAAGTAGTTTAAGTCCCTTTCTCCGTCCATTTCGTGTGGACAAACTTGGCTGTATGCCAACTTCTCCATCGGTGCCAATGACTCATAATTCTCACCTTCTATCATTAACTCACACTGTGAAAGTTCCGGAGTAATGGCTGAAATGTAATTGTACAAATAAACAAAATAATATTTCGTGTTTAATGTCCAAATTACAAATCGAATGTCAAAAACATTGTATACTGTTGTTATTATTATACCATATTTATATAGTACTTTATTCATGTATTTACACACCAAAAGTTTTGTTCAATAACTACACTAAATTACACAGAGTTGCCACCCAGTAACAAAAGTTACCGTCTTGAAACATATACAAAAGGCATTCATACATATAAACACATTTAATAATTTTGATCACGGCCGATTAGACAGGTCCACAGACAATTGTGTCTCATGTCTTGTTCTTGTTAGTAAAATCTATAAAAGCAAAGAGATTTTTGCAAAAAATAAATCGTGAAGTAAAATCGAAACGTTTTAAGCAGGACACAGTATGTTCATTAAATACTGTAACACACAGACAACCCAAAGCCACACAGAAACGGTGACAGCGCCTTGTCCCTACGCAAGAAGGTCAGACATAGAACAAACCATCCCTATTTCCCAAAAAAGATATTTTCTGCAAGCCTATAAACTCACATCGCAATGAATGACGCACTGTGGACTTAGAATTTCGTACATAATTAACCATAAAGGGAGGTAATCATAAATGAGAACTACACAGAAGTAAGTTTTGGATTCGGAGACAATTTCAATCTCTGACGTACAGCAACCAATACAGTACCTGAGTTTGATGAACTAACACTGAACCATAACGATCGCCAACTAAACTCAGACATAAATCTGAAAGACAAAGTTTTGAAATACTTTATTTTTACATATTGGGACACAACTCAGTAAACAAGTGGTAAACAACTCAGTTTTCGAAACCAAAATGAAACACTGGTCAAACATACATCTGAAGGGAAGAAAACATTTAATCGAATCTGGTGATTTAGACTGGGTTATCAGGATGCTGCTCGCTTATCGTTTTTCGCTGCTTTTCTTTCACTGTTTAGTTTTGAATTATTTTGAAAATATACATCAATCGTTTAAGCAAATAAAATAGGTTGACTGAATAAAACGTTGTGGACTGGAAATTGATTTTATCTGGTCTAAACTTTAGTTTATAAGGAGTAGTATAATTGAGTTCTTCCCTGTATAAACTGCAACTTATCACTGTGCTAGAGACCCCTATATTAAACGATACATAACTATTTTCACCATTAATTACAATTACTAAGGACAACATGCAACCACTATATTATAATTACGGTGACAGGAGACCTAAATTACTATATTTGCTTGGATTTTATTGAATACAAAACACTTTATTTATGGTTAATTAAAATTGGTAGTTACAAGCCTCATTAGTAAAACTGTTTACATAGATTGATTTAAACAAGGCGCCCATTAATTATGTTGGAAAAAATTGCTCGGTTGAAAGAAACCTTAGTCGCCACGTTATATAGAAGAATATGAATTCGACATACTTTTAGGAATAAAATACAAAAGTATGCTTCAATGATTCAACAGTATATTGTATTATCATTACGAAGTCAAGATAATTATATCCATTTCAATATACTTGAAGAAAACGCTGCTTTAGGTATTTCAAGTCTCTTATTACTGTCTAATGCCTATTCCGCGCTTGCACCTCGTTAATCCCTACACTTTCACACACGACCGAACTGTCCGACAGCCAAACGAGAATTACTTTCGCGGACTAATCTTACAAAACACGGGAAACCCGGGGTATTCTGTACAATATAAAACCCGTACCCACATGTACCGTATACAGACCGAAATCATAACATACTTACAGCATCAATTCGGTGATTGTCCAAAATATACCATTGAGAAAGGCTTTTATTGGCTGAAATCAAATGCAATAGAAATAAAAAATAAATCAATTAAAGTTCAATGATATATCCCGAATTCGTTATCTCAAAAGATAGTAGAATATCAATGTAGTGTCGCACGTTTCAACAAAACCTCAAAAACATCATACACATACGATCAAACACTAATTTTATACACTAAAATATTAATTTAGTTTAAGAGTTATAGCCCTTTTAGACCTTTAATACGAATAGTATCATTATTAACAACATCATTACAAGCATCATATAGCCTACATTATTGCAGAGACTATAGATAATTGTCACTATCATCTTCATTATATTACGAAATTTATTTCCTAAATTCCTAAATTGTGATTTTGTCCAGGTAAAGAAAAGCAAAGACATATAAAGGGTCCTACATTGAGCAAATTAGGGGCTGCACTGCCCATTTCATCTTCATCATCTTTTTCACAAACTGCTTGATAATCTGTGAAGTTCTCTCTGAAATAAGATCAATATTTGATTAATTACAGTAAGACATGAACATCGAGTCCAGAAGCAACCCAATCTGAGCTAAATCTTATCTCAAAATTAATATGATCATGTGTAGTTTATGTATGTTAATTTCCAAGTGTGACTGGACTCAAAATCGGTATCACAAAACTTAAACAGTCTATATTTATAACAATAAAGGTTCAAGAGTTCAAACCTATTTTATTTAAAATTCAGACTTACTCTTTGAGAACAACCTCAATTTGAGCTGCGATTTCTACCTTAGATGCTTCGGGAGATTGCTGAACAACGAATCCATTGCCGTCATACTTTACTTCCATCTTAACGATGGAAATATATTTGTGTGATAATTTTACTTCCGAAATTAATCGAGCCTGTGGCAAGTTTAGTTATATATCCTGAACGAGTTTAATATTATTGTTTGTATTAATTGACGAGTGATACACTTTTAAATGACACGAAAATACACATGGTTCTGTTTAAAAACAGTAGACTCCGTTACATATAAACGAAGCATAAACAAACATCGTTTACGGGATAAAATGAGTCATGGTGTCGTTTAGGAGATAAAGTGACGTCATTTGAACTTTATACTACACTATACGAACTCGTTATACTAACCCGGATACAAGAAAAGTCATGTAATAAAGTATATTCTATCCATGTCAACTACCAAAGGTCTCAGTCAAAACATGTCAATTATTGCATTATCTGAAGGTAAGCACGTTCCTCTCTGGTGAGATACAAAATTGAAATGCAAAACCATGGACGTATTAAGTCACTATTGAATAGTTTCACCTGTAGTGGGATTCGAACATATACTGAAGGATGTCATCGCCTAGCAATGAGACGAACGCCGCATTCGACCACTCGGTCATGTCCACAGTCCCCCCAAAAGGGTTGGACAATCAACTAACAGATCAAACTGAATCAAAATGAAAGTGAATATTACCCTGTGAATATACCACGCTCGATTAAGACACTCATCACGTTGTTCTGGCCTTGAATCTGACCAAAGAACTGACCGACGTCACTGTCTGCAGTTTTTGATGCTACAACGTAACCATGGTTATCTACTAGGTAACAGTTTCCTTCCTAAAATACAATAAAATAAATATATATAAACATAATATGAGCATTGTTTATTTTTATTATCTTGATTTATATTTATTATGTCCATTTTGTTTAAACATATATACTTTTAAGTCAATCACTCTTTAAAACCTACATATTGGAAACTGATATGGTTATACTTTTTATCACAATTTACGTATGTTAAAGAGTTATAAGAAATTTTAATTTGAACGTAATTTTAAGAATTTCCAAGGGTACAGTTTTATAAAATCGTAAACTTACGTTTGAATCTAATTTCTTAATTATAACTTTAAACATACATATTCGGGACTGATCAATACGTTTTGTTCCAAGACTGGCAAACAATTGTTATTTTACAACCTTTTACCACAATTTGCATCTGTTAAAAAGTTGCAAAGAATTTAAAATTGAACGTATTTTTACGATTTCCGTAAGTGCTTTGATAAAACAGCACTCATATAGTTCACGGAATCAATGCAAATGAATAGTGTGATAACTATGACTCTTATATAGATACACGAATAGACGAACATACGAGTATAGACGGACAAACTTATCACCGCCGTTGCAATACGTTGAATGGCATAGAAACGATTTTGAAAACATTGGTTATTTTCAAGAAATTCATAACTTAGTTAATACTATTTTATTTAAGATCGATTGTGAAAAAAGTTTTTTCCAACTTATATTATTCACTCTCGACACCCCATTCCTGATGTTATCCATCGCCACGAGGGTATGAGAGGAGAGAAGCCCGTTTCCCTTTTATGCTGAGCGTCAAGCAAGGGATCTCCTGGTACCATTTTTATTTCGTCTTTGGTATGACGCGACCAGAGATCGTATCCGCACCGAAGCAGACTCTCTACCACTAGGATAGCATACTTACCATCTCCTTACACGAACAATAACTGCCCCTTTCCTTCTTACATCTGTTTCTGTACGTTGACAACTCTGAAGTTGTTGTTTCCATGAATATTGCTTCAAATCTTCGATATTCCATCTGCAATCCAACTACGGCATAAACGAACGGTGCACCACCACTCCTGGCTGGTTGGAATATCGGAGCACTGGCTGTCACGACTGACGTGTTGGGATTGAACTCTAGAATGTTGAAATCAAATACTAGTATTAAAGCCATGTTAAGTAAACTTTAAATGGACCGGTTTTGTCCTCGCTTGGAGGATCATACTTGTTTTTGAAAGTTTAATCAGTTGATCAAAACAGTTATGTATTGTTTCCTAAACTAAACTGTTATTTAGCAAATAAAACTAACTTGTCAAGCAGAGTTTAACTGCAATGAATCTTCGTAATACATAAATGCAACATTAAAATTTAAACGTGCATTTTATTATGTACAAAACTATTATTTGATTTGATTGTTTTGTTTTAAGAACCTACAGGCTGTCAGTAATACTTCAGAGAAGGAGCAAAGAGAAGGAATATCTCCCGCGGAGGTTCCAAAGGCTTAAAATCTTCAAATTTTCATGAACAATCAAATGTCACCAAACCTAAGTATATGTATTCGCCATTTTGACAATTCTTTTTTATGCATTCTTAGCTCTGCCAGTCTCCCGCTCAGGTTAAAAAGGGAGATAATAGCACATAACACATTAAAATATATCTGACTAAAAATAATCAAACTATCATGATCAATCAAATGTCACCAAAACTCAGTTCTCGTGTTTTAGACAATTCTTATTTGTGCATTTTGTGCTCTGTCGGTTCTGTTATTATCTCATACTAAGGATGTTTTAGCTAACCGCCATAACTTAAAACATATTCAGGTGTTTAACAGTTCTTTTAGAGCATTTCATGCTCTGTCGTATCTGTTGAGTGCTGCCGAGCCATTCCGATTTGTTATTATTTTTCTAATTAAGGATGTTTTAGCTAAAGGGATTGTTCACGCATGTGGTCAACAAATCATTTTAGTATATTTCGTGCTCTGTCGTTACTGTTGAGTGCTGCCTTGCCATTCCGATTTGATATTATTTTTCTAATTAAGGATGTTTTAGCTAAATGGATTGTTCACACATATATGGTCAACAGTTCTTTTTAGTGTATTTTGTGCTCTGTCGTTACTGTTGAGTGCTGCATTGCCATTCCGATTTGATATTATTTTTCTAATTAAGGATGTTTTAGCTAAAGGGATTGTTCACACATATATGGTCAACAGTTCTTTTTAGTGTATTTCGTGCTCTGTCGTTACTGTTGAGTGCTGCATTCCCTGATTGTAAATATAAAATGTTATTGTAGAGAACATACGTTCATCAAGCGACACGGAGTAAGTGAACGTATATCTAGGTTGTCCCGCCACCATATCTTCTACTGCCTCTACAGCCCGGATGTAGTATTCAGCGTTCAAAGTATCAGTGTTGTTCCTAATAAATGTCCTGGAAGTAAGTGGGTAGAGGTGAGGTACAGAAATGCATTTATTTTGTAATAAATGTTACCGAAATGTTGAATAATACACGATGTGTCTTACACATGACGTGTGTCCTTTAACGACGGTTTTATAAGCAAGGAAGACTAATTCGATAAGTCCAACCACCTTATTATTTGCCGTAAAATGTTTCAAAACAATTAAGTAAATAACGCAACAATGTGCTGTTTATAAACAATGCCACATATAGAATAATTATATTTGCATAGTTCGCCGATGATAACACTAGCCTTTGTATACAAATAAAAATGAAAAGTTGTTCAATATTGTGCATACTCATAATTATGAACGGCCGTAATTGTGTTACTCGATAAATCAGATATCGAATTTTCTCAATTGAATTCCGATTCAATATCATGTAATTATAGTTGTATAATATTCAAAACTGTACCCTTGATGGCCCCGGTCCTGTTTAATTTTGAACGTCCCTCGTACTCATTCATTCTACGCTGATAACAAGCGGCCAGTCGATCGTGCAGTGCTTATATTATCCATGTTTATTTATTGATAAGGCTAGAGTTATATCTGGCGAGCTATAAATCGAGAAATTTATTGACAACTTTCGATTCGCCACAAGTGAGAATACGCCAATTGAGATACATGTTTAACTCCGCCTTAGTATGTGGTGAACGTTGCCTGGCAAAGAAGGTTGTTAGGTGAATTTAAACAATGTGCTGTACATCACCAGTGTTTATACGAAGTGCTCGATATAGGATAATTCTAGTACTAATATAACAAACAAGACGGCCTTTTTGTAAATGTATCATAAAACAAATAGGTACTTACGGTACAAAGGAATCATTTTCACTCATGTAACGTGTTAATCCATTTCTTGTTCCAATAAAAAGTAAACTGATACCTTTACTGTAAACGAGAAGCAAACATATTACTATTAGTTAAAGCGTTTTGTTCAGAAAGTTCCAGTTTGTGTTTGAGGCTCTAGCTGCCGCATATGTCAGAAGGCATAACGGGCAGTAAGAAAGTAAGTAAATAAGCTTAAGGCATTGCTTTGGCCGAACTGGATTATTTTAGTAGATACCTATAACGCGGTTTTGTAGAAATAAAATACCGAAGTAAAATTGGTTTGGAATTGGTGTCCTATTCCAATTAACGCAAAAATGAACATTATTCGGACACAAAAACACGACAGTTTGGAAATTTGAAAAAAAAACAGAACCTATTTATGAAACCTTATCTTCAAGGTAAGGGTAAGTAACCTAAGAAAGTAAAGCGACAGAGGACACTTATCCTTGCAGAAGTAAGTTTCATAACCGACTAAGTGTTAACTCCACACTAAAGGAAAAAGTTAAAACCCAACAAAAGCAAGCATGTTTTTCATACCTCTACGTTTGACAGAAACTTAGCCTGGGAAAGTCTTGTTAAATGGCCAAAGGGCGATGGCATTTTCTAAAGTGTGTCCAGCAATAAATGCAAGTATAATGAATGTGTTTGTTAACTGATATCACCCATTAATATTTCATTGTTAGAACCACACTGTCGACTGCATAAAGTTCACAAAGGGACATGGTCGCAGTGTCTTCAAATAACTTCTTCTTAAACATTCTTTTAAACAAACAAAGCGTTTCTCAAGGCTAAGACGACCGTGATCCAGTAGATTGGTCGAAAATATAGGGCAACCACTAAATCTAGAATAAATTAGCTACCTTATATCACATTACAAATCAATCGACCAGAAGACTTCTCTTATATTTCTAAGTCTGCGGGGATATACGGGCGTTATTCAAACAATTTACTAGTCATGAACAATATACAATAGTGTAATCTGAGTCGTTTTTAATAAAGGGCCAGTCAGTTTTTCTTATGGGCATCTACCTTTTGAGAACATTAAATCCACGACTTATATTCTTTAAGGCAAGTCAGAAAAGCACATTGTATCTTTTATTTAACTAACTGGCAGTGCACCCACTTATCATACCAGGACTAACCTCGTACAAGATAAGGTGAATTTCACCTTCCACTTACAAGGAGTAGACTTTCATATATATAGTTATGTAAGTTTATACCCATCTGATTTGTTGAGGACATTGGCCTTAACATATGTCCTCAACAAATCAGATGGGTATAAACTTACATAACTATATATATGAAAGTCTACTCCTTGTAAGTGGAAGGTGAAATTGTCATTAAGAGTCCACAGAATGTCATTCATTTCGGGGTAATTATATTTGCTTACTTGAAATATCACTTTGGGAATATAAATGGTTCGTACTTTGTTTGACTCTTGTGTGGTTTTGGATTGTCTGTGCGATACTGTATCTAATCACTCGGACATCGGAAACAGCTTAATGACTTAAGTTTTAAATCCATTTTAATCCATTTTAACCCATGGTAAACCTAAACATTTTGCTGCATGTTTTGCAAACAACGTAGAATGTGTTTAAAAAGAAAAGAGTGTTCGAACTGTAGAAAAAAAGAACACACTGCTTTTTATTGCATAATGCAAATCAGCGTAAAACAACAACTTTAGCATCTACACAACAATGAATCATTGGGTTAGCTTTTATTCCAATAACACACACGGAGTAACCGTCAAGCAAACCATTGGGTTGTACATGTATAAAGGTGATTCACAAATACATTGTATAAAATAACTAGATAAACATTGAAGATATAAATAAGCAACGAACATTTTGGGATGGCCTTAAATGTCAAACCCGTCTTAATTATATTAGTCATCTGAAGTAATCTAGTCGTTGCAAAAGAACTGCTACACTTACACATTGCAGCAATCATGGCATGAAAATAGTAATTAGTTTGAAAAGTTTCAATATTTAATTATATTGTGCATTATTGTGTAATATCAACAAATATCACATGCAAGATATAATCATATCAAACACTTCAGATACTGGTAAATGCTAGTGCACTGTATAAAATAGTCTCAAGGTGCACTGGTTTACTCATTCAAACTGCAACGTTGAAAATAGGGGAAACACAAAAAGCAAATTCCTCATTTTATGTTACAGAATGGTTTTTTAACATTAGTAAAACGACAATTAGTTGCATGAATCGAATGATTATTTAGCCACGTTTAGACACACACGTTTAGAATATATAATCAGTCTAGGAAATTACTTTTTCAAGAATACAGCGTATTTATTTTGATGATTCCGACTGACCACGTACGCGGGCACTTTAATCATTTGACAGATTCGTTTTCTAGACAAGGCTTGATACAAATAGTGATTTTATTTTTATATTTAGTTGAACATTTTAGACATTTTATATAAATACACCTCTATGTTATTAGTTCTTACAAACATGTTAAGAAGTGATAACCACAATGATCATTTCATATTGATAAATAAACTAGTTTTAATGTATATGGGAAGAAACGTTAAATTTGCTTAAAACATACAAAGGCCAATTCGAATAAAAATAGACAGACTTGTATTATTTGCTATCGCAATCGGCTATTGCATATCAGCCACCTACTTGAAAAAGCCATATAGGAAATGTCTTGACTAACTGGCTGCGTAAAAACAGAAAAGTTAAATACGGCGTATTAGAGCATCGTTAAACCGAAGCAAATGTTTGGAACATTTGTAAAAGCAGTTCATATCTTTATGGCCATAAATGAAAAAAAAACACTATGTACATGGGTTAATGTTTGCAGAAAAACACGGACAACAGTATACTGTGCAAGGGTAATTGAGACAAAAAGCAAATGGGAAGCTAAGCTATAGCTCATGCTATTACTGAGCAGGAGAAAATACATATCTACAAGGCTATATCATGTGCACATCAAATGCAATGGAGGGAGAGGGTCCTGAATAAACGGTAAAACAGCCAAACGTTACCTCGAAAAATGTTCCATTACAGATTCCATGTCGACCTTACGACAACGTTTTCTTGAACTAAATAAGCAGGACATATGTAATGCAAAAAACACATAGATGTTTCATCCGCTGATATTTTAAAATGGCGGGAAAACACACAGAGAAGGCCATTTTTACAAAACCTGTAGTTCACCTACGGGGACAATATCTTGTGGTGAATTTATCAAGTATGCCATATACAACGGGTCAGATAATTATAAAAGAACGTGTGTAATTTAATGCACAAATATATGGAACAATATACAATATCTACGAGATCATAAATAGACCAGTTCATTTCACTTACCCTATACAAATACTTTGTTTGTGCAATAAGCTTTTAACAAGAACATGTAATCGATTTCTGCGAACTACGCGTAATATAAACACAGGGTCCCATCTTTGTCACATGAGACATTTATTCCTGTCGAGTGTCCATGATGATAACATGAATAATTAGACGCCTGTTACGCCACAAATATGTGGCCGTACAGGCATCCAATTCTTCATGTGACTCGTCATGAATCTATTTCTCATATGACAGGGATGGAACGCGTGATAACAAAAATAGTATACATGTTTACACATTTAAGCCTTGTTGTACTAACAGAAACCTAATCTACATGTAAAGTTATATATTACACACAAGTTCACAAACAGACCACGAGCAAAATCAATTTGACAACCAATAGCCAATCAAATGCTTCTATTTCACTAGTCACAGCCAATAAAATCACGCATCTATTTGACATGTAACACAGCCAATTTAATATTTCAAATTAGTCATAAATCGTTCATAATAGTCAAAGTTTGTACTGAGATTATTTATAGTAATACTCAACATAACGTCAATCGAAAGTCAATTCAGGATGTGTCCAGTTGAACAAGCGACATGTGATAAAGAAGTGATGAATACAGTCGTAAGGTACCCTGTAACATTGTGATAAGTAAGAGGAGGTGCATATAGCATGACAACACCATAATAGGCCAATCAGCACAGAGAAAATATTAATACACATTGCATGATTGGCCAATAATGCAATTTGTGACAGAAGATAGATACGTATTACACTCAGTGGGTTAGTCTAGTAATTTTGAGTGAACGGGTAGATTCGGAATACTCTAATGAGTAGTACATTCAGTCAAATGAAAATACAGAAGGTTTGAACTAGCAGTATTGTCGTGGAAAATCATATCCACTGAGCTATCCACGCACGAGTCCTTGTTGCTTCGCAGTATTGAACTTGCCTGACAACCTCATATTCAGAACAGAAGGTAGAATATTTTGTGATTAAGTGCATTTTAAAGTTGATGTTAAACAACAGTTGATATCCGCGTGATTAAACAATATTTAGATAGTTTATAATGTGTTAGCAAATAATATCATATATAATAAAGAGCGAAATGTGAAAAGCGAAACCAATTTCGTGATTACAGTAGTAACATTTACCTTAGACGAATCAAAATTACACTCCCACCTACCTGTTTGCACGTGCCCATTTCTCATTAAGGCGAACATCCTTCAATCCCCTAGCATCGAGTGTCAAATGGTCTAACAACTTTTGTTTACCTAATAAAAAATAACAATTATTTTTAGAATAACTAATTTTTAGGCCAGTCATCTGTTTATATAACATTTTGTACATAAGCAATGCAATTCTCTTAACAATTTCTTAAATCAACATATATTATATATGCAAGTATGTAGCTCATTGAATAATGCATTAGTTTGCACTGACTTTTTCCAATAGGTATGTTAAGATAAATAAAGACACTATGACATAATTTTGATATTACATTGACAGAACAAAATAAACGAATTGTAAGTTGAAATCACACTTTTTCCTGGTGATGTACCATCAGTTATTTATTCTACTTACTGAGTTTTTAAAAATGTAGTGTGTCAGTAACAACACGAACATTATCATGATACTGTTTTAGGCAGTACAATGTATCAGCATGACATGGCGGCATTAAACTTGCTATTGCTTTACATTATCAAAATAAACATGTTTAAATAACTCGCGAATCATCATAAGTTCCTCCTCTCTCCGGATTGTAATCAACCATTTAAATAAAATATGCTGCTACAGGGTTCTAAACAATTTACAGTGTTGTTACACTCTCTTACACTGTTGTTGAGCCAAATCGACGCATGCAACTTAATGACGGACTTTGTAGCTACATTTTTGTGTATTCAGTTTCATATTCTTTTCTTAACCATCTTAAAATTTATGTTTATCTTGCAGTTGTGTGTTTTAGTGCTTCCGTGCTCTGCTGATTCTGTTGCTGCTTTCCCTGTTCAATTTATTTCGAGTAAAAAACTAAATAAGAGGGCCGTTCAATATTTCGTAGACTAGGTTCAAACTTTTGATACCGAATGACACAGACAAATACCAACTACGGCACATTAAACTACAGACTTTCAGACCTAAGTGCAGAAACAATATACTTATGGAGAAGTAACTTACACTCATCTGGTCTCCTTTTTGAAATCTCCAGGAGTGCCCTTATCCTGTCCTTCCCTTGTAATTCCGGATCTAGGTCGTTACAGTACAACCTTAAATCAATCACTTACATGCAACGTCATCGTCAAGATAAATGTACGAACAAATCTACACCAATTAATAAATTTCAGAGTTCAAAGAATGCTTCTTTTCTTTAATACATTATATCTATGAACCTTTCCAAATTTTACCAGAACAGAATATACCGTTCATTAACTCAAATCGCATATAAGAAATATGAGTATACAGAATACATTATGTATGCATATTTATACAGAATACACACGTATGCATATTTACTAATAATCCAGTCATGGTAAGCGTATAAAGAAAATCCTAACAAAAATTAATGTCAACAGTTTGTTTACCAATATATAATTGGTTATATTTATAAAACATGGATAACTATACAGAAGTAAACATATTTTACATGTATGAGATAATGGATTTCAGCTTCAACTAGGTTTAGAAAACAGGTTTACAGATATAAGAGGTATATTATAAAGATACATCATAAGTCACTTCTTACCAGGGTGCAATCTCAACATTCGTTTCATTCAAACATTCTTCAAGTACAGCTAAAAAGAGATTAAAGTGCATGTTTTAAACATATGTTTAAACACTTCTTGACTACATCAAAACTGATGAGATAAGCACCAAGGAAGCTTGTTTTCAACAAGGTGCTAAAGTCCAGATGGGGACCTTTAAAGTATGGCATCTTTTAAAATCTCTACGAATATTTGTCAGCACATGTACTAGTGAGATTAAATTGCAAATGTGTTAAATCCGAAATTATTATTTAATATCTCCAAAGTGGTTTTATAACTAAGGCTTAACTGTTAAATTATATTTATGAAATGAAAATTTAGAAATGTTCGCGAGGTTGAAATTTCGCTAAGCTGTTATTCTAAAGTAGTTACATGTTCGCGACTTCTTAAATTTCAGAAGGGACTACTTTCAACTTTTTTAAGTTCACGAACATAAATTTAGCGAATTTACTAAATTCGCGAATATAACAAAATGTAATAGCATTTGATTCGTACTTACATGGAACGCTACTTGCATAAGCGATTTTCTTCATACTAGTAGAAGGTAAAGCAATACCAACCCTATAAATAAAGGATACAATAAATGTAGATACATGTATGCGTATAATATGAAAAAATGCACTGCATTCAGCGGGCATTTCCCATAATCTGATCGAGGAAAAAAAGACTAAATTAAAAAAAGGAATTTATTTGCTCCACAGAGACTATAGATCTCTAGCCTCTGGCTGCCAGACAAATACTTAGAAAAGAGTGTTTTCCGATCTAGGAGACGGGTTGCACAGATATACCCTATAAATAGTTATTATAGTTTAACACTCGTCTTTTATTTGCTATTTATATATCAATTCCACATATTCACATGTTGGCGCGCTATGACGTGCGACGACGTCGCGTTAACATGCGATGACGTCGCGTTAAATAATATGACGTCATTTCCGAGGTCGCCATATTGTTTTTTACGTTGGATTAAAACAGATATGTATTTTTTCAATAATTTTCATTATTTGAATCAGGCTTATATGCCGTTACGTTATCAAAAGTGTGGAACTGTATTTATATTTCATATTGGAAAAAATAAATTAAACAAGATTGGTTCTCAAATCTTGAGCAACAACTTGCCTCTACCGGAAGTGGGACGTAAAATTCAGTCTACCGAATCATTATTCTGCGTCCGGTCTGTCAGAAAAAAATAGGCCATAGCCAATGCAACTACAACAACAACAATCACGTGTTTTTCGCATGTAATCGTTAATGGGGATGCTCCGGCCGCTGCGCGGCCGGGGATAAATCCCCTATTACAATGAAATCCCACAAATGAACGTGTACCTAAATGTCTTTCACATTTAGAATTGTTGTCAATTGTGCAATGGCAAGTTACGTATTACTGATTGATAATCAATGCTAGCTACGGTAACAAGATAGAACAACTTTATGTTGTATAGAAAATCACATAGTTGACAATCGACATAAATATAATGAAATATCGACGCGGAAGGCAGCACACAACAGAAACAGCAGAGCACATAAAACTGGAGTAACAAAGACCACAAACCGACGGCACAATGTCAAACGATAACATGAAACTACATCGCTGCAAGTCATAGTTTCAAAAGTTAAAAAGTTTACGAATAACTGTAAATGGTATGACGCTGCATTGGCACAAATGATTTTTGATGGTAATGATAGGGCGCAAGAAAAAAAAGAAGTACATTTGCTCAGAAAATATAAGAGGTTTCATATGCCAGATGTTTGTCCCTTGCAATAGAGGCGCCTCTTCACTGGATATACACGTTATTGTCCGTTTTAGATAGTAATAAAAATTGTTGATATAGCTAGGGTCATTTTCCCATCAACTTACCTGAAATCCGTTCCCATGACCTTACGATAGAATATGGTATAATTTCTCTTCACCATTCGTCTCTGAAAAATAGACATTTGATTTTAGAATTTCTGATCTACCGTATACACCCAAATATAAAAAAGACTAATAGAATGGACTGATAGTTTAAGCATGAAACCTTATAAGCGGAGTCATAGGAGCGAATGTTGGTTAGTAGCAAGGGAACAACTAACCCAAAGAGTACTTATAAAAAGCGATTGTGTCGCAATCGATGTAATAAATATAAATCTAAATTTGTTATTACACCACGATTATTATATCGGATAGGAAAAGAAGCAGACAGCAAAAGCAGAAGAGCGTATCAAAAAAGTAACAAAACAAATGCACATCATATACAAAATTAAAAACAACTTATAAAAGAAAATCAAACAGGGAAGGCATTACTCAACTTAAAGAGCCAAGCACTGAACACATAAAACATCACATACCACAATTACACGACGCCACGCCCAACACATAACTGAACGAAATGCGACCGAGCCATTCGTGTCTTTAACCGGAGCACGATCACTTTACCACACAAGTGTAATTACCATTCAAAAAGATAATACACTCAACCACTTTTTTAACTGGTCACTTTTCAAACCCGGAATATGTTTAACAGTAATAATAATTTTTGACGATATGTTGCACACAAGCGTGTTATGCAATAGTCCTAACAATTAAATCATTAAAAATCAAAATCACGTGCCAAAGTATGCGTGGTCATTCATGCGATAAATTTTGCATTTTCGCCATCAAATAATATTATCACAGTAAAATGTATATCGGGTTTGAACAGTGACCAATTAAAAAAGTGGTTGAGTGTAGCAAATCAGACAGACAGGTAGCACTCGACAGAAACAGCAGAGCACGAAGGGCACACCCATGGAAAACACAAAAAAGAAATAACAAAGCCTTAAACGAAACTATCTAATTTAACTTACTGTTCATATCTCTATAGGTTATTATTAATTTAATTATTAATGTTACTTATACTCCGACACACCCAATGATTCCATTCAAAATTATATTCGTAAGCATCAATTTTGTGAGCTATAAAAAATGTTTGCACAAAACCTTTACTCAGAAAATAATTGCCATAAATGGTATATTAGACGAAAACCCTGAAGCTTCGCCTCGGACAATTTGGTGTTCGTCCTAACCAAACTATAAATAACCCTTGTAAGAAGAAACTTTTGACAAAAAAATATAAAATACACTATCTATTACATACCATTTTATCGTAATGTCGTTTCAACTCAACAACGGTACTTCCAAAATTATTATTCTCCGACAATATCCTGTCTCGTACTTCCTACAAAAACACAAACAAATGCATGGTTACCGGCGATTTTGGTGCAAAAATGTTTTCAAATAAGTTATTTCTGACATTGTTTGGAACCGGTTACGATGAAAATGTACTCTTAATGGATTTCACAAAAAGAAAGTTGAATTTGACCTTTATCTAACATCAACAATAGAAATATAGGCTTGGGAATCCTAAAAAAGTACCGGATGTTAATTGATTGAACAAGTAGCTTACCTAAGAAATGCATGTTTTACTAACCGTTTGAAATTGTCGCTGTTCCGAGGGTTGTGTGACATCGTTAAGATCAATGTTATGGTAGTATGGATTCAGCACACTTTGTGTCTGAAAGATAAAGAAACCTGACGTGTGTTTATATCATGATACTAAATACATTCCAGGAAGAAATTATAAAATCGCGGATTTGTCATCACGAAAGTAAATTTCCTACTGTGAGGAACCAAACTGTCGTTAGTTTCATAAGTACGTATTTATATTGCAAAATATCTTGAAGATATCTAACCGTGACCCTGTATTAGCTGCTAATACACAGTGCATGAATATACACACGAAGTTCTCTGGAATAGGTTTTGATTGCTCACGACGACATTAAATGTTTTTGAACAACGCTTTTGGACTGACAAGCCCCTTTGTAATACCCCGATATTATTTAACAATCAGTAATGGAAATGTACAGTGCTCCGAAATAAAGAATCACTCCAATGTTCCCACTCCCGCAAATCTTCATCTCAATGTACTATATGTTAAATCATTTTAAGATTTTATTCCGTTTCATTAACACAACTCAAAATATCAAATCGGAGTGACTTTGTTAACTACCGTAAATGCTTGTAACAAAGGGCAAGTAATACATATAAAGAATGCATGTTTAGCACATTTTGAGTAACATTGTCACAGACTCCCAGAAACCTGACAGTCCGACATAGAACATTAGATTAGAGCATATGTATACACAAATTGTCAGCCGGTATTAGTCCGAACTTCTACATCCGTTTAGTTGATTGTGTACAAGATTTCGGGAAGCCTTTCATAAACATATAAACATGACATGATATTAAATATTGTGAAATCATGAAAAAATGAGAGATTTTACAATTCGAATAATTAGAAATATGAAGAAACAAACATAACAATGAAGTTAAATGAAAAAGCAGATGAGTTGTGAAGGATAAACACGTGCGTTTACAGAGAAATGTGATCAAGGGCAAACACCAGTGCAACCCTTAAGCATAATACACAAATATCGCACAGTATATTGTTCAGTACATACGTGTTTTTAAAATATGTTTTGCAGCTAAGCGTGTATTATATAGTGTGGTAACATTGACCTAAGATAATAGATACAAATATAATGGGACAGGGAAGGCAACCCTCAAGTGAGTGGCGTCATACTATCACCGTAGGATGAAAAATAACAATATTGATTGAAAGTACGGGGAGACGTTTACCTGTCAATTGCAGTTGTTTACAAAAAAGTGCAATGAGCTTTATTTTCTTAAACTGACATAGTGTCATTGTTGTTTTATAATAGAAATAATGTCTCTGCAATGCTTGTAAAATATGTTGTTTCTGAAGGTTTCTAAAAGCAAGCGGTTAAACCTTCAAATCAGAGTAACATGTGAATACAGATTAAGACCTAAAGTTGAGATACCTGGGAACAAGTCCACCCACAAATGACTGATATACATAGTACATGAAGAAAATAGCACACTGGCGAAAATGACCGGTTGAACATGTAACCCTACGGAGAATGTTACAGGCGCGTTTTTATCTACCCAGTGTATATATATGGAGTAATCGGTGATTAGTAGTAGTAGTGTTAAGTTTGTATGTTCAATTCCAGAACGGCTTAGACTATATGAAATATGATTAAAGAACAAAACACATAGATAACCTATCTAATTTTCTTATAATGATATAATTGTTCCAGAATGTATAATTCCTGTTAATAATGTACCAAACAGCAAACACCATGAAACTATCGTTATTGACAACTGAATCGTCTCCAAAAATCCATAATACCTGGAAAACTTGGCCAGAAATCCCACTTTGATGGTTAGCAGTTCCACATAGCTTAATTTTAAGAAATATGCGTTTTATTATACAGTAGAACTTCGATGCCTCGAACTACCTTCGGACCGGGAAAATAGTTCGAGGCATCTAGGGTGTTCGAGGCATCTATGGTATTCAAAAATATACATGGGTATAAGTCCGAACTGATGTCGGTACGTGTAAATTTACAAATCGTGTGGGTATATTACATTATTTATGTGTATAACTAATATAGGTCTAGATTGTTTTGTAATTTTATTCATTACAATAATGAAACAATATTGGTTTACCAAATTGACATGAAATCTGACTTATCGCCTACAAGCTTTTGAGTGTTCACGCGTGTAAGGTTATTCGTTAAACAGCATATTTATATACGAGTATAAGAATTAAGCTGCGAGCCACATAATATCATCATGTCCTGGGTCAAGTTCGACTACAAATCAATAAATGGAAATGTAGCAGATTCTTTTGACAAACGTTAGAAAATTATAATTTTATTCTGATTTATTTACAAATAAATAAGTTACAATTTCCTAGACGGCCTTCATTAACAATTTAATGGATGTGTAAATGTTTAAAAACGTGTTATACAATGAAGTCGAACACAAACAATAACAGTAATAAACTGTAACAATTGTTTGGTACAGTAATAATCACAACTTGTCGCCGATACCCGCGTTCGAACAATGGATTTCAACAGTCAATAAAAGGTGCGCAAACTTGTATTGTTCGACTCATCTACGGGTAAATCATAGCAAGGGACCGTCCAATCAGTTCGAGTGTTCGACCTAGATACTGTTTGAGTCATCTACTGTTTACCATATCAATAAAGAAGGAATTTTGACGGGACCGAAGAACAAGTTCGAGGCATCTAGGGTGTTCGAGGCAAGTACTGTTCGAGTCATCGAAGTTCTACTATATATCGAAAATTATTAATTGATAAAGGTAAACGATCTTAAATTGTATGTAGGTAATAGAAAGTAAACGAAATGCAATTTATACAATAGCAACAACCATTAAAAGGAAGCAAATACACCAGGCAATCTTACTATTATCGACACTATAATAACTTCCAATTATTAGGAATATTAACATTTAAATTTGATATTTACATTGTGAAGGATTTCAATAATAAATAAACACATAAAACTGTGAAACAAGCAGTGACAAAATGTGTTTCAGCCAAAAAATGAGACTTAAAGAAAAATGGGTAATTCAAAAGTGCAATATGTTCATAAATGCCATATATACCCAGTAAAATAAGCCAATCGCCTATAAAATATGCATTGAAATCAGTTCAGAACTAATTCGAAAAATAAATAAGGAAAAATACAAAGTCCATATGTTTTACTTACACACATTTGACAAATACTTGTGTTGGCGGGTAAGCATTGACACTTAAAAAATGAAAACATTGTCGGGTAAGCAACACTTTACATAATGATGATGAAAGAGGACATATTGTATATGTTAAAATGTCAATGATTCAAGGTCAGCGATTACATTTCCAATAGTAACAATGTATCGGGTAACAAGATCACATAGATAAAGGACAGTAATACAATGTCAATAGTTTCAGGTCAGTGTGAACACAGTCATTAAGTTTAATGACATTAAATACAAGGATTTCAATGAATGTGGTAACAAGTAATGTTAGGTCAGTGGGTTTACCGTAAAGTTTCAATGCCTTCGAGGAAATTCGTTATAATAGCATAAATTTAAGGATACAAAAAGGTCAATTAAAGGTCAGTAGGTGCAGGTGCAAGGTCAATAGTTCAAGGTTGTGACTGAAATGTCAATGATTTCAATGACATGGTTACAATGTCACTTATTTTGCAAGCTTACATGTAAGGATAGTGATAACATGGTAAAGATTTCCATACCAGTGGTTACATGTAAAAGACAAATTATTTCAAGGACAGCGGAAATAATGTCAATGATTTTCAAGGTTTTGATCTTAGAATGTCGATCGTTTCAATATATATTATTACATATTAGATAAAGTCGGGTTTATTGAGCTGGGCCAATCTCGAATATACTTCAGCTCAGTTTGTCTTGTGGATGCCCCTATATGCAGAAGTTTATTTGAAACAAAATTAATAAATTGTTCTGTATTAAGGATCACCCTACATTATCTAAGAAGAATATTACATGACCTTTAATTTGACCTTTATAATTAACAAATGGTGAGCTTGTTGATGATATGTATACATGTTCGAAGAACAGAAATAAACTCACAGTATGTCACTATATGCATGATAAACTGTTTTTACCTTAAACAGTTGATGTACAAGGGTTGATCGATATAGTTATAGTTTTGAATATTGATTTATATCTCTTTATCTTATCACTACAAGGACAATTTTTCATATACTTTGATCAACCCTCGTACGTATAAATGAATATAATCATACTAAAAACTAATAAACACAATTTAAGTTGCATTAGAAACGTTAGTAGTAAGTAAAGCTAAACCTCATTCCAAGATATACAATACTAAATCGTTACAATCGCAATGTTGCTATACCTATATATTATAAACATAATATTCTACAAACGCAATACCAGGTTGTCAAGAGTTCTCTTTGTTCCCATAGTACACACAGAATTGTATTAACCTCGTAACAGATCTTTACAGACTTCACAGTAAAGGGCAGGCGACAACCACGTAAAGGCTGCAAACCGTGGTAGCTTACAGGGCACTGTTTTATCAAAGCACTTACGGAAATCGTAAATTTACGTCCAAATTTGAATTCTTTAAAATTATTTAACTGCTAATTTACCTGGTAAAGGGATATGCACTATTAACAGTGATTCACTTTATGGTCTCCTACAAACAATATATGTCCCCTGTTTCTATTTGTACAAGCATTTTCGTAAGTGCTTTGATAATACAGTACCCAAACGACGCAGATGTACTAATTCATACAGTGAATATGCCATTTTTACGCACATATACGAGGATGGTTCGTAAAGTTTCGGAAATAAAAATATGACGGCACTCGCCCGAAATTTTCCAAACACCCTTCGTATATATACTGTATAGTAAGTGTCATTGTCACAAACTTTGTAGTTAAATAAAATAAGATGTGATATTCATGCGACAAAGTTATCATTATGAGAACATATATATCATGTAGTAAATTACGATTATCACACTAATCAATAAACTTTTGTAATATTGTGAATAGATGATGGTATTGATTGTCTGATTAGATGATTAGCTGGACAACTGACTTCTCAGCAAGATGTCGAAGGTTCGATTATTGTGTTCGAATTTTTCCAATTGAGCTAGTCGGACATTCGATCAATTTAGTGACAATGGCACCAACACAACTGCATGTCTTTGTGAAAATAGTATATATTTTACTGAATGCATTATCATACATACGTCATTTTGAATCTACAATTGTTTGTCACAATCTCTTGTGTACTATTGTTTGTTAACAGAAATAACTCTGACTATCCCCTATTTAAAATAATGTTACTTTCAACATTCTGAAACAGTGATATATCTACATGATTGGCGTCTAAGTCTTTGAAATGCTATACCATCACAAAAGGCAGATCACATTCGTACATCAAACGTAACTACCACAAAAACTCTATATGTCAAACCAATACTGAAATTGTCTTGTGATTGTATACGAGGTGGTCATACCACGTGACCCTGTGACGTCAAACACTCCTCTCAGCCATAACGTCACGCGTTGTTACTTACTAATCGTAGAGATTAGGGAGATACATATTTTTAACTAATCTACTAAAGCATATCATTGATAGTGAAGACTTTAGGGCAAAACTGTCATATTTTATCTTTTAATGTGTAATGCAGAACGGTTGTAGGCAAGTTGTTAAGTGGTAAGTCAATGGAAACATTTTGTTGAGAAGTTGACAAATACTGGTTGCCATTGGAAACACCTCGAATTTTGATTATGATCATCTTCAATCAACTTCCATAAAACGGACTGCAATTAATACTTATACGACATAAAATGTTTACGACATGCCCTATCGTATTTTATACTTATTATCAGGGGATCGTTATCTCTAGAGTGACAGTAATTGTAATCGAGGCCACTAGATTGGTCTGAACGCAAGCAGAGACGGTGCAGTTTGGTTTGGAATATGCTTCGTGATACGAAATGAAATATTCCTCTTAACCGCTGGTACTGATCGAAATAGTTCGACTTAAAATTCTATTAAAAATAAAATTTCTACCCTACGTCTAAACTTGATAAAAATCATAAACTACCAAGCCTGTGGATGATTGCCGACGTTCAGACTCCCAAGAGCCAAATAAAATGTATAATTTATTTATCTGTAATTACATTTAAAATCTATTATCCACATTTTATGTATTTTGTTGCAACTGAAGTAGGACATTAACCATCAACACTGTGTTGGTAATTTAATATAAGGGTTGACCTGGAAGCCATAGCTCTGTAAGAGAAATGTCAAATTATTTGATAAATGTTGTGAACTTTACGAATATCAATAAAATTAATGGTTTCTTTGACGGGTTTTGTTCCTTGATTAACCTAACAATTGAATAATGACATAAGAACTAGACGATTATTTTACGTTACAGCCTCATTAAGTATACAACACCAATAAAGACGTATACATTCATTGTAGATCATAGTTACACGCATAACTATCCAAAATCTTACTTTAATATGAAAGCATACTTTTGTTAACTTATCTTTATGACGTAATCCATTGACACAGTCAGCTGACATTTGATTAAATTAACCATAATGCAATATAAAATACCCCTTTTGTATAACATCTTTCCATTGGCTAAGTATCATTCAATCATTTGCAACATATGTTTCATTGGCTTTCTATCATACAAGTAATTTGTAAAAAAGACATTCCATTGACTAACCATCTTAATCATTTGTAAAACATATTTTCATTGGCAAACCACCATCTAATAAATTGTTAAATATGTCTTCATTGGCTAACTAACATTCAATCAATTGTAACATTAAGTCCTCATTGGCTGACTACCATTCAATCAATTAGAACATATGTCTTCATTAGCTATCTACCATTCAATCAATTGTAACATATAGATTTATGTCTTCATTGGCTAATAACAATTCAATCAATTGTAACATATGTTTTCATTGGCTAAACATCTTAACGTTTGTTTACAACCGTTCTCGAAGAAATGCAAATGAAGAATTTATTCCAGTGAACGAAACAAAACTGGTGACTAATTTGTTTTATAAAAGTATTACATTACGTTTTCAATATTGTTCTGACACTACCAGAAATAAGGATGCTCATTTTATTCCATTAGTATAAGACATTAAAATATATTTATCATATACAGTACAACATACCGATGTTGGATATCTGAAGGGTGTGTAATCAGGATGCATCAAAACATAGCCATTGTGATTTATCAGGAAAGCAAAGCCATTAGCACCAAGCTGAAAAATAACATGAAAATGTAAGATAATTATAAATGAATTGCCAGAGGCAGAATATGAAAACTGTCATTAAAAGTAGGAGTGTGTGATGCTTTCATTTTTGACTAATTTCCTTCCATATAATAATATTTGAATCTTTTTACATGTATTATGTTTCATACGTTTTCCATTAAATTAATAGAAAAATAAGTCTACTGATCCTTCTTCCGCACACTCCTTTATTCCGAGCGTGTCATTACATGAACAAAAATGGCATAAAAACCTTAAAAGTGGTCTGTCTTTGAAACTAGTGTTTATCTCAAAAGGTGTGTATTTACAGATAAATAACCCCTCAACAAATTCAGTTACCTATGATTATATTTGCATTTTCTGTTTCTAATATGATACTGCTGTGTTTATATACAGCGTTATATTATTGGGAAATGTATTACCCGTAGCTCTAAAGAAACAACCACAATCGCCCTTAAAAGAGCTTCTGATAAGCCAAACTTAGTATAACGTTTTCTTAAACTGTTCAGCACCAAAGTCCGTTCATATAAATGTTATTTGGTATTATTGAGGTAATTTTCGTAGCAGCTTTGACGTGTTTGCTTCGTGCATTCGGCACCCATTTTCAATAAAAGCAAAAATTGTAGCCAGATAAGAAAGACCACCTGACACAATAAATACAATTTTTGCTGTTGATAAGGGTGATCTTAGCAGATATTTTACAGTAGATGACGCTCGTACTACACACATGTTACCTTGTGAATGGGTACCAGTTCTTTTAGAGATGCCACTGGAACATCTGTCCCCATGACACCTAACAGGTTCCCGTCAAAATACTGAAAACATAAACAAGATCATTGAAACAATTAAATGTACCTACTTAGTTTATAGTTCATACCAATTTATTCTACGTTGAATGTGAAACAGGTTCTTACCAATTATAGTAATCACTCATTCTAAATGAAAACCATCGACAAGAAGGTATAAAGGAGATAAAATGCCAGCTTTTCCTTTTATGCCGAGCGTCTAACAAGGGGAATATCGGTACCATTTTATTTCGTCTTTGGTATTACATCCTTAAATATCTGATTAAAAAGACCATGTTTTCCCGGATGAGATATGCGTATGTCCGTATACCCAAATATTCCCCCGCAAATTGTATATAAGTGAATATACATAATTTCACTAACGGTAGCCACAGGTCATCCAAAAACAAAACAGTGTCGTTACTGACAAAGAACCTTTTGTTAGTGTTTTACGACACTTGAACAACAATTTTCTCGACTTTTCTTCCAGTTAGGAAAATAACTATTACTGGAGTTGAAAAAAATCCATTAGGAGCTTAATGGGTTTCACACCGGGTTTCTACAACTAGTTTATAAATAACAAATACGGATTAATCTGAAAATTGGATTCTTCCCAATAGTATTGTAACCTGCACAAATATGTGTTTGTTAATACCCCACAAATTTTCTGCTCCATAATTGCTATTGTGGTGTTTTTTGTTTGATTGTAATTATGTGAACGCGATGTTTTCGTACCATTCTGGGACTTTCATCGAAGTGTGATTTAAACATGCCTTTCAACGTTTTTATACTGTTATTTAACTTTTGAGACTAAAGGCTGCTATAACTATGTAGTTCAGCTGTTTTACTGTTGTTACTAGGTCATTCAGCGTAGGCATTCCGCCTATTGGTTGCTGTATCTTTTCTACTGGGTCATTCAGCTAGTTATAATTTATTATACTTTTCGACAGCTTGGACTTGGGCGGATCTGCGCTTGTTTAGTTGGGCATTGTGCTTTGTGTGTTTTTAATGTTTTCTGTGCTCGGCTGGTTAAGATGAGTGCTGCCTTCCCTGTCTGACTTAATATACTCTTTTTTTCAAGCCTTCCCACTCATTGTAGGGTTAAGATTATTATGCATGACTGAAAGCATCATTCAAAGGATATTATCTGCTCATATGGGGTGGAATTCAATATTGAGAATAAGGATAGCCAATCATATCGTCTGTTACAGACCAAGAGTTTAACATGGTGTGATCTGATTGGTTGTCCTTATCCTTAAGTCAAGTAAATCAATATTGAATACCACTCCAGAACATTTGTTTTAACAAATAAAGTGTAAAATCCCTTTTTGTGATCTAGTTAGGACCATTGCAATGCAAGTATCAACTGAAAGAATATGTCAAAATAGTGTACATGTACAAATGTATCTCCTAAAAACTACCTATCTAACCATTGGTTTTATTAATCAAAATTGTATCAAATTGGTTAAAACCATCAGTTATTTGAGCCATTGTGATGAAAATTAAGCTGAAAATATAAATATGTCTATGTAACTGTATCCCGTAACAAAACAAGTAAAAAACGGTTTTAAATTTTGTTAAAGTACATCCTGTTTGTTTTAATTTACTGATGATAAAAGTATCTTTTTTCGAAGCGAACGAAGATTTTCTATACAGTCAGGTCTCGATATAACGACAACCGATATACTGACAAACTGATATACCGGCATCATTTTACGGAGACAAATACTCTCAAATGCTCTACGTATCCATTTACTATATGATATTTTCGTTACAACGACATTTCACGTGGAAACAAACAGCCTCGTTGTATCAAGACTGTAGACCGAACTGTTAAATTCTTTGAAAATGTATTTTTATCAATTATATGCCTAGTTTTTGCTGTGTTAAACAGATTATTTGTTAAAAATGGGCATAGCATATCTGTAAGAGAACTGTGAATAATGTCACTGGGACGAAAAGCTGAAAGTTGTACGTACCGTTTCGTTCTTCGTATCAAACACTGGAATTGCTACTGACGTCATAAACTGCAAACCCTAAAAATATTAAAATGTCTCATCCTCATGCCATCGAGGTAAAGCTCATTCATTGGTTGGTATTTTGTAAAACCGATTTTTATTGGCTAACAAAATCCCGATTTGTTTACAACTGTTTCAATAGTTTCTTAATGATAATGAAATACCTCGATGACGGAAAGAAGTGTTTTCGTAAATAAACACTTTTTAAGGCCTTTGTGTCATGCTTATTTTTTGTCTTTTAAGAAACATTTGCTGATTTGTCACTAAAGTGCACCGTAATAAACTAACAAAAGTAGACAATTAGATTTGCAACTTATATAAGGAGCAATTTTTAAAAACAATCAGGCGATCAAATTATGAAATTTTATTGACAGAATCAACACTCGTATGTCTACAAATATACAATATATCAAAATGCTAAACTATCTCAAGAAGCGAATAAGGTTATTTTAAAATATGACAGAAAGTATGACAAAGTTGCGAGCTGCTCGTCGGTTGCCCCATCCCCCGTTGCCCGTAAGTCGCCATGAAAACAATCTACACTAACGTTACTCACCTCTTTTTTGTCCAGTTTCGACATATGGTCCAAATAGATAGACGTCCAAATCTTATTGTGATATCTTTTGATTACCATTGGTCGGCTCATTACTTTGATATAGTTCTGAAAATGTACAAACATTAGTATCATTAGAGTACTGTATGTCCCCGTTAATAACAAAAAAAGATTATATTAAGTCGGACAGGGAAGGCAGCACTCAACTTTACCAGCCGAGCAAAGAAAACATTAAAAGCACACAAAGCACGATGCACAACTGAACCAACCGAGCACAGAAACAAAAAACACATACAAGGCACAATACCCAACTAAACAAGCAAAGAACCGCCCAAGTCCAAGCTGTCGAAAAGTATAAAACATTAATACTAGCTGAGTGACCCAGATAACGCACCCGGAGGCCAATGGACCAATGTATTTTGATTTTTGCGTAGATCTGCATATAAGCCAGGCATGGTTTTTACAAAGCATATTGAAGGACAACTCAGAAGTTTCTTAAAATTAAACAAAAAACATAAGTTTATCAGCTAAGCATGAAAATCAAGATTATCAATGTGTTTACTCGTACATAGTTTGAAATCATTACGTAAAGAGCGACAATAATCACAAAGGTTATTCTTCGTTTCTTGGGAAATTCGAATATTTATGTGCAGCTCAATGTTTTCAACTCAAGTCAAAATATTTAAGTTTTCCCTTAAGATGCTTTGTGAATACCAGCTAAGGTCGTCTAATAGATATATGTTATCGTTACGCATTGCCATAAGGCAAGGCACCTGACATTAATTGCTGTTGCTTTTTATTATAACGTACACTTCCACAACAAAACATCATGGGAATAACACACATGTCTAGGTAGGTCGTTTCATTTACAAGTATCTTAGTTAGAAGTATATGAGATACAATGCAGCAATGCTAGATAAATCATAATAAATCAAAGCATTCTAATTTTTGTAGCGTCATATATAATGATTTGAGAAATGTATAGCACAACAGTTAGACTGCTTTATACCGATGAGCTAACTAGTATAGCTTTATTTGAAAAGGAAGAAATATACATGTATATTTACTGATATATCGCTGGCTTAGAATTAAAAGGTCGTAAGTACAAAATCAATATTTTGAGAAAACAAGAAAAAACTGTCAGAAAACTACTCTTTACTTATGGAAAGACAAGCTTTTTAAAGTTCAGTTTGGTCAACATGACCACTTCCGATTTTCATGAAAATAGGCCCATAAGAAGCGCCTTGTAATGCAAATGTCAAATATGCATGGGTCTTATTCTAATTCTTCTAATTCTAAGCCAGCAATATGTCGCCTTACCTGAACATTTTCCTGTACATCAGCTAGCGTGGATATGTGTGAGTAATACCCTGAAAGCATAATGCACCATGTATTGCAAAGCATGGATAAATACTCATTTAAATATTAGTAATAAGTACATGTCAAACGATTAACCTACATTGTATCTGGATTATACAGTAGTTCGAGACACCTACTGTTCCAATCATATATGTTATACATATATCATCGACGAGTACACTCAAAATCACGAACTGTGTTTGTACCTAATGTATCATTTTAACTTAAATTGGTTACTTTATGACACTAATACACTGGTGTCATATACATGCATGTATATTTAGTTCAAGTCTATGACGTCATTAATGATGATATAAAAACAAGTAAGTAGTGGTGTGGTGTGGTGTTAGACGACTGTGGAGGTGGAAACCTACATATGGCGCACTTTCCCATTCATTCAACTCATCCTTTGGTTATAGCATCAACATCAACACAATATAATAGAAAGTGATTATTGAATTATAAGTAGGCTACATTGTCAAGGGACTCATTATCCCACAATGGTTTGCCCTTTAAATGATTCTGCTGAAACTGTTGATCTCCTAATTTGTTAATAAACAAGTTTTCTTTTTTTTCTTCCTTAATAACATTTTGTCATATTAACTGTTAACCGTTTTTAGAAAAAATGGATTTCCAAATTAACTGTGTTGTTTCTCATTAAACTTGATTCCCATGGCGACCATTCACTTCGGGATAATAACATAACACCAGACAGTCTATACCTTTATTAGCACACGCCATCCATCTTACTTCTCTGTCGTCATCAACCTCCCGACCAATCAAAAACGTGAACACTCGTGTCTGCAAAATGTAAAGCCGTTTTACTCAATGTTCTGTTTACGAAAGACAGAGTGGTACTAAGTATGGCAGTTTGTATTTTAGGGATTGGAAACCTTATTTATGGGTTAGTATTATTACTTGTTCAGTCATAATACACTATAGACAGGTGATGTAACCAATTATTATTGAATTACATACAAACCAGACATTGACTGCTTAAACCGTAGCTGCCGGATGTCGTCAGATAGTTATTGTAGTTGAGTTTGCTCAAATTCATGCGCCTCAGATGTACGTAGCAAAGTAGGGTGTTCGACGATCACAGTTGCTATGTCATGAAAGAACATAACATGCCAAAAGATACTAACATTCGGACAGGAAAAGAAGCACTTAACTTAAACAGCCGAGGACTGAAGATATATAAACAAAGCAGACCACAATTACACGAGACAATTCCCAACACACAACTGAGCGAATAAGGAACTAAATCGCTGAAAGTCCAACTTTTAGTTGTCGAAAGGTCAAAAGCCCAAGAACCAGTTGTCAAACAGAAAAAATACTTAGTTTCAGTTGAAAAATTTAATGATCAAGTTTTAGTAATATCAAGCTGAATGACCTTTTTCAGCTGTAAAAAAGGCTAACAACCCTATATTTTAGCTGTCAAAAAGTCCTACAAAGTTAAGGAATAACAATAAATGGCAAAACCCTGCAGTCGATCAAGTAGTTATTGAACCTCGGAAAACGAACATACATGTACTACGAATATCTTGGTAATAGATATCACAGAAAGGTGACCATGAATTACAATGTGTTATATGTCTTTTTATATCTCAATGTTTCTACTTGAATGTAGACCTCAGCCGTCAGCACATGTATTCATGATCTGTTGAAGTTAACTCGCGTATTCCTGAAATTAACGATTTCCTTTCAATCGTTCGTGACTTCACGAATTATATCGTAGGCACGATTTCTCATCATTTTAAACAATTTACCTTCCATATTATACGACTTCGTGATTTTGTTATAAGAAATCGGGAACATTTGAAATTGAAAATTGAAATGTCATCTCCGATATTGCGTACCTATTTGGTGCTTTTCACATATCTACCACAGTCCTAAATGTGATAAATCAATCCCACATTACCTGTATGTGTGTAAAATTCTTGGTGTAATATTTGAATACTTCGTCATAATGTTCAGGAACACCGTCAGTTATCAATAAAATTGCCTTGTTACATAGCACAGCACGTCTTCTTTTGCTTTCCTGGAAGTAACCGTTAAATTAAAGTTATATACGATGGGTGATCCAGAATTACGTGGACATTTGCTCTAAAACGCTTATTTAACGTCAGATCGGTATAAAAGTTACATTGACATAAATCACAACATCTATCTAAAAACAATTCTTTGCATCTAGTTCCAAATATCAATATTAAAACAAATATAGCACGATTGATTTCCTTTTGTGTAACAATATCGTTTTAACACTTGGTATTTGGCAATTATACATTGGAATCTAATCTAATCGTAGATTTCCAATTTTTCGTTATAAAGGACATATTAAAACAAAATGAAACTCATCTTCAACATCGTTTAAATGACAATTAGTATACGTTCTAATTCGTGTATTAATACTAGTATATGTAGGTCGAATATTGAAGCAGCAAACGTGTTGTATTATTTCATTGGTGGGTTGAATCACAGGTAACTGTATCATTGATAAAGACTGTAAAAACATTTTTTTCTAAATTTTATGTTGTCTAAGATATTATAAATTTTATAATAAAAACTATTTTGTGTACTCTTTATTAATGATACGGTTACCTGTAGGTTAGTATGTGCAAAACACTCCAGATCATCAAGAAATAAAATAGTATAAAGTTTGAAAACATATTTCTAAAAATCTCCCTTTTCATTACAATTAACGCATGTCAAAATAAATTATGTTATGCCACGTGGTAGAAATATAGCCCCTGCATGTTCTTTCTTTATTTCAGGCTATGGATTTTCACAGGAATAACGTAATATCTACTGACGTAATAATCATGAATCATTTCGTATTGATATTGGACAGACTTCTTTGTATAAAATAAAAAAAACAATCATCGTCCAGATTCGATCACCTTTCAAGTTGTATCATAGTTAGGACAGAAAATAATGTAATAACTGAAACACCACACCGGGGTGCAATAACTGAACTATCTGTACATGTTACCACCTTTTTACCACTTAAACGCCATCGGTTAGTTTAACTATTATACGAAACAGATAGAGACGAACACTGTAATATCTTGATTAATCTCGGGCAAAACCACCGACTAACCAAAATAAATTCGTATTTCTGTTCTTTATCTACGGTGTATAAATCAACGTGTATTTACGTTCAGCAAATGAAAGCTTTTTCGAAGGCAAGTTTAAAGTATGCACCGTGTATAACACAGAGCGTATTTCAAACATTACCTACACGTTCAGCAAACGAAAGCCTTATCGAAGGCAAGTTTAAAGGCCGCATGGTGAATAACTCAGAGCGTATTTCAAACATTACCTTCACGTTCAGTAAATGGAAAGCTTTATCGAAGGCAAGTTTAAAGTCCGCACCCATCCGCGCTGTGACATTAACGTCTATAAGTTCCTGCATGTAACGCTTGTTCATTTCGGTCGCCTGCATCATCGACCCTTCAAAGCATGGATCTACGTATTCAATAGTGTCTGAAAACTAATTAAAACAAGTCATTAAGAATTGCAAGCAATACAGAAGTCCTCTAACGGTTTGAAGCCATTTTCAATGTTTCTGTTGCCAGAGCAACCTAAAGTTTTTCTCAGAGTCAAAATATTTTTAGACGTGCATAATCCTCTTATGGCCCCCTATCCACATATCAAGTTTCATAAACCTAGCTTAGAAACTGTTTGAGGAATGGCAGGATCCTGATTTAGGCATATTTTCACTCTTTCTGTCGCCATAGCAACCACATTTTTGTCAGAATCAAAATATTTTTTGACGTGCATAATACCCTTATTCCCGCCTATCTACATACCAATAAACATAACTTGGAAACTGTTTCAGTTATGTCAGGATCCAGATTATTTGACGGACGGACAGACGGAGGGCAAACCTATAGTCCCCTCCGTACAAAAACCGGTAGGAGTCCAATAAAGTGTTTGACCATAACAGCTTAGAACAGTTTCTCTCACTTTGTTTATGAAATGAAAACTATATAATACTAGAAGCAGAATAATGCAAACAAAACATGCATCATTGTGCTTGTACAGTAGTAGTTTTCTGGGTACCTGTTTTATCAAGGCACTTACGTTCATTTAAAATTCTTAATAATTATGTAGCAGCTTCAAATTATGATAAGAGGTTTTCTATATGCACATGTAAAACATAATTCGGTTATGATGTACGAGCGAGATTTTATAGTCTATTGTTTTCTACAACAAATACGATGACTCTCGTTGTTACTTACTTTGATTTGCTATTGGCCTTTGTCAACCTTTATGATTATGGCACTTTATTTAAATCTAGTTGCTTTGTAATCTCTTATTTATTTGTTCCTTACTAACTTAAATTATATATTAAGACATTTGCCATATAAATGACCAAATATTAAGAACAAATGTGGTAACTTGGTACTGCTATATACGCTGGATTATTGGTGCTAACAACTGTCACCATAGTTCTAGTGATTAGAGACTGCGAAACTCATCAATGGTTAATATATGGTCGAACTAAAGATAGTTCCTCTTGTTGTAGTTTAATCTGTGCCATCTTGAAACTACTCAAACGAAAAAATGTTTTTGGCGACTGGAGAAAAACCAGACATGCAAACATAATCGAACCAGACGAGAATATAGTTAACGAAAAAACCAAGCCATATAGAACCTATAGTTTATAAGAACCTACCCTAATAATATTAAAATAATCATCATCGTCTAGAGTATTGAGTATAGCTTTGACGGTGCTCCGTGCAATAACCATGCGTGAACCCTTCATACTTCCGCTAGTGTCCAGCAATATGAGCACGTTCTTGGGACACGTGGCCGCTTGTAAGTACCAGCTTCTGACACGACAGTCGTACATATCTATCCCCGTTCCTTCTTCGTCATTGTCACGGGGCCACTTCATTCCTGGGAAAATATTAACTGTATAGATACAAACTGTCCATTGAGAGCCTGAAGGGTCTTTCAACATATGAAATACGAAATGCTTGACGGTGATATTGTCTTCAAATAGCATTGACCAACAAACCTTACAGTAATTTATCGAAATATTGATTTACTGCCTTTCCTGTGAGACAAATGTATTTTAGTTTGCAGGCTAATTGCTCATAATAATTAATTGCATTAAACTGGCTGCGCAATGTTGACAAACGACAGGTGAATGTCAACAAACAAATCATTAGAATGCAAGAACAGGAATTTGATCAAGAGTATTGAAGAGATCTGTATTGTTAACTGTCAAATAAGTAACACACGGCTTAAAACATAGCAAATGACATGCTGTATTAAAATATTAGTAAACTATGTCAGCAGTGCGTACAGCGAATTGCATTATATGAATATCTTGTGTAATTCGATTAAAATATCGAACATAGTGAATTCAAATAAACTAGGCATAGCTGTATGGTAACAACGTGTTGTTTTATTTATACAAAACATTCCCCCTACCCATATATAATGTTTTATTCACGATCGGGTCTCTCTGACTAGAATATTGAATTAAACTGAACTGAATCAGGCTCTATAATAAACAGGAGTGCATTTGTTCATCACAGGATTTGCGAATATTTAATTTACAACATAGATGAATGAATTCCACTTCGTTATCTTCACTATCGACATTTGTTGAATGCGTAACAAGGTTGTCCTAGTATATGTATGGCGTCTTGTTGCTGACATCAAATTTTGAGTTTTGAAGTATTGGTATGTCATTAATCGTAACTGTTCGGATCTTTCAGGTTATGGCAAAAATTCCTAAGATGTTATTGGTGGTTGGGGCGAATTTAAAACATTTGATGCGCAGGAACAATAATACACCTTAATAGCGCTAATGGATGAATCCGAACATCTCAACAATATGGTGTTGTTTTACAGAACTTTCTTATGGTGTTCGGTGAGCATAACAGTCAACTCTGTTTAATGGTATGACAGTTACATCAGTGGATTTCAAATCGTTTTTCTTGGTTTCAATCAAGGAAAACAAGTAAAAAAGGCAACGTATTTGTGCCAGAAACATGTATAGTCAGTAATGTTGGAGTACGGTTCATTGGTATGCTATTTCCACGACAATAAGGACAAACATTCATCTGAAGAAAACATGTTTAATTTCGTGTTGGAGTTCACGACATCGGGGCACAAATATAAGTCATAGGTAAAGTAATTTTAGTAATTCAAACATGTAAGTGCCTTGGAAAAGTACCAGCGTACCAAAACCTTAGATCGGTAATTCGAAATATCAGTTGTGGCACAAACCAGACACCAAACCTAATGATTCTCTACCTTAATTGCGATTGATTCAAGCTTGGCAATAATTACAGAAAGACATCTAAAAGTTGATTATATTATCACTGTAAAACGTGCGTACATTAGTTGTCAGCAGGAGTAACAAATTAATTTAACAGGGTATACTTGTATGTTTGACAACCCGACAATAGTTACACGTGTGAAGGGGAAATAAATGTCACAAATACACAATACGCAATATGTTACAACCGTACACTGTTTGAAGGAAATAGACAGAATTACTATTTTATGTCAGCGCATTTTCTTTTCTTCCATTTTCATAATCTGGTTAACGTAGAAAATGAATATCGACGTCAAAATGGGAATACAATTTATAGCTACTCGTATATATCGTTGCCAGTACTTGTGACATAATCTTCGAAAGAACAATTTGTACAAGACAGAAGCAGGTATGTGATCTTCCGGATTCCTTTTATTATATACAGTTAACTTTCACCGCAACTAAAGCATAGCAACGATGAAGCCAGGGGAATTTGAATGATTTGGACATATCCACTAGCCCTTTTCTGGCACACGCAAGCTAATACGATATGGACGTACAGTTTAAGAATTATGCCATTTGTCCTATTTCTTTTTGATCACCCACGCACGTTATACGACACCATATTTAATTCGATAACTGCTAATATTAAGTGGGACAGGGAAGGCGGCACTCAACTTAACCAGCCGAGCACAGAAAACATGAAAACATACTAGGCACAATGCCCAACATACAACCGATCGAAAGAATGATCCGCCCAAATCCCAGCTGTCAACAAGTTGAATGAACTAGTTTTAGCAATCAAAAAGCAGAAAGCCCAAGCTGAATGTCCTAGTCTCAACAGTAAAACGGCTGAAATACCTAGTTTTAGCTGTCTGAAGTCCTAAAAAGCTACAGAATAACAGTATTAAAAATAAAAAGCTAAATGCCTTGGTTTCAGCTGAATGACTTAGTTTCGTCAATAAAAAAGCTGAAAACCCAAGCCGAATGACCTAGTTTCACCAAGTCCAATGCCTTAGCTGATACTTTAATGTTATGACACAAAAATTACAACGCATGCGCATTGTGACTTTACCATCGACCAATGAAATACGATATATTTAATTACCCGGATAAACTCGAAAGAACCCGTCAGAACTACAGAAATACTGCCAGCGTAATGATTTATCACGGTCTTTGTTTTCACGAAATTTTTCATCTAACATCTGCGTCCAGTATGCTCCATTGAGAATATTCGGTGCTGTGGAAATAAAAAGACGAAACATTAAACGTGGTTCATTTAAAGTCGTTCGCTTCAGTTTCTTGTATTAGGGATAGTGCAAAAAGCTAATACCATCTAAGAGAATTTGCCAACACTGTGTATATGAATACGTGTATGGTATCAAGTTACATAGTAGAAGCAGCAACGAACAAAGATAATCATAGGTCACCAAACATTTTTATGAGTTATTTGCCATTGAAACTTTTTTCACTACAAATCTGCCTATCCAAGGACAGATCACTCCTAAACAAAACCGGAGACCAATGATTTTCTGTTGATGTACAAAATTTAAACAAATTCTATTATTAGGGAAAATTGGCCACATATCTCAAACGAAACTGTGGCGAACGTCTTTAAAAACACAATCCCACTTTCTATCATCACGAACACTCTTTACTAACGAGACTGGAAGCACGACTTTTAACACTGCTGTCGTCAAATCCCAACCTTCTTGTTAGAATCGGTCACCATTTTGAAAATTCCCACAAAATACATTAATATGTTGCATATTGTATTAATCAAACGCTGACTTTGCGTTCAAACAATGTTAAAAATGGCTAAATTTGGTTTTTTGTTTTTAAAAAACAGAAATGAAAGTTCTTATACATCTGTCGTAAATTTCTAATACATATTCAATGCTTTTAAAAAATTTGGCATGTATATCCATATTTTCGTCGTAAAACACAAAACGCTCTACAAATATGTCATGTTTAGTTTTAGTCATTTTCATGGTTTCTATGAGAATCTTGCTACAATGTACAATTTTATAATTCTATATCAAAAAATCTATAAACTAACATCTGTCATACACGTTTGTGGGTACATGTACAGTGCTGTTGTTATAGTTGACTGGCGTGCTTTTGAATTTCTTGTCCATAACGAAATCTAGTGTGTTTACATGAGTAACCATATCCACGACTGTCTCTTCTGCAGCATCTTGTGTGTCATTGATATAATACAGTACTTTCTCTACCTCAGACGGACTCAGGGACGTCTTACTGTTCAAGTAATCAATCTGCAATAATATAAATTTAAACCAGCGCATTAATTAACCCCATAACGCTAAGAACTATATTTTCTGCGCAGTGTAGCGTAATATGGCTAAAGTAATCACTTAACAGTATAGCAGTTTCAACGTTTTATTCAATACATACGCTCCGGTCTGACTCAGAGCTCCACTCATGACTCGGCGCTCCAATTCCAACTGATTTTAACACAACTTTGCTTGGGTTATAAAGGGTATAGCCAGACATGTATTATACAGAGATCGGTGTAACTAAATGTTCAAGCTTCCTGGTATTATGTAAGATCATCCCCCACACCACATTAAATGTGTCCAACATACTCAACTGTCAGTCAACATTGACATACAATGTTATACCTTATAATGTAACCCCAAAAAAAAACTAATAAAAAAAAAACTACTATACATGTACTTGTATAATATTTGTACCGCCCCTTAATTTGGAATAAATGAAAATAACCTATTTGCTTAATACTCAATTCAATTTCCCCTACATTTATTTAGTACTCAGGAAACTCTGATATTGTTTACACCTTATAGCGGAGATGACAATTGAAATGGAGTACTAATCCATGTAATTGTCACCTTCGACAACCATGATCACATATAAACATCACACCTAAAAACATACATACATATATCTGGATGATCAAGGTAAACAATACATTTTGATATAGCAATTCAATATACATGTTTCCATTTCTTATCATAATTTTGCTTGATAGTGTCTATGGTATCGTATTCCTGAATAACATAATCACACGTGACATTGACACAATTAAACACTTGAAATTTCTTAAAATCGCAGCTTCTAAACATAATTTATACGGAACGTCTCTGAACACTGGAAGTTTTTTAACGACTGTTTGTTGTTTTATGACGTCTTCCAGTTCCAGTTACAATGTGAGTCCGTGTTTATCAGCCGCAGTGTCTTAATTTCCTGGAATGTATAGTATTGACATGATTAATATCTATATATAGTTCTATCTTCTATTTCAATATATGCGGTGATAACAACCCCAACAACCCCGTAAGAAATAATATATAATATGTATGTATTTGTACTTCTAAGTTACAATTTACTTCCTAGATACAACATGCTTCATTTATGTTGACATATTCTGCTTATTTAATTGATACGTTTCTAATATCATCTTACTATATTAAACTTCTGATATATCTCTATTCACATTATAAAACTTCCATGAACTTAATATTAACTCAACTTCATAAAACATGAACAACTGCAACATAAACATATACAACTAATTCAACATTGCCCAACACCCAATAATTAAAGTTGTTATTTGTTTTAAACCAACACCTTGTTACAACAACACGAAAAAACACCTTTTTACATATCATAATACAGTTACATCTTCACTAATATTAATAAGGAAAGTAATTTCTATTTTTGTAGTACATGTACATATACTAGCATTTTATGGCAAAATCCTCAAATTCAAAATTTAAATCCTACGACAAAATCCTGACGTATCCATTTGACATATAATTATCGTTAGGTACACTCTAATAATACAACAAAATTGAACATTACTATTTATACTTTAAATAAACATCCTTAAAATACTGTGTGAAGCTATTATTATTTGTTATTTTGCTAATTTACCACAACCAATAACACAACCAACCCAAAACATGCAAAGATACTTAATATATGGCATCGGCAATGACTTCTTCAGATTCCAGTTGAACTTTGGCGTCCATCAGCATCTTATTTACTACCCGTTGGACTATTTCCACAATCATCGTATAGCTGTTGACACATCCTTTCCACTTCTCTACGCTGAAACTCGTTGAAAAGCCATCCAGCTTCGACGTGCAATAGTTGCCATGGTTGAAACTATTACTATAATACCTATGTTTATTTCATGGATCATCAAATTATTTCCACTTGACCGATGAAGTAATCCCCATATACTCGTTGACATAGTTGATATACTATTATTCGATATTTGGATAATTCCTGGATCAATCTGGATCGGTCGTTAATACACCGAGCCATCCGTGAAGTTTTAGACTTCTACCCGGAATGATGCCCTGTGCAATCGGCCTTGAAGTATTGTTTCCTCTTGAATCACACATCTTCTGGTAGGCATATACTTGAATACTGGACTTGGGATTGTTGATAGTCTCGCATCGTTTGGAGTATTACACCATATATGACATGGTTTTGTAATTGTATTGCCCCTGCAGACAATTCTCAAAAGGTATTTTTGATTTCATCTCCCATCCGTCTTATTCCCCGAACCGATGTGTTTTCACCGTTGGTCTAAACAGGTAATTAGTGACATGAATGCTAGTTTCTCATTGCTTGGTCTAGTGTTTTTAATTTAATACACATTTTTTTTAACAAAATAAAATTTCTAAGGTACCCAGTGCGGCAATGGTGATCACTTTAACTACTCATAATGGAAATACATGTTGAAGACTTATCATGGACTTCTATCAAAGTAACTATTTTGATTTATTTATTAGTTTATTCATTGGAAAGTTTCAATTCCTTCTTATGCTTTGATACGCTTACAATTAATTAATTAACTTACTACTATTGTGCTTGAACTTGAGTTCTCAAACTAATATCCTAACGTTATATAATCATTGAATGTCCTACAGTTCATGTCTAACTTAACGAATTGCATTATTCATTATTTTGCGTACATGACGTAATATAAGTGAAGTGTAACTTTAATATTAAATCTAAAAATATCGGTTAATAACCATTACAACATAATCGACTCTCCGTTTCTATAACAATATTGATACAATCGGATAATACAGTCGTTTTATTGAATAACAAATATTCCTATGTTGCTGATTGTCTAACATGCTAATGACTTTTTACCGATTTCAACATATTTAAATATTGTATTCATAACATATGTATAATTATAGTCAAATGTTTCTACGAATAATTTCGTTTTTATATACTTTTCATAAAAATATTTTAAACAATATTTACAACATAAACCTATTATCCTTACAATGATATTATTGCTATCTTTTCTGATATTAAACGAGTCGTTTTATGAATAAAATCATAATTATATATGTGCCTTCTGATTTCCTAAAAAAATACCGGCTATCGACTTAGCGTAACAATATCGTTAAAAATAACAATAGAACAAAGACGCCAAAGTAACCGATCTTCCTCAACTAACCGATCTTCCTCAACTTCTGATATTATAGACAGTCGTTTCAAAATACATTCATATGCCTTCTGATTTCTAATAAATACTGGCCTTCGACTACTTATATAATATGTCTCTACTACTAATTATGTTCTCATAACATTTATCTCAACACAACAATAACACACCGACCCTCGTATCTAAACTCCAATATTATAATAGTCGTTATAATGAATAAAACATATTCATATGCAACTTATTTGCTCTCGACTTCTATATAATACTTAATATCTCGACAATATACTCAAAAATTCTTACAAATAATTATGTTCGCATAATATCTATTTGTAGACATCGGTCAACAACCGTAAAACCATAATACACACCCGATTCTCCTAACGAATAATCATATCAACATTATTGACTATTACGACATGTTATACTCACTATTTACAGTCAATACATTTGATACATTATTTAAATTTCAATTTTTTATATAACAACACTGCATTAATATTTACAATTTACCACGTGATGTATATGCACTTGACAACTTGACATGATAAAATTTTAATTAGTAACTATCAATTTCAGTTACGTATTTAAACGTTTTGACATTTTTCATTTTTATATTTACATGTAATTTTATCATTTATATTTATTAATTAGCCTAAAATAGTCCGCTTAAGTAACTAAGTATAACATTTTCTTTCCATTTTAATCCATGATTTATATTGATTTGAATTTCCATCATATTCTAAGATCACCCTTGCGACACCCTGGTAACTTACAGCTTTTAAAACATTTGCCATAATTAAAAATTGATTATTTTCTACACTTGTAAGCAAAAAGAAATTTACAAACATTCACTCACCTTTCTGATCGTATAGGATTCGTACTCGCGTGTGCTGGTCACGATCACCAAAAGTTAGCCTTGTAGCGTAATATGGCTAAAGTAATCACTTAACAGTATAGCAGTTTCAACGTTTTATTCAATACATACGCTCCGGTCTGACTCAGAGCTCCACTCATGACTCGGCGCTCCAATTCCAACTGATTTTAACACAACTTTGCTTGGGTTATAAAGGGTATAGCCAGACATGTATTATACAGAGATCGGTGTAACTAAATGTTCAAGCTTCCTGGTATTATGTAAGATCATCCCCCACACCACATTAAATGTGTCCAACATACTCAACTGTCAGTCAACATTGACATACAATGTTATAGCAGAACTACTTTTTTCTTGACGTGCGTTACATTGGAAACCATTTGTTACTATTTTTTCGTTTAACTCGTATACATTCGTGTACATTTGTATATTACGAGCTTATAACAAATAACAGACAAGGGGTGGACTGAAAGATGTATACAAGTAGTTTTATTTTGATATACAACTTTTTCTTTTTGATATATCGAACATCTCTATCATAACCTTCCTCTTCAGCATTGCGTCTTCTATGGCCGTTATCTTAAGTTCAGTTGTTCCCACAGCTTGGTTTTTGGCCAAACCTTCGGTCCTACCTTCTCCTGATTGGGGGCAGATTTTCAGTTTATGGAATTGTTTCTGCCCCTTTGTCCGGCAATGCCATCCAGCTGTGGCCGCAAGACTCAGTGTTTTCATATTTATCCACAGACCACGGTGTCTAGTGCGTATATTGAAGATGATAGGTTGGTTGTGCCTGTTAAGTGTATGTAGCCTGTCTTCACTGGACATAAAGCCCCCGTTTATGATCTGAACAGTAGAACTTGCAACTGTTCTCAAGAGACAAGAGTCCTTGCTTCTACTTATAAAGTTGGATGTTGGGGTAGTGTTTTATTGGTGGTTTCTTTTGTAGGTTTGTCAACAGCTTCTTGATCGGCTTTTTCCGCACCTCAAGGAATTCTGAACTTTGAGTGCTTTCCAGTTTGACTTTACTGGTTCCGGATGCAGCACTTGCTCACAAACCCTGCTTCCACAAGTTATCTTCATAATGGCATACATTTTAAGAGGCCTCGCTTGCGTATTTTGTATGTGAGGTTTCCACGTCAGTCGTCTCTTCTTTTAGCCATTATTTTACATCGTTTGTGTGCGGTTCTCTTGACACTGATAATTAATTAATTGGGCTTTTTCGTGATAACATAATCACAATATACATGAAATACATTGTATAATGGTTGCATGTTCCTCTTTTAGCTGTTTCGTTGAAATTACCAGCATTTGTGTATTATATGTATTGACGTTGTAGCTGGCTTGTACAATGACACATTGTGGTAGACGTACGTGAATGGAATAAATTTGTCTCTACGCTGTCAAGAATGTGTATAAATACAAGGCAATGTTCGATATAATGTCTAGTGAAATTGGAATTTCCTATTTTATTGGTCTATTTTATTGCCAACTGCAAAATCTTAATATCCGTCGAAGCTAAAACAATAAAACACTATATTGGCAATAAAACGATTAAACTAATCTACGGATTCAAGTTCGGCATTTTGTAAGATTTAGTAATCCAAACTCTCTCAGGAAATTGTATTTTATAAAATAAATCTGTCTGAAGACGTTGTAAATTTAAAGGACGACGAAGAATCTATGTTGACAAGCATTCAGTATTTCCACACGTCGAAACATCATCAAAAGTCAGACTGTTTTATTGTTAGGACCGTGTACTACGTTAGTCAATCAACATATCATTATCAGATTTACTGACTTCACAGTTTTTCCATTTATCGATACATACAAACCCTTTATCATGGTGGTAAAATGGCTAACCCGATGCGGTATTGCTAGTTTATACTAATTTATTTAAGGTCGATTGTGAAACAAGTTTTTCCAACTTATATTATTCACTCTTAACACCTCATTCCTGATGTAATCCATCGCCACGAGGGTATGAGAGAAGAGAAGCTAGTTTCCCGTTTATGCTGAGCGTCTAGCAAGGGAATTTCTGGTACCATTTTTATTTCGTCTTTGGTATGACGCGGCCAGGGATCGAAACCGAGACCTCCCGCACTCGAAGCGAACGCTCAACCACTAGGCTATCGAGGAGGCAGTATTGCTGTTATAGCAATCTTTTCCAGATGATTGTGTAGTCATAGGTACTCTTTAAATATTGCTGTTTTCACTATTTCCCGCTGAAAATTTACAATAAACAACCTGCATAATTAGCATACGGATATCAATTAATAATAAACGAATTAATCTTAATAAGCTTACGTCCAAATCCGGATCATATGTAAAATTCTCGTACACTCTTTCTGCTTCATTCACTAGAGCCTGGAAATAAAAAATATAGAATCAACATGTTGCGATCTCACAAAGATCATTCTAATGTATAAGAGGTTAGTCAAGTTCCTAGACAAACATTTCGGCGACGAGAATGTAAAATCCTACTCTTTATTGCGTTAGATATTTTCACTAGCACCTGTGATGTAGTGATGCATGACACCGGAAAAAATCAAATCAAGACAACAACGCAAGGATTATTCCTGTAACGTTTTGGTGTACTATGAATACACAGTTGACAACGGCGACCAAAGATGGGCCTAACTATTTGTTTTCTAAAAATTGAATAGAAAACAATAAATGTGTGGAACTAACGCCTACAATTACGGATGTATATTTTAACAACGTTTCGGCTTAGTACTTAAAAAAGATAACAACACTTCGGACATAGGGCACAACTCAACAGAAACAAGAACACGGAAGGCTAAATAATACATTGTACAAACTGTTAGCTTTGCTTGATAGTGGCCAATAGTCAAAATGACGAAATATGAGTTCAGATGACTTTTGACTTTTTAATTACGTTTTTATTTCACTTTTTTCTTGCGTCCTATCATCCTCTATTCGTTTACTTAATTTGTATTTGTCTTTTAGTTGACTACCATCAAAAATCATCCTTTGTGTGGCTGCAGGGATTTGCTATTTACAACGATTCTTAAAACTTTCTATGACGTTTTGACAGCTGCAACTAGCTAGCATTTTCAGGTTGCTGGCAGGTGAAACTTGGACCTTTAGCGGTGTATTTTCTCGTTCAGTTGGGTGTAAGTTATTTTGCCTTGGTATTATGGTCTGTGTAATAATCTGGTTTTTTTTGTGCTCGGCTGTTTCAGTTGAGTGCTGCCTTCTCTGTCCCATTTTGCAAGGCCTTCGTCAGGGTGATACAAGGAACATTGTTTAGTGCAAAGTGAGATCTTACCATCACTGCTTCCCGTTTATGTTTGAGCAAAACTTCAAAATCTTTCGCTATATCTTCAACTAGTGTATGACCATGTAGCTTTTCGCTGTTATAAACGTTATATTGCTGAAATGAATGAATAAATAAGATAAATCAAATCCTGAAACGTCAAAAATATTGATTAGCTCAAATTTCGTACATCATTTTATATGATTTTTTCGACGAGAAATAATACGAACGGACGGAACATTTGCAAGTTTATATATTTCATAAAGTCTCAACGATTTATATATGATAGCGAGGTTGTGAAACTTAAAGTGAACAAGTACGAGAAAAATACTTTTTTGATCATTTCGTCATGCACGTAAGTTAAGCCTAGGTCCCACTGAGCATTTTTTGCCTCGGCGATGTACTCCCGATTGAAAATATTGAGCATTCAGGACATCCGGAGCAGGTTCCTCGTGGTCTACGGGAAGCTTCGGGGAAGTCATAAGACAGTTTGTGATATCGGAAGGAATTGTGATGAATCGGGTGGTAATGGAAGAAATCGGGAGAGCATCGCCGATGTGGAATTCCTCAGTGGGACCTAGGCTTTACGCAACCTTACAAATACGGTTTTTGTCCCGTGTTTACTGTTTAGTTGTTCTACACTTTTCAGTCATTTATACCAACAAGCTGAGTAGAGAATTTCATAGAATTAATAACATTCCAGATACTAATTTCCTCACTGGTACCAAAGACCTAAATATACATTTAGGTCTTTGCTGGTACTGACAATATACCTAAATGTCCGTTTTTCTTAGAAAAGCGCATAACCTAGTAATCTAAAAACGGGAATAAATGGCTAACACTCTATCTACAGCGCCAGCCGGGCGGGTGTTCAGTTGATCAACCAGACTATATCACTGTCCGAAACAATACCATTAATTATTCGTCAGCGTCTTATGATAATCTTGCCCTAGTGATCTGTTCATATCAAAACATTCAGCAGATATACTGCCGTAACATTCAGTCTGGCCAATTTCTTATCTTTACAAAAAAAGTTACTAAACGACCATAACTGGGCTAATTAAGATAAAATGTATAATTAACCCGAAAACGGAATTCTTTATTTCCCACATATTGTCCAGGGATGTATTCAGTATCCGTCTCGTAGTCTAGACGATGTAGTTATTTAAGACGTAAAACCTGGGCTTTAAATCGTATAATTATCTAGTCCCAGTATTTAGTTACAGAAGACATAGATGGGTGTGCATTGATAAAGGAATAGGCAACGGTTCATTACACTTCCCTAATTGTATATGTTTATTTTTCGTGGAATATATTAAGCGGAAAAAGCGTTATCAACACGCACAGTATACAAACTCATCTCATCTCTATCACTTGGAACCAACCGGGATCCCTCGGTCATTACTGACGTAACATTCATGTGACATCAACATCCAAGACGGAGAGACCGAGTAGTTACGATAGACTCGGAACAAGGCCCGTTATTGCTCGAAAATTCGATAATACTGCGCCGAGTGAATTTGTAATCACATCTACTAAAATGCCGTTTTTTTTATACAAATATCAAGAGTGATCTCCCTTGGTAAGTTTAAAGCCCGTACACCATAAGCGGTCGTATTATTCCGTAAATGGTAGAGAAAGGTCGGGTACCCGCGGACTAACACGATAGTTTGTGGTACCTAGGTATAACTTTATCATTCAGTACCATGCACAGCATATAAACCTAATAACAGTTTCCTTTCTTGCGACGCTGTATAAATCAACTAGACTGAATATCTTATTGCGAACAAAAGCACCTATAACTTCCTGCAACTGTATGACTTATTGGAAGACTATACAATTCAACGTGTATGACTCCTTGCTATAACCGGAAGTTAACACTAGTAGTTTATACACTGTGCTACATGCACTCCACAGCATTATAATGACATTAACGGATACACATGTAACCTAGTTATTGTGGCATTGGAGCTAAACAAACTGTGTAATCAAATACTGTAAAAGCATCATTTTTGAGAGAGTTCAATTTTCGTTGATTTCATTGTTGAACTCGACCATGAAAACTAATCCCCACGATTAATCGACATCTCAAAATCAGAAATTAGATTACACTTTATGGTTCTGTAATCCACGAATTTACGACCCCACGAAAATGCATTTTTATCAAAATCCACGAAATTTAATTGATGTTGTTTGCAATCATGAAATCATATCGACGGTGCCACCAGAGACCGATGACACATTAAACTTAACCCCCTCATTCTCTGTGATGATTTGTCTACGATGTTAAACCTTAAAGTTACGCTTGATCGCATCAATATCTCTTGTCATGATTACACGGAAAGTTGGTCAGACTTTTATTTCCCCCACGACTACGAATAAAGCTGCCCAAGTTAATATGATCGGTTAATCCAGTCTAGACGACATAAAATATTTATTTATAACAAGTATATTTCCAGAATATTGAAGTCTTAAATCTTGTTACTGTCCTTTATAATTATGTATAGAACCTGATGTCGAGCGAATGTATGGAACACCGAGAGTGACTTCCAAACACTTTTTTGACGTGGATATTTCGTGTAACAACGAATATGACGAACATTACTTAAACAATATGGGACACTGATAGTGCCTTATCTATTACGTTTAAAGATTTGACTAGGACAATAAAATTGTGTCATATGGAAACTGGTAGCGCATTAACCGCAACGTTTAAAGATGTAACCAAAGTGATAATAAAAATGAAATATATGGAACGCTGGTAGCGCCTTAACCAAAGGGTTTGAAAATTTGACTACGGTAATAAAATTTGAATCATATGGAACGCTGGTAGCGCCTTTAACCATCGCGTTTGAAAAGTTGACTAGGCGAAATAAATCGAATATAATATGGAACGCTGGTAGTGCCTTAACCATCGCGTTTGAAAATTCATCTATGACAATAAAATTGAATGATATGGAACACTTGTGGTGACTTAACCATCGCGTTTGAAAAATTGACCATGCCAATAATATTGAATGATATGGAAGCTGCCAGCGCCTTAACTGTCGTGTTTGAAGATTTAACTATATGAATAAACGCTGATAGTGCCTTCACTGTCGCGTTTGAAGATTCAATTCTGCGAATAAACACTGGTATCGCCTTAACTGTCGTGTTTGAAGATTTAACTATGATAATAAAATTGAATTGTATGGAACGCTGACGGAAGATTAACCGTCGAGTCTGAAAATTTAACTATGATAATAAAATAGTATGGAACGCTGCTGGTGTTTTAACCATCATGCTTGAAGATTAAACTTTGAAAATAAATTGAAAAATATGGAACGTTGTTTGAAAGTACTACTGTATAACTTACAACGAAGAGAAGCTACTTCAAGCGAACTTTGGAAGGCGTGCTGTTTATCTTCCGAAGAGTGCAGCACAGACCATATTTGTAACGGTAAGATTGATCAATTACCCGCGCACATTCGTGATATTTAAGATGAAACTAATACTGATAAATGATTATAAGGTAAAGGATTGCAGCATGGAAAGATGTCTAGACGTCATTTGTGAGCTGATATTGGCTTCCCTGGTAGATATCCTAGACCCAGTGGGCATATGCAATTGCCTAAAATAACGTTGACTTATTAATGCCATCTTGCAGCTATCTTGCAGACGAGGTTTGTTATTTAGATAAATGATGTTTTAACTAAATTATCCAATGCGAATAGGGGATATATAATATACACTATATTTAATCCATGGCCGCGCAGCCTGAAAATTCTTATTAAAAAACAATTCCAGGAATATATTCCATGGACTACATGGCTGTATATAATGAACAACAAAGAATCAAAGCGCTGAAAGCCCTTTAGTTGTTCGAATGAATATCATTCTGATCACCTCATATACTGGGTCAGTACCACAGTATATGATTACGTAACAGTTTACGCAGATGAAAAAGGTACGGAAGGCAGTTAACAGAAGAAGTAATTTCTTTGTTAATACAAAGGAATTCTGGAAATAGGTTTAAATTATTTATTGGGATATCCAATTTTCCTTAGATTTAGAAAGAGGAAGTAGCTTTGTAGTATATATGCTGCAATTAATGGAACTATTTTGCATGACGTGTCGGTAGTTATGCAATACTGGCTGACCGGTTTACTAATGCAAAGGTGGCACCGACAAGCGGCGGCGTAAAAAGAAAATTTTAAAATGTTCTGCAACCTAACAAACTGTTATGTTGAGACTATTACTGCCGAATAATTGACAGTTTTGAAAATTAAGCTCTGATGATGCTCTCCGTTTGTTATCACGTGACGATCAAATCACGTGACCGACGCGTAAGAAACAAATGCTTCCCGACTAATTACAATAGCATTCTAGACAACGTCTTTATCAATAAAATAAAAAGTTAATTTCCAGCAAAATCGCGTATATTTTCTAAACACATTAGCTTTTTTGCAGATATTTTGCTAAATGCACTTTAAAAGATGTTTAGATATGCGAGCGTTTTGGCTGCATAAAAAGTCCAATGTAAATCCTAAGAAGGCTAGTACATAGAGAATAGTTTCGTTCTATCCGGACACATACCGATATTTATCACCAACCCACATACAGAAGATCAATCGGAACGGTCCGTTCGGCATTTATCGCTTCCTGACGTCGCCAGATAAAATACTATGCTTCTACAGCAGAATTGTACGAGGTGCTCCGAATGACAGAAGATCAGTTCTCGTAGACAACTCTAATTATGGTTAAGTAACGATAACATGCGAGCGTACAAGCACTGTGGAGCCATCTCAACGGAATCTCTAATCTTTTTACGTGTAATTGGTTCCGTCACGTAATGTGAGTCTAGTGATTCACTACCTACTGGTATAATGTGCTACCGAAAACTATACCGTACATTTAAGCGAAAACTGCTATATCTTCAAGCGAAAAATACTCATGATACCTTCAAGCGAAAACTACTATATCTTTAAGTGAAAACTACTATGCCTTCAAGCGAAAACTACTATACCTTCAAGCGAAAGCTACTATACCTTTAAGCGAAAACTACTATACCTTAAAGCGAAACTTCTATACCTTCAAGCGAAACTACTATACCTTCAAGCGAAACTACTATACCTTTAAGCGAAACTACTATACCTTTAAGCGAAACTACTATACCTTCAAGCAAAACTACTAAACCTTCAAGCGAAACTACTGTATCTTCAAGCGAAACTAATATACCTTCAAGCGAAAACTACAAATGATATATTCAAGCGAAACTACTATATCTGCAATCGAAACTACTATACCTTCAAGCGAAACTACTATACCTTCAAGCGAAACTACTATATCTTCAAGCGAAACTACTATACCTTCAAGCGAAAACCCAAGCGAAACTACTATACCTTCAAGCGAAACTACTATACCTTCAAGCGAAACTACTATATCTTCAAGCGAAAACTACTATACCTTCAAGCGAAACTAATATACCTGCAAGCGAAACTACTATACCTTCAAGCGAAAACTACTATACCTTCAAGCGAAACTACTATATATATATCTATCTTCAAGCGAAAACTACTATACCTTCAAGCGAAACTACTATACCTTCAAGCGAAACTACTATACCTTCAAGCGAAACTACTATATATATATATATATATCTTCAAGCGAAACTACTATACCTTCAAGCGAAACTACTATACCTTGAAGCGAAACTACTATATCTTCAAGCGAAACTACTATATCTTCAAGCGAAAACTACTCATGATACCTTCAAGCGAAAATTACTATACCTTTAAGCGAAAACTACCATACCTTTAAGCGAAAACTACCATACGTTTAAGCGAAAACTACTATTTCTTCAAGTGAAACTACTATACCTTCAAGCGAAAACTACTATATCTTTAAGTGAAAACTACTATGCCTTCAAGCGAAAACTACTATACCTTCAAGCGAAAACTACTATACCTTTAAGCGAAAACTTCTATACCTTCAAGCGAAACCTCTATACCTTTAAGCGAAAACTCAAGCGAAACTACTATACCTTCAAGCGAAACTACTATACCTTCAAGCGAAACTACTATATCTTCAAGCGAAAACTAATATACCTGCAAGCGAAACTACTATAGTAGTATATACCTTCAAGCGAAAACTACTATTTCTTCAAGTGAGTGAAACTACTATATCTTGAAGCGAAAACTACTATACCTTCAAGCGAAACTAATATACCTGCAAGCGAAACTACTATAGTAGTATATACCTTCAAGCGAAAACTACTATTTCTTCAAGTGAGTGAAACTACTATATCTTGAAGCGAAAACTACTATACCTTCAAGCGAAACTACTATACCTTCAAGCGAAAACTACTAATGATATCTTCAAGCGAAAACTACTAATGATATCTTCAAGCGAAACTACTATATCTTCAAGCGAAACTACTATACCTTCAAGCGAAACTACTATATATATATATCTTCAAGCGAAACTACTATATCTTCAAGCGAAACTACTATACCTTCAAGCGAAACTACTATTCCTTCAAGCGAAACTACTATATCTTCAAGCGAAACTACTATAGCTTCAAGCGAAACTACTATATCTTCAAGCGAAACTACTATATCTTCAAGCAAAAACTACTATATCTTCAAGCGAAACTACTATATCTTCAAGCGAAACTACTATATCTTCAAGCGAAACTACTATATCTTCAATCGAAACTACTATATCTTCAAGCGAAAACTACTATACCTTCAAGCGAAAACTACTATACCTTCAAGCGATAATTTATATACCTTTAAGCGAAAACTACCATACCTTTAAGCGAAAACTACCATACCTTTAAGCGAAAACTACTATTTTTTTAAGTGAAACTACTATACCTTCAAGCAAAAACTACTATATCTTCAAGCGAAACTACTATATCTTCAAGCGAAACTACTATATCTTCAAGCGAAAACTACTATACCTTCAAGCGAAACTACTATACCTTCAAGCGAAAACTACTATACCTTCAAGCGAAAACTACTATATCTTCAAGCGAAACTACTATACCTTCAAGCGAAAACTACTATACCTTCAAGCGAATAATACTACGTACTTATTTCTGATCTGAAGAAAAACAAATAATGCAGAAGAATGCTTTGATCTTTTTCAAAAGCAAACCTGTCGCGAATATTAATGAAAACGTCAACGTTTTGCAAAAAATTTCTCAAAATAACTTTTGTACTTACGACCTTCTAATTCTAAGACAGCGATATACATGTTTATCGTTTTTCTGGCGCGATTATCCATGCATGATCTCCGTTCCATTATGCAAAGCTAAATCTCAAAATACGATATAGGTAGTAACGGCGTTCTATATGATTCAATTTTATTGGCATAGTCAAATCTGCGCTGATGATGGTCCAGGAAACCATTTGCTCTATAATAAGAGTACTTTGCTTCCGTCTTAATCATCATAAATCAGTAATTTATTAGCAATCTTCTCATTTAGACGACAAGAAAGACGAATACTAAGCGGAGTATAGACTCTTACATGTAATTAGGTTAATGTCACTACGCCGTGTACAGAATATAGTTCCGGTGAACACGGCGTGATACTGCAAGATTTCTCTAAACCTTAAGTAATTGAGGAAGGGATAAATTGTTTAACGGTTATGTATGTTTGTTATTAAGTCCGTGTGCCTACACAATGTGGTCATGTAAAAAGTGCCAATGTACTACTGTCTGACGTGGATACAAAATCACCGGAGCATATTAGGTGGTTATTTGTCATTTTCTCTAAGTTAAAAGTTATCTATTTCCGAAGGCCGCTTTCAGCCGTTCAGCCGTTCAGCCAACCTTGGACATTCAACTTCCCTGGTCATTAGGCTACGTAAGGAAACCTGCGTTCGAGTCACTCTGTCGAGACTATTTCTCTCCTGGTTTGTTTGCAGCCAGCATCGAGATACAGTGCCCAGGAATATCTACATGTACAGGCATTGTCCTTACAGGTACCAATTCACACCTTGGTCGAGTGGAGCATTGTGGGTTATTCTTGCTCGAAGAACTTAAGCAATGACACCGACGGGGATCTATCGACCTTTCGATCCCAAAGGGTGCGTCCTACCTCTAGGCCACCGCTCCTTGTTAACATTTGACCATACGTAATGTAAATTTAAATCGAGTATTCAGTTAACCAATGAATGGATTTAATTTTGATTGTAAAACCATTTTTAAAAATGTTATGTTTTTTCTAATTTTAGTGGAGCAACTTAAAGCTTATACATTGCAAAAAGATGGCGACGTTCAAAAAGGTGATCTATCGTTTCATGATGATTTGCCACATAAGCGCCCTTTAGTTTAAAAAATAATCGTCACGGATTTGTGAGAAAAAGTCTACAACAAGAAATAAAAGCCCCCTATATGGTAGGTATATACATGGGTAACTGTATCATTGATTAAGAGTAAAAAAATGTCAACAAACTGCTTGTGTAACATTTATATATTCATACAAATTTTACAAAAAAACAAACGTTTTTTTTGTTACTCTTAATCAATGCAAATTTGAATGTGTGCAGCAGATCTGATGACGTAACGAATGCCATGGTTCCTCGCTATGCAATAAAGTAACCTGAATAATGAGCCGTTTATCTTAAAGACGTCGGATAAAATTTAATATTTCCATTTTAAGCCAGTGAACTGTTACATAATGTACAACATCTTACTTTATTTCTCGCGAAATCCAATATTTCATTCCAGGAAATGTAAATATATTGGAAAGCACCGATCTTAATCGTTCAGTTATTGCTGTTTATAAATTGAAAACGCCGCATTCGTCATTTTGATTAACAACAGCAGTACAAGCGTAAATAAGTCCAACAACCTTCGATTTATAAACACACAGCTTTTAGCTTGTCTACAAACAATTAGGTTAAAATATTGCTGTCGAACTCTAAGACTTGTGCCTCGGTCCGAGTTTGACTATTTTAATATTCGAACGGGTACCAGTCTGTCGAAAAACTTTTCTCAACAACAATCGGAATACTTCGACACTTACCCTTGTAATGTTCGTGTAGGCTGTAAGGACCTTGCTAACGTTGATAAGGCGGGTGCTCAAACTTTTGGACCAATCTTGAACGCTGAAAATATATTTAAAAACACACCATTATAACTCTATTTGTCTTACGTTTATGCCTGGGTTACACATCACTCGGACGCCGTACGATGTCCATCTGGACGCCAAACAACAATAATAATAATAAAGACTATATTTTACGAGGAAATTCAGGGTGCGGTATTGTAGCCTGGGTGCCTGACGATAACATGTACATGTATTATACAAATACCCTCGTGGCGATGGATATCATCGGAAATGAGGGGTAGAGAGTGATTTAATATAAGTTGTAGACCTTCAATTTCTTGTTTCACATACGGATTTAATAGTACTGACTCCTTAAGACTTACATTAGCTTAAGTCAGGTGCTCACCACGGACCAAGACTACTAGGATAAAGTCTGTCTGCAAAGACCACCAAGTAAATTTTCCATTAGACCATTTTAAATTATATTCAACATGTTAAGAGAAACAATCTGCCAACAGAGACCACCTGGTTGCTGTTTCGCATGGATAGGTCTTTACAAAGAGATTTGCTTGTTCACAAAATGACGCTACAGCTCGAGAAACGTTCGCTTCACCACATTCTCGATAGCTTAGTGGTTGAGCGTCCGCTTCGAGTGCAGGAGGTCCCGGGTTCGATCCCAGGGCGCGTCATACTGAAGACGAAACGGTACCACTAGTCCCCTTGCTAGATGCTCAGCATAAAAGGGAAGTGTGCTTCTCACATACCCTCGCGACTTTAACTAGATACCATCAGGTGATGAGAGGGATTTATATAAAACTCAATTCGAAAAATTGGTTTCACATTCGACCTAAAATAAATAAGTTTGTTTTGTCTTGGCTATTACGTAAGCAAATGATGATAGACGCCTACATAAATGCATGTATATATTATATAAATCTGAGTTACGCAACAAGATAATAAAACATACATAGCATAAACAAGCTCTTAAAACCTTATCATGTAACGTAATGGGATATATTGCATATTGTAAGACTTATTACCATAGCAACGGACGTGAAGTTGGAGACAATAAAACGATGTGCGCAAAATTATTGAATATAAACTGACATAAGCAAAAAACAGGACTATGTTCAGTTCATTCTAAAATAGTAAAGCCTATGTTCCACTGAGCATTTTTGCCTTGGCGATGTACTCCCGATTCAAATTAATGAGCTGTCAGGACATCGAGAACAGTTCCTCTTGGTTTTGGGGAGGCTTCGGGGAAGTCATGGGACAGTGTATATATCGGAAGGAATTTTGTTGAATCGGGTGGTATCGGAAGAAATCGAGAGAACATCGCCACTGTGGAATTCCTCAGTGGGACCTAGGCTTAATCATTGATTAACTACTATTAGTTGGGCACATTTGCAATTTGAATTAATACTCAGTCTGTTGATTTGTTTAGAAAGAACATTCTTATGATACTAATCACTTAAACTAATCAAAATCTTGGTGTGACAAAATTCATGACGGTACTCCCTCCCCCTATATTCTGTTCTGTTCTGTTCCAACCCCAAAGAAAAATCATACGAGCAAAGCAGTGTGAATTAAATAATAATATCATAGTAAAGAAAAATTAATGCAAACAGATATTACTAAGTCAGGCAGGGAAGGCAGCACTCAACTTAACGTCATAGTTACGACGGAAAAGTGTGCAATAACTGCTTTATCCCTGTACTACATTGGAAAAGAGTGCGAAAGATATAATACTGCACTGGAAAAGAGTGCGATAAATATAATACTGCACTGGAAAAGAGTGCGATAACTGCAATACTACACCGGACAACAGTGCGATGAATACAATACCGCACTGGAAAAGAGTGCGATAGATACAATACTGCACTGGAAAAGAGTGCGATAGATACAATACTGCACTAGCAAAGAATGCGATAACTGCAATACTGCAATACCACAACATCCACTACGCCCGCGGTTGAACGAAGTTACGAAACAAATCTCCTGTGAAATGTTATACAATAAAAAATGGAAAGTGCTGACGGTTATATAATCATCTAAATAACTAATTAATGTTTGATCAATTAAGGGAGAGGAAAATGTCAAGAGCTGTTTATCTTCATCGTTCAGCCTTGGGGCCATTAATCTATAAATTCCGAAGCAAATATCAGCAATACGTCGTTTTAATGGAAATCTGTGCTCTGTAAAATGCGGAGTATCAATTTTTTGCCGCGGACCTAAATTGTCATGTTCCTAATATTGTCCAGCAATTTGATAAAATTATCGTGATTCTCACTTAAATTGTGTTCATTGGATGTGTACTTTATAACCCTAAATCTTATACTGTACCCTAAAGCTGGTATTCACATTTATTATAGTGTCTTGTGTTTTTTCGCGAGATAATGAGTTAACGACAGAATAGAACCAAAAAAGAAAACACCGTAGCATACTTTCATATTAACAGAAATCATGAAGAACGGATACGTGACTAAAGAAAGTTGATCAAATTTAATTTGAGTCAAACGGAAATCTAGATTTTAACAGATATTGTCGAAAAAGAATTCGTGTCTAAAGATAGTAGATCAAAGTTATCCTAACAGGAAATATAGACTTAAAAAATGTAATTTCTACATTCGCGAAAACTTAAAACCCTATAAAACATCGTAAATCTATTTATTAGAGACATTTTACGATTTGAATAAAATGTTTTAAATACCAATCGTCAATCAGAAGTTATCTCGGGAGAATTTAATGACATTCATAACACTCAGTTTAACCGACGGCAGACACGCATTAAGGGGCTTACTTCTATGATTGCGTTTGGAATATTAACTGTCTAGGAAATAATTTGAGAAATTTAAAGAACATGTTCCGTTTCAGCAAGACAAATACTGGTACAATGTTTCATCTTTTGGTAATGTAAGAATACCTATCGCACATCTAACATTGAATTATGATACAAAATGTCAATCATTTGGGGACTGTTAAATTTTACTGAAATACTTTGTCTTTCTTGTTATTAGTTTATTCACCACTTCTAATAACAGCGCTACAAGACAGCAAGGGACTCATAACAACGAGTGTGTGTTTGTTCAATTCCCGACATCCCCAAAAAGTATAAGACGCTTAAGACGCTTTCCTAAAGCAGTAATGGATTCTATTGATCTATAGCTTCCGTATATTGAAACAGCATGCAAGTTATAATACACATGGGATGAATAAAATACTCTAGAAAATGAATTTTGATCATTCTTTATTCTACCAAGTCGTTATATCGAATCCAATGGGAATGTCGTAGACACTACCAAGCACTTTCCTTAGACATTGTTTAATGTACAGCAGTTGAATTGGATATAGACCATGGACTATAGGAAGAAATAAAGGATAATGGATACAATAATAGACGATCGTAAAAGTAGACCGATATACTGTGATTATATTATTCTTTACTTATATTGATAATAGATGGAGAAAGATGCTAGTGAAGTCACATGTAAACATTTGTTATGTCAGATAAAGACGAGGGAGATTGTTGCATACATGTATACATGTACAGAGTTCCTGAAATTATGTAACGTCTTTCAAATGTATGGGAATGTAATCAGGATTTTGTCTAGTACTAGACTGACTACCCGACTAAATAATATTTTGACAGTCAATAAGCATAGCTTAATTTTCAATTTTAGCTAGATTTTATTTTGGGCTTGCGTATCTCCTATGTTTTAGGGTGCAAAGGGAAATATTTTCATGAAAACAGAGTAGGCTGACGAGTTGTCTCCTTCAATCAACAAAGCGTCTGTATAGACAGACTAGTCTAGTGCTAAAGGATAATAACAGATCGGATAGGGAATTTCGCACTGAGCAGAAACAGCAGAGCACAACGAAGAGAATTAAGAAAATCACGTACAAGTAAATGTCACTAGGACAACCAAACAAATGCAACTTAAAATGAAACTAAAGAGCTGCAAAACCACAACAACCTTCTCCGACAACCTTAGTTAGTCAAACATAACAAGTACAACAGTCAGCACAAACTTAGCAGGAATCACCTGGCAATACAGTACACTCGTACATGTGCATACTTTTTGAAAGAAATGAAACGACCCTATGCTGAACCACAAAGTTGCCAGAGGGCACATACCAGTAACAACTATGTTTATGTAAAAGCAACATTTTGTAACAAACTTGTTCTCTAAAAAGGCTGCTCCAAATATACGAGCATACTTAAACAAATACGTATGTACATAGAACGTTATGTACTTCGACGTGACCATGTTTATCTTCACATATCTCCACAGAAACGTCAAGAAATGAACATAATAATTTAAAGATATAATAGGGCAACACTTCACTGTATCTCAGCTTTAGAAACCACTCTCCAGAATAACTAGCCATACCGACTATAGCACCACAAGCAATATAAACATACGTACAGCATTACAGGATATATCAAAACGGTAGAAAGCCAACGCCAAATCAACAAGTCACTAAGAATTGCAAGCAATACAGAAGAGCCTTACCGGTTTTAAGCCATGGCCATTATAGATTATTTTTCAATGTTTCTGTTGCCATGTCAATCCCATTTTTTTAGAATAAAAAAAATATTCAGACGTGCATAATCGCCTTATTGCCCCCTATACACTTCCCAAATACATAAACCTAGCTTGGAAACTGTATGAGTTATGTCAGGTTCCAGACGGACGGACGGCAAACCTGACGGACGGACTGACGGACGGACGGCAAACCTATAGTCCCATCCGATTGAAAACCGGTAGGGGACTAACAAGGGAATACCTTCTCTGACAGATCACAGAAAAACATATCAACAAAAAGATTTAACAAAAAAAATGATTTTGCGAACACTTATGTGAATATGGAAGTAAGGTGTACTATGAGTTGAACCTCAACAGTCAGGCCACATTTGGAATCAGGGCGGATCATTTTCTTGTTCGGCTGTGAGTTGGGCACTACTTCTTTTTTAGGATTTCTGACAGCTAAAACTACGCATTGTAGTCGTTTGACCTTGGGAAATGGGTCATTCCGCTTGGACATTCAAGCCTTGTATGTGTTTTATGTTTTCTTTGCTCGGTTGGTGCGGTTAGGCATTGTGCTTTGTATGTTTTTAATGTTTTCTGTGCTCGGCTGGTTAAGTTGAGTGCTGTCTTCCCTGTCTGACTTAATATGATCTTATTGCATGACATATCCTAATATTGAGAGTTTGTCTTATTGAACTTAGGTGAAGAATAAAAAGGTGAAAACGGACAGGAAAGTTAACTTGTGTTCTCCCTTTGAGATGGTCTTTTCATTGAAGTGGACTTTGAGTGAGCTGTGACTGTTAACTTCCTATTTCAGTGAATATTGTCAATGTAATAATTAAAAGGTCGGTATTGGAGTAAGACGTAAATCTCCGACAAAGCAGACATTAATATTCCTAACAACTTTGGAAACGGAAAAATTAAATTGAAATGTGGTTCGTATTCCATGAAAACAAAATAGCATTCATGTTGTGTTCGCTTAAAGGTTAAGTGTCTGACACTTAAACAACGGCCTTGGAATTTTAGAGCAGGCATACACGTCAATGTAGCATGACTGGAACAATTTAACTACATTTTTGGGTATTTCAATTTTGACTGAATACTAAAATCACTTAATGTCAATGGGACACAATTATGTGGTTTTGATGGAAAAGACCACTTCGTGGGGACGTTATTTCAAGAATTTTGGATTTCTTGAAAATGGGCAAGCTGGAATTTCACACAAATCATCAGACATCAATCAAAAATCAAACAGATACAATAATTCTTTTACTCCATGTTAATATAAATATAAAACTTCCCAAAATCACAGTCTTATATCTCACTGAACATAAAAGCAAGTATGACAGCCACTGTTAACTTGACATATTATTAGTATAATTAGTCATTGGGGGATTTTATTTAGTGGTTGAGGTCATTCTTTTAATCCACGAATTTAAATCCCACACTAATATTATTGATTTTACAATACGCGGGTATACATTGCACGGTTGCGATTGAAATAAACCTCTTCTTATTCCCACACCAACGCCAGTACTGCTTATTTCTACGCCGATGTTTGGCTCATTTATTCAATTCTCAAAACTGGGACAAAGTTGATTATTACGATCAAGCACAATTCATATGCGAAAGCTGATCTTGTTTAATCGGACACTGGTGGATTACTAAAACGTTAGCTTATCGGCTTAATAGTCCTGTCAGTTGCAATGTTTTATGGGAACTAACGTAGAATACTAATTACGTTATTTCTCTGTTCCAAGTCCTGTTTCGGGATTTAGTTAGTTAATTGAGAATTGAAACAATGCTCTGGTACGATCTATGAATAGTAAAAAGCCAAGACAAGTATCATAATTATAATAGAAACAGTCTGTTTCTGAACAACAGTGTACTTTTAAGACGTACTATGAATACAACGGTGTACTGGTATTCTATATAGTTAAAAAGAGTTGCGACCATTTTGTACTTTTTGGAAATAGTTTATTAAAAAAAAGTTGAATTGTTTTTGAACATGGTGACGTACTACAGGCACAAGGCACGATGTGTTGCTCCAAAATATGCACACAGGTGCTTATAACTGTTACCAGCATTTAATCATTGTTGCAACATGTTTTGCCTTATTCAACATCAGTGTTGAACGTTTGAAAGTAAGTATATTATACAAGGTTAGTAATTCGTGATACACGGATCAAGTCGGGTGACTTGACCACTCGATCTTAGTGGACAGTTTATGCAAAGTATCTTAGTGGACAGTTTATGCAAAGTATCTTAGTGAACAGTTTATGCAAAGTTGTCAAAAAGAAAACAACAAATTGGACAGAGAAGACAGCACTCAACAGAAACATCATGCACAAAAGGCACACAAATGCAGTGGAAAATTGTTAGCAAGATGTAAGAAGAGTATATTAAGTCAGACAGGGAAGGCAGCACTCAACTTAACCAGCCGAGCACAGAAAACATTAAAAACACACAAAGCACAATTCCCAACTAAACAAGCACAGATCCGCCCAAGTCCAAGCTGTAGAAAAGTATAATAAATTATAACTAGCTGAATGACCCAGTAGAAAAGATACAGCAACCAAAAGGCGGAATGCCTACGCTGAATGACCTTGTAACAACAGTAAAACTGCTAAACTACATAGTGGAATTGGCGAATCATAAGATTTGATTGTTCCTGATTGATTTTTAAAGTTTGAAATTTCTATTGTTAACGAATCAGATACGACTCAGTTTAGTTATGTACGTGTTTTACTGATTATTTCATTTGCCATCAAAATTGCAGCGATGATCAGCCATTTCATGTTTACGATTCAACTTCATTACAGCTGCAGGCTAATGTATTATTGAAAACAAGAATTTTCTAAATATTTTAAACGAGGCTAAATGGCGGTTTAAATGCAATAGCAATCCTTAACTTGACATTCGATAACATTTCTCTCATCCAATGTGTTTATTATTGCTTCAATCATTTGCATTTGATTTGTTTGCGTTTAAAAGAGTGTCGTTGTTTTTAACGAAATCTATATATAGACTATATAAACGGACAGTTCAATATTTCCTTGACACAAGAACATCGGACAAGGCAGTTAAGGTGGCGTTATCTGAACGTTTTAACAACTTTTTGTTTTACAAATTCAGAACATTTAGCTAGTTTATCACGTAATAATGCGACACAAAGAGATGATTTCAGCTGAATTTCATGACAATGTGTCTTATTACGGATGTTTTCGCCAATGTAGTCGCATAAAGGGTTAGTTATATTTTTAAATGCTCAGATAGGCATAGCATGTCGTTGAACTATAAATAACTTTGTTTTATTTATAACATTTTCCTATGTTTAGCACTGTACAAATTTTCATCATAAATCAGACAAAGACTATAAAAGAATGATTATTCAAACTACATTATACACATTATGCTACACATATTGGTCTTTAAGGTGGTGCACGCGCCTTTTATCTAACGATCTAATTTTCTCCGAAACACCTTAAAACGACACAGAATAATCATCAGTTCTGAATCGATAATAAAATTATAAAAATGATATGTCACCAGGATACACTGTTTTCAAATGACTCATTATTGTATTTTGTTAATTGCATCTATATCATGCATATGGGATACTAACATATTCATTTTAAGATTTCTATTCTATTATAACACTTTTAAACAATGCATGATCTTTATGTATCGACAATAATTCAAAATTGCATATACTTTTAGATAGAACACCAGCTTAGAAAAATAATAGATAGGGGGCACCAGCGTTTTTTGTGCGTTATTCGCCAAAAAGTACTAATTTTCAAAATAAATTTCACTAATTAACCTAATTTCATATTGGAATAAAAAATAAAGTTTTATGAAAAGTATTTCAAAGTGTAGCTACTTCATATTACTAAATCACGCATTACATAATTTATATAAGCAGATGCATTTGAACAATTGTAGTGACTTATTGTACACCCATGTACTTTACAATAATTATTGTGCCATTCCCACACCCACTTTTATGCATCCAAAAAAGCCAAGAAAATAACCTAGTTTTCTAACAAGACCCGTACTTCTTGGCTCCAAACAAAAACAAACTATCAAGGCACAATTACACGTTCTGGTATTATTCCGGGTCATTTTCATGACTACAGCGGAACTACATAAGTACAAAAACAATTGTAACGCTCGTCGAAGTCGCCAATCCTACACGAACAAGAAGTTTTCTGCGGGAGACTTTGGTTAACAACCATTTTCTTACGCCAATCGAGATACGGCAACCGTGAACATCAGACCAATTTGTCGTAAGATTAGTGTCTATTCAATTCAATTCAACGTTCGTGTTCTGTATTTCGTGATAATGTTCTCCGGATAAAAAGAACCAAAACACCGATTGGTAATTTCAGATTAGTCGTACACGGCAAAATGTCAGTTGTTTCGTTGCGGGGGACATATTGCAAATCAGGAAAACAACTACTCAAGTATTTGAGCTAATGAGAAAGAATGGGTTTATGCAATGTTCACCTAATTATTTATTAAGGCGAACGCAAACTGTGCAAACTGGGGCAGACAAAACTCTTCTCATTTCGTTAATATTTGATTATCTGAATAATAAAACATTCATTCCGTAATAGGATAAAACCTTGACTTACTTAACTGCGAATATAATTGCCTTTTCAAGCTTCCTAACTAGAATCTATATGAACAAAAAAACACCAATTCGTTAAAGAATGTCAGCTGGCTCTGGTTAAGTTTGAGTGACTATGTTAGCAGGCTGTTAGAGTAGGTTCATAGCAGGCTGTTAGAGTAGGTTGTGGTATTTTTGTAGCAGTTTTGTTTCATTTTCGTCTGCTTATTTTATATGTAGTTGGCCCCGATGGTAATATGTGATTAATTTTCTTCGAGTGTTATTTTGCGTCCCTTGTGCCCTGCTGTTTCTGTTGAATTATACCTTCCCTGACCGATTAGTTATGATCGTTTTGTATAAAACAATCGTTAACGGGTGATCAAACTTATCTCCAAATGTCTGCGATTGCTTATAAAATAAAACTTATTGCTTTGGCCAGTAGGACAATAAAGTCATTTAAAAAACAACGTAAACTATCATGGAAACCGACATTACACATCGCAAGACTATGTTTTCTGTGCTCTGCTGGTTACGCTTACTTTCAGTCTGATTTTCTTTTTACTTCTTTTATATATTCATCAGAAATTATCTTTCACATTGCTACATTCCTTTGCTTAGATATCTACACCATCAGGTCATTCACATCTTCCAGACATGCTCAATTATTCCGAACGCATTCAGAAGAAAGTCGTTCCACAGCAGTATCCAATAACCCTATATTTGCTTACCCCCAATCACGGCTGGTAATCATTCCCTAGTCACACATGCCACTCAAAGACTTAGATTAAATAAGTATGTATCAATAAATGCTAGATATATCAACACATTTGTATCCTAGCTTCATCCTATAAAAAATCTCATTCCAATATTTATTAGATTCCTTTATCTGAACATCTACTTTTAGAGTAATAAATGAAATAATGATTGTTATAAAAGTGTCGATATACCAGTCTCAAATCAGCTTATAGGTACTACAACATGTCCAGAATCATGAACGAGTGGCTTTTTATTGCCATCGTTCGTTGGTTAGTTATTTCGTTAGCAGTGTCATAGGTCTTCTTAACGTCTTTGCTGTCGTCTTCCTAACTCACAATTGATCTGATAGTTGTTTAACCATATTACAGCATGTATATCGTCACTATTTACAATTGTTGCGCCAACTTGGTATTTATTAAGAAGTTTGCTAACCTTTCTTGTGTCGCATCTCTGTATACAATTATTTATCACCTATAGTCGTTTCTTACATTAAACCTATATTTAGAAATCACAAAATATGATAACAAGACGGACAGGTAACGCAACACTCAACAGAAACAGTACAGCACGAATAGCACAAAAAGAACAGTGTACAGGGACCATGAAAGTGTCCCCGATAAAAATATAAATACTGAGACTTGATGACTTTTGATTGATAATGTAAGATTGAAAACCATTGTTCTTGATTGTGTTGGAGCTTAAAGATGACCAAGTAATTAAGCAACTATGTAAACAAAGAGCACAATAAAGGCAAAAGGACAAAGGGCATAAATATATGAATATTACTTAATGCCAAAACGAACGCTTGGAAAAGGTACACGCATAAACATAAACGATGGACTAACATATTACTAGCCTTATTACTAATAACGGTCCTTGTAAACACGGATCGGGACTTAAAAATCTGGTTTAATCATGTCAAGGAATTCCATTGCCTTTACTTCACGCCACAATTCAACGTATTTACGTGGGCTGGTATTAATATTATATTTCTCAGGAATGATAAATCTGCGATCGGTTAATTGATACACAAATTGTCTAGAGTATTATCTAAGTGCCACGAACATGCGACAGTTACTGTATTAATTGCTTCACGGGAAGGTATCATGACAATTACTGTCTTTAAATGACAAATTAAAACAATAATTTTCATAGACATTTTGCAAAATGTCTACAGCATGTTAGGTCAAGGACGATGTACAGTCACACATGGTGAAAAGGGCAACCTGTGAACACAGACTTTTAAATAAACAACATATGTGCAAGGAACACAATTTTATCTCCCATTAGATAATGTGCTATGTTATTTGAGTACAAAGGATCACCCATTAATAAAGGGAGAATAGTATGGTTTCCATGGGGGCTCTATACACATAGCTTTGGCTTATAGCATTTACTTCCTGATGTATGGTAGCTTTTGTAAATGATAATGTTTCGCCGAATGTGTTTTGTTGCTGTTTATTTATGTGTAATTATGGTTTGTTCAGAAATTAATAATGTAAGACCTATATTATGGCGCGTTCAATGGCTTAACACACGGACCTCTCGCGGTCTATGCGAACTTTCTACCACTATACACCAAGACTGTTTGTAAACGTTGTTTGTAGCATCGTATTCTTTGTATGTTCGTTTGGTCTGTATCAAACAGAGATAGATAAGGTCCACAATCGAATGCATCTTGTCTTTACTTGACGTCTCCATTTTCCTTATGCAATATCTGCTTTGCTTTTTCAAGTTATTCAAAATCTCGAGTGGAAGAGGTTTTACAGCTTCCATGAAAGACAGACTAGGCCGAAAATAATAGATAAACCTCTCTGCATTATGGAAGCTCTTCCGTCAGCCCAAGCAATTTTATGTAGTAAATTGTCATGTGTTTCCTTTGTATTTCTTGCGTGCTTTCTATCATTATACTATTATAGTCAATCTACATCTTAGGAGCCATGCATGGATCACAGACAGAAGAACGACAGTTATTACAACAATTTACACAAATCAAATGGCGAGCCCGGAGATGACGGTAGTTAATTATCAAGTTCCCATGAAGATAATAGTGTTTTACAAGACAGAAAGAACACTATTGGGATAATTATTTTATTATGATGACTCTTTCTGTCAATTTTGTCTTTTTTAACCCCTCATTACGTCTTAGAGTAAGTCTTAAAGAATTATAAGTACTAAAGGCATATATTTGGCATTTGTATATTTTAGCAGCCTTGATAGCATAGTGGAAGAGCGTCCGCTTAGGTCGGTCGCAGACATAAATGTACCGAGTTAAAATCCATTTTCAGAAAGGCGTCCGTTCAACCGACTGTACATGTTACCCCCCGATAATAGAGTCAACTGTTACACATACCGAAGTCGTTAAACTGGAACTGGCATTTCTTCCTTGCTTGATGCTCACTTTAGTTGGTTAACTGATGGATCGCATGATGTCTGGATAAATTGACGGGGTATCCCCATATAACTGAAGTAGTGTTGACCAGTTGTACTTTTCAACAAATTTTCAAAACAAATATTGTGTAAATTGCCGTGTACTGTGTACATGTTATTATAAATTTACAGACTGTTAATCTTAGAAAGTCTTGTCGTATTATTTGTTTTGTTTATACAACAATTTGAAAATACAAAATGTAACGCAAATAAATCATTTTCATTGTTTCATTATTATCTCTTGTAATTTTTACATAATTTGTTATTGTGAACAACATTATTTTGCAATCGATCTTATTTATTTCATTTTTCATAAACTGTTTGTATGAAATATAAGATAAAAGGAACGTAAGTGCTAAAAGCTATTAAAAGTCATCATTTTGTCTATTATAAACTGTACCATATTAAATATCGACTACGTTTATCAATTTTAAACGAAATTTGACTAGTTGCGGAAACTATTTTTCACTTCAGCGCAAATTGTTAGGTATCTAATATCATTAGAAGCATATTGCCTCTTTTATTTTGCTGATATCATTATTGCCTAATTTACATGTTTTATTGTGTGACTGCTGTCGGTATAAATCTTTCTGAGCATTTAGTTTCTCGTCGGTGGTGTATTTTGTATGTATAGTGGTGCACCATCTAGGGCCTGTTCGGATCATCTGTGTTAAGAAGCATGAACACTTATGTTTGTTTGGTGATCTTGCTCAGGTCGCGGACAAGGATTGCTCTGTCTCATTTAAGCAGGTTTGGTTAGTGACCGTTCTTATGTTTTTTTGGTTGTTCTTTGGTTTTGTTTTGTTTGGTTATTGGTCTTCCTGTCGCCTGCTTTTTAGCGTATTCGTGTATCATTGTGTGTTGGGTATTGTGACGTATTCTTGTGGTCAGTGTTTCTTTTCTTGTTTATGTGTCCATTTTTTGTGCTTTTCTTGCACAGCTGTTTCTGTTGAGTGCTATATATACCTCATCTGTCCGATTAGTATTAACTTTAGCAGATCTAGAGTACGTACACAATTCCGAACTAAATATTTTTAACGATGTATATCACTCACCAAAACCGACATGTTTACCAAAATAAGAAATGATTGCTAGTTGGATTTCAAACAAGTAGCTTTTGATAAGAAAAGTCTCACATTAATGTTTGTTAAGTCACATGATTTTATATTTTAATCCACAAGCGCCGTCAGATTAATGTAAGACAATGCCCGATCGTGTATCATGTTACAGCTGAACAAGTCTGATAGAGCCAAGGAAAAAAGGAGCACAAAAACAACATTAATTTCACCGCATCAGTTCAATTCAGTTTTATAAGACAAAACACAAGACAAGCCGACTTCAATTGAAGATCAAACTGAACGTTACCGTCAACATTTTGCAAACCTGAATGACGTGAGCAGGGTGTTGATAACATATTCAATTACCGTTTTTAGATATTTTAACTGAACAGTGATTATAAGATTGACAGTAAGATCGCTGAAATGTTATTTGAAGGCGTGTATTTGAAAATGTAATGGTACTACTACAATGAGAGCTGTCATTGATTCGATCCGAGACATATCGACGATTCCGATATATCTTAATACAAGTATCGACGATACATCGATATATCGACTTGCACATACATACAGGCACATTATTCATGGTTCACTTATTTAACCGTTCTACATTTTGTATATTGCGTTTAGATTCAGCTTTTGTCAATAGTAGCTTCAGTTTGAATTTAGATTTGGACAATTTCGAAACTAACTTTCATTTAACCAAGACAAGTGTTAAATGCAGGAAAATTGAAGATTTGTGGTGGTTGTAACCATTTTCTCACGTATCGATATTTCAAAATGTGAATCAATAATCAATCGGGCAAAATATATCATCGATACATCGATATCGCTTCTATCGATGAACCGATAACAGCTCTACGACAATGTATCTGATACATTCGTAGAACATAATTTGAAATTTACATACTTTTTAGTAAAACTGTCAGCAAGAAAACAATTAAAAATAAAATAAATCGCAGTATGAATGACAAGGTAATTTTTGTAGCTGCATGATTATGATATTTACAGTGATTTTTAAGCTTTTTGGTACTTTTTTGGGACAGCTAAATAAAGGACTTGTAGCTTTTTAGATGCATGTTTTCCTTTTCTTGGGCCCTATAATAATCACCTATTTGTTAAATTATTTTTATTTTGTTGACAGCATCAAAACTCATTTGTGCGGCTGCAAGGTTGTATCATTTATATTGTACAATGATTCTTAAACTTGATAGGACCTTTTGACAGCTGAAAACAAGGACTTTCAGCTGTCTGACAGCTGAATCTTGGACTTTTAGCGGTTAAGTTTCATTTTGTCGTTCAGTTTTGTTTTTGACATTGTGCCGTGTGATTGTTGTCTGTGTTATTTCATTGACCACTTTCTATCAAGCTTAACCCTCATTATATCTCTTGGTTGCTGTGTATAGGACGCTCTGTTGTGTAAATGTGCTATTCCTTGGTTATCATACAATGCCAAATCTACAAGTTAGGCAATCCACAAAACCACAACTAGAGAGAATACAATTTATTTCGATTTTGATCACATATTGCTCTTAGTTTCCAGACGACAATATCTTGATTAATACAAGATGTTCATTTATCACGAACTTCTGTGACAAGTAGAGTCGTTAATACTCCTTTGTTGTTAGATACAGTCACATATAGTACATACATCATTTATATATCCATTCATTTATCAGAGGTTTACAGTCAAACTTGTATTTATACGTATTCAGTACATACATATTTTACTCAGCCTTTCATTTATTCATGGTTTACGGTTATATTTGTATAGGCCATCATTATTTATTCTGTCTAACAGTTTCTGACAGCTAAAACTATTATAGCCGTTTTACTGTTGGAACTGGGTCATTCAGCTAGAGCATTCAGCTTTTTGATAGCTAAACTAATTCATTCTACTTTTCGATATCTTGGACTTGGGCGGATCTTTACTTGTTTAGTAGGGCACTGTGCCTTGTATGTGTTTTATGTGATCTATGCCCGGTTAATTCAGTTGGGCATTGTGCCTTGTATGTTTTTTATGTGATATATGCCCGGTTAATTCAGTTGGGCATTGTGCCTTGTATGTGTTTTATGTGATCTATGCCCGGTTAGTTCAGTTGGGCATTGTGCCTTGTATGTGTTTTATGTGATATATGCCGGGTTAGTTCAGTTGGGCATTGTGCCTTGTATGTTTTAATGTTTTCTGTGCTCGGCTGGTTCAGTTGGGCATTGTGCCTTGTATGTTTTTAATGTTTTCTGTGCTCGGCTGGTTCAGTTGGGCATTGTGCCTTGTATGTTTTAATGCTTTCTGTGCTCGGCTGGTTCAGTTCGGCATTGTGCCTTGTATGTTTTAATGCTTTCTGTGCTCGGCTGGTTCAGTTAGGCATTGTGCCTTGTATGTTTTAATGCTTTCTGTGCTCGGCTGGTTCAGTTGGGCATTGTGCCTTGTATGTTTTAATGCTTTCTGTGCTCGGCTGGTTCAGTTGGGCATTGTGCCTTGTATGTTTTAATGCTTTCTGTGCTCGGCTGGTTCAGTTAGGCATTGTGCCTTGTATGTTTTAATGCTTTCTGTGCTCGGCTGGTTCAGTTGGGCATTGTGCCTTGTATGTTTTAATGCTTTCTGTGCTTGGCTGGTTCAGTTAGGCATTGTGCCTTGTATGTTTTAATGCTTTCTGTGCTCGGCTGGTTCAGTTGGGCATTGTGCCTTGTATGTTTTAATGCTTTCTGTGCTCGGCTGGTTCAGTTAGGCATTGTGCCTTGTATGTTTTTAATGTTTTCTTTGCTCGGCTGGTTCAGTTGGGCATTGTGCCTTGTATGTTTTAATGCTTTCTGTGCTCGGCTGGTTCAGTTGGGCATTGTGCCTTGTATGTTTCAATGCTTTCTGTGCTCGGCTGGTTCAGTTGGGCATTGTGCCTTGTATGTTTTTAATGTTTTCTGTGCTCGGTTAGTTCAGTTGGGCATTGTGCCTTGTATGTTTTAATGTTTTCTGTGCTCGGCTGGTTCAGTGGAGTGCTGCATTTCCTGTCTGACTTACTTTTATCTTTTTTCATGTGTAGTAGATCTAATGTATATGGCTTGTATGATATTGATAGCTTCCGTCTTTAAATCATTTGTGCGGGTGCAGGTTTGTACAATTTACAGTGATTCTTAAACCTTTTAGGACTTTTTGACGGCTGAAACTTTTTATCGTTCAAGTTTGTGTTGGACATTGTGCCGTTTGCTTGTGGTCTGTGTTATTTCTGTTGTTTGTGTTTAGTTGGTTCTGTTGAAAGCCGCCTTTCATGTCCGATTTTCATTATCTTTATTTAAATCAATGCTAGTGAATAAGCTTACAGAAATATTCAGAATCAAGTTGTATTCATTACAGTAACACATTGACTTTTACCATATTTTTTTACAAATTTTTATACATTCATATATGGTACATAATTATCTACATCAATTAATATATTCTGAAAAGGATAACATCGGAATATTTAAATCTTTTGATGATCTTCTCCTTGAAAATGTCATGCGCCTTACGACTAGGTCCCACTGAGCATTTTTGGCCTCGGCGATGTACACCTGGTTTAGATTAATGAGCTATCAGGACATCGGGAACAGGTTCTCGTGGGCTAGGAAAGCATTGGGGAAGTCATGAGACAGTTTGTGAATCGGAAGGAATTGTGATGAATCGGTTGGTATCTGACGAAATCGAGAGAACATCGCCGATGGGTAATTCCTCAGTGAAACCTAGGCTTTATATAAATTGACGATGACCTTCAAAGTAGAAATACTTTGAAATGAAGACAATGTTATCGAAGGCCAACAAACATGAAAAACAACTCGAAGGTATGACTGGCTCGAAACTTTCATGAACACAAATACAACACGTGTGTAAGTACATACGTGAAATTAAAAATGTCAGATAGAATAAGAATTTCCAACCAAATTCTAAATCCATCAGAGTTCACTGAAATGTATGGTCTTTATTTTGTGTTAACTTCACTTCGCAGTGAGTGTATAAATATATGACAAAATCGTATGATCTCAAGCATTTTGTCATGGCACTCGGTTGTAATGGGGATATATATTATGAAACACCCTGTATTTGGAACTGATGTAGGTAAACTCCTTCCGGATTCGTTTTCTTTTTCTCTTAATCAAAAGGCCAGCAGCTAATTTCAAGTTTCAAATGTCTATTTCATTCCAGGAAAGCCTAATTAATTGCCTTTCTCTGCAAATCAATTTACCGCCAATTCAATTATCAGTTCATTAGTACTGTAGCAATCAGCAAGAATTGAGCTGTAGTAACATACGGTAACATACGGGGCAACATATATATACCAGAACATTTTAAAAGAGAGTTGATTTGTCTTATTTTGGTTAGCCTTGTTACACTTGCATAGTGACTATCGTGTTGACCAAATTGACGCGTTAATCAATATTGACATTTTGAAATGGGACTTCTTAGCTTTTAAGTTTCATTTTTTTCTTGTTCATTGTGTTTGTAATTTTTTCATGTGCTTATTTGTGTGCCTTTCGTGTATAGGATAGACAATGAGTATCGCTGGTTATGAGATTCAGACGGAGAGCTTCAGCGAGCAACTAAGGATCAATATCACAGGTTATTTAGCTCAAAAGTGTTGGATACGGGATTTAGACGATAGCAATACTGAGCTGTGATTGGCTATTTGCGGCTTATAGCGGTCTAATGATGCTTTCCCTGTTAAAATTGTTACATCTAAAATAAGGAGTTTACTTTCACGAAAGTGTATAAAAGTTTAGACTTTCACAAACAGGAATGTCTTGTTCGTTTCCAGCTTCTGTCTTATCACCAAAACAAAGCCAGTTAACAATCACGCATCGCGTTCGGTTAAACTCTAGATTGAAAAACTAGCCAATAAAAACCGGCTTTTCAAAAGCATAACACGGCAAGTAGCCAATGAAAACCGGCCTTTCAAATGCAGTCAGGTTTCTCGCAGCCATTTTAAATATATAGTGTATTAAAAGCCTATAACATAACACAAATCAATTAACTTGAAACCAGCAAATATTTTGCATCTACCTCAATATCAAGGTCAATTTTTATTGTTTTGCTCTTTACTAACCTCAATTTTGAAACCAACTTAATAATAAGAATAACCAAGAAGGTATCTGAGGATGGTCTCGTTATAGGGGTTTTAATGTACATTCATATTTACATGTATATTAAATATGAGCACACACTTTGTGGGAACGCATTTATCATCAATAATACATGTATTAATCCTTATTTAGTTATATAATAACGTGATATTTATAATTAAATATGAGCACATACTTTGTGTGTATATGCATGTACAATCAATAATATCAATCCTTATTTGGTCCTATATTAACGTAATATAATAACGCCCACATTCATATACTGATGGAAGGAAGCCAAAATGCCAATTAAGATCATAATAATAGAACTAATTTGACGTACGATACCCACCATAATGTATGAGCCATTGTGATAATGTTGCCTTTAAAGCCTAGGTCACACTAAGCATATTTTTGCCTCGGCAAAGTACTCCCGATTTAAATTAATGAGCTATCACGACATCGGGAACAGGTTTCTCCTGGTCTAGGGCAAGCTTCGGGGAAGTCATGAGACAGTTTCTGATATAGGAAGGAATGTGATGAATCGGGTGGTATCGGCAGAAATCGGGATAACATCGCCGATGTGGAATTCGTCAGTGGGACCTAGGCTTAAGTTAGAATATTGAACGACAGTACACGTACAACATGGTGGGGACGTGATATGGAATTTTCATTTTAAGAGAAAAAAGTAAACTTTGGTTTGAAATCTCACCAACAATATTTTAGTCAAATAGAGACTACCCAGTAACATTTGTATGACACCAGGAATGTCTGTTTTTGTCCGTTTCCGTCAGCTGTAAACTTACTCTAATACCAAACATGGAATGACTCTATTCTTTGGCAAGTTAAACCCAAAGAGTTTTCAAGCAGCCGACACAAGTTAAGTATTTTAATACTGTACAAGCACAGACATTTCAAAGCTACACAGAACTGACGACAGCGCCTACTCACCCACACAAGAGACAGACACTCAACAAACCGTATCCACCAAAAAAGGATATATTCTATTTCAAGTACGCCCATATCGCTGGCTTAGAATTAGAAGGTAAGTACTACTTACGACCTTTAAAGACTCATGCATATTTGAAATCTGCATCTCAAGGCGCTTCTTATGAGCCTTGTTTCATGAAAATCGGAATTTGTTATGTTGACCAAACTGAAGTTTAAAAAGTTTGTTTTTCCATAAGTAAAGAGTAGTTTTCCGATATAGGTAAATTTACAACTTGGGTAGCTAAACGAGGGGATTAACTTCATAAACTCTATGGTTAAAGTACATAAACATGCATAACCTAGAAATACACCTATAGTTTGTTCTTTTTTCTTAAAATATTGATTATATACTTACGACCTTCTAATTCTAAGCCAGCGATATACTGTTCCTCACAGCGAACGACACTAAGTGTGGTGCGAGTCCTGACTTCCATCTGAAGACCATTACAGATAATAGAACGTATAATTACAGTAACTAGAGAGGTGATAACCTTGCTACAAATATGATTATAATGCATAGTGATACTAAATGTCACCCGTATCTTCTGATGTTTATAGACAATAACATGATACGAGATAGGTTAGGAAAAGAAAACCCCCGAGGCTGATAAACGAGGGAAATAATACGGCTGCAGCTCGAGCGATCACACATAGACGAGAAACTCGCGCGACGTTCTGAGACACTGCAATCATAATATCGACATCTTTGATATAGTATATTCATGGAAAACTTCACAACAAATTCATCACTTTGTACTTCGAATGTTCGCTCTCCAAATAAAACTCGATAGACAGAAGGAACGTATGCCTATATATAATATTAATAACAAAGCATTGCTTGATATGAAACTGATCGAATGTAAAAATTCACTTAAAGATTATGAATTAGATAATAACAAATTGGACAGTAAAGGCAGCCCCCGTCAGAAATTGCAGATCACGAAGGCCACAATAAGATAACATATAAATATCACTGTTTACTAGGGACAAAAATAAAAAAGAACAATAAAGAAACCCCGTCCGGGTTAACTGTGCGAATACTCAAGACTAATACGGATGTCATTAGAATAATTTCCATTCTTTGCCAAGAATTAGAACAACAATTGGGGTTATCCTTTTCCATCCCTTTAAACAGACGTTAAGATGATAATAAACTGTAATATTATTTTAACGTTTGCAAAATAGTCGATACATAATAGTCATTGGATCAATTTGCACTAAATGAGTTTGGTTCAAAGATATGCTACCAGTAGGCCAATATTCAAGGTAAAAGCCCATCAAATCTATAGAAAAGTGCTTACTAATGTGTCACCAACACAAGGAATTTTGACATCGATTGTATTGAACTAGTGTGTTTTAGTGAGAAGTTATTATCTGGATATTCTTCAAACCATTTTGCAGAGGTTTAAAAATATTTCATAATTTGAGTTCAACACCGTTAAGTTAAAACTTAATCCCTTCTCTAAAACAACTCTCAAGTGAGTAATTTGAGCAATACATTGAATGTCATAAATATGAAAGAATTACAGGGAAAACAACATTTACAAGACAGTGCCTCTACACACAGATCTTGAGAAATATAAAGTCAAACATGTGATATAGACCACTGCGAATAACGATTACTGCATTATAAAACCTGTCTGCAAAAAACACTTATTAGTCGCATACCGGTTTTTAACCGGATGGGGACTATAGGTTTGCCCTCCGTCAGCCAGTCCGTCCGTCAAAAATCTTGATCCCGGTATAACTAAATTTCCAAGCTAGGTTTATGAAATTTGGCATGTGGATAGGGAAAATTAAGGGGATTATGCCCGTCTAAAAATTTTTATTCTGAAAAATTGTTGTTGCCATGGCAACATACACATTGAAAATAATCTATAATGTTCACGGCTTAAAACCGGTAGGGGACTGCAGTATTACTTATTCTTAGTGACTTGTTGTATCTGCCCTTAAACCATCTTTACACCACCATACCAGCTTTTGCTGTTCCCAAATAGTGATAATTACGGCCATGTTTGATTATTGTATACCATATTAGAATACGAGAATGATGGAGTTCGACAAACGGGTGCCATGGTGGATAACCTAGTTACTATAAATAATACATGGGCATGGACAGTGTATACATTATTAACAGTTTATGAGAATAGTAAATAGTATAGGTGACTACATCATTGATATACATAGACTATAGGGTTAATTAGTTATCAATTGTATTTAAACAAATCCTTACATATTCTAAATGTAATCTTCTTACTATACATATCGTTATAACAAAACACAGGAGATTAAATAGTTCCGTATCACGTGGTCATGAAATAGTAGCGGATAATATCTGAGGTATTCCAAATTAAATATGACTTACATAAAATACACGCTGTAATTTCACAAGTTCTCCCTAAATACTGTTTGTTTTAAATCACAATATGAAATATGGAACGCATGTTCGGTACGTCATATTCATATTTTCATGAATACTACATTAAGCAATACGACAATCCGGAACGGAAACGTGCTAGAAAAATGATTTGACCCGAATTCAATGACGTGTCAATTTCATTATATAGTTCGTACAGGAAACAGAAATATGGGACACTAGCATGCAAAACAAAATATTGGATTGATGCAAAAACATCATTTAAAGACCGTAACAATAAAAATGTAATAACAAATTGGACAGGCAAGGCAGCACTCAATTGCAACAACGGACCTCAAAATGCACATAAAGGAACCAACAAAAATAACAATTCCATAAAAGCACACACCACACTAACAAACACAGGAATGAACAAGAAAAAATAAAACGTAATAGCTACAAAGTCCATGTGTCAAAATTAAGAACAATTTCAATCGGGCGTTTTGTATTACACTGTGCGATTTGGCCTGTACATATGACAATACGCTGACGTGTATACAATGTGCTATATAAGGGGCACAACGGGGTTCAATTAACTTAATATCTGGAAGAGTTATTGGATATTCCTGACTTTTTAAATGCATCTCCTCAAAGACCCGATTTAACAAATAATAGTGATATCTTGTTGCTGAGAAGTGTGCCGATGCGAAGATTACTTAACTTGAATGCATAATTCTCAAAAGAAAAAAACTTCCATCTGATAGTTTATTACACAATACATATTATATTCTAATTTGAAATCTAATTGACTTTCACCTTATGATACAATCACATACAACAACGATCCGTAAACTGCAAGAGAACATAAAAAGGACATCTCGCAATTTCCTATTTAATGTTTTTATTCCTGTGGCATAGTTTATGCCACATGGAGACAGCACTTTGACACGAGAACGGTATTTTGACACGAAAACAGTTTTGACACGATGAATAACCGAACATCTCTCTCGTTACTTGTTTGCTTGAGTAAAATGTTAAAGGTAATAGTATCGTTATACAGTCAGATCTCGATACAACGACGCTGTTTGTTTCCAAGAAAAATGTCGTTATAACGAATATGTCGGTATACTGAATTGATACAAAGAGCATTTTAATACTTTTGTCCCCAAATTTGATGTCAGTATAATGAATTTGTCAGTATATCGGGTGTCGTTATATCGAGATCTGACTGTATAATTCCGAGACATTATTCACAAATCGCATACACCAGATGTGAGTGTAGATATCGCTCTACCCATTTTTTGTCGAAAGTCTTTGTCGTAGGTTATCCAGCGAACTCGCAAGCATGTGCAAAACATAATGACCAACAACCAAAAATAAATCGTTTCATTGGTCAATTCCACTCTCGATTTGCGTATGAACACTGCGTCGTATAGTAAATTTTATCAAATGCGGAGGCTTTCAACATCATTACTTCAGCTTTTTGAATGCTGAAACTAGGTCATTCAGCTTTTTTATTGCTGAAACTAGGTCATTCAGCTTTTTGATAGCTGAAACTGAGTCATTCAGCTTTTTGATTGCTGAAACTAGGTCATTCAGCTTTTTGATAGCTGAAACTAGGTCATTTAGCTTTTTGATAGGTCATTCAGATAGATGGGATTTGGGCAGTTCAATTTCTCGTTCGGTTATGTCTTTGGCTTTGTGCCGTGTAATTGTGGTGTGTAATGTGTTTTTTTATGTTTTCTGTGCTCGGCTGTTTAAGTTAAGTGCTGCCTTTCCAGTCTTTCGTTTACCTTTTTGCAATGTTATCATAATTTAGTTTCCGAAATAATTGATTTAAAGGTATTTGATTGATTTACAACTGGCGTAATGTAAATTGTATGAGGTACATCGATTGATACACCCTAAAACCCACGACGAGAATTAATCATACATACTACGAGTATACGAGACAAACAACAAGACACGATTTTCTTCTCGACAAGTTGATGTATCTTGTGTCTCAACCAGTAAACATCAATGGTCAATGCAATTGATAGTCACTGCTTGCCTACACACCATCGTTGTTTCCATCAATGACAAAAATGTTGAATCAGTGATAGCTTTCCAGCGAAAATCTTTGTTTTTATTGTTTTCTACCATTAATCTCTAAGACAGTAAAACATTTACCGTGTTCATTGCTGACTAAGTCAGACGCTAAGAACGATCATTCCTGTTTCTCTGGAGGTATTCTTGTAACGACAATAAAGTAGCTATCTCATCAATTTTAACAACATGATAAAAACAGAGCGAATCCCAGCTGATCTTGTTTTTCCTTCGTAGATTTCACAACAACAATCTGCCGCTTCTAGTTCTTAAAGGTATCCGCCTAACATTTTCAAAAACCACCTAAATTGCAATTTATGTCCATTAAGTGGTCTTATTATAAGAATTGAGAGTTTGTGAAGCTTGTAAGGCAAAATAAATAACCAACCAAAAAATGTTGTAAAAGGGCTCTTATTAAACCCATAAACATAATAACACAATGTAATTTTATAATAACACATTGTAAAATTTATATAATACAACAAATGTACAGGTTAGAAAGAAACAAATACAGAGTATCTCACAAACTCAAAAGTAGCTCCAATGATATGTTTTGTCTTATCTGGGTACTAAACAACTGCCGAAAATAAAAGACACAGGAAATGTGTCTTTATGACCGCCCGGTACCTAATTAAGAAATGATAAAGTTTAGTTTTGTTCAGTGTGTCTTATTTTTTAATCGTGTAGGGTTATGTGCTCGGATGCGCAGTAATTAAACCACGAGTCATTAAAATATGCACGGAACAATGCGATACTTTAGACCGTTATGAATATGGATAAAAACAAGGTTTGTGTGTTCGTTATTTCGATACTAACATAGGAAATAATGTAAATTTTACAACCTAGTAATCCATTGTTTGGTTGTGCAACATTTTTTCAGAACTTGACGTTATTTGTCTTAGTAGATGACGTCAAAAGGTGGACGACGTCATCGATCGATTGTACATTGTTGTAGAAACAAGTACTCCTTGAAATCCTCTATCTGCATACCAGTATACGTGTATAGAAAATGGTTGTGATCAATAGGTTGTGTTAGAATGGAGTTCCGATGTCATTTAGTCTGTTACGGATGGGTTTCGACACACATTCTGTCCATCTAATTGAAAGGCGTCATTAGACATTTACTAGTCATAGAACACGCAATGTGAGTAGACGTCAGAGCTATGAATTATATTTCAAACAAATCAAACCAATAAAACCCTAACCAGTGATAAACTGTTTTGAATATTTTCATACCTATTGCGTCTTTTGGCATATTTTAAAATAGCTTCAATCGTCCTTTAAAAAGCTTCGACTAAATTAGGTGTAACACAAAAAATATACAGGGAGAGCTGATATTGACGTGCAACTGGAGGATCAGGTATCCACCTTTAAAACACACACAATGAAGCAATGAATTAAATCGATGAAACGTCAAAAGAATCCTAACAAAGTTAAAACGTCAATACAATGTAACACAACATTATGCAAAGCTGAACATCACCAAATTGTCAACCAGAAACAGAGAACGTATAAATAATGCATGAGATATATTATCAGAACGCAATAAACCACGAATGCACAGCGGAGACATTTTGTATAATAATGTGCATAATTATTACCTGCAGCCATGGCAACAGGACTATATTTAATTCAAAAAAATATCTGAGACGTTAATCAAAATTAAATTGGCAACCTAGTTTTTGGATACCACTTATGCATTCTTCAGTACTTCGTTTTTGAAACAAGCTGGTCATCTGCATCTTAGACGACTATAAGCCGCAAATAGCCAATCACAGCTCAGTATTGCCCTCGTCTAAATACCGCATTTAACACTCTTGAGTTGAGTAACTTGTAATTTTGATCCTTTGTTGTATTGATCATATTGCTTGGAGCAAATTGAATAATTTGGTCAGAAATACAAAGTACAACTTCTTTAATGTGCTTGAATAACCGTACATGTACAAATTCGTCAGTCATGTGGTCTAAGTTGCTGAAGTTCGCCGTCTAAATCTCATAACCAGCGATACTCACTGTCTATCCTATACTTAACATTGAATCACGCCCGACACCCACCCTGTCCTTGTTATCAATTACTGCAAGGGTGTAATAGAGGACAAGTCAGTCAATGAAATAAAAGAAAGATACTTTTATCCCATTTTAGTATGGCTGGGTACAGGCGATTACCATAGTCTCGTCTGGTTCGATTATCTACGAATGTCCGGTTTCTCCATATTTACGTTAGATTAGTTTCAAGATGGTGTAGATTAAAAAAGAATAAAAGCGAACTAGCTTTGTTTCGACCATAATTTAACCATTTAATGTTGTTGCAGTCTTTAGTTGAACTATTGTGACCACGGTAAGCGCCCAAACCAAGCCATTAACCACCCTTGTTCTTCCACACTAGCAGACGCTTTATCATTCAAATAGGTATTTCAACCCTTTTACTGTAGAAACTAGGTCATTCAGCTTGATAAAATGACCCCACACATATAAATGGCTCAATCCAACGCTAACAAATGAAGTACAAGACACATACAAAACCTAAAGACTACTAGACATTTACTTTAGGCTTTCGAACCGATTGAAAATAAAACAGCACAAAACATTAAATGTAACAACTGAAATTAAGGAGCGGATCAGAGAAAATGAACAAGACATGAAATTGGAGAATTGAAATCCTACGAAGTCATAAAACTAATGGAAGGGAATAGATACCAGAAACCACATACGTGCACGAGACGATAAAAATGAAACTAAAACAAGAAATGGGATGAGTAACAGAAATTACCAAAGAGGACTATTGAATGTATCAGACTAATGCGAATAAGATGGTCGAATGAAACGCAAGTGAATGGTGGGTGTTATGGCAACGAATACAATAAATTGGGGGGGGGGGAGAATAAAATGTATGAAGGTGGAGGTAACTCACTTATACAGCTGCACTGGTGATCAGTATACATTGTTAATGGGTGACATAAGATGGTATGTGTAAATAACTTTTAACAAAAAAATAATAATTTTAGGCACTTTTAATGTGAGATGAAGGATGGGATATACTACAATACAGTACAATATTTATTTTAAGTCGGATACATTTACAACAAGGAAACATTAGCTATGTATAGCTATTGTCCGACATATATATCCGATATAGAGTGATTTGGAAATAACAAGGGGTGCAATCGATGAATTTCTCGCGCTATTTGACATAATGAAGCAATGATGAAAGAATAACGTTATAAAAGAGAGTGCCACATGGACACGTTGTGAAGACATCTTCCCTTCAAACAGATCGCAAGAGAGAAAGAAAACATTAACTACAAAAAACACGAAGAAAACCTTTCTCTGCTTTTTTTCTCAAAAGAAAACAAAATCTCAATGAAAAATGTATTAGCTACCTCCCGAATTGTTAAAACTTCCATTTGGTATACAGTCGTATTAGTTGTCGATCCCAAATTCTACGACGAACATTAAAATCCCCCCTAGACAAGCAAACGCATTAAAAATGTCGAGCAAGTAATTTCTGTGTCATTTAAAGGAGAGCAACATGTAATGAAATCTCAGGTTTTACAAATGGAACGTCTGGGTGTATAATAGCTTGTTGCCGTGTGTTATCACCAAGGTTTCAGTATGAAGGAAATAGTGTCATTAGTCTCGTTCATCACAGTATGGATAGGCTTGTTACGTTTCAGAAATCCTCACGCACATAAATTAGTGACTCTGGTATATACATTCGTTTCGATATTAAACTGTTTAAGCACTTGGGCCTTTTTTTGGTCGGATACCCCTCCTCATGGTAGATCATTTCACAACCTATTTTTATTGAAGAGGAATGTCTTGGGAGTTGGGAAACGATGGTTGTGAGTCTGAGACCAATATAGGTCATTATGAAAATCGACTTTTTATGTGTGTTTTTTTTTGGTGTTTTGAGAGTTAATTTTATGACATATAAACGTCCATGTAAACGTTAGTACATTTTCAATTTGCCTTGTTGTTATGTTACAGTATTGGCAAAGAGTGTGTATGTTTTAGGATATAAAACATTCAACTAGCATGGGACAGTCTAAGCACTCACTAAATTTGTTCGATCGTACGTAAACCTTCAATCTGCCGTTTTGTTACGTTATAGTATAGACAATGAACATTTTAATTTTAATAGTCAATAAAGCACTAAACATTATGTTAAAGAAGGACTTGGTAGTTTTTTAAGTTCAATTTGTTCTTGTTCATTCTTTGTGTGTTGTCATTGTGGCATGTACTGAAGGTATGTGTTTTTGTAGCTGTCAAATTCCAGTTTTGACTAGTACTTGCGGTCTGTGGTTTTTTTGTGTGTGCTCTTTTTGTGCCGTTCTTTCTGTTAAGTGTCACCTTCCCTGGTCCATTTGTCTTTATCACTGAACCCGTTTAATACACAAGTTTCTTCTTATTCAATCGATTAGCTATTTTGTTATATCATAGTATCGGTAATAAACATGCATGATTTAGTCAATATCACATTGGACATGATCTTGGATAGTTTCAGCACTCAATCGTCTTATTGAATCGATTTTCAATAAACATTATGTGTTCGTGAGTAAAACATCGGACAAAAACAACGTCTTATGAAATTGGTCATTTAATTGAAAATTACTGCTTGTTTTTGTGCTAACTTTGTCCAATTGTCTGAAAGGAAATATTGTGTTATTCATTGTTCACTAGTATTATGTTATTAATAGGAAATAACCTTACATCAGTTCTATGTTTAGTCGATTATAATAGCTTGACCTTCTTTTATTGACAACCATTTAACAATCTTGTCAAAAGCTTCAGTGTTATGACACTCGCATATACTTTTATTGAATCAAATAGACTGTATTTGCCACATGGAAGATGGACTAAATATCTGCTAAGCTTCATATTTTTTCATATCTTGTTTAATTTTATGCTTTGCATTGAGGCTTGTGCATATGGTATGTGTTTGTTTTCATTATGTATGTGTTCCTTTTGTGCCTTTCTTAATATTCCTGTTTATGTTGAGTGCTGCCTTCCCATACCGATCCGTTCTTATCTTTTTATAATAACGTGCCTTTCGCACACTCTTATAACATTTGGTTATGAAAACCTTTAACAAACCAGACTTTTTTGTTGGAGAACAAACCTATATCACTCTGCTTTCATTTCGCGAGCTCATGTTACCCGACGTCATGTGGATGTCTAAACGATGCATACATGCCGTTCCTGAGTTGATACTATACATGATATATGATATATGAAAAGCAATGTCAATGATCGGTTAATGTAGACTGCAAGTAGATATACATATGCTACTCGAAGGGCTCTTTTATATATGTAAGAGTCTATGCTCATCATTACAAACTATTTCAGCTTAACAAACAATTCCTGCGACATCATTAACATGTCTGGAAGAAGCCATTGGTGTTTGTTAACTACGAGAGGTGCCCCACTTATATTTGAACAGAGTTGAGTATCCGATATATTAATCCCAATAAGATAAAATTGAAAGAACTCTTTTCAAGCAGACATGTCAGGTAACAAATAAACTCACTGTCTGCTTTGTTGGCAATACGGTCGGAACGAAATTTAATGTTCCCCAGGAATACTAATGTCAAGTCTATTAAAGAACGTTCAAATCCGGGTGGGGGCACACATAAATGCCTGCCATATTTCAGCATGAAGCTGACTGGCAAATAAAGGCTATGCTCGGCAGTTAAAATACATGTCGTTGTTGTTGTTGTTGATTTTTTTGTTGCCCCTGTTGTTTTTGTGGACGGTGGTGTTGTTTTGCTGTACATGTACCGTTATTCATGCACTTTAAAAAAGTTGTATATTGAATTTCTGACCAGATTATGTAATTTGCTCCCGTCAATATAATTAAAATCTGCACTTATTACTCAAAACAACAAAGGATCAAAATCACAGGTTATTCAGTTCAAAAGTGTTGGATACGGGATTTAGACGATGTCAATACTGCGATGTGATTGGCTATTTGCGACTTATAGTGGTCTATGTATCGTTAGCCACGATTTATAACCTAACATGAGAGGGCATAAACTGCTACTGTCGTGTTACAAAGCCACAATAAAACATTTATTTGTACGTTGGACTTAGTGTTACATTTGTATACATAATGTTACCTTTCAATTGAATTTACAACTTAGTTAATATCTTGGGTTTACATAACCATTACTTATTTTAACAAGGTATTTTGTATTGTGTCTAAATATGGTTAATGAGTCAACCATCAACGTTTTATACAACTATATTTATCTCTCACATAAATATGAAACTGTAGAACATTAACAATACACAATTTACAGATAAATCATGATTGTATCATAATGTCGATGGAGACCTAAAAAACACGACCGTTACACATTGCATATTATCTTGGCTTATTAACCTAAATCTTGACATTGTTTGTTGTGTATTGGACTGAATCTGGCTCATAGAACATTTATTTTATCCAAAGTGGCAGTGTTACAAGATTTAAAGGATTAACAGGACGCAGACAGTGTTATTGCACTCTCTAATGCCATTTTCTTTCGACATTTGCAAATCGCTTCAGCTGCGATATATTCGTTATAAGCCATGTACTGTTATTGAATTTCTACGACTGTCTAATTTTCATTGAGAATACCAGGAATTATGATTAATCATGTGAGTGTGGTGGGGATGAGCAGTCCACAATGTTGCAAGATTCTTACCCGCTAGATTTCATTGATAAGAACCAGACCAAATTAAGATTGATGTTGGAAAATAATAGTAGACAACTATGTATAGTATTTCTTGTACCGACAATGTGTCATTGAAGTGGTAGACCAAATTATGATTGATTAGAAAATGTGCAATCTGCAACATTGTTACCTTCCATCAACGTCAACCATGTAATGAAATACTTCCCGATAACTTACGACCCTGTGCTCTCCAGTGCAGTAGCATTTGGGACCCATTGGTTTAGATTGTCGGTGTTGGGATGTGTTCAGTTTGTGATAAAGTCTTATTATTCGAATACCAGAGTCATTGGGAGAACAGCTAGTTTCGCTCAAGATATTGCTGCTCTGAAATATACCGGCCAAGAAATACATCAAATGTTACTGCTTAATATACGTGGTGTGTTCCGTACATCCGTGGACTTTCGTTAAAGCTCATTTATTATTAGATAAATCTATTAACTGTAAATGTTATAAAGGACTAAATACCTAAGTACCTACGCGGACAAAAACTGATCAGTTAAGTAGTTCTTACGAAATCTAACGCGGGTGTGTAAATGCTGTAATGCCTTAACAAGATTGAACTGGGACTGTCTAACTGAGTTGAAATACAATATGCAATGGTATGTGGTGTAGTAAACTGTCTTGCTTATGACCTAGATAACAAAGTGAAAATTGCGTTTGACAAATATTCTAGCATTCATTAAACGTCATGTTTTCTTTTACGCCTAAACAATTGAACAGTCCATATACGTCAAATGATACGCTATGCGGTGTTTCACCATCAAATCTAATTTATCACTTAAAGACGGATATCAATAAATCATCTTAATGTTGAAAGAATCGTCTACAGACGTGCGTTATATGTGTGCTAAGCAATTTCAGTATTGGGTGTAATGTAGTCATGGAGAAATGCCATTGTTTTGCTATGAGGCATCGTGAAGATAATGCAGTTTGTCTGACAACTAATATAGGGCTTTCAAATATAACGCAATGTAAAGAGAACTACAAAGACGATGCACAATTGAAGACGTATATAATGTGCAGCAAACATGGTTCAAAAGACATCTAGAATCATGTGCCTAAAACCTTTGACTGCATGTTTGTGTCATCTGAACATTTTGCCTTTATACATGTAGTAAATAATTGTCAACTTGTTTGCATCGATGTATACACGTATTCTTTTCTAGCACTAGTCCTTTATTATGGCGTTATCGCGTCGTGTAAACATTAGCTGTACTTATATAATTGCTATTTGAGATGCATTATGTTATGTGGTCACATGCCATGGGGTCACTTTTGACATCAGTTTACACCAAGTAATACCAGAATATGTTATTAGAAATAAGTTAAATCAAACCATATGATAGTAAAATGGTTTTTGTATGGTTTCTTAAATTCATGGATTTAAAATATCTTGTTACATACTTAGTCAGCTATACGAATGGGTTAAATTTCGACGTCTAGTTCATCCGGTAAATCAACGAAGCAAAGTCCATCGCGAATATTGGTAACTTTACAGTATTGTATTTCCTCTCCTTCTTCGCTTTGACGTTCTTTGTTGTCCGCTTTTATTTTCTATAGATCAGACATAAAATGTCTAGACGTGTCGCTGGTTCCAAATTAACATTAAGAGGTTGATCTTCTTCATTATTACGCTAGTTTCTAACATAAGTATACCCTTCCTTTCCACTTTGTAAATAGAATTTTCTACTCAATTCCTTTATTTTTTATGGAAACTGTTGGGAACACATTCTTATGATTGTGGCGTTTTCTAAATCAACATAATCATTTCTTTCCACTTCGTATATGAAATTCTCTACGTCATTCCTTATTTTACTTGTTGTATGTCTTAAATCATCTGCGTTGGTTGTTACAACAAGATGTCAATGCTCCATGTTTTATACTAGAAGTACCGGATATATGTTCCGATAGCTTAAGGCTTTGTGAATGACGTGTGGTAATGTTAGAAGCGACAATGTAATGGACCGTCGTACAGTAAGTGCTTTAAAGGAAACGTATTTTTTAGAAGCTCCTATGACAAGTATACTTGTTTTTACAAACATGAGTAATAGTCTTCGAGTAGAAATGTTCAGGTTTCATAAAGAAACGTCTTGTCCTACGATTTATATCTTTTTCTTAAACTTACAAACCTTTTACAGGAAAATGTGTTTTGTAACTCCCAATAACCTACTACATTATAGTAAATACCGTATTTTATATAGGTCACTTAATGGAACGGCATTCTTAAGGTGTTTCTTGTGATAACGACTTCATACGAAAGGGATATCTTATTAATATTCCTTGATGTTTTCTATTTACAAATAGTATTTACATCAAGTTATTTGTGCCGTGTGGCGGCCGTAAAAAGTCGGCCCGAACCTATAGTAAGTGTTGTTATCAATTTCAGCCTATTACTGGTGTGCTGTTCTGTACGTAAACGTTGTATGCGTAACATAGTTTGGGGTTGTGGGTAAGCCGAGTGGTCAAATACTTCACATTTCCAGGCAACGTCACAGTGCAAACTACACACATCGTCTAAAGATTTTATGATAGCTCAAAGCACCCAGTCCTACATGACATTTCAACATACAAAAACGTGTCCCTTGATATAAGGGGAAAAAGTGACAGACACTATTGCTTTTACATGAAGTTCATCACGAAGTATAATGAGTTTGGTAAAATAAATCCGTACAATGAACCGGTAGCAATTGAATCAGTAATCGAAATCGTGAACTAACACAATTGTTATATTATGTATTTGTTCTTGGAAGTATACAATACGCCTACATGATTTAAAATTCTAAGTATGCAGATGACAAATTCAGTGCAGCAATACCACGTGACTTTTGGCTATAGTTACAAGAAATTGGAAAATAAAACAACCATGAGTATTTTATTTCTACATCAATTTCTATTAAATATACGCCATGCTTAGGGGAAATTTATTTGCTCTCCGCGAAATATAAAATCTTTTTAAGCGACTGTGCCGTTCTGTCCATTATCATGTGAAACCATGGAATGTGTAGGTTTCACAAGGTAATGGAAAAATCGGTAAAGCTGCTGAAAAACATTTCATATTTCGTTGAAAGCAAATAAATTCGCCTTATCGAGTTCATACTTGATTTACTCTCGTACATGCATAGTTTAGTATGTTTTTGGGTAGGGTAGTCTTTATGACATATTTAGTGCTCGCAAACACTTTTACGTTGTAGAACGGTGTACGCGTACTAAGGGTGATCAATAAATTTTCTGTTTGATCGCCCCTCGTACTAGCATGTTTCAGTATTTTTTATGGATTATAAAGTACATGTTCTCCCGTGACTTACATACGGCCATGTCTTCCACTAGAAAATATACGACTGCTAATATTTAGAGTTTGTTACGCACGGCTTAATGTGAAATGCAAAGAAACAAACAAGAATCGTCCTCATACGTCAGTGGTTAGTCAAGTTCTCAGACAATTCAGGTGAAAAAATAATAACCCGTTGGACAGGGAAGGCAGCATTCAACTGAAACAGCAGAGTACGAAATACACAAAATAACACAGTTCACATGGACAAGAAACGATATATATGAGCCAGTCTCCTGGAAAACCTGCTGATTTAACAAAAAAAAATATTTTGAGATTTTTTATTACTTAAAAGAGTTATCTTAATGAATAAAAATGCAAAAGAAATTTTGTTAGTATCTTGATTTTAAGGGATGTTACAGATGTTTTGTAGAGGCCCTATTTAGAACCTTCTTTCGTGACGTCGCAAACGTCATTCAAACGTTACTCAACGTCGTTGTTACAAGTACTTTATAAATTCAGCATGTGATCAATTCTTGACATAAACTGTTCAAAATGGTATCAAGTTTTAGAATGATGTTTTAAGTTTTACATTTAAAGAAAGGCTACTACTGCTTTAAACAAATAACTCCTCGTCTTTCTTAATCAAAATACTTTTCTGAAATTGGTCACCATAGCAACGAAGTAAGTGATTTCGACATAATTCATAAGGAATTTTAAAGGTAAGATATAGTAATATATGGATAAAAGGCTTAAAATTATCTATAGATATGTCATTTTTTCTTATTTGAAAGCTTTATTAAAACCTTGTTACATGCAATAATTACATAATGTCAAAATAGCAGGTTTTCTTGGAGACTGTAGAAGACGCTGATGAACGAGAATGACAAAACTAAACCAACATGTTAACTTCCACGTCCTCGTGTTTTATTTCCTCGTTCAGTTGTGTGGTGAGCATTGTGCCGTATGATTGTAATGTGTCTTATTTCTGTGTCGGATTTTTCATTATCGTTTTTGTCTGTTTGTCATGTTCATGTCTAATTTTTAAGATTGTTTTTTATGTTATTTTGTATCAACCTGATCTAAACAAATCAGACACTTCTGTGGTAGTCTTGACAAATGTAAAACCTCAAGGTCTCCTATTTTCATGGTGTGAGCTTCTTTTGTTGTATTGATATTTTACACGGCTTCCCATAATGTATTGTTTCTTAAACGAAATAAAAGACAGGGCTTCGTATTCGGAAACACTTGGATCAATTTCTCGTTTGATGACGAATGAAATTGAACACTACGGCGGGTTAGAAGTGACATAATGATATTTTTTTTAAATATTGGCCATAGAGTATTAATAAAGCACTGTGATTTTGACACGACTCTCGACCTATGTATTAGCACAATTTAACAGCTGATATATTGTCTATATTTATAGCCCCGATTGTATGTTTTGATTGTTTCATAAGCGGGAAGTATCACGAAGAAGCTCGAGGTGTTATACCAACACAAATCTAAAGGAACGATACTGCACGATTTGCTCGCGGAAATTTATATATTCGACGCAAGAACCTTGGAAAATATTCATGCATAAACGTCAGGATCATGTCCAATACTCCAAGCTATACTTGTGATACGTGCGTATTTGTCTAGTGCGTTTATAATTTACAGAGTTTGTCTCAGTAGGAAAGTCCTGAATATGAATTTCGACACACGATAGATATGTTTGTCGTCTGCAGTTGACATGATACAACTACACGGCGTTGAAAAAGTTCGTTTTCAATGTTTGAGTTCCAATAGTTTATTTTCCTGATGTCAGTAACATGTACAATTTCCAGGTTAAGTTCCAGAGGATTCTATCATTGCTCTATCTTTCGAGCCTTAAATGAAGCTATTTGTGTAAGAAATTGAACATGGCTTAGAAAAATTTAGTACGAATTTAAATTTTGAGAACAGACTTTTTGAACTCCCTGTTTTAACCAACATTGTGAGAAGAATTATTATACATTTGTATCTCAACCTAGCCTACAGCTTGTGCCGACAGTCCCTAATGATTCGAAACAGACAAGACAACATTTTGAATGTCGCGTGTTACGATTCAGACACGAAGTCATTAGTTGAGTTTTTAAACTAATGTCAAAACGTCCATTATATACCTTGCTTAACTTCATTTACAACATGAAAGACGTCGAGACAGAAGTCCCTAAAGATTGAGATCCAGCTAGAAAGACACATAATGATCACCATGAACTGTCGGAACAAGTTTTTGTCATATTTACATTCATCATAGTATTGTTATAACAGACAAGCACAATATTGACAATATACGTGACGCAATAACTTTCACCAATACTTTTAGTTTGTGCAGTAAACTTCATACGGTTGTAACGAACATTGTTACATTACAAATGGTTATAACGAACACCGGTTTAGCTAACATTTCGTTACAACGAATTTAGTTATAGCGAAGATTGTTGCAGTGGTACCGGTTATAACTAACCCTCTTTTAAATAACAGACCCTCCTTAACAACCGTTTGGTTTTTAGTTGTTCGATTAGAACAACTATATTTAATACACACTTTTCTACAATCGGCTATACTTTAGTTGATGAAACTACTTTTCTTCCTACGCCGTCGCTAGGCGCGCTACCTTTGTAATAGTAACTGGTCAGCCAGTACAGCATAACTACCGACGCGGATGAAACCGTCATGCAAAAAAGTTCCATCGATTGCAGCATATATACTACAAAGCTACTTCCTATTTCTAAATCTTCAGGACAGTTGAATATCCAAATAAATAGGAAAACCTATTTCCAGTATTTTTTGTGTTTACAAAGAAATTGCAACTTCTGTTAACTGCCTGGCGTAATTGTATTTACCGAAGAACGCAGATACATCCGACATTTCACGACGAACGCTAGTTTACTGAGATCATACGCCTGTTGCATAAGGTTACCTCCCGGTCACTAAACAGACCGATTTCACCGTTACTATTACTGGGGGCAATACATTAACTGATAAACCATTATACCTGTGTACGTTGTATGTGAAGGTTATTATTATATAATTTTGTTAAAATGGCATATGTATATGATTTTCAGCATTAAAACTTGTATATCAATCTATATTATCATGCCAGAAAGCTATATCTTCTATTTCTTGTATATCTGCTGATTTATCTTTAATTTATACTTCCTTTAGTGCGTTCGGCGCTTTGATTGTTGTAGTAATAAATTGTGATACAATAACACGTTGCAGTTGTCCAAAGACACTTTGAACAACGAAGAGTCTTCCAATTAACTCTCAACTAATGCAAAATAACATATAGTCAAAATACATTTGAAGTACGACCAAATAACCTTACATCCAAACTTTTAACTGGAGTCATAAAATACCATGTAGTTAAAGACCACACATCTTCAGCCAACATATGTGTCTGCCAAGAGATTGTTTCTCCGTTAGCTCGGTTTGTTAAGTGCTTATTCAATATAAATGCAACTTCAGGTTTCCCAAGCGAATACGAGCGTTAAACGTGTATGAAATTAGGTTTACGAGTGACGCCGATCTATGCGTTGGTCATTGGTAAATTATTCAGCTAAGTGTGCTCTGACAACAACTTATTCTATCTAGAGAATTAACGATCCAGCATATATTGATCCAGTCTGTTGTGGATAACTGTTTGACTCATACTTGATTTAATAATTGACAGAAAATGCTGTAAAAAGTAGTATTGATACAACTGAAAATGGCATAAAACCCACAATCATCCGAACACTAGACTAAGTAAACAAAGGAACTAAATTGGCAAAATAGATAATTGATAATTACAAAGTAAATAAATACACAAATGACACAATATTGAAGCACTAGGTGAATATATAATTGATAGTGCAAAGTAAACAAATGCAATAAATCACACAATATGAAATCAGGAGTGATTACTTTAACATTTTAGCTTAAAATGGCCACTTCGCTGGAAACGTGCGCGCCATTTATAATAACCACTGTGACATTTTAATAATAAAATAAATAATTGTAAAGCAAATAAAAGCCAACATGCCTGTAATAGGCATGATTATTGAAATTTGGGACATTGAAGCCGCCACTTCACCGGGATTCTCCGCACAAGTTGAAATTACAATTCTCCCACTTTATGTGATCAGAACGTATAGCTATATATAATTGTATTGCATTCAAAGACGAATATGACACATTACAATAAACAGGAATTGTTATTGAAAATAGGAGCATCGCTTTGAAGCGGCTACTTGTCTAGAAATGTCTGGTCTATTTAGAATTATCATTCAGCCATTTTCTGTAATGAGAAAATGTCTGTAATAATTTTTGTTTTGAGACAGAATCAACTGCAGTGTAAGGCATCATAAACGTTCTCGCAAAAGTACATATACCAACGCGAAGGGAATATACAGACATTTAACTGCATATAGTAACGTTCTGTCCAAATTAGGGGACGACACATAGAGCCAATACGGCTAACGATTGATGCAATGAATTTTCGTTTTGAGACAAAATCAACTGCAATGTAAGGCATCATAAACGTTCTCGCAAAAGTACATATACCAACGCGAAGGGAATATACAGACATTTAACTGCATATAGTAACGTTCTGTCCAAATTAGGGGACGACACATAGAGCGAATACGGCTAACCATTGATGAAATCTTTGTTACGTAATTATCACCAGTTGAGCAGGTACCTTCGTTAAACTTACAAAGTACAATAATACACTAGATGGACAAGACAGGACAACCTTTAAAGATACACAATATCGATTTTATAACGGCTACTAGTAGAAACAATTCGGACAGGGGAGGAAACATTGTTCATCAGAAACAACTAGGTACGTAAGGCACATACAGAAAACAGGGAGCAAGTCACAAAAACAACTAAAAGAACACGAATACCAACTCTGACAGCCTGTCACCTAAATCCGTCAAACGCAAGAGTAAGAGCCAGTAAAGAAGATGTCAATGTTTATTGCTTTATATTTCTTACACAACATTATCCAAAACATTACCATTATATAGATAAACAATATTATCTAAAAGTAATCATAAACCATCAGAAAAAATTGATCGCTCATTAGCAAAAGTCAACACAATTGTTGGCAATAACATGATCAGGTAACAATATGGTCGCCCATTGTTTGTATATGGATCTATCATTAGCCTCGTTCTATCATATACCAGCTGCAATTACACTTACTGACATCTCAGCGACATTTCCATGAGGCTATTTTTCATAGCTATAACTCTCTAATCGCCCGCTCTGTCTGGTGTCATTTAATTGCATAAACCGAAGCTAACTCAATAGAATTGTTAATGCGTCTTCCGTTTCCATGTTTTAAATTTAATATTGTTCTTCTAATTACCTCACAGTCCATAATTACCCGTTAGCAACAGTGTTCAATGGTACATGGTTAAAAGTACGACAAAGACGAGACAAGCGTACATTACATGCACTTCTCAGAAATTATACCTGTAGCCGTTATCTGAAGAGGGATAATGCAAAGAAGAGGAATGAAGAGGTAGAGGAGAAGGAATATCTGAGAAGGATCGGATGGATTAATAAGACAAGGGCCCGGAATTACAACCAATACTTACACTCAGCACTCAAATACTGAAATTCATATTTCATCGTGTAATATAGTGTAGTTGTGTACTATACTGTAATTTATCAGTCCGGTTGCTGAGTGTGACACTCAGATTCAATGATTACATATATACACGTATATACCTCATAATTAGTACACAATGGAAAAGAATATACATATATATATATATATGAGCCAGTCTCCAGGAAAACCTGCTATAATGACATTATGTAATTACTTTATGTAACAAGATTTTGATAAAGCTCTAAAATAAGGAAAAATACATATCTATTGATTCTATTTTAAGTAATTGACCCATATAGTACTATACCTTAGCTTAAAATTTTCCTATGAATTTTGTCGAAAACACATACTTCGTTGCTATGGTGACCAATTTCAGAAGTACTCCGATTGAGAAAAACGAGGATTTTGTTGTTTAAGGATGTTGGAGCGCTTAGGATCCCACCTTCAGAATTTGTTAAAATTTTGCCAGGAAGTAAAGAAATCTATACTGACACAAAATATGTTGAAAAAACACTAGGTCACGGAACTCGTTTTTCGGGTAATCAGCCCTGATTGAAGTGTGTATGAATTGTTTTATAATTCCATGGAAATTGGTAAATTGGTGGTGGTGTTCAAATTTGACATTTTTATTTGATGTCTGTGATCTAAATAATAAATAGTTTTCAATATAGTTTGGGTACACATTGTTATACATGATCAAGATAACAAAAAGGGTATATTTAATTTTGGTCTAGTATATATTGCTCTTTACCCCACCCACTTTATATTTAATGCAGCAAAATAGCACCCAGGTAAAATCCTAATAACTTTTTTTCACACCTTAAACCTTTTTTAATATTTTTTAAAATAAGTCTAGTGACATAGATCTTCCAAATTATGCAATAATAAATAAATGTCACCGAGGTATCTTTTTCGCAATTTTTGTTTTTATTTTGGTTAAATGTGGCAAAAATGCTGAAAAATCAATGAAAACGCTTAAAATAAAATTTATTGAACATGTAATTATCGCGAAAACACATCAACACACAATAAACAAACATTACCAAACAAACCTGACACCCAAAAAAGTCATTTGGCATAAATAGCAATATTTTTATTTTTTTACCCCACCCACCTATTTTGTAATGTAATATTTTTCTCGGAATACAAACCGTCATTTCGATTAGTATTTTCTAATTTTATTGCATAATACTTATAAAAACTGTTCAATTTGATTTATTTTAGATTATTTTGACACATTTTTACATTTATAAGGCACAAAACGTACTATGACAAATGACGCATGCGCATTAAACCGATCCAGCATCCTTAAAACAGAAGTAGCCTTTTTCTGAATGCAAACAATTTCAATTTTGATATTTTTTGAAAAGTGAAACATAATTATAGAATTTGTTACTATTTTGAACAGTTTATGTCAAGAATTAATCAAATGGTGTAATAGTGTAATACTTATTTCAGTTACGTCGAATAACGTTTGAATGACGTTTGCGACGCAACACAAAAATCTCCGAATAGGGACTCTACAAAAACAGCTGTAACTTCCTTAAAACTCAAGATATTAATATAATTTCTTTTGCAATTTGCTTATTTAACATTATCGTGTAATACTATGGAAAATCTTTAAGTCAATATTTTTGTCAAAATAGCAGGTTTTCCTGGAGACTGGTTCATATGTATATCAAATGTTATTTTCAACACTCATATAATAATTCAATACATTGTCCTCATCTTTAGTTGCAATCTATGACAAACAATAGCTCATTATACAACATTATCAATATTTGAGTGTTAAGTGCTGAGTGTATGTATTGGTTGTAATTCTGAGCCAAGCAGAGGAGAGGAGAAAAGGATGAGGGAATGCAGATGAAGAGGATGAGTGGAGGAGGGGGGCTTACCGATGCCAACATGGGACGAGACTCCAGGGGAATAAGAACACCGAATCCGGATATGCTGAGTGCGCCAAACGTAACCTCACTGTTTGACGTTATGACGTCATTGCTGGTGGCGTCATGACGTCAAAAGTATACATAATTGTGTTTTGTAAATACAATAATAATAAACCTGATGAAGTTATAATGCTAAACGCGTCGTTTAGTAAGTTAGGTTGTGTTTTCTTTTTATTTGATTGTGAGTTACAGTCATTGACATACCGGCTCAGATTGACGGGTGTGCTCGAGATACAATCATGCAAATCCATATCTGATGCAAACATCGTTCGTGTATATTACAAAATCCGCAACATGCACAATGATATGGCAAGGAATGAAACATCAGTATAAAAACTATCTGAGATGCTGAAGTGTAATGACAAAGCTTTATGGGAAATGAGAAACTTTTACATTGTGCTTCATTGCTTTCTGAGTACGGTCTCTATTTTCTAAAAGACGTTTCCACAGAACCACGAAATAACATAGAGACAATCGATGTTTTCTAGACCATTAAACCGGATAAACGATTCGTAATGTATTACCAGGACCAAATAGGAAACGTACTCACGAGGCAAAGAAAAAACCTGTCAGAATAATGCTGTTCAATTTAAACCCAATTAGTCGCGAATCTTAGCAGAGGAAAGTAGTATAGTAGGCGGTAAATCAGAATCAGGTCCACATTAACGTAATGCATTAGCTATTAAATTATCCAAATGCCTTAATGTAGATTGCAAGCTTGTGAACAAATAGTAAACTTTTATCGTGAAGACAGTTTCACGATTTATCACCCAACGACCCGATTCACGAAACTAACGATTTAAATGTTGAAACGAATGAACATTACGTTTTTTGCAATTAAATCTGAGTTTGCTATACCGGTAAATCTGTTGACCTTCAGATGCAATGACATGTTCGTCTACTTTCACTCACTTTGACATTGGATTTAAATACGGTCCAGCTATATCGAGTGTTTCTCAGTGATGCAAGTCAAATATGGCCAGGCCCCCGGGTTGGTATTCAATACTGATCTTATTTAATTGTAGAATAAGGATAACCAATCACATCGCCTCTTACTGACCAATAGTTTAATATGGTGTGATCTGATTGGTTGTCCTTATCCTTAAGTCAAGTAAGATCAATATTGAATACCACCCCAGTGGACATAATCTAGGTACCACCTGAATTTTAAGTACGAGTGGCTCATGAAGCCGTAAATAGTGGCAGGTGTCCTAATGATATAAAAAGGGGCCGTATTAAGTGTGAAATAACCTCTCTTGAATGTCTTAAATGGGGGAAACTGGCTTCTTTTCTCTCATAAACTAGAGAATATCACAAGAAATTAGGTGTCAAGAGTGATTGATATAAGTTGTAGAGAACTAAACTAAGGTTAGCAGATAATAATGGTTATATTTTAGCCTACCCTTGAGGGGGTTTGTAGCTCCAGTTAAAAGTCGATCATTCATGAACGAGAGACCGGCTATGAATTTCAATGAATTTGCGATGTCATGAATTAAAAGTTTCTATGACAAAAATAAGTAGATTTTCAAAATCCCATAGAATGTAAGAACAAATTTTGGTATGCAATTGCGATGAACACTGAATTTTAATCAGAATTTGTTTACTATTTATTAAGAAAATATTTCAAAGATGATGCGAATTACGACATGATCATTTTAGGCCGAGTCACATGTAATCCTAGAGGCATCGTTTTACAATCAGGAAGAAAAGGCATTTATTTCAATGCAAACACAAATATTAAAAATCAATGACGAGGCACGATTCAATTGTTACTTGAAATAAAACTGTCTCCACTCAAAGATCTTGGGGAAGCGTAAACAATGGGATTCAATGAAGTGCCGTCACAAACAAACTAGAAATATAACTATCATGGTATTTTTACCCAAAAGGCTTTTATATTACAGCGTTAAATTTTCTATTTTTTTGTGTTTTGATAACTCTGGGTATTTTCTTACGTTTCGGTCATTTTCGACACTTAAAACAATATAAGTTGTTTATGTCACGTTTCTGTTTGCTACAGGGCAAAGTCAGGCCATATCTTCGAATGAAGTGTTATACTATAAGTGAAGGTTTCATAATTTAATAAAATCTGTATGACCCAGTTTCTTCAGGAAAACCCGCCTACATAGATTTTATCGTTATATCTTGACTTATATTGGTTACTTAATCAACTTAGTCTTTGTAACATACTCTGAATGATGCATTCTGGTTGATAACAGTCTTAGTGACTACAAAACATAATTATCACTTAACTTTGTGAAACTTAATGTTGTAACTTTATTTAGTTTATGATACTTTGTGGACATTTTATTATTACTAAACATTGGAAATAGTAAAGTGTTGCATTTAACGAAACTTTGTGTTTGTCGTATATTACTCCTTCATCATTTCCGTCCGATCATGGATCAGTGTTGCGTACATTTCACAACTAAAATTTATAATATATTATGTACACAAATCAGTCCCTTGGTTAAATCAAACATAATTCAATAAGCCGTTGCATTGGGAGTGCTCCTATACTGGACGCACTGTGATTGGGTGTGCTGGTAGGTCCGTATAGCATGATTAGTTGTGATTGGATTTTAATACTTAATGCCTCCTTATGACTCGGCGTGTGTACATGTTACTTATAGGGTATTACAATTACAACGAATATAACCACCACAGAAACATACAGCTCATAGGATATAACTCTAGTCTGATCAATAAACAAACATTGATAATATAAACATTGCACGGTCGACTGGACGCTTGTTATCAGTATATTTTGAAAGAGTACTTGCATTAAAAGCGAGTATTATCAATTCTAACATGACCGACGATTTCGACTTTATAGACAAAGAACAAACATAGCGTTGGATATCGCCTGGTATACAATGAAAGTGACGTCATGTCGTATTAATGACGTCATGCAGGTAAACAAGTAAAGTAAACAACATACTCTCGCAAAGTAGGCTATCGCTGGCTTATATATAATTCCGAGTTTAAATCATGTTAGAATCGAAATAAAATATTCAAAAGCCGTAATATACCTCTGTTATACAATGGTTTGTCGTTCTGACGCTTGGTATTTAACAACCCAGGCCTACGGCCTTCGTGGTTAATAGGCTACCTACGAGTCAGAGCTCCAAACCATTGTATAACAGCCGGTATACTACGGTTGTTTCGTTGTTCATTTCGTACACATAAAATCGACTTCGAAAATGTATTAAATTGTCATTCCATTTGTAAACAAAATCTAGTGTTATCGTCGGCGAACTTTATAGTATCGGTGACTCTTCATTTCTATTTATCGGTGTGAATTATCGCCATGACAGCCTTCAAACATGTTTTCCTAAAATTGTTGTGTTATAGAAATAACTCAAGGATGTTAATGCTCTTGAAAACAGTTCCAAATAAAATTGACACATGGCTGAATGAAAAACGTTATGACTTACAAATGGCATTTTAACGGCATGGTAATTCGAAACTACGACTTAAAACTAAACGACACACTCGAAGGGCGTTATAACGAAATGAAAATCTTAAAACGCAACTTATTTACTATGGACAATATGAAGGGGTTAGCAGTAAGTACATATAAGCGGATTTAGCTCTGTGGTAACGAACTGGACTGTCAATCCAGAGGTCGTGGGTTCGATTCCCTGCATCGGAACTTGAAATTTCTGAAATATTTATAATATTTCCCGCTTTATCTGTCCTAGTGTTATGCAATTATCTGGCTAAGGGTGCCAGGAAGCTGTGTATCGGTGCTTTACGCCGAACACATTAAAAGATCCAGGCTGTCTATTCGAAATAAGAGATAGGCGCATTTCTGCAGCCGGACATGTCTGTATCTATTGTCTCTCTCTCCCTTTAGGGGCTTTCTCTAAGTATGTCACTCTGGTCAGATCATGCCGTATCTGTACTGGTAGAGGATGCACCTGCGCTCTTGTGAATGCAACACTATAATGTAAAGTGCCTTTGAACATGTTTGCATGAAAAAGGCGCTATATAAATATGGATTTGTTTTAATTTATTTATTAAGTATTACCCATGCATTCGTATCATAACAAGATAAAACGTCGTTTATTTTATATCATTCCATGGAGTCATACCATCGTGAGAGGATCACAAATACAACCATGAAATAAACTATTTACGTACCAGTTGACATAACAACGACGTTTGCATATATTAATTTATTATTCATGCGTTTTAACATTCATTTTTACAGGATGTATTATAACAAATCACAATTCTAGTAAAGTACAGAGAAAGCAGATGAATATTTCGCCTGATGAATGCTTTATTCTGTCAATCAATACTAGATGCGTTTCGACTTGTAGTTTCTGATGAAAGCCAGATTCCGCGATATTTCCCCCAAGTCAATGGTGTATGGTCTGTCTATATCTAAACTATAGACTGTTTCGTCATTTGATAAAGATAGCGTCAGGCACAATAACAATTTAGACGGAGTTTGCAGAATTGTATTGATCGTTGATGTCTTTAAATAGGTATCTAAAGACATTCCCAGTGTCCTCATGTAGTTCTGTTTTGTTCTGAGCTGTGATGTTTTGTCGAGTGTACGTGTTAAAGCCTAGGTCACACTGAGGAATTCCACACCGGCGATGTTCTCCCAATTTCGTCCGATACCTCCCGATTAATCACAATTCCTTCCGATGTCTAGAATGTTCAATTATTTCAATCGGGAGTACATCGCCGAGACAATAAATGCCCAGTGGGGCCTAGGCTTACATTGGGCATCCGTACTTTTGACAGCTGAAAGTTGGACTTTCAGCGGTTTAGTTTAGTGGAGGGCATTGTGGCGTGTAATTGTTGTATGTGTTTTTTCTGTTGTTTTTTCTGTGTCCGGCTGTTTCATTTGAGTGCTGCCTTCCCTGTCCTTATATAGCATGTGGGCGGTTCTCACTGTACCACAAAACCGGTTAGCTGAGTTGGTGGAACATTTAGATTAGGAACAAGAAGTTATTTCTGTTCATACGATCTTAACGTTGCACCAGAACAAGGTAAACAGAAACACTATTGCGCAATCTCAATTCTTCTTCCTACACAGTATAGATCTGCGAAGTGTAATTACGTATCATGCCATACCGTATATAAACATGCCGGCAGCAGTAACCATACAAAATTCATTAATTACTTTAATGATTATCTACTTGGTTGGTTAATTCGTCTCCAAAATCTATAAAGCGCAGTGGATGGTAGACTATAGACATGCTGTAAAGAAGCTGTCCAATTATCGTAAGATCAGGGTTCAAAATATCTATTACAGCAACTTAAACGAACATGTATTTTCTAAAAGCTGGATACCGAGTCTTTTTTGTGAATATCATCGAATTGAGAGTACTCACCATTTCTTGTTTGAGTGTTATTCCTACCGCCAACATTGCATTAACCTCATCGCACACATTCAAAAACTTACTACATTCCTTTCCACACAGTGACCCAATTCTAACAGCGAACTCATCGCACATGTTCATTACTGCATTTTAACTAATCTTTAAACAACCAATCGTTTTGGTCCATAACATTCCCTCTCTATGCATGTTATACAATGTACACGTTACTGGATGGACTCTATGTATCTCGATCAAACGTAACGCCGTCGGCTTCAATTCGTTATATCTGACGTTGTTATCACTCGGTAACTATGGTAATGTGATAAAAAAGAATCCACCACTCGTTGACTTTCGGATGAACATTTCTTAAACGAGTCTAGAAAACACAGGTTATTTAGCAAGCCAAAGACAACTCATGGCGGATCCTATATATATTATTTGAGTTAGAAAATATGTTAAAACTACATGTAGTTAACACCATTATGTAACAGCTATGTACAAACGATCTTCTAAACGTTCATCAAGCTGTTTGCTCACATGTATGAATGGTAAAGGCTTTGGGTAGTGCTGTAGTGTCACCACTAATGAAAGGGCAGGCCATTTTGACTTATGACACACCAATCTTTTGTGCGCAGAGTACCTCCTGAATCCCACCTCTTATAACTACCGTGCGACTGTCACAAATTGTTCTACGGTTACCATTCTTTAACTAGCCGGCGGTTCATCAACTGTCTGCATCGATTCAAACCCAGCTTCCGCCGGGATTCCAACCTTCGATCTCCCGCTTCAAGGCAGAATCCATAACCACTCTGCATGGTCACTTATGAGTGGATCTTATGATTAGAATCACAGGGTGTGTCAACGTAAAGACAGTAGATCAGTGAATTTCCAGGGCATTTTCACTGTAGTTTGGTCAAAATGCAATTTCGGGAGGTAGTTAATTGGTTGATTACAAAAACAAAAAGTGAAACTGTTTGTAACGTATTTTCTAGGTTGATTAATATTGAGAATTTGATTTCGTTGATCAAATCACTTCACTGAGAGAGACATTTTCAATCAACGCTATTGTGTTACGTCCATCATTGGGAGTGAATGAATCAGTTATGGGTATGTATGGCATGTCGTCAGCCTCATCAATATGCAGACGCTGACACGTGGCATCTACTTGCACTGACACATATTGGTGCATTCCATTAAATGCAAGGGTGGTTGGTATTCACAAAGCACCTTAAGGGAAAACATAGAATTTTCATAAAATCTTAAAATTGCCTTAAGTGTATCAGGTAAACTAAAAAAATCCAGATTATCAATTATTTACATAGTTTAGAAGCATTATGTAAAGAGCTACCATAATCACACAGTTCTTAGAAACGTAAGTTATTTTAGTTTCTAAGCAAATAATTGCATGTGCATCTCAATTGTTTAACTTCAGTAAAAATATTTAAGTTTTCACTCAAGATTCTTTGTGAATACCACCCCTGGACAGTAACATTTCTGTGGAAATTGTTAAACATGTTGAACAGAAAATACCATTTTTTATGTCCATAGAATACCCCTGATAATATGTACAATATCTCAGGAAGTGATTTCATATGCAACATAAATTACAAGAAGATGGCACTAGATCAGTTTCTAAACTCTAAAGCCATCCACAATAGTTTTGAAACTTAAAAAAACAATCAAAGTCATCGAATCCTATTATTCAACATTTTGACAGGGGTCACTTATACACAGAGCTAGCAAGTTTCATACTGTTTTTGTTTGTGCCTTGCTTGCTTTGTCGTTTCTGTTGAGTGCTTCCTTCCCTGTCCGATTTGTTATTATCTCTTTTGACAGCTGAATATAGTAATTCATCGCGACACCACCAGTCATTTCAGAACGGGATCCTGTGTGAAATTTTAACCAATTCTAACTCCCAACCCATTCCCAACGACATTCAATATGTTAAGAGAATAATACCACTTGTCAATCAAGACACCTTTTTGCATTCAGCCAGGTTCGGTTGTCCTAGCTTTAACTTTCAATATGACATCGATTTTTGCTTCAGCTCTTATTGTGGTCGATGATTTCGCTTGACTTAAACCTAATATCACCTGAACTTTTATTCAATATGAGCTTACGGAAACATTTTGACAGGGGTCACTTATACACAGAGCTAGCAAGTTTCATACTGTTTTTGTTTGTGCCTTGCTTGCTTTGTCGTTTCTGTTGAGTGCTTCCTTCCCTGTCCGATTTGTTATTATCTCTTTTGACAGCTGAATATAGTAATTCATCGCGACACCACCAGTCATTTCAGAACGGGATCCTGTGTGAAATTTTAACCAATTCTAACTCCCAACCCATTCCCAACGACATTCAATATGTTAAGAGAATAATACCACTTGTCAATCAAGACACCTTTTTGCTTTCAGCCAGGTTCGGTTGTCCTAGCTTTAACTTTCAATACCGTATGACATCGATTTTTGCTTCAGCTCTTATTGTGGTCGATGATTTCGCTTGACTTAAACCTAATATCACCTGAACTTTTATTCAATATGAGCTTACGGAAACATTAATCCACCGAGAGCCTCTTCAAACGACACACAATATTGTATCCAATCGTCCAGGGAGTTAGAGACAAACATTATAATTATCCATGAAAGCAGTAATCTTTGGACATATTATTGTCAGAAAACAGATATTGTCAAACGTAAATATGATACTACAGTATCTGATATGACATGAGCAAAAATTGTGGCATTTTATGATGACACAAAACAGCGTAATAAACAGACGTAGACGAATACTTATACATCACGATCAGTGTACGATCAGCTTGTAAAAGCGGTAATTGCGGATGGCTCAATCGGAAGTTGTGATGTTGTTAATCGCAATATGCTTCATTAAAACTCAGACGGCTAAATCTCATACTAGTATTTGTTACGGATGACAGAGTACTCATACAGTTGATTATTGCAAATCTTTTAGCTGAGATGATTGCAACGCTTAACAAGACAAATTCGTAAGCCGACGCTGCAACAAAGATAGAGGCAAAGACGATTAACATGTAATATTCCATGGTCAGATAGTTAAAGTTGCAGATGGTGCTACACTCCATGTGTGACGAATGACGTAAAACAACATAATTAAACATATTAAATAATACTACTGTACATGCACATACCTTCAATTTTGTGATATCCTGGCGTGCTCAATTTTTGATTTTGTCCTTGTAACTTTTCTCCTTTTTTATATTCATTTTTGTGTATGTGTTTGTGCCTTTCATGCTCTGCTGTTTTTGTTGAGTACTGCATTATCTATCCGATTGGTTGTTATCGTTTTGTGCTTTTCTTACAAATATGGCTGATTCTATATTCTGATAATGATACCAAAACAAATATATCTGTACTATATCAAGTCAATTTTAATGATGATAAATGAATGAATTATCTGATAATATACTGATCTTTAGAAAGAAGATTCAAATTACTCGGAGAATTTGCCAAAAGAAACAAAATGACATTCTAACGAGCTTTAACTATTTGTGCGCACTTATTATTTAGAGTTATTTTAAGTGAAATATATCATACAAGATAACGAGTTCTTATACATTTCCATTAAGGAGTTTAATACACACACGCACGACATTACAACACATCACGGCGATATGAATATGACAATCTAAGAAAGAAAACGTTCCCCGACTAATCAATAAACTTGATTGAACATAGCTCGTGAGGATCATAAAATATTTAAGCGTTGATGTAAAAGTGATTCATAAATCTAAACTTACAAGAATATGTTCTGATGATAAATGACAAGGATGCGGTGAGTGCTTTCAGGAACTACAGTCAAACTTGTCGGTAAAATTCACCATTGGGAACAGCAACAAGTGGTTAATTATCTTTGAAAATAGTCTGTTAGGAGATAAAGTTGCTGACAGGTGTTATAATAGTGGTCTTCGTTCGCAGATAGTCAATTAGATTGTCCCGGACAGCCATGCCCATCATATGTGCTCGAACCCTAATGCAGGACCATACATATCACATGGGGAGATTTATTCATCGCAGAATTCGGACATGAGGTGATCGTTTCTCATAGTTGTGTGCTTGGTTAGGTATTCACGGAGGTTGTGTCTTTCGTGTTTTGCTATAATAGTACTTTTCTAACTTCCATAATGAATACAAAAATATAAAATATTTTAATTTGTCCGAGAAAACTTTCAATCAGAGCTAGCGTTTTTATACAGTTCTTTTTCTGTCGTTCGTGTTCTATCCGTTCTATTGAGAGCGCTCTGCGTTCCCTGTTTGATTTGGTATCATCTTTTTGACCACGAATACTAATATTTTCTGTTGAATCACGCTCTTTGTGTGTCCATAGCATGTGGTGTTCTGGCGTTTTCTGTAGCTTATGGTTTACGCTAAGCATGAGTTATGTGGTGCTATCAACATTGCTTAGCGTGATTTATTTGCCATTAAAATTGATGAAAACATAAGCTTCTTACAACGATCCTCACAATCTAAATCTACGGAGTTTCGTTTACGCGTAAGCTAAAAGATAAAAACACAAATCTGACAGAGAAGGCAGTGCCTAACAGAAACACCAGAGCTAAAAATGCTGAACAGCCACGAATAGACGACACCCCACTCCGACAGTCTACTTCCTCAGTAATGCAAACAAATCCGGAGCAAGGACCAGATGACAAGAACGAATCACAAGGACAACCCACAATAGATACACTTAACAAAACCAGTGAACACGCCTTTTTGAAATACGAAGCACCCTCGTGCTGGCAATAGGAACATGCAAAATCAACACGGTATTACAAAATGCCTCAGTGGCAATTTTCCTTATCATTTTTAATTGTAGAGTGGACAATACAATGACGTCATGTAGCCACACTGACTATGCCTATGTGTTAAAAACGTTGTTACCGTGTGACAAAGGTATCATAGAAGGAAATCGCTGCCCTAACATGGTTATCAAATATAGTACAATCATTTCTAATCTATTTGTGTGTCATCAAATTATATTTTGAGGTCGATGGTCTATCACTATTTGATTAATGGTATAGAATTCATTAGGCATCGCTAATACTCTATTAACTGCTGCGGCGTTACTGCTGTGGGTTGTGAGAATTAATCGGTATTGATGCCATATTTGATTAGCAAAAAAAACAATGGCTGCCGCACAACATCCGGTTAGGCTTAGATTACATACACAAGGGAAATAAATTAATTATTTTACAACAATATTCAACGTTTATCACAAACAATAATTTATCATCGCGGAATTGACTGCCATCGCTTTCTGATATTCAGTTCATTTAAACATGTTCTATCAATTCCCATTTCGTGTCATTTGCAATAAAATCCCATTTGAATGCTAATATCATTCACATGTGATGTTGAACACATTAAAGTTCATGATTCCGGTTTAATTTGCTAAGTGAACGGACCAGACTGCCTTTGTTTCCATTAACAGTGAATGGAGTAGTTTTCATGTTTCAAGAACACCCCATGAGGAAGTATACTTTAACAGGTGGATGTTAATATGTGTGTGTTACATGTTTGTATGGCTACAAACCATGTCGAAGCATTCCCTTATCAAACAACATTTAATTTAGTTCCTTGCACAATATCATAAACATATGGATATTATAATCATTGTTGCATCTGGACAAGACAATTTCAACATTTACATGTTTGTTCTATTTATGTGGAAAAATCACCGATACAACATTCTGTCATATTACCTTGTCACAAATACAATTAATAGGGGATTTATCCAACGGCCCAAAGGGTATTTGTTCGCTTGGTCTCCTATCTGGTGCTGCCTGGCATATAGTCTCTGTGGAGCAAACAAATTCCTTGGTCATTCTTATTCCTCTGCCAGATTATCCAAAAACCTGATGGGAAATCACCGCTTGATGCAGTGCATTTGTTCATTATTAACAAAATACAGTAAATCACGGACAATTCAAATCCACACAGGACCGCATAGTCACCCACACAAGAGTCAGAAACAGAACGAACCGTCCGTATCACACAACAAGGATATTTTAATCAAGCCTATGCATATATATACTCATCCCACAATGGATGATATACTGTGGACTTTGCCTTTCGAGCATAATTAACCATTTAGGGGAGGTAAACCGGGCATAAAAAGCAACACTCAGCAAAGAAGCATAGCGCAAAGGAGCACAAGAAAACGAACAGATAGACTAAAAGTATTGGTGACAAAAAAAACCTCGACACCTCGATTGTCAGCCACAACATAGCCTTAGCCAAACACAAGAAAACCACACATCGCTGGTACAACTAACAAAAGGTCTGAAACTACTCAATGCACCAAGAAAGTGAATTATACCAGTAGCACTTGTAACCACTTTGGTATGTCTGCATATGCATGGGGTATATTAAGAAAGAATGTTCTTTTAACTTATACTAGATGTAAAAACACTTTATGACAGACTGCTGAGTAGATTTGTGCAATTTGTGAAAACTTCTCTCAACAAGAGGTGGCTAATACGAAAAGGTATGTGACTTGTGAAAATGGCATTTGCTATACAACTTATGTTCTTTTATTCTCCAGGACTTGCACTATTACGCCGGATGTTGCATTTTGCCCATTAAGCTATTGAATATACACAATGAAATGCTTGATGCATTTATGCTTTTATCAACGTGTAATCAGAGACTCTCCATGAAATAAATATAACTCCCATGCTGATCAATTGTGCATTTACGCTGACTGCAAACATTATTAAAACTGCCATCATCGAACAATCTTAATCCCCAATTTCCCCTCATCAATATCATCTCGTGTTTTATGATCATAAAACCTTTCATCGTAGCAACAACAACATATTCATGTCATTCTATATACCTGGTGTCGTTATTAGCTCAAATAAACCCTTGTCATTAAACAATTAAATGTTCTGGGTCCTGTAGTTAAAGGTGCTGCCTCACGTATTGGTGTATTGCAAAGATAAAATAAAATTGTTAAAATATTCGCGTAAATTATGTATAGTTGCCTGTATATGCCAAAAACAACTACACTGACCTTTAAAATAACTTGCCAAACATCCGCAGTTTGTAGTTATTTAGTATGTTTACATCCAAAATTCTATAGGATATTAATACCCTGAAGAATTAATACTCATATCACTTAAATTGCCTGAAAAATGTTTGCATTGATCATAAGAAATTGCAAAATGAACCGATTACCTCACTGATGTTTACGCTGTAGTTTGTTGACGTTTACGGGTCGATCACGTGTGAATTACATAATTCACAAATTATGTTAGAAGGAAACTCTGTGCTATCCTTAAAAGGAAAAGATACCGAGTGGGCGATATCATGAATCGTTTAAATAGCTTTTCTGCAATAAATGCAACCGTCAGTGGCTTTCTATTAGATAAAAACTTGGTTAGGTAGGATAATTACGCTATAAATCTTAGCCCGATCTTTGAGGCAGCACCTTTAAATAATTTTATATACTTAGCACATTGTGTTCACTTGAACAATAAAATAAATTTACTTATTCGTAGACGTACTATTGATGAATATCCATTTTATTATCAAAGATTAAATAAGTTATATAATGAATAATGTACAGGGTGTTCAAAAAGTTCGTTCTCAAAATTTGAATTCATCTACAGTTTTATTTGAGCTATGAACGGAGTAGACAATCTAAATTTCTTACTCTAATAGCTTCATTTAATGCTAGAAAGATTAGAACAATGGTATAATCCTCTGGATTTCAACCTGAAAATTTTACAGTCTTCTGAGGTCAAAAAATAAAGTATTGAAACTCAAACATTGAGAACGAACTGTTTTAACACCCTGTACATACACAGACCAATCGAAGCCATACAGAAACGACGGCAGCACCTAACCACAACGACAAGAGATAGACACAGAACATATATTACCGTATTCCCTAATCTTTATACGTGTCGAAAAGATAATTGTATCACCAATGATTTTTAAAAAAACAAATGAATTTTTTTTTTGACAAATATGTGTTTTGTCACGACATAACGCGACATTTGGAGATATTTCCAGTTGCATATTTATAATGATGATTCTAAGTGCGGACATTTTAGCTAATGTGATCACAAATATTGATTAAATAAAATTCTTAAAAAATGTTCAAATGGGCAGAGTGTAACTTAAAAACTCATTGCTCACTAAATAATAGTGTGAACCTCAGCAAAAAGTGTAAATTAGTCCCTTCTTAAACCTGTCCGAGAATTTCTAAGAAATAATTTCCTAGATTTATGGAATAAAGTAGGCTACCATTTATGGCTATCTATGAAAATGGTCATGTGTGAAATGCTATTTGATTTAGCTGAAGGCTAGAATGGTCAATGAATTTCCTGTTGTAATTGAGAAGAAAATGTCGTCCGTCAAAGGTACAGTCACTTAAGTTACAATCGAGAGCGGTCGTAAACAACTTGTGATTCTGTCAGTAAACCAAAATTCATGTTTTAAAACATCGACCAATAGCAAGGGAGAAATTTGACACAGGCATACCTATTTAAGAGAACATTTACCATGTGTATATATCCATACTTTTAATTGATTGTAAACCAGCTTCTTGTAATATTTTGAACCGCTGAAAAAAATACGGAAACAAATATCAAGCATGCATACTACAGTGGACTTTTTTATTGCCGAAACTGTGTGTGTCAGCTTTTTAAAGCTGAAACTAGGTCATCCAACTGTTTTGTAGCTGAAACTATGTCTTAAGGCTTTCTGACAGCTAATACTAATCCTGCCTTCCTTTTCCGAGTTTTTATTATATTTTTGATAATTATATATTAGTAAGATAGGCTATATCTAGTTTAGTGTATGACGATTAATTTCTTCTCGATTTTGTAACAAGTGTTTGGAACTTTTATCATATTAGCACACTCGTGTCTTGACATTTTATTCCTGATGGTATCCATCGCCTATAGGGGTAATACTATTAGAGACAAAAACTAGCTTTCCACTTCATGCTAAACATGTGTATGTGTAATTATTTAGGCCTTTCGGTCAAGGATAACCCATGAAAGTGCAAGCACTTATTTCCAATGGGATCCTGTTTTTTGCTGAAGGGACATCGAGTAGAAGAAAGATTTGTGATACAAGGAATCCGGGTGCGTTACCCTAGCTCGTTCCGAATAGACTCCCTGGTTCTTTAACGTGCCCGGTGTATAGCACCGATACACGCGAGACTACCTCTGGGTTTCCAGTTCATCTCTAGTTGGGTGGGAAACACTGAAAAGCGTTTCAGAAATGACCGAGTGTCTCGGCCGAGATTCGAACCAGGGACCTCTCGATCATTATTCAAGTGCGTTAACCACTCGACCACCATGCCACCCATACCCAGGGAAATGATTGTACCTTTTTAATTGGTATTGTGTATGACACTTCTATATGTAGCGCTTTTATATCAAGTGAGCTTTAGTTTTAAACTAATTAATTCAGGTCAATTGTTCTACAACTAACATTAATCACTTTCGGCACCTCATCTCAGATGCTATTCATCGCCAAGGGGGTAACAGAGAAGTGAATTTTCCAAGAGAACGCTCTTCCACTTTACTATCGAGTGTTATATCATAACGACAATCTTGTGAGTAGTTGATACGTTCCAGTCAGCGTTAAAGTCAATCCATACTTTAACATCGCTACTAAATGTCGCGTTAAGATAGGATTGATAGCGAGCTAGGACATGTAGTAAAAACGCGAAAAAACATTTTTACATATATAAAATGATGTACAAGATAACAATAAATTGGACCGAGAAAAACAGCCTTTATCAGAAACTGCGAGACTGTAGACGTAAGTCACATGTGTAACAAGAAAAAGAAAAAGGCAAAGTACACCAAAAGAAAAGATCAAACACAGAGCTCAAAGACATTCACAAGCAAAGCGATCACAACAATACGGAAAACGAACGGCGGCATTCAACTGAAACAGCAGAGAAAGAAAGGCACACAGTACATACATGTTACAAGACTTGGTTCAGTTAGGTTAGTTCAGTTGGGCATTGTGCCTTGTATGTTTTTAATGTTTTCTGTGCTCGCTGGTTAAGTTGAGTGCTGCCTTCCCTGAATAGCTACAAAGTCCTACTTCCACGTGTCCATTTTGCCAAACAAAAGTATAAGCGAGTGTTATAACACTAAATGTTATATATGTAACCCTACTCAAGATGAGACAGGCAAAACACACCGCTGGCTTAGAATGATTAAAACGTCGTATGTACAAAATCAATATTTTGAGGAAATAAGAACAAACTGTCTGAAAACTACTCTTTAATTACGAAAAAACAAGTATTTTTAAACTTCAGTTAAGTCAACATGTCCACTTCAGATTTTCATGAAAATAGGCTCATAAGAAGCGCATTGAGATACAGATTTCAAATATGCATGAGTCGTTTAAGGTCGCAAGTAGTAAGTAGCCAGCGACATCTGCAACCGGAGCAATTGTATCTCCTACAACATAACTTGTGTACGACAGATGCCATAGAAAATGTTATACATCGTTTATAAGGTAAGACATCCATTACAACATTAACTGAAAAGTTCTGACAAACGCTGAAAGAATAGCTTCCTAACAGAATGTATTATACATATTAGTCTCTACGTTCTAGACGATAAACATTCGTCATTATCATGATGAGGGTAATCATTGATACTGATGCTATTTGTAACAACTGTATACTCTCTGTGAGCGTGTCTGGTATTTGACATGAAGAATGACTGTGTAAATAACTTCAGACTTATGAATGATGGCGCAGCAGAGGTAATGACTGAAATGTGATCTAGACATACGTATGTAGGTGGTTTCGAACATGACTGTTTGTTTACAAAATGGTGTCCAATGGCATTATCAAATATGTTTATTTTGTATTATATTGAACTTTGTTGAGAGCTGATCGTGCTAGACGGATGTAGGCGGATGGGAGCATGGTTACATGTTTCCAATGTTCGAACGGAATTTAGAACTAGCGAACATATTTTGAAATATTCGTAAGAGTTGGAGAACGTTTAGTAAACATTGGTTCATAAGGGTTGTGCAAGCCCCATTCTTTACAAATAACTTAAATAATTGACTTTTAATTACATTAAATCTTTGTTCCAACTTACATAAAATATAATCACATGCAGTTTAATTGGTCGATAGAATAGCCCCCTAAACATTACGTCACGCCGTTCGAGAGCGTATTCTTAATTATAAATGAGGAGCAGCATATTAACCTGTTCATAACAGAGTCTTGATTCGTCCAAATTTCATTCATAACATTTGTTTGAATTGCCTGAACATTTGTTCATTACCACTTGTCAAAAATGTTAAATATGATTCTACAATAATAAAATATTACAGACATAAAAAGTACTTTTACAATAACAACATACTTAGAAACTAGGTTGCTTAAGTGTGTCTGTTTCGCCACTTCTTGACAATTAACAGAACAAATCTATACGAATGCGGACCAATTCTCCTTAACAGAATTAGCTAGTTTTGTGAGTACCAAACCAGGAAAATTAATCGTGTGATGTTACTGTTACTAGGACAAAGTAAGTTACAATGGTTTTGTTTCTCCCTGAAACGAAACATTACGCTGATAATTTGTTGGATTTCTCCCCACCAAGTATACGCCTGTTTGTGTGTCCTCTATGTACATGTTTTTCTAGAAAATAAATGTACTTTTAACTGAGTTATGCGTATGTGTTCCCTCTAGTCAAACTATTCCTAATTATGTTAGTCTGTCTGGTTTAACACATTCGATAAAGCGTTATATTGCCAGCCAACCAGTAGATGATACTAGTTCTATTTCCAAGTTGAGCAGATTCACAAAGCATCTGAAGTAGCAGATAAAAACTTAAAAAATATTAATTCTTCAAAACATAAAAAATCTGTATGTCGTAAAAGGTATGTTGGCTAAGCATGCCGTTGAAGAGTATTCATTTTTCATGTTTAACGCATTATGCAAAGAGCTAATATAATCATTTTATCGTCATTTTGAGGAAAATATGCACATCGCAAATGTTGAAAATGTCAAAATATTTAAGTTATCCATTAAGACGCTTTATACATACACACAAACACATGTACTAGCCCAAATGCCGCTTCCGTAACATTATGTGGTATAATTGTCAGTTATCCGGATGAATTATCGTATTTAGGTTTGTAATTCAATTAAAACAAAATATAAACGACCAAACAAAATTACAAATGAACACCAGGACGCAAGAAAGAACAAACCAGTCACCAGTTATTCAAAAAACAAAGACAAGGAAATGGAAATGGATATGACACACCCTAAGGAAAGGCATAAGCAATATCACCTGTCAAGCTTTAAGATTGACACCTCAAGAGGAAAACAGGACGAATTAAGACAAACCTGGTGGTGAGTATTGGAGAAGGAAATTACAAACATGAACTACAGCTGGAACACATTATAACAACTTGCAAGGAGATGAGGGAGATGGGAAGGAATTGCTAACGGCCTAGGACGCAGGGTAGTGACAACGGCATTTTCAAGTAAATCAACAACAAAACTAGTAAGACTAGGTGAATTGACTATGTATACGACTAGCAGGAATATTGTGGAGAAAAATAGTGCAAATACCGAAGGACACACAAAGAACTATTCCTAACCAGTAATACTAGTAAATCACCTTCAAGGTTTGTTTGTAATGTGATATAGTTGAATAAAGAGGTCAAACAAGCAGGAAATAATTATATAACATATTGTTGTACGTTAGTTTACAATTCTGAGAAACCCGAGGCAAACAAAAACTGGATTAGTCTGTTGATCATCAGGTAGAAAACATAGAGCCGGAAAAGTATAAAGGTAGGTGGTATTGTAATGTACATTGTTAAATGTGAGAATGGACAACAATGAAGAATGGGACAGTTAACTGAGAAAGGTAGTATTTTTTACTGTTACATGTACATTCATATGCCACTGTTTCAAAAACAGATGACAGAACAACACCCACGCTATTAGATAAAAAAGATAATATTTAGTCAGACAGGAAGGCAGCACTCAACTTAACCGGCCGAACACAGAAAACATAGAAAACCATACATGGCACAATGCCTAACTGAACAGGTTATGATCCTCCCATGTCCAAGCTGTCGAAATTATAAATGAACCAGTTTCAGCAATCAAAAAGCTGAATGCCCAAGATGAATGAGCTAGTTGTTTAAATGCAATGACAAAACAAAAATATAGTGACAAATGTAAGACTACGCAGTAGCTAGCTAAAAAAAAGTTCACCCACTATCAGCCAATTAAAAGGGGTAAACTACAGTAAACGACACATTGGACGATTCTGCAACACCAGCAGTATAACCAACTGCTGATGATAGGCAAACTGAATAAAAAATTCCAAATCAGACTGATTCCTTGATTTTTCCGCATAACCGCATAAAATCTGGTTCAATAAAAGTCAGAACTTTTTATTACAATAATTGCTTCGCATGTAAAACTAGTTGGATTTGTGCTGATTGAATGGAAATGTAATAAAATGCTAGTTTATGCCAAGTAGGGCAATGCTATAATCGATCACATTAATGTCACATCCCAATAAGTGGTATTCCGTCAACCAATACCGTCGGAACGATTAATAAAATCATTATTGCTCGTTTAAGGTTGATTTTTATATCAATTAAGTTCTCGAGCATTGAATGCAGTTCTAGTTCAAGTATGATGATAACGTGTTCTTCAAATGGTATTCCCTTTGTATCTTATACAACTTGGGCTTTGATTTCTGAACATTGTAACCATCGTAGATTACATGGCAGTGTAAAGTTTAAATCTAATATATGCATTGGCTATTGAAATATAAGCAAGGTTAAAGATTTACATGTAAAACTTTAACCATATGCAACGCCGACCCCGACGAACAAGTGACTGTTATAACCCTCATATTCTTCGAATAGTCGAGCTAAAAGAGAATTCCGCGTGTATAAAATATCAACAGACAAGATTTCAAATCATTATACGTGTCAGAATCATCCTCCAACCATCCACGCTGGATAAAATGCAAAACATCTGAAAAATGACAGCACAAAACGGTAATAAGGTAACAACAAATCGGACAAAGAAGGAAGCACTTCCTAGGCACAAAAAGGAACACACTAAAGAAGAAAAACGACAGAACACAAGAACGAGCCAAAACGACGACAAAAAAAATCGGACGAGGAAGTTAGCAAAATGAAGAGCAGGAAAATGCAGTGATTTTTCTTGAACCAAATGAAACAGGACGTGTGTATAAAAATGGGAAATTTTAGTTAGACAGTTCGCGAAATTGGGAATTATTAAAAAAAGATTGTTTTGGTTAAAAAAGAATATCTTTCTATTTTCTACTGATAAGACTCAAGTCATATGTAGCAACGACTTTAGCAAGTTTGAAAATCTATTGTTTTGACTTTTAAACAACCGTACCATTAGTTGGTTTTAAACCAGTGAGAATAAAAGGTGGGATGCATTCGTTTGGGAAATATTATGACTCTTTGGGGGGTTTTTGCAAGGGAAAAGTGCCTATATTCGGCCCTAAAAATAGCCCAAAAATTCACTGAAATGCACCAACATGGCGGTACACCGTTCCTTCGTTTGCGTATATTCAAATGGAATAGATTGGCTTCTATCTCCCAGTATAGGTGTACATGTTGTGACTTACAACATCTTATATCAGACAATAATGAATAATTTACTGGATATATCCTTATCGTCTACATTGCACCGTCCGACGAGAGAGTTACAAACAACATGAACTTGGCGTCTAAAGAGAGTTCAAAATTTACGACATCATAATAGCCATTTTGTGGCAGCAAAATGGCAAATTTATGTAGACTTTAGTGAGAAAACAATGTGCCTTAAAGCAGAAACCAAAGTTAAATAGCATTAATTAAGGATGGTGTAAAAGCACGTAATGGGATGTGAAGTTCTTAACCTGCCTCCATTTACTTCTCCAGAATAATTTACGTTCAGTAATAGTATCAGGAAGATACTGTAAAATTATAAATATTCGCGAGGATTTAATTTCCGTTAATTTCGCGGATGCCCTAGATCGCAAAACTAAATCCTCTCGAATAGTTAACCGCAAAATATAAAACACGAATATTTTCAATACTTTAAATCCACGAATTTAACAACCACTAGATTCCTATTTTACCAAATTTAATATCTGCAAATATTCATTATTTTATAGTAGTAGGTTCGGTATTAAGAGCTTTTAAATAACACATAAAATCACCATAACCATTATGTTAAGAGCTACAATAATCACAGAGAGATCATGGGTTATTTTTGTTTCTTGGAAAATGTGTGCCACTACATTTTTAAACTTAAGTCAAAATATATAGGTTTTCCCTTAAGATGATTTGTGAATACAACCCCTGGTTTTGCTTGCGTACTTAAATGCACAAGATCGGGAATTTAAAACCTGAAAGGGAAGTCAAACATAATTAATAGAATAAATAGATGTATAATGCTTGGACTAATCAATGCTCTGTCTCTAGACCCAAGGCATTCCTTAATGTAACACGTTTCTAATTCAACTTATTTCCAACTAATTAAATATCCTTTCCGAATAGATTTCCATATGGCTTCGGGTTTTTTCTTTAAATCACCTTCTAGAATATCAGGTTATGTGCTCTCCTGTTTATGTTGATTTAATACACCAACCCTAGTTAAGTTCAGTTCGTTTCTATGTGTCGAATTCGTTATTGTTAAGTCTTCCCTTTGCTCACAGTACAAGCTTGAAATCTCATTTTGATCGTAAACGTGTGTCAAAGAGGTATGGACATTTCACTTAAGCCTAGTTCCTCATCGGTGATGTTCTCCCGATATGTTCCGATACCACCCTTTTCATCACGATTCCTTCCTATATTCCAAATTGTCTCATGACTTCCCCGAAGCCTCCTCTAGTACACGATCGACCTGTTTCTGATATCTTAATAACTTATTAATGTCCATCGGGAGAACATCACTAAAGCAAAAATGCTCAGTGGGACCATGGCTTTAGTCTAGTATTTCGCAAGATCTTATCATTATTATTACTGTGCATTATTCCTCTGGAGTATTGTCGCACAAAATGTACAAATGTACAAGGGCAAAACGCGGTGAAAGTATGCCAAAAGAGTTAAAACATGCTGCTCCATGGTAAAGGCATGACACACGCACACATCTTAGCATTGAAGACTCCAAGGATGAGGCCGTAATGATCGCGTTTAGATGTTTATACCAGGTTCGTATGCCAGAGATGCTGAAAACTCTGAATCATCAATAATTACATTGAACTGGCTTGTACAAACATTTGCAAACGTTTTTTTCTTTTAACATTCAATACGATTTTTATCATTATCAGGAGTGAACAGAACCTTTTATTGAGATTCCATTTTCAAGGCCAGTCCTGCTTCCAAAATCCCATACCCCATATTTCTTTGTGTTATTTCTTCAATTGTTTTCCCGCGTGATTCCCATCTTGCAGAGATGTCGAATACCCACGCACACGAATCAACATCAAGAACAAACGACCAAAGAGGTCACTTTAGAAATCAATTTCATGTCGAAAAATAACTCAATATGAAAAAGTCAACCAGAAGCTTGGAAAGATGAGAACGTTTGTCTGAATGTCGTTACCTGTCACACCGCTGTCATATAAGTTTTTGTGATCGTGAAATAATTGTCCTGAACTGTCTTGTATAATTACAAATAATGTCAGGACGTCGGGGAAAATGTGTCATTGTACCCTTACTCATGATAGAATTATACGCTCTCCATTTGTATAATTGTCAGAATGACATACTAGTACAGAAGACAGTTGGTGATTTCTCCTTCCATTGACACTTGCGTGGATGGCTAGGCGCTGTCAACGTTTCTGTGCTCTACAGTATTTTAGACCGTGTTACTTCACACGGATCCAACAGTACTGTATCATTGCACATGTATCCAAAAGCACTATGCCAATGAACACAAATCCAACAGCACTAACAGTATACAATCTGAAGAATTTCAAAGGTACAACTTTATGGGAAAAGGACCATTTGGATCATCTGACCGTCAACTCTCAAAACTAGAGAAGATAATGGAACCCGACTAGAAGGGACATACGTGTAGATCTTTATCAGTTAAAGTAATTGAACTAGTGAAACGGGTTCTTCATGTTTAACATTTCGCCCTTTGATAGCCATAAGGGTACATTTGTATATGGTATAGACATCTGATTTACCAAAGCTATTAAAGGGTGTTTAAATAGATAAGCGAGGTACGTGAAAGTGTGACTTTGTTTAGAATGCACCGGTCGTATAGTCCAGAGAATTTGACACGACTGTCGACCTTCTATTAGCATTATCTAACAGCTCATATATTGTCTATATTTATAACCCCGGTTGTAAGTTTTCATAAGTGGGAAGTACCACCAAGACGCTCGAGTTGTAATACCAACACAAATCTAAAGGACCGATATTGCACGATTTGCTCGCAGAAATGTATGTATTTAACCCAAGAACCTTGTAATATATTCTTACATAAGTTCAGAGTCATGTCAAATTCTCTAAGCTATAGCACATTTAAAATATAACTCGTACCAGTCTGCAAGCAACGAATGTGTATACATGCAGTTCATCGAGTCTAACCAGAATGTACTGAAGTGAAGCAGAGAACAGTGAAGTTCAAAAGTGTTCCATGGGTGGTATTCAATATTGGTCTTATTTAATTTGAGGTTAAGGTTAGCCAATCATATTGTCTGTTACTGACCAACAGTTTAATGTAGTGTGATCTGATTGGTTGTCCTAATCCCTAAGTTAAGTAAGATCAATATTGAATACCACCCCATATTTCACTTTACAACATACAATAGGACAACTGGGAACCGATGAATAAGATAACTGGATACTGGTGAATAACAGATGACAACGTCTGTCTTTCGTATAAATACGACACTGTAAATGTTGACCTGGAGGAGCAATAAATAACACTGCGATGAGACGATCACAGAATATAACATACAATCAGGTCACGTACTGGCACCCATAGTGTAAGCAAGACAGACAAAACAGATTAAATTCATGTCATTGGACTGTGGAGGCGTCAGTACAAAGACATTCTTAGCTTTCTGAGAACGCATTATTCGTGATAAACCGGTAGTTTGTAGGTCTACTGATTTGTAGTTTTCTTTTGAAATATCGATTGAGCTTAGGACAGTGCCTATTAAGGTATTACGACTGCATTTAAATATCCTTTAAACAAGTTATTGTTTTTTCTGTAGCTACATTTCACTTTTAGGAATCAATAGTGTACTAGTACTTATACAAAAGTCTGCGTATGACCTGAATTGTGTAGGTGAGTAATTTGAATGAAATCCAAGACAATAATGTATTGACATGGTATTTTGCTAGGGACGTTTTCAAAGGATAATGAAAACTTGGACAGGGAAAGCACAGGTAACTGTATCATTAATAAATAATATATTTTTTACTCTTTATCAATGATACAGTTACCTGTGAGGGAAAGCAGCACTCAACAGAAACAGACGAACATAGAAAACTGAAAAAGAACCACGAGCACATGGTTCGACGCCCAACACGAAATGGAACGAGAAAACGAAACTAAATGGCTGCAAGTCCTAGTTTCAGCTGCCGAAATGTCCTAAAAGGTAGCATTAACCCATGTGCGTAACTATACTGTTATTATAATTATAACTATTTATAGTTGCAATAATACCTAAGCCAATATACAATTTGTTTTTTATATCTATTAGTTTTTTAAATTTAAGTTAATGACATTTAGAGCTATCGAGGTTCCTTTTTATTGGAATTTGATTGTGTCAATGCTTTTGTGTGCTTGTGTGATTAGAGTATGTTGTGTCCATGAGTGATAATGAGGTTCATGTGAACGTCTTGTTCAAATGACGCTGTAAATAGTTTATTGTTGTCGGGGGGGGGGGGGGGGGTGCTGGAATGCGCATACATAAAAACGGACGTCAACAGCGCGTAAATCGTTAAGTTTATGCATGGTTTTTGTCCCGTTAACATATGGGCAAAATAGCGGTTTTATGCTATAATGGCAATTAACATGTTATCACAAACTAAGTGTAACATCGCGGATGTTTGGCCCCTTTTTTTGATGTCCCTATTTAATTCGAAACGTGCTCAATTATAAATGTGATATAATCATGGTATGATACCAAAACATTGTCTGAACTACACATTCTCGATTTCAGTCATATAGGAGAGATCATGTTTGTGTACAAAGTTTTTCATAACACATCTAGCTATTGGTGAATGGGAGGTTTTTTATTGTTCATTCATTCAATAGATTGATGATGGGCATTTTGCATATGAATATAGTGATCTCTCCTTTAGGGAACGATTCGTGTTTATCTGTGAAGTTGATAATTGCATAAAATGATGAGCACCGCTTCAAGATGCAATTAATTCGTGTAACTGTTTAAGGTCAATAGACTGGTATGGCCTCACGAATACAGATCTGCACGACAAGAGTCAGTCGGCAATTATTGGTATCGTGAATGAACTCATAATTTTATTGATGATACTTTACCCAGAGGAGATCTGTTCTGTACATCGAGTAAAGCGCGCATATGAAGTGAAAATACTAGGATGAATAATTCAACAATTGATCCGACAAACCCTGATCCAACCGATGCACAGAGGAACTTAAGCATTTCCGTGTGTTCGTATGAATTGTTACCACAATACAATGGGTATTATATAGATTGGCACATGTAATGCGAGAAGGAATATCACACATTAGGTAGAATTAACTACACAGGAGTTCTCGGCAAGCATACGAGTTCTATTTATGGAATAATTCCTTATATATTTTGAGTATTTCCAGAACCGAATCGCACGGCCATAACATATACATTACTTCCGATACTCAATCAGTATATATTGTATCAATTTTCCAGGAAGCGGGTCAAAATACAGTACAAATAAATATTGGACATAATTGTCGTAAATGTGATTTGACCTACGGACCTAGTTTTTAACCGCGGGTGATCCAATATCGAAGTTCACCTTGATTTTGTTGAGGTGTTTATTGTGACCAAGTTTCATAAATATTAGGCCACAATTGTGACCACTAGTCACTACACAAGGTTTTTCTATGATTTGACTTAGTGACTTAGTTTTTAACCCCAGATAATCCAATATCCGAATTTGAACTAGATTTGTTGAGATGATTATTGTGACCAAGTTTCATAAATATTATGTCATAATTGTGCCTTATAGTTACTACACAAGCAAATCGTGGATCGACGGACGGACGAAGATTTATCACAAAATATCAACCAGTCACTTTGTGATAGGCGAGCTAAAGCAGACACAGACAAACAGACGATACTAGTAAAACACATATTGAAATGGAAACAAGAACGCCTGTCTGGTCAGGGACTATCCATACAGCAGACTGGGTACAGAAACGATGGGTAGTAAACAGGAATAATGTTCCTGTTCAGAGGACATACGGTAAATCACATCAGCACTGTTACAACTTCGGTATGTAGCCCACAGACATGTCAAACGAATCCCATAACAATAAACAATGAACTAATATAGTACCAGGATGATTCTATTCCAATTAAAAATCAAAGCACTGAAAGTACTTATGTGTGGCGTACTGATGCCACTAAATCCAATATCGAATCCAATATAAAATCATAATTTTATGTCCCAGTTCTGATAAGCCCACCCTTACTCAAACATTTGTGCTGCTAAAGACACCAAGAGAACCAGCAGTTACCTGGAACTCACTTAAGTAACTATGCTGAGCATCAATGAAGGGGTATTTACAAATACCATTTTTAACGACTTGGAGAATTCGACCAGTGTCAAGATAAGTGACTGTTAATTCTCTGTATGACCACGCATGTTAATTAAATGTATATGACACTCTATATTAACGTATGTAAAAGGGGAAAACATGGCGTCGCTCACACATATCGATCGGCCGATTAATGCTTTAAAAACAAGTTTTATACATTTTATAAAACCTTAAAGTATTAGCTTTTAAAACAAGCTTTAATGAACAAAATCGATCGAATATTAAATTAATAATTGATGATTTTCGACCGTTGATTGAATTTTCATTTGGTATAAAACGGGATATTTTAAACTTACTTTTACGCGGAACGGATTCTTACTCGTCGCCGTGTATTTAATAATTAGGGTATCGTGTTGAATGTTGTCTAAAAAAGAGACATATATCTCTGCTTCATTACAAGCTTTAAATATTCAAAATCGGATAATAGATACGAAAATTATGAGGTCTTATATAAAGCAGGGTAGAAATTGACTAGTGCGTTTATCGCTTACCTATCTCAGTTCCCCCCACCAGCTATATATAGCATCAATGTTTGTATACAACAAGGTAATCGTCTGCAATGTGCAGCGGCGGGGTGATTTACATACGTTACAGTATACGATTGAAAACCGTGGGAACTATTTTAGATTCCCGCCACCAGTGAGAACATTCTTTGGTAGTAAAAATATAGTCCGTTGCGGAATGATTTGCTATAAATATCCTCTAAAAATAAGAGTCTGATATAATTGTTAGTCTTAATGTAAGTAAATGTTGGTAATGTAAACAAATCAGGTCCAATGATACGTGTAACCTGTGTTGCATGCTTGTAATATTGTTCAAATCATAGAACTATATATTTGCCGAGGCCTAATGCGTTAAATTGGTCGTAAGCTGAAAAGTGGTAATATCATTGTGTGGCGTTTACGCCACACAGTAAACGCCACACAAAAATTGTAATTAAAACATAATTACGAAGCGCGAACTGAACACGTACAGAAAGGTTCCATTGTCTTGGAATGGTAAAATCCATAGGCACGTGGTTTCAATTTCTGATATGACGTCACAGGAGCTGAAATCCGTTTTAGCTTCGACAATTGTAGAAACACTGGGTACCAGCTTTCGTAACGTAATATCCGTTGCGGCTAAATATGGCCTTTGCACAATCTTCTCTAAACATAGGATACACTCACATAATTGTATATATATATAGGGTACACCTATATTGCAATTCAAACTAAGAATACAAGCGTGAAACTCAAATCCTACAAAGCTGTGAGGCAAGTTGGACGAGCACAATCTTCCGTGTGACCTTTGGAGACGGAACTACTGTAGACTTATTGACTATTTGAACATTATATATCGAGCGTCCAGTAATAGCTATGAGAGATTAATACCAGGTAAAGTAATACGTGATAGAAGTTACTTATACTTCAAAAGCACGAACACAATACGGCTGCTATGGCAACACGATCAAATGCGATCCGAACTATTCTGATTTCAATAAAAACTGACACACGTCACAAACATTGTGGTCACGTAGCAGCTGAATAGTGACGTACCCTAGCACATAAACTACAAATTTCACAACCATTAATAATGTCGAATAAGACATTCAAAGGGTATACCCACTCCGAAAGCTACACAGAACAAATAACGTTATTACAGGTAGCGCCACTCTAACAGAGCCTCACCTTACACAACTTCCAAGAAATCATATTGTGGATGTTCAGCATACACATACAACACAACATGGACAGTTTTCCAGCAATTCGATTACCGAACGTCCAGAGGAACTGCAAATCATTTTAGGGTTAGTGACAATTGAAACTTTATGAGTCCTTTGGAATTTGAATACAGGAAAACTTTCATGTCGATAAGTACGTACAGAAACACCCAACGATAATGTTACTCGTCGCCCTTATAGTACTCAGCTATTACGATCAGATTTCAAATAAATGGAATGTTCTCAGCACGATATACGCACGTTGTATAATCCGATTACTTAGTAAGACACATAGGGCCAGCAAACAATTAGTTCGTAAATATGAGTTATAGAGATTAAAGCCGGAACATGCCCACAAACAAAGTACATACACTCCCAAGAGAACGAGGGGATATTAACGCACATGACAGGTACTTGTACGGAGCAAAGATAACGGGAACTCTGAACTAAGACATGAATGATGAGTGCAAATAAGAACTTTGCACGTGTACGGATTTGTTTGACAAGAGATATTTACAATACAGGGCTTAACTTTGCGATTTGGCTGTTATGCTATTATATACATTATGTCATGGACCTGATTTAATGAGCACAAGATCATTAGGAATGTCAAGACCTATTTGCTACAGATAACGTCACATCAACAACCCCTTCCCATACAGGATTGCATTAGAAACCTCCGCGTACAAAAATAATAACAAATCGGACACAGAAGGCATCACTCAACCGCAACAACAGATCACGAAAGGCACAAAATAGACACACACAAAGAAAAAGAAAAATCACAGACCACAGGTATAAGCTACAAGGACAAACTAAAGAATAACAAGAAAAAGAAAAATCACAGACCACAGGTATAAGCTACAAGGACAAACTAAAGAATAACAAGAAAAAGAATAATCACAGACCACAGGTATAAGCTACAAGGACAAACTAAAGAATAACAAGAAAAAGAAAAATCACAGACCGCAGGTATTAGCTACAAGGACAAAATAAAGAATAACAAGAAAAAGAATAATCACAGACCACAGGTATAAGCTACAAGGACAAACTAAAGAATAACAAGAAAAAGAATAATCACAGACCACAGGTATAAGCTACAAGGACAAACTAAAGAATAACAATAAAAAGAAAATTCACAGACCACAGGGATAGGCTACAAGGACAAACTAAAAAATAACAAGAAAAAGACAATTCACAGACCACAGGTATAAGCTACAAGGACAAACTAAAACATAACAAGAAAAAGAAAATTCACAAACCACATGTATAAGCTACAAGGACAAACTAACAAATAGCAAGAAAAAGAATAATCACAGAACACAAGTACATGATACAATGACAACCCTAAAATTGAACAAGAAAAATTAAACTTTGAAGCTACACTGTCCTTCTTTCAGGTAACCATTTGGTTCAATAATGTGTATGCAAGTGTAACAACACTGTAAATTATTTAAACATGCAGCTGTGGACATATATTAAGACAATAGATGTACAAGTAGAAACATATGAAACAAGAAGATAATGAAGCAGCCAATACTCGTAGCCATTTTAAATGGATGTGTTTATTTTAAAAACTGATTATTAACAATAGCTGATGCTCCACGAATTAGGTCTTTCAGAAGTTTTTTAAAGTGCGTTTTAATTAAGAAACTGGTAATTGACAATGACTGATGATCAAGCAATTTGTATTTCAAATGTAGTTTTAAACTGTGTTTTCATTTAGAAAATGATTATTGACAGCAACTGATCGATGCACGTCTGTGAATAATGGAGTCAAATAAAAACTGCATCCGTATTTGGAAGATTTCTCAATTAGGACTGGATTGTATGGCGTGTACAGATTTCATGCATTCATATATCACACTCAATCATAGACTGATCGATCACTGAGCTGATTATCATTGATTGAACGCCATTGCAGTATGCAAATAGGCACGTCTAATCATGCATAATACAGATATTCCTAACCTCTCTAGAAATATGTCAATATCATTCTCATACGATGCTACAAAATGTATGTACAGCATGTTTATGTTGCCTCTACAAGTACGTTGTTGTCCTCAATGTTGTTGATGCTATTATAAGTATCAACACAATTTAGTTTTAACTTTGTTGTTGATGATGCTTTTATAAGAAAACAACTTTATTTAGTTTATTCTTTGTTGCTTTTACAAGTAATCAACTCCATTTAGTTTATACATTATTGTTGATGATGCTTTTACAAGTAAACAACTGTAATCAGTATATACTTTGGTGTTGGTGTTTTTTTTAAAAAAGCAATCAACTTTATTTATTTTATAGGGATTGGTTGTTGTTGAAGTTTTTTACAAGTAATCAACTTTTTTTAGCTAAATGTACAATTTCTACTCCGAAATCCACGAAATTAACTCCCAGACGAATATTAATGATTTCTTGTTCATTTGTGCGTTTGTCATTGTACCCGTTGTCTTGGTCCGTGATTTGTCCTTTTAGTTGGTTCCACTGTGTGCCTTCCGTGCTCTAGCTGTTGTTTCGGTAGAGTGCTTATCTCCTCTGTCAGATTTGTTAATATTCTTTTCCAGTACATACACGTATACATGTAATATGAGGAATTGATAAAAGCTGATTCAAAATTGCTGTGTGTACAACCCTTTACATAAAGGGTCGCGTCAGAATTTCCGTTCATATTATACAAAAGCCGATAGAAAACCTAGCATTATGTGTACATGTATATCTAAGCGGATGAAATCACAGAGACTTAAGCGTCTATCCGTTTTATCCTCTTTAGTGTGTAATTATGTGGAAGTAATGCGGCTTAGTGGTCTCACTTTGGATGCCTTTAATCTTGCTGCTACATGACCATAATTTCCATCAGAATTAAGCGGCGACAATTATAAGACATTGTATACATCTTTATAGTGCTATATAGATCTATGAAAACTCATTATAGAACCTAATGGTTTAGGTACAGATCTTGGGTAATCGTGTCAAATTGATATTGATATTTTATACAGGGCTACGATATAATTCAGTTAAAATTTTAGTACATTGCTTTAATCAGAGAAATGACATATACATGTATTCAGTACTGGCGTCATAATCTTGATTTTAAAAGATAATTCAAGCGATTGTTAAACAATGCCACTTCCTTGCAAAATGATGGCACGCACTACTATCCAAAGCCCCTAAATTCTCTTCTTACTAAAACCTACCATATTTAAATTCTCTTACACATATGACGTAATAAGTAACTAATAACCCTTCATGCAAATTAATTGTATCACTCATTCATTTACAGCAATTAAGTCACTTGGTACATGTATTCAACATAATTTTCCATACGCTATTCTAAAATTTAGCATCAGAATTATTCATTAGCATAAGGGTAGATTGGGGTACTGGAAACAAAAAATTTTTTACGCCAAATATTCATTTTCTACTAAACCATCGACTGACAATTCATTCTCGTCTCCAGTACAATGTTCCACATAATTTGTTCTATTTCTGATACATAAATTCAAGGATAATGACAAAGAAATGTGAAATTTCCCTAGGTAACATGATTGGCAAAACATACCAGCCTTTCTAGAAGAAGGAGATATATAGGCGTGAAATGTATTCCATACGGCCTACGTATAAAGTTAGAGGTCGAGAACTTAGAACTTAACTTAGAGAACGCAGCGACTGTGGTTTCTTATCCTTAAATAAAACGTTCTTAAACGTTAATCGACTTCGTTTCGTGTGTGTTTAACCAACTGCGTGTATATTTAAACATCCATTAAACGCGAGGTATGTGTGTCTCTACATTGGACAGCACATATCATGGTCAATTGGGCGAATACATTTTATAATCGGTGTCCAACAACAAATTATGAGCATTATTAATTGTTTTAGTAATACCAACTGCTTAGACCTCGGGGTTAGAATCAACTGCTCTCAACGAAGTTCATTAAGAACCATGGCGTCTATGTGTACATGCTAAGTAGCTTTTACATACTTCTTGAAAAAGAATTTGTTTTAAAAACAAAATAGAACGCTCACCAATGATTAGATGACGGCATTCGATTCCGCTGATTTGTGAAAACGTCGAACAAACACCCATACAAAAAGTAAAATAATATAACGACCGAAGTAGAGCGTGTCTGTTTTCAATTTCAAAATGCCACGTAGCAAATTTGGCAGGAAATATTACACGCAAATGTTCCGATCAGAAACTCCAATCTTCGTGTTCAATATTCTAAATGTAGTTTCCATGAGAGCGGACGTGGCTATCTGATGGTAAATTAACAACCAGTAACAAAGTGTCATTACTTTGCTTCGTCTTGACGTGTCTGCGTTCATTGAATTCTGTCAATCTGTCACTATCATTGAATACAAACCTTGACAGATAACCCCAAATACGCAGAGGAAGATGGAACCAGCAATTAGGAACATATTAAGGTCAAACCAACAACAACGTATGTGGTTTCCGGTCCATAGTCCAATCCTTCTAAGATAACACCAATACGCAGAAAAGGCAGAACCAGTAATTAGGAACACAATAAGGTCAAACCAAAAACGACGTATCTGTGTTCCGGTTCGTTGTCCTATCCTTCAAAGATGACATCAGTAGGAAGAAAAGACAGAACCAGCAATTAGGAACACAATAAGGTCAACCCAACACCACCATGTCTGGTTTCCGATTCACTGCCCTATCGGTTGATTTAAGACAATGGAGAAATGTCAGATATTATGAGTACGTAGTCGCGGTAAGGAATGGCGGACTAAGTTAAGTTTGTCAAAGTCAAAAGAGAGTGTCTTCCCACACAATTCGCGGCGACACATAAGTCCATGCCACGTTTAACGTGGGGATAGACAAGTAATGTATAAGGAACAGTTTAGGTGTTATAGTAGAAAGTCGGATGTACCAGACAAGGCTTCCCCACATAGACAATTGGGAAACAATAGTCTATGACATATTGAACGTTAAGGAGTACACACGTTTATCAATAGCAATTATGGAAAATAGGAAAGGACATATCAAAATATCGTAATGAATAAATAATAAAGAAAACACCATAATCATCTCATTTCAGGAAAGTCACTCCGTCCATTCCTAGATAAATGGTTATACGAATACTAGTAATGGTTAAATATTTAATAGTGTCTAGTATTTTAGTATGTTTTTAATATCTTGGATCTAACGGTCATCGTGTATTTGATCTATATTTTTGTAAAGCAGTAAGGAATGTTAAAAGTGTAGCTTAGAACACTATGAAGTTCCGAACAATAAAATCACCCGGGATCATCCGGGATCTTGTGTCATAACATGACGAGCCAAGATGTGAAATTTGTAACATCGATGAAATTAAGTAAAAAGTAAAACAAATGAAACAGCACGCAAAACAACTAAACCACTTCAAATTGTAATTTCCCTAAGGTATTTCGGACATGGACGTTTCACAATCATAATTATTTTGAACACAGTGTTGTTGTTTTCTTTCGTCACCTATTTTCCCTCGCCCTAGTCTTAAAGGCGTTCGCGTCAATGTCTTGTGAAATGTGGGGAAAACCTTTCCCTACAGTAGAATTTGTTCACACTTTGTAAATGGGCAGTGTATCATACAGACTGTATTAAGAACAGAAATATGCAAAAATAAACATAGGTCATCGTTCTTGTTTTGAAGGTTTCTGCTTTTGAATGCGTACATTTGGAGAAAAGCACTAGTTTTAAGGACAGGTAGTTATTCATAAACACGTTCGATGACCTCTGAATGTTACTAACATGATACTATATACAGTGTTTACAAACAACGAATACACATTCTATTATAAGGATTTACGCTCCCATCTGTCACATAGGAAACAGCAGCGAACGCCTTTAACAAAGGACAGCGAACGCCTTTAACATTGAGATTCTTAGCTAGATTTGTCCAGCATCACTGCACTAATTCGGGTGATAGAAAACATTAATTACCAATTTCACCGCAAATAACAACAAATTAATCCTTTGACAAACGCGATTATTTACAGAATATAGGATACTTGGCATCATTACGCACCGGTAAATGGTGTCTCATTGGTGGCGCTCAGTAGTTTATGGGATACATAATACATCATAAATTACATTAATACGTACTTCGAATTTGTCTTCCCTCGAAAATCCGGTCCTTATCAGTGAAGATGAAGATAATGATACAAGATAAAGGAAACAATGTTTCTAAAATAATGCAATTCTTTTGGATATTACACTAATTACGTCCTTAATTGGAATAGGTTCTTCCTGGTTCTGGTAAATTAAATGTAATAACCAACTTTTGGACTGTGTTAAGGGGGTGGCGTTAAATTCTACTTCTTATTTAACGAAACTGATTGCACTAGGTTAAACTATACTTCTTCTTTTATAAAAACTGATTGCACTAATGTAATTACGTCGAGCCCAGTGAACATTGTAATCGATGCTCATTTTAGACGAATTATTGGAACCACCGAGTTTTTGGAAATTGAAATAACTAAGAAACATTTTCGTAAACTGAATGAACACCAACGTGTTTAGCAAATACCATCCATAATAGAAATGTTCAGCATAGAATCACGAGTATATTGAGCTTGTCAAAGCCATCGACATTTTTTCCAAAAAGACTAAAAGACAGATGGTTCAAAAATGGTTCACCTAGCAGATTACACATATAAATAAAACACAATCTGGATACAGGAATGTTACACAGAATATTGGAATTATTTCATGGGACGATGTGGTCGTTATCAATCCATAAAATACGCAAAGTATACACAGAATACTCATAACTAAGCACGAAACTTATACAAAATGGAACTTATGGTCCGAAAAAAATGCATATGACATTTCCAAAGTTTTCATTTACAGAGTACAAGTGTAGCATTTCCAAAACACTTTAACTACCCTACATGCAAAACAACACGATTTCCCTAATCCCTGAAATTACTAGTTACATGACCAATCCTATAGCAAAGACAACATTTAAAAAAATAAAACAAACATTCCCTGGCTTGGTGTCAGTTCTAAAACGACAAACTGGTTCACATCGCTCATCTCTTCTGACGATGAATACGTATCATCAATAATGAGGTGTTGAAAGTGACACCGGGTGATAATTTGATATACACTAGTAACTGATTTGTTTTACAATCGGCTCTACATTAGTACAAACAACTTGATATGAAAACCACAAAGACAATCGCATTGAGGACTTCAAATACAACCTCAGAACCATTCGATAATAACAATTGATTTGGCTAAAATAAATGAATCCTTTGAGTAGACTCTCCTCAAAGGAATATTTCAATAATTTACCTCAGCGTTTATTGCTCTCTAGTGAATGATTTATAACTCGTCTTGTACATGCTTAAAGTTAGTCAGTCATGGAATTGGTACAAATTGATCGATACATTCGTGTTTGGAATTGTCTACAGCAATTAGATTTGATGATAAATTGAGGAAAATGTAGTAGTAGCTTTCAATAACGAGTTCTTGCAGTAGTGAAATGATTCTTAAGTACTGTAATTTCTAAATTCGTAGTACAAACTAGTATTCAGTAACAATACCTTGTTGTGAAACGACTGAAATAATCGGTAAATTGTAAAAATGTTGTAGTAGTATACCAGAAATATTTCTTGAAGTAAATTGACTCGAATGTGCTGAAAATTTTAAAAACAAAGATCTAGTATTCAATAACAGTTTCTTGTTCTGAAATAATTATGTTGTGCTGTTTATTCTACAAATATTATATCGTTACTACATGTGCATCACTTGTCCGTTTTAGCTTTATCCAATGTCGTTTCTGAATTTAGAATTTTGAATGTTTTAGTCACAGTCGGTTGCACTTTGGCTACTGATTGATCAGATGTGGTAACTGTATGTGCACTTACTATTCTGTGTGTGCTCAATCGATGTAATATGCATAAGAGTGTCACATGCGTCAGCATTATGGTCATGTGATTTTAATCTTTGTGTTGCCAAGTTTTTGTCCCTATCTGTATCCATAAACAATGCACGAGTTGCATGTAACGTATGCATAGCCATTATCACATGTATATTACCTCTCAAAATGTTGCATCGTCTTGGTCTAGTGTTTATCATTTAATGTTATATCCTCTTACAAGACTGCAGTTGTGCGAGTTATTGATATTGATTCTGTGAAAATGAGGAATTTGAAATGATATTGGCGTGGCAATGGCGTTAACAACTAATCAATGGGACTGTCTTATGTTTTAAACAAATAAATGAAAAGTGAATTCAATTCAATATCATTATTTATGAATGTCGGTCGATAAGAATGAACTGAATTTGAATACTTTACGATACAAACAGTGCAAAGAAATGAATATAAATGGTATGATAAAATGCTGAAAGTGGAGTAATGTTTTGTCATACCATGTTTCTCTTTGTTTGATAGTAAATTGTAATAGTTGTCCTTGAGACATACGTTTGTGTGTATTATGATTTTGAAACTTCAGTATATGATTGCTTCGTTTATTTGTGGATGGCATGCATCACACTAATCTTGTGTTTGCATGGTGATCTTGTTCCGATCGTAAACATGGATTTCCCTGCCATAGTTGGTGTATGTTACTATCTTTAAGCCTTTCGATTTCTTGTGTGTACTTTTCTTGTTGTCTTTTTCCTGTGCATCTGTGTACTCAGCTGGGGCTGATGCACCATGCTATCACTATGCTAATTAATATTTTCTTTTGGCCATTATATAATAGGACTGGTTTGCCAAAGGTAATAACAAAATACGCTATCCAGCGTACAAATACTTCATAATTAACCTTAAAACATTTATATCTGTATTGCATGTCACAATCACGAACTGGAGCCACGCTACAAGATTCATTCTGGTGTCTTTGAATTATCCATTTGGTTATAATCCAGTATAAAAAGTATCAAAACTACCCTTGCCATTCTGCACCAAGTGTAGCCACTACATATATACGACACTCATAGACATATGTATAATTGTACTGTCATGTTTTAATATCCTTTGCATACTGGAAGAATTCATAGGATTGGCTGCCAACAGAGATTGTTGACGTTCCTATACTTCAACAATAGCTGAGGTTACAAAACAGGTGGCTATTTACAGTTCGTTTATTTATGTCTGACATCTGTATACAAACAATGTAATATCAATATAAAATATAATAAGTTTTATTGTTTTCAACATTTTGATCAGATAGAAAGGAGGAGAAAAGCAATACCTTATTCACTAATAGGCCATTTACTCATACATGCCGTATATGTTGAATTAAAAATAAGACGACAAATTGCAATGCTTATGTCCATAATGTTCTGTATACAGATGCCTGACTTAAATCAATTAGCTAAAGGTATGATATAACCCCCTTGTGTATACGATCATGTAAGTCAAGACAACTCAATTCAATAAACAAAACAATGTATTAACTTACTGTCTTCCGTGAATTTTCAAAAATCCATTATTTAGTGGCTCTGGTTCCCTTTCGATGGCTACCGTGTGTATACAAGCACAAAGGAGCAGGGAAACCAAAACAAGTCGTTTTTTCTTGATCATCGTAATTATCTCCATTGTATTATTAACGAAATCCTATTTAATTCAATCCGAATAAATGCGTTCTACTCTGTCACCATAACAATCGAATGCTATCACTCCCAGTCCAATATTCATACATTCAAACAATTCGATGCACATAATACACTCATGACAAGAGGCTATACAAAACCATGTGTGAATGAATTCCAAACTGTGCGAAACACAACCATCGTGTGTATATATGCTTTAAGTCATTTTGGAAGAGAACACGCGAGTGATCCAACAGAACACGTTCATGTCATCTATTATACACCCATAACACACAGGCAGTTGACCTGTACTTAATGTGAACTAAAACTTTTCTGAGTTGTTCGACAGTTCTCCCTACGGTGGAACCAATATTACATACGTCACGCACAACGATCTATATTTCAATACAGACTTTGACTAACCCACGTTGATACCAATAACAGTTCCGAGTCTATTAAAGAATTGCAAGGTGTATAACTCAGTACAATTTGTACAATTGTTAATTAAATAATTAGAATCGTTGGCACTTTTTTACCATTTCTAAATGTCAGAACTGCAATGTTAGCACTTTATTTAACTATCTGAGATAGATTGTATTACTAGTACCTTGCATAATGGAATACTAAATCAATAATCGTCTAAACCTGCCAACCACCCACATAACATGTTCATACACATGCAGTCCACATTTCAGAAATTATATAAATCCATAACTTAATCAACCTCTCTGACAAGTTACTCTATATAGCCACATATTGTATGATCATGATACGCATGTTTGTCAATGATTTAAATATTTGCTCTATTTGTGGTCAATATCATCTGTGCATTATGTCACGTGATTCCTAACTTCCTGCCCACACTGAATGCTTTCACTTTCAGATTATTAAGTCCAAAGCTTATGCAAATTTCGCACGACCACGTGTCCTCAGCCCATGTGTAAATAATTGTCAATATATTCACGAACGCGTTAACATCATATTCACAGAATGTTCACTGAACTAAAACATTTTACTGATTCCACGGGTTGTAAAAATCAACGGTATGTTCTAACAGAGTGTTGGTAGAGTTTCATAGAACACACACAGAACTAGCGTAATCACGTACAGCTCAGAATGGTACTTGATGTTATTCTGTCACAGGTCCGTCCGCATCTATGGAATTTGGTATTTCTCATGCTCCTTGTTCTATACAGAACTCGTTTGGAAATTCCGATATTTGCCGTAACACGTAATATTAGGTACAAGCAGAGAGCGACAGTCAATGGCCAGATGGTACTGTATCACGTTTTACAAGTATGTTAGATTGTTTCCAATTGTATAGATCCATTATGTGCCCATTATTGAATGTTCTACTAGTAGACCCTTGGCATCCGACTAATGGACCGTCTAGTTGTCATTGCAAAGATCATTCGTCTCTAATTTATAGTTTAGCATCCACTTTTATTAGGCAAAATTGACATATGAATGTAGGATCTTGCAGCTGTTAAGTATCAGCTTTTCTTCTTCAGTTTTGTTAAAGAACATTTTATTTTCAGACTATATATACTATACAGCTAATCATCATACATAATAAATACATGTACATGTACATACATAAATAAACGTAAAAGGTGAAGAGAATATGAAATTTAGAAGAAAGAAGAAAGGGAAAAGATTAATATCAAACAAGTACAAGAGTCAATGAAAAACAGGATATAATATGTCAGTATGTGATAAATATTCATAGCACGTATACATAGAAATATATAGATTTGGAGGTTGAACCCGAAATAAACAAACACGCACGCATGTTATTCTAACAGCAGACGCTTCCATAATATAATGTCCTGGATTATTTAAGATATACTTATTTGTAGAATGCATTAGATCTAAGAACTTGAACACACTAACATATTGTGTCGTGTGCGTGTGGTCTGTGACTTTTGAAACTAGGTCATTCAGCTTGGGAATTCAGCATTTTTGATTGCTGAAACTGGTTCATCGACTGATTGTGCATAGGAGGTTCATAACTTGTTTAGTTGGTCATTGTGCCTTGTATGTTTTTTATGTTTTCTGTGCTCGGCTAATTAAGCTGAGTGCTGCCTTCCCTGTCTGACTTAATATTATGTTTTTTTTTCTTTTTGTGTGTGTTCCTCTTTTTGTCTATCGTGCTATGTTATTTCTGAATAATCGTTTAATTAGATCATTCAGTAAACGTAACATTGACAACATAAACATCACAATATCCTTTATTGTATGTAGATTCTATGAGTATGTTGCTAAGTTGATTAAGTATTAAATTTTCGGTATTTTTCATGTTTTTATTCGATTAAAATGTAGGTATATGTTGATATTACATTGTATACATGTGATAGACAGAAATAAAATAACTGTACTTATAAATATCATTAAGTACAGGAACAGGTCTCTGTGATGTTGTTCTCATTTATGCGTGTTTGGTGCCTTTGTGTTTTTTTGTGTTTTTTTGTGTTACCTTTGTGGTGTACTTTTTTGTTGTTATTAGCTGTTTCTGTTGAATGCTTATTTTCTTGTCAGATTTCTTGACTACATTCGAGCAATCTCATTTAAACCAAATCCATATAACGCTTCACTACTTTACAACAGCGTAGCTAAATGTTAGGGTATTGACATTCGAGCAAGCTGTGTGATATGTTTGAACATAGTCTGGCTTCCCGACTAAACAATATTTTGTCAATGAATTACTTAGTACCATAACTTTATTTTCCATGTAAAGTAGATTTTTATATGGGCTTGATCATCTATGTTTGTGGGTGCAAAGGAAAATAATGCCATGAAAAAGAGTAGAATGGTGAGTTGTCTCCTTTAACTAAATAAAGAATCTGTATAGACAGACTAGTTTGAACATAATGCTTTCACGGGTCGATGTTACAATACCTGAATATAGCCCAACGTAAATAATACAATAAACAGCAATGTGTTTGTGGTAGTATTGCAAATTATCACGAGGCCATTATAATAATGTGACTTATGTCTATGAAACATAAACATGACCAGTTCGAACATAATATTTATGTTATCTGAGACAAAATTGGAAAACAATAGACATATTAATTATTGACGGTTGGCTTGATAGTCGGAAAACCCGATAATTGTAACGCTAGTTCCTGTAGCGAGAGAGGGGAAAAGACAATTAAATCAATGAATTGGCTCACTTAGAGGTCATTTGTTCCGATTCTTGACATACGGAAAAATTGTTTCTTTTGTTAACATTGGGTAATAGTATGCCGTTTTTTTCAGAATTGTGTCGTCTCTTGCAGTACAGTGCTTACTATTTCCTTAGTTTCGCATTTCAACATAAATTACTAGACAATGGTGCTAGGCTCCAAGTTCTTGAACAATAACAATTTTCAGACCTAAATAATCAATTAAAAGTTGACAAAGCTCGTTATTCGTTATTTTCACTGGGACCACTTTCATGCAGAATTAGCAATTTGTATAGCACGGAGACTTTGGCCTGATCCTGATCTTTATGCATAATATATTACATGGTTCTTGCGATGAATATATAAATTTCCGCGAGCAAATCGTGCATGTTAAAATACTGCGTAAATATGCTTCCATCCAAATCCATATCAGCGACAGTCAGATAATATACGCCACAAAAGTTCCCAAGAAGATGCAATAAGCGCGTAAACGTAGGTGGATAATATTTTAAAAACTGATAGAAAGTTGTTTTAATTTTTTAATGGTTTTGAGAACGATCCAAAAGTCCAGATATTTTCTGCATTCTGCATTCACTGTCCAATTTTCTTTTATCAGTTTGGATTGCTTTACATTCTCCTTTTGTGTCTGCTTCCTGTTTTATCCCTTATTTCTGTACACTGTGTTCGGGTGATCGTCCTTTTCCTTTGTTTAATTATGTCTTTAATACGCAATTGTAAATGTTGCTTTCTCCGATCCCTTGTTTATTTCACATCTAAATATTTCTTTACCGGAGCCTCGTACATGTGTTGACTGACAGTCTATCTGTCGTTGCTCATGTAAGCTTTGTCAATTTCTGAGACATACGATATATATAATGGCCAAACAATATTCTTCTTTAACTGCGAACTACATGTAATTAATTGAGGATGGTCACTGCTCGAGACACCTACCTACTACCATAGCACCATTTACGGCAATTATATTCCTAGAATAGGCCGTAACAACCTACAAAATCACTAATTACATTTTATATCTATGCCATCGCACCTGTAGATCAAATGGGTGAGATAATTAGTTTCTCTAACAGCGTGTCTGTGGATATATCAGGTAATATTGACATGTAGGCGATAATTATAACAGATACTAACCAACTTAAAGGTGCTGACTCACGGATCGGGCTAAATTGTTTATATGACGTAATTTTCCTACTTAACCAAGCATTAATGGAAAAGAAAGCCACTGACGGTTTCTTTATGAAGATTTATGGCAAATAAGCACTTTAAACCACTCTTGATATTGCGCGCTGGGTATTTTTTCCTTTTAAAATAGCACAGAGTTTCCTTCCAACATGCATTGTTAATTATGTAGTCCACACGTGTTCGAACTGTAACATCTACAAATTACAGCGTAAACATATACAGTGATACATTCGGTTCGTTCATGAATGCAAACAAATTTCAGGCAATTTAAGTAACAGTAGTGTTAATTATATACGGTTTTAATACCCTATAGCATATTGGATGTAGAATACTAAATAACTACAAAATGCACATGTTTCGAAAGTTATTTTCGATGTCAGTGTGGTTGTTTATGGGATATACAGGCAACTATACCAAAATTACGCGAATATTTGACAATTTTATCTTGTTTTTGCAATACACCAATACGTGAGACAGCACCTTTAAAGGATATTATTGACCAGAAATATTCAGTGTACACTAAGGCATCTTTTCGTTGTGATTAGATATCATATAATCTACTTACGAGTTTTAATTGTTTTATTGACCAGAAATAAAATTAAGTGTTTGTTTTTAGACTTCTGTACTCAAGATGTAATATTGACATAACGTTGTCCTTCCGCATGTCATAGATATCTGCCTTCCACTTTAAATACGCGTATATATATTAAAATACATACGTGTACATGTAATGCTAAACATTCAAATAAGGCATGCACCAAAACAGTAGTACAATTAATGTACTGTGTAAATGTCTCGCACAATCAATGGTTGTGGTGTCCTCATGACTACAATGGCATCCGCACTGTTGATCAGTGCATGCAACTGAACTTAAATGCGACGAAATATTTATGATTATTTTGAGGCGTTGAAACTGTTGACTCAGTGTTGGTTTCTGGTTCCTTACGATTTTATGTCGATTTAAATGACACATATAAGTAACATGTGAAACGAAAACCAATTTTAGGCATCAGCTTTGTTTTGTTCGCCTTCAACTGAATCAACTCCAACTAAACTAACTTTATTGATTTAACAACTTTTTTTTGTTTGTTTTCTATACAAGTATTAGTCTTCTTTTTGCCAATTTTCTATTCTAGTTCGCTTAGAAACTTGATGTTGTTCCGCAAAGTTGCACATGCTTTGATAAAGATCATAATATCATGCTATATTGAGACATGTCTAAGAACTGTTTTGTTATTTTGATGAGCTATTCCTTTCATGATTATGTCACAGAATTCAGATTTTTGCGCTAGAAAGAACGACAAGAAAACACCAAGAGAAGATACGGTTACCGGCAAAATCCTTTTAACATATTATGATAAATGGATGGAAATGATACCCACTGGTGAAAATAAATGGCATTTTGATAAATGGATATAAAGATAGACTATTAGTATAAAGTTCCGAAAAAGTTATAATGTGAGATGAGGTCACTACATTTCAATGCATGTAAAACGACCGTACATTAATTGCTTCGTAAATATCTAAAGAAAACTTGGAAATTAATGGATTGCATGTATGATGAAAGTGTGTTTTCAACTATGGTGTTATTTTCAGATTTATATTTGCCTTATTTGGGTTTATTATAGTACGTGTTTCTTTTAGTAGTTTTTAATTAGCGATCGCTTTTCACTTTGTACTCAGAACTATTCACCATATATACCATTTGTTTTTTATCGCTCTTTAAACTGGCTAGCGCTTTATTATATCCATTCTCATTAATATTTGGACTTCATAGGTATCTGTATCATTAATAAAGAGTAAAATATTGTGTTATAAAATATTTTTTTACTCCTGATCAATGATACAGTTACCTGTGGACTCATCGTGTTCCTTTTACAAGTCGTAGTCTTAAATTGGCTTTCACTTTTCTCGTAGTAAAAGTACAAAAGTTAGACTGTATGGTGATAATTAATTAAGAATTTCTTTTCGTAATACATACAGAGAAAAAATAGTTACACTACCAGCAGCACTTAAAATCACATCTAAAGCCTATGTCCCACTGAGGGATTCCACATCGGCGATGTTCTCCCGATTTCTTCCGATACCACCCGATCCGTCACAATTCCTTCCATTATCACAAATTATTACCTAGCACTCTATATAACGAGTAATTCGTTATTTTTGACTGCTTCATGTCTTAATATTGATTTTTAGATTCAGGTATGAAACAGTTCATTGCCGGGAGGGCAACAGTTTTGACTGTTACACCCCTGGATGAACTGTTACCTGCGCACTACGATGCGCAATATAAATTCCTGCAAAAACACCCGGATAGATCTATAGCGTATTTTTAATATAACTCTTGAACAATGTTATCTCTCTTTTTTGCTTTATTACATGCCGATTTTATTTGTTTGATAATAAAATCATGGGGATAATGACAGTCTTGAATTTATAACAACAATTGTCCGCTATTAGTATGACAAAATGTCCTAAAAATATCCTTTTTGTTTGTTGAATAAGTAGAACTTTACTGTAGTTATAAAGAGTATTAGGTAATAAAACAGTTATTTCATGTCTGTTTTTGGTTAACAGTCAAAACTATTGTCCCTCGGTATCGGGGAAGACATTTTGAACTGTTGCCCTCGGCCTATCGGCCTCGTGCAACAGTTCAAAAGTCTTCCCCGATACCTCGGGTCAATAGTTTTGACTGTTAACCAAACATACATGAAATAATTGCATACTGTCTCATGACTTTCCCGAGCTTCCCCTAGACCACGAGGAACCTGTTCCCGACGTCCAGACAGCTCATTAATTTCTATCGGGAGTACATCGCCGAGGCCAAAAAATGCTCAGTGGGACCTAGGCTTAAGCCAAATAACGTACACTATTCCGTGAAAAAAGTAGTGCAACGCCCACCATGTCTTCTGGTTCTGCCAAAATGTATTCTGTTCACTTCGGTCTTTATGCATTGCAATATTTACCGGAGACAAAAACGGAAATGGCCGAGCTTTCACGACTGCTGTCAAATGCAGTACATTGGCTACGTCATGCCAATTCTGCAGTAATTAAATCACAAGTGCGTAACACGGGTGATTTAAATTACATGTACGCATCCGAATAATTGATCACGCTTTATGGTAGACAAAATACGGTTCTATATTTGTTAGTTCGATTCTAACATTGCTAGCGTTCTGCATTGGGCCACACAACAAGCTACAGTAGGCGTTGCATGCTGGGAAAACTGCCGGTTGTTTTATAATATATTATAGTTCACCAAGTTGTGCGCAGATAATGCGGTGAATGAAATGACTATGTACATGTACAAATGTTTAAGTTAGTGTTTCTTGGTCGACTTCCGCAGTGGGTCATTATTAAACTGCGGGGTGCAGTATATAGTCTTGCTTGAAATATCCATTTTTGGGGATATGGATGTCGTTCCATGTCTGACTCGTGCGTGGTTGCGGCTATGCACTGCCGTCGTTTCTGTGTGGCTTTGGATTGTCTGAGTGCTATGTACAGTGTTCCTTATGTTATATTATACAGCCACATTCTCCCGCATGAGTATCATAACGGATTATATAAAGCCGTTTGTCGACATGCAGAGTAACGATGCTATAAATAACGCTTGATCAAAAACTATAATGAAGAAAATAACAAGACATATTCGTATCGTAAAAACCATAATCACAGATGTGGCGGATGACGGCCGGGGTATAAATTAGGATTCTACCGTTATTTTAAATATTGATTAAACATAACATATCAAGTATGGGATTTATATTTTATGAAAAATGGATTTTTTAATATTGATCATGTAGACAATTTCACTGAAACCATGGTAACGGTAAGAACATGACTCTATGTCGGTAGTTACAATCTTTCGCTCGAGGAAATTGTTACTCTGGATTGAGATACTATAATTTCAAAAATCGGAAACCAAGCCGAATATGGAATTGACGTTTATGAGTTTAACTTTAAATTGAAAATGAGATTGTCATAGAAGATATATTAGAAGACGGATATATACGAAATATCTTCCAATAAAACAAGCAAACAGGAAACAATGTGTCGTATAGCCATACCACGTGGTATGTGACGTCGATTGATCAAATTGTCTGAATGCGTGTTAGCAACTCCGACAAGCAGGTGTGGAAAAATAATACAACGAATAAAACACTCTCCGCGGCTCATTTGTACAGCACATTTTTCCACTGCGCATGCGTTATTTGCTATTACAATGGAGGCAATGTATGGCTGAGAGACACACCAAGATGCTGGGTGAGATGCCTACGTCAGATCCTTCCATTTCCAACTACAACAGTAATGTATTTCCGCAGAAAAACATCTGATTGGATCATGAGTGAGACTTCATCCGACCAATGATCGCTTAGCTCTGTCATTGTAATGGATTTCAACAGGAATACATCTGATTGGATAAGAGTAGAAGTACTGTCGACCAATGAACGCTTAGCTCTGTAATTGTACAGGAATATTTGTCAACAAGTGCGAGATTCTACCATAAAACTTTAAATAACTTCCAAAAAATCTACATACATACAAATTGTATGATATAATCGCACGTTCAGTAATTGGAAATTTTCCTCATGAATTCCCAAATCGCCACCGAAGCTAGGATAGATAGTGGATGAACGACTTTTTATTACTGAATAAATTGACCTGAGAAAGTATTTATGGGATCATTTAAGCTTGGTTTAATTTCTTTGAAAGGCGCGCTTATCGCTGGAACCATTTGATCAATGTGTGCAATCATTCGATAATTCCTGGCAATGGAATCGACTTCACAGCCAGTCCATATTTCGACCGGGTTCCGGAATACTGAACGAGGTTTTATTCACGCCGCTAAAATGAACAAGCGAGGCGAATAATTCTATTAGATGAAGGGCGGTCAGTTGATAGCTTAATTACTTTTGAAGTGTCAATAAACGATTTCTATCCACGTTGTGTGCGATTCAATATCCATCTAACTGCAGAATATGTGTCAAATATGTGTCAAATAATTGACTAAAGGTGCTGCCTCACGTATTGGTGTAGTGCGAAAATTAAATTATATTCGCGTATGTTTTGTATAGTTACCTGTACATGCTATAAACACCCACACTGACGTAAAATACATGCATACATGTACTTGGTTAGGTAGAAAAATTACGTCATACAAAAAATTTAGCCAGATCTGTGAGGCAGCACCTTTAAAGCTTGGCTGTGAACAGTACAACTTTCGCATGTAAGTCCCGAGGAAACAGGAAACCATAAAACGTGTATGACAAATATAGTTGCCCGATATGATAAAAGTTACATTCATTTTACCCTACTTGTGAAAAATGGTTATTGTTCTACAAATTCAAATGTTATAATACACAGACAATTCAAAGCCTACCCCGCACACTCAAGAGACAGGTACAGAACTTATCATCCGTATGCCCAAATAAGATTATTTTCGATTTATATGCTTTTATTTATCCTCGCCACCGGAAATCCATATGGGCGAGGCCCCCAGAAGAGGTTAGTCACTTTAGTTCTTGGGGGATAGTGCATGCCTGATACAGAAGATGCCCCAGTTCCAGAAGAATTCTTGGTCTTTACGTGACTGATGTAAAGCATCATACATGGGACTTCACTTAACGTCTCATCCGAAAGACTGTTAGTAATTTTAGTTATGTTAGGTGGGAAACACTGAAAAGCATTTCTGTTTTTGAAAAAACACAACATGCAGAGCAGCAGTCAGTAGCTCTTCCCACTGAACCACTTGTCCACCTCAAAACGATTACTTCAAGCAAAAAGATAATGAACATTTGGATAGGGAAGGTACGCAACTGACGCAGCCGAGAACAGAAAAGCAGAAACAACACAGACAATAATCACACGACGCAAAACCCTAAAACACAACCGAACGGGAAAATGAAACTAAACCACCGGAAGTTCAAGTTTCAGATATCAAAAAGCAGAAAGTTCAAAGTTCAAATGTCAAAATTAATGTCGCTGGGTTAGAACTAGAAGGTCGTAAGTACAAAATCAACATTTTGAGAAAACAAGAAAAAACTGTCTGAAAACTGCTCTTTACTTATGGAAAAACAAGCTTTTTCAACTTTAGTTTGGTCAACATGACAACTTCCGATTTTCATGAAAAAAGGCTCATAAGAAGCGCTTTGAGATGCAAATTTTAAATGCACGTGTCTTGTAAGGTCGTAAGTAGTAGTACTTACGACCTTCTAATTCTAAGCCAGCGATATTACCATAACTTAAGGGGGTAGTTGCAAATGATAACTACGTTGAATTGAAGTACGGGGAGGCTCAGTGTAAAGGAGTTTAAATGGTTGGAGAGGGTCGGACTAGAACGGTTGGAGAGGGTCGGTCTAGAACGGTTGGAGATGGTCGGTCTAGAACGGTTGGAGAGGGTCGGACTAGAACGGTTGGAGAGGGTCGGTCTAGAACGGTTGGAGAGGGTCGGGCTAGAACGGTTGCGTCATTAAGTGAACATGCGAGAAAAGTGAAAAGAACAATTCACATTCATTAGTCTTATAAATCTGGTTGTATGTCTTAAAATGTTACAACAGGTCCCAGCTGTTCTTGAATCATTAACAGTTAACCGTACACATACTGTTTTTACAATTATAGAAACCGCCACTATTTCGTAGCAAAATACAACTTTTATAGTCTGGGCCAGGTAGACTTGAACCTGGATTTTTGGTATACAGTTTTTCTCTCTTTTGATTATGATTTAGCACATATTCACTGTATAAAATTAGGTGGGTGCATCGGGATTACCCTTTTTTATTGACGTTTATTGATATAATGGTCAAACGGTCTAATATACCTAAAATATAACGCCTTTTAAAGGTTAAAACTCATCAGTTAAACTCACTGTATCATTATACGATAGCTATAACTCGCAAAACCTTAAAAAAGTTTTACGTGAGCATGTGCACGAGCATTCAACAGTAACATCGATTTCTAAACCTTGCAGCGTATGGATCTAAAGTAGACTTCAGACGTTTGGGATTGTCGACTCCTACAGCTAATGATCTACAAGAATACCAAAATCGTTAGTATCTTACATTTCATTCTCTTTTTACTTTTTACTGCTTGGAAAGACGTGTTAAATAGCATCGCTGATGAGGTTGGAGATTTGAATAGAACAGAATGTAGAACTTATGTAGCTTATATTGATATATGTATTACAGTACAATTAAAGATGATAATTATTATTGTATAATTGATTACTCGTAATCAAGTGAACAATCGCAACATTTCGGCAATTTTCGTGCGTTCTAGTATTCAGTCGGCAATTTCCGTACAAATTCAGCCGACAATGTCCGTAAGAATTCGGTCGGCAGTGTGCGTACGTATATGCGGTTGGCAATTACAGGTTCGGTTTACATTTTTGGGGTTTTAAAATAACGGAGGCGATCTGATCAGACGTTTATCATTATTTTACAGTACAGGTATTTAAATTATTATTTAATTTGTGTGTGCTACTAAGATTGACCTCTCATTTCTCTTGTTTAGATGCAAGCTTTATATTTCACGGACGAAATTGTTTCCGCAAAATCAAGTCACCACGTATCCAAAACACTTTAGAAAACGCGAAGATTATTTGGCATGTAGCGAATAAATCACGATTAAAAAAACTTATATTAATTTAAGTGAACAGTCTGGCTGAGAAAATGAATGACAGGATCCCTGACTATCTTAGACCACTTTCCAATAACCATGCCTCGCAACTGATCAAAAAGATTGATTCAGAAATCAGCCAGGTACATCGACGTACATCTGTCGAATGTAGCATCCTCATCGATGCGACAACGATATGCATAATTGATAAAGTTCGAAACAAACCGTACTTATGTTCCGGAAAATGTCCGTAAACGCGCCGTACAGGAAAAGTCAATAATCGATAACGAGTTATTGGGCTCTGAAAGTGTTATCTCTTTCGTTGAGTGGACTCTTTACATACAACAATATTGTAAAAGCTTCCGTTAAATGTTTGATTTTTTTATTGTCTTGTCAGAACGTTTTCACATCATTACAGCACGGCTGGGAAGAATATATATCCTTCTTTCCTATGGTTTCATCCTTTCCTATGGTTTCAGCCACCCCCTTATTTTGAAAAATATAGCACAAAGTGTGGGAAATATTATTCCATTATGTGGATTGCATGAAAAAACTAGGATATGCTTACTAAAAATATTCTTGAATTCATTTTTATAAAATTAAGCCATTTTTAGTGATTTTGTAGCCAAAACAAGAAAAATCACGACTTTCTTAGCGGGCCATTTGGAAAAACAGGTCGCTACGCTCTCTGAAGGCATTTGATACAAATAAATTTTTGTATAATATTAGTTGAAATAGTGATTTAAATAACCTACACATTTTTCACTTTGAATCTTTCAAAAAATAAAATTTCTTGGACATTCAACTTGGGTGGCTGGAACCATAGGAAACACTATAAAATTAAGACTAACACAACCTGGGTCATATAAATAGCTATATTTTTACAAATAGACTTCACAGACAAAACATGTTGGTCAATTTGTGTAGCTTAAAGACGACCAACTATAACGTTTTAAACATTTTTCAAGCTTGCAACAATATTTTTTAACAAACAGAGAGTGTTGATCCTTAAGTGGCTGAAACCATAGGAAAAGAGGATACATAGATAACGCTATATAAGGTAATCGAGTGACCCGTCCTTCTATTCTACGGTCCCTAAGCACGGGGAATTTGATGTTAGACACATGTATAAATTTCCGCGAGCAAATAGTACTTTAATATGCTAGTGAACTTAAAAAGGGTTAAAAACGGCGGCGAGTGTAACGTGTTCTTTCTGAAATTAAAAAATCGCGATTATTTAACCTCTTAAACTACTTTGGAAATGTTGACCTCGCGAAAATATGTGATCATACAGTATTGTACAAATGAATATTTTGTTTTTAATTCATTCCTACGTAATGTCAATTCCGGTAAAACTGCCATATTTAGGCCAAAGAGCGTAAAATACACCCACACAGACCCGCACAAAAAAATTAAATTGAATTCAAATTTCTCGGCAGATCAAATCGTTTTCAACCCATCATTTATTCTCACAATTCTAATACAATAAATCAGCATGCTATATGTTCTGAAAAGCAGACGACAATACAAATAGATTTAACCCCATCCAACAAATTTCACTATTTTTGATGGGCATTGTTTTTATTCAACAAACATTCATTTTATGTCTGATTCCTACAGGGAAAACGCAATATACAGTAATGCTCTTTGATTGATTTGTGCTTTGAATGAAAGGTTTTATTGTTTAGTCTCGAGTCTGAATAGTTAATGGTTAAACATTAATATCAAGGTCTCATGGGGCGATTCAAATAATAAGATTGTTAATGCTAGTACATTTTGTAGTACGCGGAGTTTAACCTGTCTTAAACAACAAATCCACGATGTGCTTAAAACAAGTGGCTGTTTAAAAAAGTCCATTAAAATGACTTGTAATTGTGATTATAAAATCGTGCCGAAGTCTTAAACGTGGTTGCCTAAATGAGATGACAGTTTAACAAATGTGCATTTAATATAAAAATGGCTTGTTATTGTGCTTTACTTATGTTCGAGCCTTAAGCCAGGTGGTTGCTTAATTCAGATCACGGATTACAAGAGAAGCATCAAATATAAAATGGCCTATTGTACTTCAACCATGTTGGAGTCTTAAGAGTTTAGACTCCAAACCGTTGTATAACAGTCGGTATACTATATGGTTTTTCATAGTTTATTTCTTAAATCGATCCTCGCTTCTAATGTCACTGATCGTATCAGTGTGTCCTAATGCCCTAGCTATCGCTTGATATTTTGCCTATACAGATCCAATGTTTCAGATGTTTCAATGATAATAGGAGACAACTCCAGGCACTACTACTTTATAAAATTACTTCCCTTTGTACCTTCAAGCCAAAAATAAGTCCAGTTGAAACTGAAAAAATGAATTCTTCCTGACTCATCCATAATAAAGAAACTACAGAGTACAGATAGAACATTTTGTATACGATAATGAAGAAAAAAATAACGAAGGACATCGTTTCTAAGTAATAACTAGATATGAGGGTTGATTAAAAAAATGAACGCATTTTGGCATTTTCCTTTCCTTACCTCGAGAACATTCGGATCAACCCTAGTAAGTATATAATTATGTGCATGATGTGCATGTGGAGTAGTGCCCTAGAGGTAGGGCGCGCTTCGGGGTCGAGATGTCTCGGATTCAACCCCGTCTGGACCAATGTTTAATTTTTCTGAGCAATAACATGCTCGATAGTCCTTGGCGCCGCAGATCGATGTTGGCTGCACACCTACCATAAGAGAAATAGTCTCCCCAGGGAGACTCGAACGTAGGTTTCCATAGGTAGCCCAATGACTAGGGGAAGTTAAAATGTCAAAGGGTGGCTGAACGACTGAACTGCTGAAAGCAGCCCTCGAAACTTAACTTTTATGCCATGATATATACATTTACTGGTGAAAACTACATGTATTAAGGTTGGTTCAAAAGTCAACACCTGTTGGCATATTTTTTCTCTTTTTTATCTCGAGAACTTTTTTATCAACCCTGGTAAATATATACATGCAGTAATGTATATCCGTTTTTGGACTAATTGTCAACCAACGAAGCTGAACTTTTCTCACAGAAATGGATGCTTTATGACAACAAGTGAGTGTTTGTGCTACGTACGGAATTATTCCAATATTGTATATTAACCGCAGGATATTCCATATTAATTAGCTGAGTTCAGACATCAATGAGTAATATCGCGTTATGACATTTAACAGAAGTCTATAAAATGATGATAACCTAATCAAAGATACCGTTTATCATATATAACCGCTTATTAGACTGCATGGTTTATAAGACGCACCAGACAATGGACCGGTTCATATCCGCTTATAAGGCGATATTGATTATTAGACGCACCAGACAATGGACCGGTTTATACCCGTTTATAAGACGATCTGTATTATAAGACGCACCAGACAATGGACCGGTTTATACCCGTTTATAAGACGACCTATATTATAAGACGCACCAGACAATCGACCGGTTTATACCCGTTTATAAGACGATCTGTATTATAAGACGCACCAGACAATGGACCGGTTTATACCCGTTTATAAGACGATCTGTATTATAAGACGCACCAGACAATCGACCGGTTTATACCTGTTTATAAGACGACCTATATTATAATACGCACCAGACAATCGACCGGTTTATACCCGTTTATAAGACGATCTGTATTATAAGACGCACCAGACAATGGACCGGTTTATACCCGTTTATAAGACGATCTGTATTATAAGACGCACCAGACAATCGACCGGTTTATACCTGTTTATAAGACGACCTATATTATAATACGCACCAGGCAATCGACCGGTTTATACCCGTTTATAAGACAATCTGGATTATTCGATGCTCTCGGACAATAAACCGATTTATACCTGTTTATAAGACGACTTATATTATAATACACACCAGGCAATCGACCGGTTTATACCCGTTTATAAGACAATCTGGATTATTCGACGCTCTCGGACAATGGACCGGTTTATACCTGTTTAATAGACGACCTATATTATAATACACACCAGGGAATCGACCGGTTTATACCCGTTTATAAGACAATCTGGATTATTCGACGCTCTCGGACAATGGACCGGTTTATACCCGTTTATAAGACGACCTATATTATAAGACGCACCAGACAATCGACCGGTTTATACCCGTTTATAAGACAATCTGGATTATCCGACGCTCTCGGACAATGGACCGGTTTATACCCACTTATAAGACGACATGGATTATTCGACGCACCAGACTATCGACCGGTTCATACCCACTTATAAGACGACATGGATTATTAGACGCATCAGGCAATGAATCGGTTCATATCCGCTCAAAAGACAATCTGTGTTATTCGAAGCTCTTGGACAATGGACCCGTTCATACCCATTTATAAGATAACCTGGTTTATAAGACGCACCAGACAATGAACCGGTTCATACCCACTTATAAGACGATGACCTGGCTTATAAGACGCACAAGACAATGGACCGGTTCATATCCGCTTAAAAGACGGTGACCTGGTTTATAAGACACACCAGACAATGGACCGTTTCCTACCCGCTTAAAAGACGATGACCTGGATTATTAGACGCACCAGACAATGGACCGTTTCCTACCCGCTTAAAACACGACGACCTGGATTATTAGACGCACCAGACAATGGACCGTTTCCTACCCGCTTAAAAGACGATGACCTGGATTATTAGACGCACCAGACAATGGACCGTTTCCTACCCGCTTAAAAGACTATGACCTGGATTATTAGACGCACCAGACAATGGACCGTTTTCTACCCGCTTTAAAGACGATGTCCTGGATTATTAGACGCACCAGACAATGGATCGTTTCCTACCCGCTTAAAAGACGATAACCTGGATTATTAGACGCACCATACAATGGACCGTTTCCTACCCGCTTAAAAGACGATGACCTGGACTATTAGACGCACCAGACAATGGACCGGTTCATACCCGCTTAAAAGACAATCTGGTCTATAAGACGCACCAGACAATGGGTCGATTCATATCCGCTTATAAGAAGAACAAGATTATATGACATACCCAAATAATGGACGGTTCATATCCGCTTATAAGACGATATTGGTTAATATATGCACCAGACAATGGACTGCATGGTTAATAATACACAGTCATGTGTTTGGAATTTAAATAGGATTGGCTTATTTAAGCTAGTAAAGTTCTGTTTATTACACGTAACGGTTAACTGTACTTTTGCGTATAGTCCCAAAACACTCTTCTTAGTATGTTAGAAATAATCATTTTAGCGCCTACAGATTATGAAAGGCATGGCGTTCCGTTGGGGGTGGTAACGCACCAGACAATGGACCGTTTCCTACCCGCTTAAAAGACGATGACCTGGACTATTAGACGCACCAGACAATGGACCGGTTCATACCCGCTTAAAAGACGATGACCTGGATTATTAGACGCACCAGACAATGGACCGTTTCCTATCCGCTTAAAAGACGATGACCTGGACTATTAGACGCACCAGACAATGGACCGTTTCCTACCCGCTTAAAAGACGACGGCCAGACTTATATGACTCACAGACAATGGACCGGTTCATACCCGCTTAAAAGACAATCTGGTCTATAAGACGCACCAGACAATGGGCCGATACATATCCGCTTATAAGAAGACCAAGATTATATGACGTACCCAAATAATGGACCGGTTCATACCCGCTTATAAGACAATATTGGTTATTAGACGCACCGGACAATAATGGACTGGTTAATAATACATAATTGTTTGGAATTTAAATAGGATTGGCTTATTTAAGCTAGTAAAGTTCTGTTTATTACACGAAACCATAAACCAATGGTTAACTGTACTTTTGCGTATAGTCCCAAAACACTGTTCTTAGTATGTTAGAAATAATCATTTTAGCGCATACAGATTATGAAAGGCATGGCGTACCGTTGGGGGTGGTAACCAGAATTATTTTAAAATAACCTGCCGCTCATCGATGCGAGTTCGAATATCACCCGGGAGTATAGATTGTGTATCAGAAGGAACCAATCGTGTGTTTACGGTATATGTGCGTGGTACTAACTAAGTGTACATTAATTTTCCTCTGCCCCTACCAAATAAGCACGAATAACCCAAACCCTAGCTGTTTTCATGTATTGGGCCTTGTTTCTGTTGTTTTGAAGGGATTAAAATCGCACAGATAGATTGAGTCATAAGACAAATTACCCAGTCACTCATTTTTCCAATATTGTGACTTCAAGTCCTTGAAACTACTTTAATGCGCTGAGCGACAAATATTGTAACATTTGACTTTGTAATATAGCCTGAACTGGGCATGAACCCACACCATATCTTAGATAACATAAAACGTATAAAAGAAAAAAATACTCTTTTTTAATAACACATTTACCTGTGTAACTACCCACAAAAAATAGTCAGTTTACAGTATTAACATGTATGCAAGAAGTTTAAATGTAAACACACTTACTTTGTACGGTCGATGTTGAGCCTGGGTGACATTACCGATGGAAAAGGAAACTGTTCGCCACCAGACCCAAATTTGGCGATTCCGATGACGACGGCAACAACAAGTTTCCATATTCGGTCAAAATTCAATAATTCCATTTTTTGGACACTAAAACCCAATTCGCATATGAATAAAACGCTGACACTTCACTATTTTTGTCGAATCACAAAAACACTACAGCTACTTTAGTAGATTACTAGTTTTCGACCACATGCTCTTATTTCATTTACAAAATACGTTATTACTTCATTTCGTACTGTTTTTTTAAACACTTTCAAACATCAATATATTAATAAGCAAATCGGTTAACACTTTTATATAATAGTATTTCCATATAATATCAATTCCATATAATTACAACTTATTCCTGAAACGAATTTATCCGAAATGATATTGTTTTGTCTCGATCATTTATAACTGATTTATGTCGTGTGCCGCTTGGACTCGCCAACTGTCAACGTGTTAATGACACGGAGGTGTGCTACTTTGTGGAACAATTATTAATGTAAATTATCACTTTCGTGCTAAACGATTTTATCGAATGACAGATGTGTACATGTTACTTGTGTAATTATCGATTTTTCAAATTAGAATAAATCTTGCCTGTAAGAAATGTATCGCCTACATGAGAGCTATACACATTAAATTGTGTATAATTAAATCATTTCACTTTTTTAGAAATTATTCATATCAGCCGTTTTTTCCCCATTTTAAAATGAATTAAAAAACGAATAATACTTTAAATTTATTCAACCTTTCAAGTTAAATACATGTAACGTGTTACATAATTTTAAAAATGTTTGTCTGTTCTACATATAAGTATATATATACTCATTATTCCACTTTTTAGAAATTATTCAAATCCACCGTTTTTACGTTTAAGTACGCACGTTTGTATTTGTCATGTCGCAGAAATATAAAATACTTAATAATTAATATTAAATTCACTGGGGATAATTCCTTTGATGTGTATTACACTAGTTGAAAGTTTCACAGACTTCCAGATCCAGAAATCATAAATAGCGATGCTTAGAATACGTTGAGCCGTCGATATACCCAATACAAGAATGAAATAGATTCTGGCACGAACATTCTATTAGAATCTAACTGTTGTATCAATTATTAATATCCTCTATAAAATTACCATAAGTACAAAGTTACGGAAAGCGCGACTTGGTTATTGTAGATTGACAATGTATTGTTACTGTTGCATTAAGCCAACCCGACACCGCTTTATAGAACCGTTATTCCCTATAGAACATCTGTTGGCCAAGCGCGCCTATGATAACGACAACAACAACATTACCGGTCAGACGCCAATAAATTATCGGTCAGAATTTTTATCTCGAAATTCAGAAAAAATTGCGTAAAGGGCAATACGCTCTATTGTGTAAATGCAGATGATATTTTATTAACCAATTATTACTTTGGGTCAGATAAAACAAGGGGAAACAGAAAACTTTCTCGAATCAGACTTTTTAATTAGATTTTCCAGAGCGATGGGAAATGCAGGTCGAACTGCAGTAATTGAATTTCTAAGTGCAATTCAATTTACGAGAAAAGCATGTACTGTTTTAAGCAGTTAACGATCACTTGTTCAACAGACAGCGTTACTGTGTCGTAAATTTCCTGCTTGTTTTAGGATTGTAGTTTCTAGTAGTTCTTAGAGCCATCAAATATCGCGGACGAACTAATACATGAACGTACATAAAACCTACGGAAAAGTGCTGACTGGGTTAGTCTACCAGCTAAATAGTGACCGAAAGTACGGATTTTACACATACTTAACAATCCAATATGGCGGTTATCAGTGTCGAGTTCATTTTCTATCACAATATGTTGCCACAGAAACAAGGTACGCATAAAAATAATCACACCTTTTGATTAACAAAAAAGCGCAGAATTTGCAGCCCTCAGGAAAAACACGTATACTATAATGTTTTAACATTTACTTGCGTCAAAAAATGAGATTATTCTACAAAACATTCACAATGGTTTTAAAATATTACATAATTATGCTGAAGTTCAGCATCTTAAACTTTCGAGTGACACACCCTCTCAACAACGATCAACTTGATTGAGCGTGTGTTGTCCTAAAGAGGTTATATGGTAGAGAGCCATAAACAAGATAATTACCATGTTTGTTATAATGGTTATGAAAGCACAATCGTGTACGTCCATTAGCTTAATGGTTAGCTACCTTCATTAGCATTAAGAACGGCATAATGTCTGAGTCTTTTATTATCTACTGCCTAGAAGTGCTAGCCGCCATTTACGAGTACATGTATCATTTATATTTATTTTGGGATGGCAATGTGGTCGAGTAGATATACGCTCTTGACTACTGATCGACATGTCCTTCCGATACACTTGGTCATTTCTGGAAGGCCTTTTTATGAACTGGTTCGAAGCACAGAGGTATTCTTGCAAGCGTGTATTGGTGATGTGCACAAAATCATGAACCTGATCGTTCTCGAGTTATCGATCGGTAAGCATTTGATATATTTGTTCGAGTTAAAGGTCACAGCCAACTTGACATTTGACCTAAAAAAATAGGGGTTATCTTCTGTGGTTCCCTTACCTCCAAGGTCTACCAACCGACAGCCCCGACACACAGAACGAACAATAAAAGCTGTATCCGGTAAAAGTACAAGAGGTTCAAACTTTTGACTAGTACTGTAGACGCATTCATGAGTATTCGCAGTGAATATAACACAAAGTTTCAATTAAGTTTACGTGTACATATAATTGATATTGAAGACCCATTATTTTTTTTTGATATTCGATTTTGATACGTTTAGTACCAAACACAAATCCTATACTAGTATCTGTTTGCAAAATAAATCTACATTAATTGGTCTAGGGAACAGGAGGTTGCGTAAGGTCGCGGGCGAAGTGAAGGTCGGATGTAACGAGAGGTTGTGGGGGCCGGGGTCCGGGTTAACGGTAGGTTGCGGACGAACGGGAGGTCGGATGTAACGGAAGGTTGTTGGAGAACCGGGGTCAGGGGTAACGGAAGGTTGCGTGGGAACGGGAAGTTATGGGGAACGACATGTTGCGGGGTAACAATAGGTTGTGGAATGTGGGAGGTTACGGGTACAAATGTGAGATTGCGAAGCAAAAGAAAGTTGATGAGACACGGGAGGTTATTTGGTAATGAGATGTTGTGGAGAAACGGGAGGTTGCGGGGGAAATGAAGGCAGCAGGATGGACGGGAGGTTGCGAAGCTAAAGAAAGTTGACGAGACACGGGATGTTATTTGGTAATGAGATGTTTTGGAGAAACGGGAGGTTGCGGGGGAAATGAAGGCAGCAGGATGGACGGGAGGTTGCGAAGCTAAAGAAAGTTGATGAGACACGGGAGGTTATTTGGTAATGAGATGTTGTGGAGAAACGGGAGGTTGCGGGGGAAATGAAGACAGCAGGATGGACGGGAGGTTGCGAAGGAGTGTGAAGTCTCTATTTTTATCTCAGACTAAAACATTGCAAACGTGTTAAATTCGTACATGTACTAGTATATACAAGTATATCTCTCTTGCTGGCTGCTAATCGTGTAAGTATAGTTCGTGTATTTATAGTTCCGGTGTCTGGAAACGTGTCTGAGTAGTAGCTTGTGGGACTCTCACCTTCAAATGTTAGGAATGCTGCCTTAGCGCATTGGCTAATTTCCATATCCCAAAGCCATAGGCCAGAATCTAACTACGGACTAATTGATTTTCTGTTGATAAAAACATCCACTGATGGATTACACCTACAGTTCAATTTTCCCTATGGTTTTAATTTGCCTAATGCGGAGACGACGTAAAGCTTTCTTGTCAGACAGTTATTTCGTTTTTATACTAATTTATTTTAGGCCGTCTAATTGAGAAACTAGTTCTTCAATTTACATTAATCACTCTCGACACCTTATGCCTGATGTTTTAACGTCATGAGGGTATTAGAGAACACATGCCACAGTTTTCCGTTTTAATGTTAAGCAACGAACAAGAACAATATTGATACGTTTTACTAACAATCTTTATTTTCAAATATATTTTGCATATGGCACAAATACATGACTGTACCAAGTAAAATTAATAGCACATATACTAAGAGAAAATACAAAAACTTAAACATTTAACTTTCTGATAGAAAATAACAGGAACTTCGGGGTCATTGAAAGTTTTGTACTCGAGTACACTTGTATATTACACGTCCTTTTTTAGAATGTAACAAGTTACAATACAACCTCTGTAGAGCAACAGAGATAGTGGTCGTTGTATATAGGTTGTTGCTATACAAGGTTTAAATTTAGAGAAAATATCAGCTGAGGAAAATTTTAAAGGTGTTATTATAGAGAGGTTTTGCTCTACCGAAGCCCACGCTGGACAGGTTATACTGTAAACCACAATGTATACCATATGTCTTTCAGTTAATTTCCATGGGAGGCTGGACACAGAATTGGCATCACAAACCCAAAAAAACTTAATTCTGAGTTTATTACAGTAAAATTTATAGGGCTTGTATTTCATATTTATCTTCAATTCAGACTCTGATTTGAGCAAAAATCTCAATTTGAGACGAGATTTCTACTTGATATGCTTCGTGAGATCGGGGCCAGGTTCTTTAATGTGCCCGGTGTATAGCACCGATAGACAGCTTCCTGGTACCTTTACCCAGATACTTTGCAGTACACACGGTCAGATACAGCGGGAAATATTATAAATATATATTATCCAGATACCATGCCAGGGATTGAATCCACGACCCATGGATTGACAGTCTCAGTGCGTTACCACTGAGCCAACGATTACTAGTCCACTATTACTCTTATGAGCAAGGTTGTTACAACCGTGACATGAAAATACATCTTAGCTAAATATGATATTACTATCTTAGTAGCAGCCTGTTGTCACGAGTCCTGTCACTTCTTACTTAACCCCTTAGCCCTTTAACCCCTTATCTCGAATTCATTTACGTAAACAAAATGTATAATTAATAAACCATCAACATTAAGTCAACGTTTTGTGAAGAACACAAACAAAGTTATTGGCAAATGTTTAAAAATGTCCACACTTTACTTCTCAATGTCGAAATTGTTCAAATATTGGTCCAACATCCACTCCTTCAAATTTGTGCAATTTCATTGTCCTAGCACTATGTGCGTAAGGTCCAATGCCCGATGAAGTCATCGATTTCCTCTAGAAACAATTAGAAAGGCAAATATTGTTCTATTGGACGCTTTGATTTTATTTCATCTCCAAGGAAATAAAATATCGAACGAGAAAAATTGGTAAAAATCAAATCCTAAACATTAACTTTATAACAGCTGATTCAAGCCTTTCCAATTTGAGTTTTCGCCAATAGCTCGCGTGTTTTAACTCCAATGACGATCTTATACAGGGTGTCGCAAAAAAAACGGGGACCTAGGTAAAACATTCGTAATTTTGTCTCTTTTATCAATAACACATTGCCAGTATGACAAAATATTAAGGGATAAACACAGTTTAAAATACCAGCATCATAATTGTGATTATTTCGTCTGATACCCAGAGTTACGACCCTTGTTTTTAATCACGTGTTTCAGTATACTAGAATACAATGAACAAGGAATTTCATCGAGTTCAATTAGTTAGATTTACATGCCGACCCAAAATAACATCTCAGGTGTCCCATAGATCTGAATACAATAATATTCATCATGTATGGCAAACAGATTCACTATAGGGCCCAAGTCCGAGATATATCTACGCCACTTGCCCTTAGGTATGAGGTCAACTGTCAGTACTTTCTTGCGAATTTATCCTGTTCTTGCTGCTGAAGAGATTTCTGCTTTCTTATAAATGCTGACACCCTAAATGACTCTGATACATATCTAATAACTGTTGATTTGGTTAACATTCATCTATGCCTTTGACTTTTTACTAAGCTTTCTTGTTGATTGTTCTCTATAATAATAAATTAATATTTATATTTTGCTTCTTTAAGGATTGTTAATGAATATCCTGGAGGTCACCTGCTTCTTTTATAGTTAGTAAACTCACCATTTTCGCACAGGTTTCATTTTTTCATTGCAAAGTTATTCGATTTTCACAAGGTTTTTTATCATCTCTGTCATTTTAAAACCTTGTTTTCTCAAAACGATCGCTCAGACAACAATGTCTTATCAAATGATGACATTTTCCGCATATTCAGCAAAACAAAACCAGAAAATGACGTCATAGATAAAATGATGACACCATGTCCTGTTAAAAGAATATAATAAGTACCTATTTTAGAAGTAGAGATCACTTTTACACACTTTCACGAAAGAACAGACACATTCATTGAAAATTGAATAAGTAATTAGTATTTTAGGTAGGTCCCCGGTTTTTTGGACACCCTGTAAATGGGGAAAATCGCCCGATCGAAAAATTCGTGGTTTCTATTACTAGTTTTAAGATAATATAATCCATAATTATTCAACATGGTCTAGATTCGGAGACAGTAGTAGACCTATTTAGTGTATTTTGTTCACTTTTCTTTTTCAGCAACTTAAATTGTCAGATCGTGCGGGGAAGTGAGTATCAAATTGGTACCTTTTCAGGTTAAATATGCACAGGTGTAAAGAAATGAACCATTTCATTGACCGTTCCTGTGAAGTTATCGTATAACAAGCTTCCTCGATCGGGCATTATCCCCCGCTGCTCTTAAAAGGTAGGCGACTATAAGGGGACTAGCTTGTTAGACGGAAGTATGGTATTTTTTACAAAAAAACATCAAAAAGGATCAAATTCTATTTAAAATAAATTCTTACAAATAACATCATTTAAAAGATAATGTATTTTCCTAAACGAAGCCGTTTGCATACAGATGATGTGAATTTTATTAAAAAAGTAAATGACCTGAAAGTGAAACGACTATTTCCCATTCCTTCTTTATTCTATATGAATGACAGTGACTATAAAAAAACTTTAAAAAGACCAAATTGTTTGTATTTTATTTTTTCCAAATTAAGACTGTTTGAAAGATGAATAATTAAACTAAATCATAAAGTTTGCATACGGTCGATATTTATAACGGTTATTAATTTATAAACGTTTTTTCTAAATCTTCCTTCTATAACTCTGGGCGTCTTATCGTCGCTCTTCATGACACGCGAAGCTGGACATGTATAGTTCATGCATTTGACATTCTGTTCTTCTCCCATCCAAATTAAACTGGTTGGTGATTGTTTACTCTATTAAATGCCGAATCCATGTTTCTACAATGTCTGTCAAACTACGCCATACAATACCACTAGCCATATAATTATTGTAATATTCCATCCAATACATCATATCTCCTTTGTGCAACAAGTGATCCACGATAATATTCGAGGAAATCCGACTGTAGTGCATTTCCCTTAATGCCACAGTAACTGCATAAAACCTGACTTTTTGTCTCTTATTTCTGCAAATAATGCAAGGATTGTCTCACATTTATATGAACTCCTCGTTTTGATTGCCAGTTAGTGACAGCTGAGACATGACGGAGTGTGTCTGTTTTACGAATACATGTAGTATATTAAGACCCAGCATGCAACATTAAGTCGCTTGGTATACATGTTTAACCGGTAATATGTGAAATATTGAGTTTGAGTTTTTTCGATTTTAACGCCGTTTCTAATATTTATTCAGTTATGTATGGATTTATACGGCGGCAGATTCATTTTACCTGTTTTACCTTAACTTACTTTACCACAAGGAACCAGCAACTTTTCCACATGTGAAGACAAACCGACATTTCAGTGGAAGTAGTATAGTAGTGATGTAAGTTTGGGACGGCAACCAGACTATAACCTGCTCCACAAAACAGGCTAGTCAAAAAGGCTACTTGATATCATTTTCATGGAAGGGTAAGATCTGCCGCGAACGGGAATCGAACCTGGATCACTGGGTTATAATTCCAGCGCAATAACCGCTGGATCACGACCGTGACCTTTACATGCGTAGCACTCAAGCTACAGACAAAAACTAATATCAAAATGCAAATATTTCGGAGAGTCGGCACAATGAATATACTAAAAGATTCAGAAATGTATTGTCAGTCAGTCAACCTTGCGAAATTCCAATGGAAACTATAAAATCTGCAAGAAAAACATTTATGCAGAGTATACAATAGCGCCGCGCAAGAAGTATACCAGTAGGATCATGGTGACCCTAAAACACTGACCGTTGTAAATAATCTATACAGTTCAAATTTAACCTCATGTATAAAACATCTGTAGCCTTTATCCTTTTATGCATATCATCAATGTACATATTGGCAACACCATGTTCAATTTGAGTTATAAGTTTTAAATACGTATAACTATACATTTACCTGTGGCCATTGCTCTATCGCCCCCATAGCTTCAATGTGATTATACTTTGATACCTCTTTATCGTTTAAATGATTATGAATGATCACAATTTAAACTGACCTTGTCCCTATATGACCATGTTTTAGAAATAAGAAAATATATATACAGGTCAAGGTCATCAAAGGACCAATGTATTATGGTAAATCTACACCTTACATACTGCTTGCTAAGGGCAAGAGGTCGTCGTACACATGTGTTTGCAATAACAAAATGGAATTTGTATCAATCAGAATTTATTATTTAAACATTTTGAAATTGTTTGCAGTGGGTTTAAAACATTTCGTGTTTTTATGATCATGTAAAGCATTTTTTGCCTCGGCGATGTACTCCCGATTTAAATTAATGAGTTATCATATGCAGGACATCGGGAACAGGTTCATCGTGGTCTAGGCCGAGAAGCTTCGGGGAAGTCATGAGACAGTTTGTGATATCGGAAGAAATCGGGTGGTATCGGTAGAAATCGGGAGAACATCGCCGGTGTGGAATTCCACAGTGGGACATAGGCTTTAACTAGAATTTTATTTTATTTTACTATATTGTCAGATGACTTTGTTTAGGCATATAAACCGACCACCGCACTAGATGATATACGAAATTTGCTTCCGGAGACATCCGACAATTAACGATGATATACGAAATTACCGGACTGAAATATTTGCAATTTTGTAATATAAAGATAATTTGTCATGAACGGATAGAATTATTCACTTAGCCTGCCCTGACGCCACCTGGTGTTAAGAACTAACAGTGCGAAATGCAATTATTGGAAAATAACACCATAAACCAATCATAAGAAAATCTCTCGTGAGGTGACGAGAAAACCCGATATTGATGTAAATGTCATCAATATTCGCGATATGTTTGTTAAGGAATTCAAGTCACATTTGTGATGTTTACATAGCCACTAGCGTCTAGAATATCTGATACCAGAAACAATATCATATTGTGTATAGACAAACAAAGATTACAATATAGTTAGGATCATCACAATATCGAATAACATTATTCACTCACCGGTGCCGATAATATGCTTACGGGTTGAATATCGCGGATTTGAAAGTTTTAATCTACAGTGCCACGTCTCCTGGGAACAACCTTACGGATGGTAGACCTACATTTTTTTTTTAAAAATATGCCTGTTTTTTCATATATGAAATACAGTACAACCTCTCTAAATCAACACACTGTGTATATCAGAGACATGTTGTAATTTTTTTCTGGAACTTCTGGAAGAAAATTAATACGTTTTTTGCGAAGAGCGGTTGTTGTTCTATGAAGGGCTGCTCTGGAGAGGTTGCATTGTATATATATTTTTGTTCTAATTATGGGCCATTGCTGGCGTCAAATTAATATAATATGGTATAATGGCGGCATAACAAATAAAGCATGTTACACAATCCACATAAAATGCAACATGCAACTACAAAAATGCACCTCAACTCTATTATTCAGGTATCAAGTATGTATGAAGGTTAACGAAAGCTTAAAAATAAGATTGGATGCCGGAAGGGACACAACTGCATAAACTAATGTTGAGCTATGCAAGTGACACACTTGCATAAACTAACGCTCACTGTGTTGCAAGGGACACAACTGCATAAATTGAACGCTAAACGTTGCAAGGGACAAAACTGGATAAAACTAACTGAATGTTGCAAGGGACACAACTGGATAAAACTAACTCTATTAAAACGTTGCAACGGACAACAATGTATAAAACTAACTCTAAACGTTGCAACGGACAATAGTGTATAACACTCTAAACGTTGCAACGGACAAGAGTGTGTAGAACTAACTCTGAACGTTGCAAGGGACATAGCTGGATAAAACTAACTCTAAACGTTGCAAGGGACACAGCTGGATAAAACGATTTTAAACGTTGCAACGGACAAGAGTGTACAAAACTAACTCTAAACGTTGCAAGGGACAAGAGTGTATAGAACTAACTCTGAACGTTGCAAGAGACACAGCTGGATAAAACTAACTCTAAACGTTGCAAGGGACACAACTGAATAAAACTTACTCTGAACGTTGCAAGGGACAAAACTGTATAAAACTAACTCGAAACGTTGCAAGGGGCACATCCGAAGAGTTATACATAAACCCCGCCTGGTATGTATCAACTTAGGAAGCTGCATATACAGGAAATCAATGAATTGATTATATACAATTGGTGTATATAGCTATACCTACATTTTTACACGCACTTTAAGTCGAGGAAATTTTATAAGCTCAGCTTTCACAGTGTATAAACAAGTCAACCACTTCCGGTTATCGCAATAAGGCATACACGTTGAATTGTATAGTATTCCAATAAGTCATACAGTGATCGGAAATCACAGATGCTTTTGCTCACAATAAGTCATACAAGTTGAATTTTATAGTATCCCAATAAGCCATACAGTGATAAGGTTTAAACGCTGTGACTTCTTTGCGGATATGTCGCCATAGTGCTAAACCGGCCATATCTTCGTGCAACGAAGATTGACCAGCTTAACAATAAATGTATTACGGACAAATTATTTCATCAATTTGATTAAATCACATACGGGAAATTAACTGTAGTAATTAACTTTACTAAAGTTAATTGAATTTGTAGATATAAATGGCGCGGTACTGAATAAGACCTGTCTATGTACCACATATATCCTGTTGTTTTCTAATTAAATGCATCGTAAATTCGTATCACTTTGACACATTGTATCTACAAGATTCCGTTAATGTGTAATTAATACTAATTACCCCTTGTGTAACTTTTATAATACCTTTAAGGCTAAAAACGTGTCACTAATTTAGTCGAAGAAGCAGATATAGACTTGATGCTGACAGATCGTGACGTCATTACAGTACTGCAATAGTCATTACTTCTAGTTTATTATAATGGTAAGTGTTTCAAGCAACGGACTTGTATTCATTTAATTAAGGTAGGCTATATATACTTATTTCGTATCTATTTGCACTGGTACGGAGTGGTGTCAAAGCGTGAGGCGAGTCTTAAGAAACGACGCCATGCTATAGTCTCTAAGTGAAACATGCTATAGACTCTTTACACAGATGAAGACACACTCTCGAGTATGTTTACTTTACATCATACAGTATTTATATATCAATAGAGCCTAAGTCATCACGTCACAGTGGTATACATTATCGAAACGGGTATTTGTTCTTCATGGAAATGTATAGATTAACCAATAAAGGTTATGTATCATTATGTATTGTCTCTCAATAGGAAAGTATTTTTATTGCATAATTTTTCGAGACCATGCTCTTCTTCGCGAATTTTAATTCCAATAACATATTCAAGTTACATCCATCTTGTTAATAGTGTTGTTATTTACATGTATGTTATAATGTCGAGTCGTTATTTATGCTATACAGTAATGTGTAATACATTACATGACCTGTAATAAAAAGGAATAATTTAACCAGAAAATAATATAGCCTATTTCTGCTATAAAACGTGCGATAGTCGTTGTACCAACCTCACAGGCCTGAATGCACTCTGGATGATATCAAATATTTTGTAATTCTCTCTAAACGAACATGTTATAGATAACAAAACTCAATGTCTACGGAGAGCTCGAGGAAGTCATGAGACATGTTGTGATATCGGGGGGGGGGGGAATCGAGGTGAAACGGTGTGCCATGCCGATGTTTTGACGCTTTGCGTCGGTCCCACTGCTTTGGTGATGTTCTCCCGATGGAAAGTAGAGGCTTTGGGATGTGTCGGGAACAGGTTCTTTAAAATCATCGGGAGCCGTCGGGTGAATGTAAGTGTAATTTTTCAGCGCCGATAACTTGCTCAGTGGGACATATGCATAACCGATGTGTACCCGATGTCTACAATTTTGTAGGCACCATGCATACGCTGGTCGAATGATCGGCATTGAATCCTGGACAAACGTATCGAGCGAAATCAAATGTCAACTGCATGGCTAATGTCATTTGCTTTCTTTGTGATGTTGTTTATATGTGTATTCCATGAGAAATTGTTTGAGATTGCAATTCCGAGGTATTTTGAAAATTATACTGCTTTTAACACCGTGTAATGTAGTGTTTAATGTGTTCGGATGACTGTTTTTCTTTTGGTGATCTGGGTGACTTGACATTTTGATGGGTTGAATTCCATGTCCCACTTCTTCTTCTTCCACTTTCTGGCCACCATCAACAGGTTGAAGATTTTGCCAGTGTTTGCGCAAAGAAAAAACAAGTAGAGATATAAAGATAAAAGTATGAAAATAAGAAAAAGATTAAAAGGTTAAAAACAAGACTATTTAGGAGTTTAGATAGAGAGTGCGGCCAGTCGTTGCTTGAGGGCATCGACTGACCCGACTGACTGTATGTCTGGCGGTAGCTTGTTCCAGTCCCGGATTGTTCTTGTGAAGAAGGAGTTGAGTCGGTACTGTGTACGGCATTGTGGAAGCTGGAAGGATGTTTCAGTGTCTGTTTGTCTGGAGTTTCTAGTTACTGGAATGAAGTATTTTGAAGGATTGGTGAAGTAGACTTGTTCATTGTTGATCTTGTATATGGAGTTGAAGCAACACTTTGTTTCCCATTGCGGGAGCCGGCTTAAATCTTGTTTGGGTAAACTTAAATGCGAGGCAACATAAAGAGCAAGATAGATAGCTGTGTCATCAGCAAAGAGGCACACTTTAGACAATTGAACAGATTCAGGAAGATCATTTATATAGATAAGAAATAGGAGAGGTCCAAGGACCGAACCCTGTGGAACACCTGAGGAGACTAGTATGATGCTGGATGTGGATCTATTGACTACCACTGACTTCACGGGTTTAATGACTAAATGCTATCATCTATAAGATCTATAAGCATGAGGTGTTGTGTTTGACATTACTTTTTTTCTCTAAAACGATATTGAAGTTCGTAGAAGAGGTTTCATTGAGTGAAATGTTTCATGCGGATTATAAGCCCATGTACATGAGTATTAGTTGAATTTGAAGCTAAGCACATATTACTGTACTGTAGTGCTTGGTATAGTTTAACAGATATTCATTAAACAATTGTGACATATTTCTAAAATGATATTAATTCCACACTTTAATACACTAATTACAAATATTTGTCATGACAAAGATCTAAACGCATGCATAAATGCATTTATTTTTAGATCTTCGATTTTCACTACATTGCGCACTTTATCTACGTTGCGCACACCCAATTCTATCGGTATGGTGTAGGTTTCTCCAGCAGACGAGAACGAAACGTCAACAAACAAAATGGATGACTGTAATCATAAACAATGACATATTTCATAAAATCTGTGAGTTGTCATGAAGTGAACATACAATTATAACCCGCTAGCTATTTATTGCTGCGTCCAAGCTGTATTTCAACTGACGGAGCGGTGAAATATCGTCTCCTGTATCGCCTCGGGCTCAGCTGTCCAAGCGGCCCCGAATCGATTCGACCCATTTTTGTTAAAATCCTCCTGAAAGGTCCCCATATTTTTATTATTGTTTTGTATTTTCGTCTTGCAATGACAGTCGACATATATATGCTGTTTATTTGTAAGACAAGTCTTTTTGAAAATGTATTAGTCCATCAAATAATCTGGCCTGCTTCTTCAAGTTCTTGATAGTTCTGGATACCATAACTAAATGGTCTTTTATTTACACTGACGTGTTGGCCTTTTAAATGAAATGAATGATCATCGTCAAAGACCTTGGACTAGCTTCTTGAGTGCTTCAACAATCGTCACAGGTCACACAGTTTGGCTCTTGTTGAGAGGAAACCCCTAGGTCTCTATTAGGATTCGTACCTAGGAATTCTTGCATGGTAAGCGGATACTGTACCAGAGCCATGTCACAGACTGCTGACTGTCTCCTAGTGGCTGGTGACGCTCCAGTGTGATACTGAGTAACTGACTTTCTGTATGCATTAAGCCAGGTTTTCATGGAGCATATTAATTCGGCGTGAAATAATGCAGCGATTACATGCCGAAAAACTGTTTCTATGCAGCCGAAAACAGACGCGCTTTTTTGGATAAAAACGCATTTAAGCCATAACAAAGTATGCAAATTGCATATTTTCTAGCCCATATGAAAGAACAGGCGGTGGAGGAGATGGTGGTTGCGTTTTTGTTCAGACAAAAAAATGATGTTACTCAAAGAGACTTCTATGAGTTTCTCGTAAACCTAAATTTATGTAATTCAAGATAAGTCACTGTCAACTGGGGGCCTCTGATAGATCTGTAGTAGAACTTTGTGTTTAATATTCATAAATTGATCTTTGTTACACTGTAATTCGTTTTTCAGAATTGTTTAAAATCTATACTGAATGGTGGCATAGATATGCATTGATCGGTTCAACATTTTGATTTCTGGCTAACTGCTGTAGTGATGGAAAGAACATATGGAAGTGTCAAGTCTGATGGTTATGAGCCAGCGACAGACTCCTCTGGTAAATATACAGAATGTAAAGAATTGCAAGTTGTTTCAGTATAATTTCTCCACAAAATTTATTTGATTTTTAATTTATAACAAATTTATATAATATTTTTTTCACAAACCAAATGAAATTCCATAGTACCGGGTGCTTTGAAAAGATGTATTGATGTTTATAAAGAAAGTAAATCTAAGGACCGGGGATGCTGGTCCTACTCATTTACTTCAAAACATTGCCAATTTATGTTATTAAAAATATTCATGTTTTTCTTTTAATTTTCAGAATCTAGTTTGTCAGGAGATGAAAAGAAAAAGATTAGATCTAAGGTATGTTTTTAAACTATACTAGCATGTCATAATGGGTGTCCCTCTTGAAGTATTTGGGATGTTGCCGATTGGCCTGAAAGTATGCAGTATGAAAATTCGGATCAAGGGGGATAACCCAATTAAATGCAATTGACTGATGATGCTGAAGTTTGGCTATAAGCTAGTGTGCAAGAGATGTCAATGGGTTGTTCTTTTCTCCACCAACTGTTGAGTAGGGTTTCAGTCCTTGATGTGGTGAACTTTGGCATTTTGTACAACTGTATAATATAACTATATATATATATATGTATACAAGAGCAGAAATAGTATATAGTTTTGATACAGAATTTTGTTGTTGTTAAAATGTGTAAACTATCAAAATATTTGTTCGCAAAGGCTAATTGAGTATTCAAATTTGTTATAAGTTTGTTGACATGCTTTAAGTAGATACATACTGTGTGTCTGTTGTAATAATTGCTTCCTTATATTCCAGGATGATTATCCATATTCAGTATTCTTCATTTTAACAAATGAATTTTGTGAGAGATTTTCATACTATGGAATGAGAGGTTTGTTTCATTTATTTATGCTTTGGGTTTAAGGGTGATTGAGTGGTTAGCACTCTTGACTACCAATCCAGAGGTCCCTGGTTCGAATTTCGGTGGGGCCACTGGAAATTTCAGAAACGCTTTTTAGTGTTTTCCACCCAACTAGAGGTGAACTGGTTGGAAATGCAGAGGTAGTCTTGCATGTATCGGTGCTATACACCGGGTGTGTTAAAGAACCAAGGAGTCTGTTAGGAAAGATCTAGGGCAGCGCGCCCGGATTCCTTGTATCACACAATCTTTCTATCTCTTCCCTTAAAGCCAGAATTCATTGACCAATTAGGCAGGGATAAAACCGAATGGCCACACACTTAAAACAACTGTCTCAGTCGAATGCAAATTTTTTTATTTATTTTGATCAAACATTTTTTAATAAATGTTTATTGTGTACTGTAATATGTACTACTATGATTTTATATTTCCCTTCCTGTAGAATGTGTCTTACCGATTCCTTCCCCTGTATGTATTTCAATTTTACATGTATATTAAATTTTGTATCATATAAATTTGGTAAAAAAAAATTTGTACCACAAGCTGTATTATAGTTAGGAAAGTTTAAGCTGACTGGGTAATTGAAAAAGTATAGGTGAACAGGTGTTTATGTTCGAAATATTGATTTAATTTGGGCAGCCAAATATTATTTTAAAAGAGATACAGATTTAAGTCAGTAATATAATTTTTAATGTATTGAAATTTCATCTGAATATACTAATAGTATATAGAGGAATCATGATAATATTGTGGTTCATTGCAAGATATAAGGAAATTTCCCAAATAACCTAGAATATCCTGAAGTTTGCCTGGCTGTCAGGGCTCGACACTTAGACTGGTCTGAGATCAGCAGTTTCATGGAGGACCATTGACTTTTGGAATGCAGGTGGTTCCATTGACTCTCTCCCAAGAATACTCTCAAGAAAAAACTTTTTAAAACCGATCCTTTCACTTTTTAGCTTACCTGAGCATGAAGTGCGCTATTGTGATCACCCTTTTGTCCGTCGTGAACCGTGCGCCGTCAACAATTGGACTGTTAACACTCTAGAGGTCATAATTTTCACTTAATCTTTTTTAAACTTGGTCACAATGTTTGTCTCTATAAAATCTAGGTCAAGTTCGTAATTGGGTCATCTGGGGTCAAAAACTAGGTCACCAGGTCAAATCAAAGAAAAACATTGTTAACACTCTAAAGGTCATATTTTTTTATGTAATCAGAATGAAACATGGGCAAAATATGTGTTTTTATGAAATCTAGGTCAAGTTCGCAACTAGGTCATCTAGGGTCAAAAACTAGGTCACAAGGTCACATTAAAGAAAAACCTTGTTAACACTCTAGAGGTCACCTGCTTTACCTAATCTATATGAAACTTGGTTACAATGTTTGTCTGTATAAAATCTAGGTCAAGTTAGCAAATGGGTCATCTGGGGTCAAAAACTAGGTCACAAGGTTACATCAAAGAAAAACCTTGTTTACACTCTAGAGGTCACATTTTTTGTGATATTAATGAAACTCGGCCACCATGTGTGGATTTATGATATCTAGGTCAAGTTAGCAAATGGGTCATCTGGGGTCAAAAACTAGGTCACAAGGTTACATCAAAGAAAAACCTTGTTTACACTCTAGAGGTCACATTTTTTTGTGATATTAATGAAACTCGGCCACAATGTGTGGATTTATGAAATCTAGGTCAAGTTCGCAACTGGGTCATCTGGGGTCAAAAACTAGGTCGCCAGGTCACTGATTCTGCCTAAACTGCTAGTCATCAGGTGAGCGCTATAGGGCCAATGGCCATCTTGTTATTGAGAGCATGCAAGCTGATAATGGAAATTGTTGAATGAAATCTCATTAACTATTCAAATTAGAACAAAACATAGTAAGACTATAGTTGCACCGTATGATAAAGATATTTTTTAATTGCTCAATAGCCAGTAGGACCATCTGGAATTCTGTCGGGCCAGCATGTTTCATAAGTTGCTGGTCCTTCGGGCCACTATGAAAAAAAGTTAGTGTCAAGTTCTGGCTGTATGTAATTGTTTCATTTATTCATATCATTATATTAACCACTTGCAGCAATATTAGTGATTTATCTGACTCGATGGTTGTCGTTTGGTGAGAATCAAGCTACGTCTATATTCCATGCTTTCTCCATGCTATGTTATGGTATGCCATTGATTGGAGCTGTTGTTGCTGATGGTTACCTTGGGCGATACAGGTTAGTGAGAATGAATTCAATATTAATGACTTTGCAGAAAAGTATGCTGAAAGATTGAGACATTTTATCAACAAAAAAAATGGCCAACAGCCCTATTAGCAAAGTTTAAGAATTTGCTTGTAAGTACTTGTCGCAAAGTCCCTAGAATTTCTGATAATTTCAGTAAATTCTAATTGTTATTTTGATTTCTATGTCAACATTTAATTGAGGTATACATATATGTCTTATTAGGGGCCCAAATATGAAAAAAGTTTCATTTGTAATATGCCATGTAATAGGAATTAACTCATTGTTGGAAAACCTGCTCTGACATTGAGAAACCTGCTACTGTTGATGAACACTTACAACTCTGCACCCGCCTACCCTGTATATTTTGGACCACTCCCTGTAAGATCCACAAATTATTGTGTGAAATGCATCATTGTTTATCTATATAGGGCGAAGTTTTAACTTATTTGATGAAATGAAATCAGTGATGTTTTTGTTGCATTATAGAACCATCCTGTATCTGTCCTTGGTTTACCTTGTCGGAAGTTTGATACTGTCCCTGACAGCTTTACCTCCCCCTGAATGGTGAGTACCTCGTATACATAACTGATGATTCAACCCTCACAAAAAGTCTTGACGTCTGTAACATCGTCCTCTAGTCAAAGAGTGTCAAAATATGGTGGTCGAGAAGGTGATGCTGTTGACTAATGATTGAGAGGTCTCGTGTTCAAATCACGGTTGGGGCACTAGGTCATTTCTGAGATGCTTTTCGGTGCTTCCCACCCAACTAGAAATTAACTGGTTCGTAACAAAGAAGTAGTCTCATGTGTGTCTGTGCTATACACCAAGCATGTTAAAAAACCTAAGACTAAGAGTCTACTCAGAAAAGAGCTAGGGTATCCCACCAAAGGTCTATTTAAACAATTACTACTTACCTATAAAGGACATCATTTACTCTATTTGCCAGGGCTAGAGACTACTGGATAATCTAATGGTGTCAAAAGGACCATTAGCTTATGAGACTTGCTGGTCTTACATGAGACTTGCTGGTCCGACATGAGACTTACTGGTCTTACATGAGACTTGCTGGTCTTACATGAGACTTACTGGTCTTACATGAGACTTACTGGTCTTACATGAGACTTGCTGGTCTTACATGAGACTTGCTGGTCCGACATGAGACTTGCTGGTCCGACATGAGACTTACTGGTCTTACATGAGACTTGCTGGTCTTACATGAGACTTGCTGGTCTTACATGAGACTTGCTGGTCTTACATGAGTCTTGCTGGTCTTACATGAGACTTGCTGGTCTTACATGAGACTTGCTGGTCTTACATGAGACTTGCTGGTCCTACAGACTTCCAGATGGTGACCCACACACTATGCATTATCAGTTTGCATTAGGATTTTTATCCTGCTGTGGGAAAGTGCATGGATTTAGATAAATTAAAATTTTGAAAAATGTGTTTTACAGTAAACAGGAAACTATTCAATTACAGGTATGGACCTAGTGTTGGTTTATTCCTGATTGCTTGTGGTACCGGTGGTATCAAGGCTTCTGTGGCTCCATTTGGTGCCGACCAGTTTATACCCGGACAGGTAATAACTCAAGAATATCTTATGTTCTTGTGAAAACAACCCTGATTATTATATATATATATATATTTGATTAAAGTATTTCTATATCGTGAAAATCGGGAAAAATATATTGGCAAGTGCGTTTTATACAGTTGACATACATATTATGTGAAATATGACTTCATTGTAATATATTTTTATATCCCATCAAACATAGTTTGAATGGGTAGGATGACATCATTAGCTTAAAGTTCTGAGAAAATAACAGCTGGAGCTATCACAGGATGTGATAAATACCTCTGCAGTACCACCTTGTCTTGCATCAAATGAAACCGTTAGTCAGCCATCATGAGTATAATCAAAGATAAAAAAAAACATGTTTAGATCTTTGGTATAATAAGAAAATTAATTCAGGGACAATAACCTAATGCCTTACCAGTGCTTGGTCATGTGCAATGTCAAACATCATAATTAGTATGTAGTTATATTAAGTGTACAATATCTATCTGTGATTTCGACATGCATTTATTACATTGCTTTTACCTTGTCAGGGCTCTCCATAAATTTTAATGTAGCCAGTGATTGTGGCAAAGCAGTCAGTGGTATACATATGTGCGTGAAAATGTTTATGTAATTCAACCATTAATTTCTTATTATTTTAAACATTGAACTTGTTCAAACTAGTTCAGAAATGTAGCTGATGGTAAATCCCTAAGTAGTTAGTGAAATTGCTGACCGCTGGGGCTTGTGGAGAGCTCTTGCAGTGTTTTCAAAAGCTGATAGCTATGATTCAAATTTATTAGCTTGAATATTCTTTTCTTGCAGGAAAAATGGCAAAACTCATTTTTTTCTGCATTTTATTTTATGATCAACTTGGGCAGCATGATTTCTGTGATTCTTACTCCGATACTACGAGGTTAGTTTAAAGTATTTCAGCTTCTTTCAGTGGTGTACAGTCACTACATGTAAAGACTGCCCATGGGAAAAGCAAAAAGTGCTATTAGTTGAAAGATGGTCTCTCTAAAAAGGTTGATTTTCGTTGAAAATGATCTGATGGAAGATGAAATTTGTGGTCTCTGCAGACAGATTTTGTCATACTGGTCTTGGCTCATGAATGGTTTTTAATACAGATGTGGCTGTACTTGTTTACTATTGTCGATTAACAAATTGCATTTATTAGTCCCCTACCGGTTTTTGACCGGAGGGGACTATAGGTTTGCCCTCCGCCCGTCAGTCAGTCAGTCCGTCCGTCCGTCCGTCCGTCAAACAATCTGGATCCTGACATAACTCAAACAGTTTCCAAGCTAGGTTTATGAAACTTGGTATGTGGATAGGGGGCAATAAGGGGATTATGCACGTCTAAAAATATTATGATTCTGACAAAAATTGTGGTTGCTATGGCAACAGAAACATTGAAAATGGCCTCAAACCGGTAGGGGACTTCTGTATTGCTTGCAATTCTTAATTACTTGTTACTTTTGTTAATTGCTTCTTGGGTTCTAACCAACTGATGTGTGCTACCAATTTCATGGATTATGAAGTTCTTGACAGGATTTTTTATTTGGTAGCAGTTAAACATGCAACATGTTTATTAGGATATACATGTATATCAGGATTTGTTGAATTAGAAAGAATGAACTTTTCTGTAGAAAATAACTGTGGGCATCCATGTCAGACACATTAACTATTGTCTAGTTATTGTTGTGTGTTTTTCAGCTGATGTTCAATGTTTCGGACAAGATTGTTATATTCTAGCCTTTGGTATTCCTGCAGTACTCATGTTTATCTCTGTGTGTAAGTGCAAAGTTTTATAATTATATAATAGTTTACTATTTGTAGAATACAAATGTTGTACAACACATATTTGAAACAGCCCTTAATTTCGTAAGTTCAGTGCAGAATTTTATATTATAGCTCTCAGACTAGCATTAACAGCATTTATTTTATATGATAAAAAATACTCAAAATTAATGTGCTGCTCTGCAAGTTTCCATTTTAAATACTTAAGAAAATCAACAGACTTTATGAGCCAATCAAGCTGTTGTTATACAAGTTTCAACGCATAAATCGACCAACGGGCCAAGATATATCTTAAAATGTTTAAAAACTAGTAAAAGTGCAGTCTATAGGTCATAATAAGAATTTACTCTTTAATGAGAAAAGAATTGTGTGATTATCAAGAATTTTTTTATCATGGACTAAAAATTCATATTTCAGTGATGTTCTTTATGGGCCGTGACCGATACATCAAAGTTCCTCCGGCTGGTAACATTGTTGGAAAGACATTTAAATGTATATATGTAAGTAACTATGGTATTTGAATTTGAAGTCAATTTCTACTGATTGAGGTAATTTTGAAGTAAATGGTTTATAGCCCTAACGTTACCATACCCCACATTATTATAGTTATACCCCTGCAAAAGTTTACCACTATTATTTACCTCAAAGTTAACCTCAAAATGAGTTTTGTCTGAATCCCTTGCATGTATTAATTTAGTCATCCTTACACATTGATTGACTTGGTTAAATTAATCACTGAAAATAATGCATGGGTTTATCTACTGGCTGTTTTCCAGCCAGCACAGCAGTCAAAATAAATGACACATACATGTATACACTGACCCATACGGTAAATCATTTCGAAATGCCTACTTCAAAACTCCCCTAATTTTGCTGCTTATTCTTGGATATTTTGTTCGTAACAGCTAGTGGTATGATTCTGATATTTTTTCAATGTATTTACCTAATTTTATCCCAAAATGGTAAGAAATTGATCATATGTTCAGGGTTCGACACTAGAAGGATCAGTGAAACTTCCGGAGGACCAGTAACTGTCCTATTTACAAATTTGGCGCTTTTGCCCTGTCGGACCAGTGGCCGAAATAGTTAGTGTCTAGGCCTGACTTCAATGTGAAAGCCCTGGCACTCGACCAGACAAACAATTCTATAAATAACCGTCATTAAATAGAATACGATTTGACAGCATCCAAATGAAGCGACTTTTTTTTTTACGTTGCGCCCCATGGTATAAATATATAGGCCACAGCTATTTATAAATTTGTTTTTCTTGTCGAGTACCAGCACAAACTGTTGCATACATTTCAGTATGGACTGGTTGGTAAAATGAAGAGAAGTAAATACGATGAACCAAGAAGTCATTGGTTGTTTTATGCTGATGATAAATATGATGTGAGTATAGATTAAAGTATGGGAGGTAAAATTCACTTCATGAAAGTTCCAAGGATTGTTGTCATTCTTCCAATTTTCAAGCAAATGTGACCAATTTGCTGGCTTAGAATTCGAAGGTTGTAAGTGCTACTTACGACCTTATGAGACTCCTGCATATTTGAAATCTGCATCACAAGGCGCTTCTTATGAGGTTATTTTCATGAAAATCGGAACTGGTCATGTTGACCATTTTGAAGTTTAAAAAGCTTGTTTTTCCATAAGTAATGAGTAGTTTTCAGACAGTTTTTTCTTATTTTCTCAAAATATGGATTTTGTACTTACGACCTTCTAATTCTAAGCCAGCGAATTGTTTGAGATATAAAGACGTGGTATGCAGTCATGGCGAAAGGATTTTGGACTCAGTAGAGAATTCGGTCTGACGGGCTCACAGGATCTGTCAGACCGAATGAGAATCCGTCGGACCGAAAAAAAACCCTCTTGTTTAGCCTTTTTTAAAAAAATTGAAATTGCCGTTCTTTTCTTGTGTTCTCATATTTTTTTGTTAACTGTATCATCATTATTGGAAGAAGGACGCTTTAAGGCTTTACCAGGAGTGGCATTTTTATGGTATTTCAACTTTTCAAACACGCTCATTTTGAAAATTGACGAAAACTTCACGAAAATCGCTCACCTTTCAACGTTCAGGTGAAATGTTTATATCGACACCGTTCTGTAAGGTGAGCGTGAGAAACAAATACTTGTGATAATCACTTACCAACACGAAAATAAACAAATTTTTCGGCGATTAATTTGACCACCTTGGCGGCGATATCGTCGGACTTTTTGGACTGACAAACTGCGGAGATTCGTCGGCCCGAATTGGACGCTCGTCGGCCATGTCCGATGGTCCGACGGCTTTCGCCATGACTGGGTATGCATGGGTGAAAGTTTTCCGTTTTATGACGGATTTCCGTATTTTAGACATGTCCCAAGACCGTTTTTCCAAATCGCGTAAATCCGTCGTAAAATTTGAGGGGGGGGGGGGGTATGCCGACTTTTGCTAGCGCGACCGCGATATTCGTAATTATTTTAGACCGTATTGGTTTTCCAGTGCACAAATGAAACGACCGTTCTGATTGGCCGATGAAGTTACCTGTACATGTATCCTTGTAATTCATTGAACCAATCACGGCACTCGATCTTTCCGCTATTCGGGTATTCAGTACCGGTTGTAAGAAATTTGTCATGAAATCGAAAGTGGAATTTCGTATTTTTCAAACGCAATTAAGCGCGTGAGAGAAGTATGTCAGGAATAATTGGCGATCGGCAAGCGGTTGAAATACATTGGCGAATCGGATACGAGCGTGACAAAGCTTTGCATGGTTGAATTAATAAGAAATTAGGTACAGTCCAGCGCCGTTCTTTCCGTCAAAAATTCTGGAAATTGTAATATTTTGTTGCTGCAAATAAGTTCAATAAAAGCCTCTTGACAATATAAATGGGACTTTTAGTTTACACAGCATTGTATCTGTGTGTGTGTGTGGTGTTGGTGAACACACAGTGTTAATTGTAGCAGTTGCAAGCATGATAATAAATGGTCAGTACTGGATCTATAGAGATGCAGACATTTAGCATTTTATGCTTCCATGTCATGATGATTCAAAGAAACCAATTAATTTCATGTCAATATGGGGAATAACATGCCAAAAATATCATCTTTAGATCCCTGGGCTATTGAGAAAACTTGTATTTTGTCAACATGATTCTGAAGGCCTTCTTGCTGAACAGGGACCTTCTTCCAGTTAAGTACAGGTCCAACTCTGGGGCAATATTGTACTTTATACTTACAAGATTGTGTGATCGACGCACAAGTATTTACAGTGAAGAGTTAAATAGGTTAAAGACGTTGGGACACTAAACAATTCAGAAATTAAATAAAAACATGATTTTCTTTCTAACTAATTAAGTTGTTTTGAATACTGATAAGTATAAACAATTATTATTTCACAAGTGTCCCAGTGTGTATATGTAATCATTAAGTGGGCCTGATATATCCTGAATGTTTGGAAGTAAACTGACGAAATGAGTGACTACATACACTGTTTCTCCTATAGTAGATCTAATATTATTATGCCCCTCCCCCCATCTTTGATGAGGCCATGAGGGGGTATATTTAATAGCGGAAGAACGCTTTGCCCTAGGATCTTCAAACTTTACATGGAGTTGCAAAAATATATAAGCACAATTTTAACCAAATATAGCCCTTAGTAATACAGTACTTACTTAATTAATCTGCAACAAAAAGTTGTTATTTTAGTTCATTGTCATATTCTGTAACACAAATGATGATTGATCATATTCTTGTGAATCTACTTATTCCCCATTATTCTATTCTATAAAGTCTTTTTTATATTGGCTAAACATGAAACTTATTTACAGTAAACAATATATTACTATTTGATCTACTAAAGGAATGTGTTGAGAGTTTTTTGTGTAGATATTTATATCCATACATAGTCCATACATCAGACGAAAATGTTCACACATACAGACATTTTACATGACAGTAGGTCGGTTTTTGGCAACCTCATAATGCTGGAGTTAAGCTGTTTATTGGCATTCAAAATCACTATTCTCAGAAGCTTCTGGGGGGGGGGGTGCCCCTCTAGACCCCTACCCCTGCTTTCTTACTTTACTGGGTGGAACTTGTTCACCATTGGGACCCTAACCTCTACACAAGAATAGGCAACTATCAAGCATTTTTTGTCCAAATTATCTGCACTTCTCGACAAGGTACAACCTGAAATCTATTGACTATTACTTTTGTACAGACACTTGTTCACTATTGGAACTCCAACCTCTACTCAGTTGAAGTCCAATAATAATTCAAACAAAATCACCAAGTGGACATGCTTTTTTGGAGGCATTTTATTTTTCATATCAGCAAGTCAGAAGTGCCAGAATTTGCTTTCAGGAGTACTTTGAAATGCTGTTTTCAAGGAGCTTCCGGGGGCCTCCGGCCCCCTGGACCCCTGGCCAAGGCTTTGCCCTGGACCCACCGGGGGTCCTGCAGCCCCCTGGCCCCCAGCTTATTTTTCAGTATTTTCATATTTCTCAACTTTCACCCATGGGTATGTCTGGTCAGCTCATTGCTGAAGACTTACGGCACAAACTTTTTCCACAGTTTAAATGAGTTTCCTACAAGATTTTATTTCTATTATCACCAAGTGTAGATGTGTGTAAGTCACAGCTTAACACAATTGGCATGTTTGTTTATCTATGCATTGTAGAGTAATTTCCCTTAGACTTTATTTTATCATTTTCGAGATAGCTAACTGAAAACTTCCTTCAGTTTCATTCAAGACTTGCTTAAAAACCAATGTTGTGAAATGTTAATTCTTCTTGAATATTTAGAGATTTAAGCCTAGATATCGAAAGTGAAAGTAAGGTAGCATTGAGGTAGCATGCATCTACTAAAATATTTGTTGGTGTCTTGATGTAATATTTGATGATCAATTTTAGGCTGGCTTTATTGAAGATGTTCGTAGATTATTGAAGGTGTTGATGATGTTTCTACCTCTGCCATTGTTCTGGGCATTGAGTGACCAGCAGGGATCAAGATGGACCTTACAAGCAGAACACATGGATGGCAGCATGGTAGGATATTACGTACCACGTCGGGCCTCAATCTCACGAGGCATCTCAATCTGCGCTAAAATTTATCTTTGACTTAATTTCCAAGTAAGACCTGACACCAAATTTGCATTACAAAAGGGGACATTATTCTGAATTTGTATCAAATTTACTCTAATTTGAGTGAAATTTTAGTTGAGATTTATGCTGGAGATTTCCAGGCCTTATCCTTCTGAATATCTTGGATAGAAATCTTATTAGCTCAAAATTGAGATTTTGTTAAAATCTGTGGAGTTTTTTTAGAGACGAATTCTCCCTGGTTGGAATCTCCACTGGGTCACTGGACATTTCAGAAATGCTTCTCAGTGTTTCGCTGCCAACTAAAGATGAACTGGTATGAAACCCAGTGGTAGTGTCGCCTGTATCGGTGCTATACACCGGGCACTTTGAAGAACCAAGGAATCTATTCGGAAGCAGCTAGGGCAGTGCCCCCTGATTCCTTGTATCACACACTTTCAGTCTCTTCCCTTGAAGCCGGAGGTCATTGGCTGATTAGGCAGGGATTAAACTAAATGGCCACGCAATACGACCGCTTCTGTCGAATGCCAAAAAAATAAATTGATATAGATGTTTAGAATGTTCGGTCATGACTTGTAGACAAATCCTTTTGATAATCTTTTTGATTTTGAGGTCAGCATGATAAGAGGTCAAAGGTAAAGTGACCTTGAACATGACAGGGCTTTTTTTCGAACCTTAGGGATGGGGCCTTACCTTTAATTAGGGGGGGGGGAAATATTGGTATTTTGGTAACATGGGGAATGATTTTGTCAAGGTAAAATTCATTTTAAGGGAAAACTGCGTGATTTAAAAAAAAAAATCCAGGGGGAAGGGGCCTTACAACGGCCCCTATTATATAACGAAAAAAAGCCCTGCATGATTACCTCTTTGAATGCAATTTAGAGGGCATACATGATTACATTGTTTAGATTTATATTGTGTGATGTAAAAGTGGTTTGAAGTAGTTTTATTCTGTATCAAAGCTTTCATAGACTGAGAGTTGTAGGTAAGAAATGTGTATGTAAATCTGTAGTTGACATTGTCATCTCTTTCTACAATATCTCAACTTAAACCCCACAGTTACAAGGGACAAGTAAGAAACTCATCTTTGGTCTGGAATTTTGTATGTTGTTATGTGATAAAACATCATTGTACTTCTTGCTTTCTTGTCGTTACTTTTTGCATTATAACTTTTCTAAAATCTTTATTCAGCTCTAAAGTGCAGATTTCCACTGTACTGACATTGATTCGTCTTATAACACGGTACTTGTTTGCTGGACATTTGGGGCTTTTTGTGATAACCATTCAACCTCTAAAATACTAGTAGAATTTTCACCTATTGCGTTCTAGACTTTATCTTGGGAATAAGTAAGAAAATTCTGATAAGGCTTAATTAATAATCTATATCAGGGCTGATTCATGCATTGAACAACTTTAAAAGTGCATGGAACTGTGTTAAAGGTCTTGACCAAAATCTGTTTGTTGTGTATTTTTCATATTTCTTGTTTTATCTCTGTGGTCAGTAGTTTGTTTTCAACTTGTCATTTTTCTATCGCCCCCCTATGACTGTGCTTGTCTTGTATTTGCACTGTGTAGAAAATGTTAAGGATTCTTTTAATGTTCAGTTGCTGTCTATGGAAATGTTGGGTAATTCTGAATAAATTTTTTTATGCCCTAAAATAAAATATTCTTGTTCCTGTTCTAAGTCAAAACTTATTTATTGTCGAAAATTTGGTACAAACTGTTGCCTACGAGTCTGTTATTGTAGTCTCTAACCTTAAACTCTTTATGAGATATTGGGCTGTGAAATATACGTAAAACGCTGTTCACTTAGATGTCTATCCAATTTTTCTCAAAACAAGGATAGACTGAACTTTTTAGGCCAAATGCATAAAATAATGAATTAATATTGTACAGATAGTGTGTTATTGTAGTAAGCATTTCAACTGCATGCAATAATACTCTCCTGTTTATAAAAATAAATTTCTGATGTATTTTATTAGCAATAATATTTTCAAAGTATACTTTGTTTAATTCTTATTTATTATTCTCCCGGAAAGTTTCAGGGAAGCATATTTGTTGCTGTTTTGCTTTAGGCTGAGAAGTATGTTCTACAACTAATATTAACCATGATTGACACCTCATGCCTTGATGGAAACCATCACCATGAGGGCATGAGAGAGAAAATGACCTGTTTCCCTATTTTAATTGATTTCCTCTTTTAATTGCTTATGTGCCATGCAAGGGAAATAAATGTACCATATTTACTTCATCCTTGGCATGATACATCCATGGATCTTTTAATTACAAGATAATAATGATCTGACCGGGAAGCAGCACTCAGCAAAAACAACTGATGCAAAGAAGCACAAAAAAGGAGCATTTAGATAACTGCCACCCCTACCGTAGTCCGTAGTTATAGATGCAGACAATCTTATCACTTGGCCACCATTGAAGGTCTAACAGTGCTTATTTTCAATACTGACAAAAGAAACTTTGCTTGTAGTGAATTTTTGGAAATTTTTAGTCATTCAGAAGGCAATACAGATCTGAAACTGTATTCAGCTCTTTGTTCATATATTTTGCATTTTTGTACTTCAGGGTATTTTTGGCAGTATTAAGCCAGATCAGATGCAGGCATTGAATCCACTTCTAATTCTGGCTCTGATTCCATTGTTTGATAAAGGGATTTATCCTCTGTTAGACAAATGTAGAATACCTAACAGGTAGGCAGTAAGCATATAGTGTGCACAGGGTAATGTAAAATGCGGGCAATTTTGGTATAACCCACGCAAGGGAAATTCAGGTAGAATCGAGTATAAACTTTTGACCATTAAATTTTGTGTTTACCTTAATAGACGTTAGGACAGATGTTTTCACTTGTTAATTGAGAACTCATTTGACCAATAAAGTATTTAACTCTGGTTGTACAGTTGACCAATGAAAGTATTTAACTCTGGTTGTACAGTTGACCAATAAGGTATTTAACTCTGGTTGTACAGTTGACCAATGAAAGTATTTAACTCTAGTTGTACAGTTGACCAATAAAGTATTTAACTCTGGTTATACAGTTGACCAAATTAGATTGAATAAAGTATTTAACTCTGGTTGTACAGTTGACCAATAAAGTAATTAACTCTGGTTATACAGTTGACCAATGAAAGGATCTAACTCTGGTTGTACAGTTGACCAATGAACGGGTTTAACTCTGGTTGTACAGTTGACCAATGAAAGGGTTTAACTCTGGTTATACAGTTGACCAATGAAAGGGTTTAACTCTGGTTGTACAGTTGACCAATTAAAGTATTTAACTCTGGTTATACAGTTGACCAATAAAAGTATTTCACTCTGGTTATACAGTTGACCAATTAAAGTATTTAACTCTGGTTATACAGTTGACCAATAAAAGTATTTAACTCTGGTTATACAGATGACCAATGAAAGTATTTAACTCTGGTTGTACAGTTGACCAATAAAGTATTTAACTCTGGTTATACAGTTGACCAATGAAAGTATTTAACTCTGGTTATACAGTTGACCAATAAAGTATTTAACTCTGGTTGTACTGTTGACCAATGAAAGGATCTAACTCTGGTTATACAGTTGACCAATAAAAGTATTTAACTCTGGTTATACAGTTGACCAATAAAAGTATTTAACTCTGGTTATACAGATGACCAATGAAAGTATTTAACTCTGGTTGTACAGTTGACCAATAAAGTATTTAACTCTGGTTATACAGTTGACCAATGAAAGTATTTAACTCTGGTTATACAGTTGACCAATAAAGTATTTAACTCTGGTTATACAGTTGACCAATGAAAGTATTTAACTCTGGTTATACAGTTGACCAATAAAGTATTTAACTCTGGTTATACAGTTGACCAATGAAAGGATCTAACTCTGGTTGTACAGTTGACCAATGAACGGGTTTAACTCTGGTTGTACAGTTGACCAATGAAAGGGTTTAACTCTGGTTATACAGTTGACCAATGAAAGGGTTTAACTCTGGTTGTACAGTTGACCAATTAAAGTATTTAACTCTGGTTATACAGTTGACCAATAAAAGTATTTAACTCTGGTTATACAGATGACCAATGAAAGTATTTAACTCTGGTTGTACAGTTGACCAATAAAGTATTTAACTCTGGTTATACAGTTGACCAATGAAAGTATTTAACTCTGGTTGTACTGTTGACCAATGAAAGTATTTAACTCTGGTTATACAGTTGACCAATGAAAGTATTTAACTCTGGTTGTACTGTTGACCAATGAAATGGTTTAACTCTGGTTATACAGTTGACCAATGAAAGGGTTTAACTCTGGTTATACAGTTGACCAATGAAATGGTTTAACTCTGGTTATACAGTTGACCAATGAAAGGGTTTAACTCTGGTTATACAGTTGACCAATGAAAAAATTTAACTCTGGTTATACAGATGACCAATGAAAGTATTTAACTCTGGTTGTACTGTTGACCGATGAGAGGGTTTAACTCTGGTTATACAGTTGACCAATGAAATGGTTTAACTCTGGTTATACAGTTGACCAATGAAAGGGTTTAACTCTGGTTGTACAGTTGACCAATAAAAGTATTTAACTCTGGTTGTACAGTTGACCAATGAAAGTATTTAACTCTGGTTGTACTGTTGACCAATGAAATGGTTTAACTCTTGTTGCACAGTTGACCAATGAAAGGGTTTAATTCTGGTTGTACAGTTGACCAATGAAAGGGTATAACTCTTGTTGCACAGTTGAACAATGAAAGTATTTAACTCTGGTTGTACAGTTGACCAATGAAAGGATCTAACTCTTGTTGTAAATTTTCTTAAAGTAGTGCTCATATTTGCATATATACAGTGGATTCACTGTAAACTCCTGAACAACCATGTCCGACAAACATTAATGTGCGGTTATCTGATACCAGTATATATAAAATCTGTCTGCAAGGCCAGTGTTCCATTTTGGTTTTGAAAACTATGAGTCCTTTTCCAATGAACTTAAAAATGTGTAAAATAAAGTATTTTCAGACATTTTTTATGAGTAAGAGACTCCAGACTCGCACAAAAATGAAACACTGAAGGCTCACCAATTAATCAAACTATAATAATATTTAACCTATTGCTTCCATTGGTTGTCTTTACAGACAGGTTTTTTGACATATTTCAGACCCCTGGCTAGAATGGTGGTTGGGTTGTTTGTGACCTCATCAGCGTTTGTATGTGCAGGACTGGTCCAGTACAAAATAGATGTAAGATTTAAAACATTTTAATGAATTCACTATGTACAAATTTGAAATTACTTTGTATAAGAGTATCAGAATATGAATACTACCTAACGCAGAATAAATTTAGAAGTATTTTACTTATGCCGTTCGACTATCATGGCTTCATCAGGTTACGAAAAAAGCATTACGCAACAAAAAGGCTCATAAGCTTCGTAAGTCCACATATCTATTACAAATCTTTACTGTAGAACTTTGTGTTAAAAGGTCTAATGATGAAGGATAGGTTTAAATAATGAGTTGACACTATAACGTATATCCATTGACTGTTTACCCACCTTCATACCCTAGTTGTAGAGGTTCCAGTTCAAGCTTAAGATGTCTCATGATGATTCCAAGCCATGCCATACCAAAGTCTTTAAAAATGGTATTGTTATATGGTATATCTTTCTTGCTTAACACTCGACATTGTTTGTTCCAGGTAACTTTGAACGGAATAATCTGACTTTATAGTCACCATATCACTGAAATACTGTTGACCAGTGTGTGACATAAAACAATATCTCATACCCTCGTGGCGATGGATAACATCATGAATGAGGTGTCGAGAGTGATTAATATAAGTTGGAAAAACTTGTTTTACAATCGACCTTAAATGAATTAGTATAAAACAAAAAAATAGAACAAACAAATAAAACAAATTTTACTATTGTAGAGATCTGAAGAAATACAGCTGGGTTCTGGGGAGTCAGGAGTGCTGTTCCTAAACACCGTACCATGCCGTGTTCACATTGAGGCTCCAGTGTATAAAGGATTTATGAACAGTATGGAGGTTTGTGACTTTTCTTTAATATATTCTCTCAGAATCAGGTTTCATTGCATGAGGCCAAAGAATGAAATTCTGTCCATGTTTAGGTCAATGGTGAACAAAAAAGCTAGGTAGGGTAGGCTTTGAGTTGGATAGTTGAATGTTTTGTCTTTTTCATCTTCAATTGATGGCAAATTAATTCTAAAAAACAGACATGAAAAGCAATAATCTGGGTTTTCAACAGGTAGGGTTGCGTTGCTGTAAACACACAAGTATTTTTTTACTTGAATATATTTAATGTTTTGATCCCTTGAGGAGGTTTTTCATTTTTAGAAAACCTGTTTATTAAACTGACACTTTGGCAATTGATGCTTGTTGTTAATAGTTATATTTTTCCAAGAAATATAACGAGTGTGACGTATTGATTTTGGGCTGGATGCCTGGATGGATGTGACCAACTTAATTACTTACTGCTCGCTTGTTCTCCTTAGATTTCAATGAATCTTGACTGGAAAAATTTGTATCAAGCCTAGTTGTGCATATTGTCAGTAATTTTAAGTCAGATACTTTTTGCCAGAGTTATGGCCCTTTGTGGGAGACATACATTTTTGTGTCAAAAACCCTTCTAATTTCTGTTGTTTCAGAAGTCAGACTATTTGGTGATGAAAACTGGAAAAAACTCGGTCAATGTTTCCACACTGTGTATGAGTAATAAAACACAAACATTCAACACTACGTTCACACTGGAGGATACGTTATCATATAGGATGATAATATACCTGGACGAAGATGATGGTTCACTTAATGTTTCACCGGTAAAGCCTAGGTCCCACTGAGCATTTTTTGTCTGGGCGATGTACTCCCGATGTACATTAATGTGTTATCAGGACATCGGGAACAGGTCCATCATGTTCTAGGGGAAGCTTCAGGGAAGTCATGAGACAATTGTGGTATAGGAAAGAATCGGGATGAATTGGGTGAAATCTGAAGATATCGGGAGAACATCGCCGATGAGGAATTCCTTAAGTTTTATGACAAACACCATTCAAATGATTTATTTGTGTTAAAGGCCGTTTCTGAAATACTAAGTTATATGCCGTAGCTGATTCACCTATTAGTAACCAGTTTTCCTGGACTGTACAAGTACTTACTTACTCTCCGCTCTACACCCCGATGGAAAATACATTCTTATATTTATCCTTGAAAGTTGTTGAATTTGAAACTACTTGTCCGTATAAACAAAAGTGAATAGTTTTCCTTTTTACTCTATATAGATACATATTTCCTACAAAAGTTAACTGTCCACATCAATAATTACTTGTACTGTAAAACTGGCCCAAAGTGCTTATTTTACTGACTGCGCTGAAATGGTTCATTTGGAGATAACATCATTTCTCAACAATTTTTCAGTTGTATATGGCAGCTGATTCACCTTACCAGTTTTTCTTGGACTGTATCCTAACCAATAATAACTTAATCTTGACCATCCCAATGAAAAGTAAAGTCTTGAGACCTTGCAGGAATGTGACAATGGATATCCTCAGGAATGAGGTGTTTAGAATGATGAATATACACTATCAACCAAAAATAAAAAAAAGTATAAACTAATGATGTGAAAAAGTTGACTACTGCATTTATAAAATGTTCAGAATGTCATTGTAATCTTAAAAAGGATAGTACTGTTCTTTGTCAGAATGAGTTTTACGCAGTATACAGAACTCTCCACAAGCCTCAGTGGTCAGCTGACTACAGAGGAACTTACCACTGGTCACTTTTCTCAAACTGACCAATTTGAACAAGTTCAATGTTTAAAATTATAAGAAATTAATGGTTAAATTACACATCAACAAACATACTGCATTATACTCACCAAAGTACCACTGACTACTTTTTCACAATCACTGGCTATATTAAAATTTAGGTAGAGCCCTGAGTATGGTATATATTATTTTGCATATTTTGTTTTCAGTACCCAGATAAACGTAACAAGCCTCATCACGGGGATGCATCCATAAGGTAGAGTAGTAGTCAATTTTTATATGCCCGTTGAAAACCTTTGATTGTGCCCTTGAATTACTGTAAACCAAGAAATTATTTAGCACAATTTAATTTCACGGAGTTTGCTAGTGGTAGAATTTTCGCGAAATTAAGTCGCTGCAAAAGTGCTAAAAACATTAATATGCATGGACATTGTGAGAAACTTAAAAGCACGAAAATTTGTTGTCGTAAATATACCGACGATAAGCAAAACATGAAAGTTAGTATATTGGTTTACAGTACCAAATAAATGTGAAATTGACCTTAACATTGCTCTAATTTAAACACTTTTCATCTAATAGTCTTCAAATTTGGTGACAATGTTCATGGGCATAATATCTTTTCCAACTTCGATTATAGAGGTATGTTGCAGGAAATTTGACAAGAGACTACTTCCACAGGTTAAGGAGATTAAAAAAACCAACTTCATTTAATTGTGTACCAGTACAACAATTTTACATGTGCATCAGTCCTGGCAGTGGTCAGGCCCTTGGGTATAATCATTGGTTGTGTGTAACAATCCAGTAATATAAGGGTTTTAATCTCATACATGATGATTGCTCTCACTTTTGTATTGTAATAATTTAAGATCAAATTGACATCAAAATATAAATTGGGTTGTAAATAGTCTGTATGCATTGGACAGGTATAGCTTGAGAGAGCTCGGAAATTTAAAAGAAAAAAGTACCATGTTAGTCTTTTTTTTTCGGACATGCGTCTGTTCAGTTGACCGACATTTACGCGTGATCATTGAGTCATAAATTGGCTGTTACACTGTTTAGTATTCTATTTTCAATATTTCAGTGTTTTCACCACTACTGACACGCTGTTCAATGCTGTAACCCTGGTACCGTCTAGTTCTAAAGATCATAGTTATCCAAAACGCATCGGTACATCACTGGAAGTTGAGCAGAATAATGTGTCGTTATTTCATGATATGGAACCATCAAGGTGAGTGCAAGTAAAATAATTGTGTTCAGTGACAAAATGTAGGGATTTTTTCTAACCTTTGGGATGGGTTTACACTTATAATGAGGGGACAAAGTATTGATATTTTGGTGAAGCGATTTTGTTGAAGTAAATATATTTGTGGAAAAGGAGGCAGGGACTGAAAATACTTTTCAAACTGATTTTGACTGATTTTTACCTTTTGATAGTTGAAGGGTTTCTCTTGCAAGAGTTGCAACAAATCTGGGCAAAAATGATGAAATATTTGTTTGAATATGACAGCCTTTCGATGATTCATGTGCATCGTATTTTATTTACTTTTCAGATATAATATATTTTTGGAAGATGATAACAATCCTGGTACATTGGTAGATTCTGGCATCGATATATCACTCAGCTCGGGCGGTATATATACAGCATACGTCTCTGGAAATTCAACCAATGTACGTATCGAAACTAAGCATGATATGGCAAGTCGGGACCGAATTACCTACAAAATACATTTCTATTCTAAAGTTGGTTTTTCTGGGCAGTCTATGTTTGACCCAATCTTTATGAAACATGATCACAAAGACAGGTGTCCGTATTTATATTTACAATGTACTACAATATGAGTTTGATAAATCAAGGAATTAATTTGCACCATTTAGTTTCACAGAGTTCATGAGTGGTAGAATTCCACGAAATAAAGTCACCGCAAAAGTGCTAAAACATTAATATAGATATTGCAGGACACTTAAAAATGCAAAAGTTTGTAGTCAAGAATCTGCCGACGATTGTTTACTTAATGACCCAGTATTACAATATTTTGGAAAGCTGAGTGTTCAAGGCTTGAGTTACTTCCCTTTGAAGCCCTTGAGTTTATCAGTGTGTTACTTAGGAAAATACCGAAATATCGGGCAATTCGTGTATTAAAACAACATGGTAACAGGAAATTGTTTAATTTATACTTTCATGTTTGTTTCAGGCATTGGTATATTTGTTTGTTGATGTTCAGGAGAACACTGTCTCTATGTTATGGTTGGTACCACAGTATGTACTCATCACACTTGGTGAAGTCCTCTTCTCCATCAGTGGACTCTCCTTCGCTTATTCTCAGGTAATGATATGTGTATGATCAACTTATTTGTTGTCCGACTGCTCTCTTGTGAAAATTGCCTTATTGTTGAAGGCTTCCAAACAAATTTGAACACAAAATTCATTAGACCATGTGCTTAAAATTCACTGTTCAAATGTATTTAATGGTAGTTAATTGACAACTGGCGTTATGTTAATTGTGCTACTAGCTCTAGTGTTAGAGGCTTTATACTGCCAGATTATGGTATGTTTGTGTGCTTAAATGCAGTAGGATTTATAAGCTTAATAAGGCAAAATACAAATACAGAACCATTAAAAACATACCCAGGTATTTATTGATCACCCCCCTCAGTGTTTCATTTTGGTTTTGTAAATGATTGAGTCCTTTCCAACTGAAGTTAAACAATCGTGAGTCCCACTATTTAAAAATATACCTAGCTACCTACCTAGTCCTTTTTGTGCCCAGAGGCACATAGGGCAAGGACAAGAGCTTTCCATTCTTCTAGATTTCAAAATAATTTTACAGAAATAGTTGTTGGGTGACCCTCTTACAAAATTGACATATGTGTCTTGATTCGTCAAAAAACATGGCCGCCAGAGGGTGGAGTGCTGTTTTTCCCTATATATATATCTATAGTAAAATATTTAAAAATCTTCTCCTCTAAAAGTACTGGTTGGATTTCATTATAAATTGGTTAAATTGTTCCTTGGGTGATCCCTTCTTAAACTAGCTAAAAGAATTACATTCCATGCAGAACTCTGGTTGCCATGGCAACCAATAGGAAAATATTTTAAAAAATCAACCGCTTGCCAGATTTCAAAATAATTTTACAGAAATAGTTGTTGGGTGACCCTCTTACAAAATTGACATATTTGTCCTGATTCGTGTAAAAACATGGCCGCTAGTGGGCGCTGTTTTTCCCTATATATCCATAGTAAAATCTTCTCCTCTAAAAGTACTGGTTGAATTTCATATTAAATGGGTAACAATATTCCTTGGGTTATCCTTTCTAAAAATAGTTAAAAGATTATAACCCATGCAGAACTCTGGTTGCCATGACAACTGATTGGAAACAACTTTTAAAAAAAAACATGGTTCTACTTGATCAATGTGCACAGGTGAGCGACCTAGGGCCCTGTGGGCCCTCTTGTTTGCAGTCTTTACCAATTCTCCCCAGGTTAAAACAATTTCATGCATCTCGGTCTTCAGAGTACGTCTCCGGGTTGTTTTTTGGGCATCCTCTTTATCTTTTCTTTTTCCTTCAGGGGTCCATTGGAGTGCCTTGTAAAAATATAGTATTTCCAAAATTGTATGCGTTCCCAGCCAATTTGATAATTCAGGGACTCCTAACTCGCGCCAAAATGTAACACTGCCCTCTTTGTATATTGTAATTGAATCAATTAACACTTTGAAATGTGCTTCAAATATACTAAGGATGGTTTACCTGTATAATATTCAGGCACCAGCTTCGTTGAAGTCTGTGGTTCAAGCTATCTGGTTATTGACTGTGTCAGTTGGTGATCTTGTGGTGATCATTGTAGCCAACATTCGAGCTATACCATCCCAGGTAACTAATTGTTTGTTTTCAGCAGTATTTACTAGTAATTGTCATGCCGGATTTACAAATTTCAATTTCATTATAAGAGTAATTTTTGACAAGCTTTTAAACCAATGTATTAACAATTGTATTGGTATAAAATACAGATAATATGGTGCTTTTAATGAATATTACAAGTTGCTTGTCTTGTTATAAGACATATTATTGATTGGTTATGTACTGGTACTCTTTAAAGTTTCAGTTGTTTCGTTGAATTTCTTGTTATAAAAAAAAACATACATAAATTTTATAATCCTAATTGTGATGTTAATATTTAGAAGCCCGATAGTTTATCCCTGTGAACCAAAATCTCGCATGGTGGGGATATTTAGTCAGTCTTTAGCAGCAGTTTGTCTCATTAAACTACTCATATCATTACCGGTAAGTCTCTCACCGTGACATCTGGTGGGGAGACATTGACTTTATGCTGGAAGTCTGTCTGTTTGTCCTTACGTATTCTCCTTAACCATTGGTTGAATTTCAATGAAACTTCACATTAATACTTGGTACCAAGCCAGAGTTATTGCCCTTCTTGGGAGACATATACTTTTTGTGTCAAAAATCCTTCTAGTTAATATTCATCTTGAACTCTTAGTGCTCTTGGTGATGTTATAGAATAATTTATTGTTGTAGGCAAGGAAATAGTAAATTTAAGTAATTGAAAATTTTACCTGCAAGTTATAGTTGCCCAAATTTTATGTCAAAGTCTACAGAAAAATACGGTTCTCATTTACCGGTATATCATTTTTGTAATCAAATACTTTGATTTTCTTCAATTTCAGATGGTGGAGTTTTACATATTTGCCTTGTTAATGTTGATAAACACCTTCATCTTCATGATAATGTCTGTTTTCTACACTTATAAACCTAATTCTATAGAGTATATAGAACTGTTTGAAGATGAGCCTAAGGTCGATGTTTCTGCCGCTGAACTTATTAATGCTGCTGACGAGAAACTGGATGACGAGTTAATTCAACTGAAGAAGACGGAAGAATCACCAATTAATTAATTAATTGTTGATACTGATATATTGTACTGCAGTTAGGGTCTAAAAAGACATAAGAATCAGTTAGGGTCTAAAAAGACGCAAGAATCAGTTAGAATCTAAAAAGACACAAGAATCAGTTAGAATCTAAAAAGACACAAGAATCATCGATTAATTAATAGAAGAATGTATGATACTGCTATATTGTTATTCTGTACTACAGTTAGGGTCTACAGCATTAATTTTTTACTTTAATACAGTAAAAACTCCTTAATAAGATCTTATTCACCATTATTTTGCGAACTCACTGAACTCGCAAATATTTCTTCTAGTGTAAATATTTGGCTAAATAGAACTAAGAAATTTTAAAAACCTATATATTTTAGCATACCAAATGTGTGAAATTGTTCTCTAAATTTTTGGCACATGGAATATCCATTTTGACAGCAATATACAATGCCAAAGAAAACGTACCAAATTTTATTCATTTTCATGCATTTTCCATTTATCTAGATTTGCCGTCCTAGACAAAAATATTAGTAAGTGTTTAAACTGGTATTTGAGTGCTGAGTATTGGTTGTTAACATGGACCAAGGTGTTCAAAATGAACCACCCACCGGTATGATGTATTTACGGGTTCTTATAGGTGCATGCAAACAAGTTTTAACTATTTTTTTAACACATATTTATTAGTTTTCAGTGTGGCCTCCATAGCTCAATGGTTAGCACGCTTGCCATCTTATCTTGCGATCTGGGTTCAAATCCGCTTGGAGGCACACATATGTATGCCTGCCATGTTTCAGCACAAAGCTGACTCGCAAATAAAGGCTATGCTTGGCATTTAAAAAAAAAAATTGGCTTATGTTTGATTAGTCAGTGTCTAGTCTAGATATGCATTCACATTTATTTTAATTGATCAGTCATTACAGTACAGACTGTACACGTTTAGTTGCATGTTGTTTTGTATGTATTTTATTAAGGTAGGAATAGGGACCAATTTATTTGCTATGAGCCAAGGTTGTGAATTTTTTACTTTATGAATTGTTTTCATGATGTTGGTTGGTTTGTTCGCATATTTTATTTTAGGTGTTTATCAATATGTATAGTGGGAAAATATCAAATGTTTGTAAAGAAATACAAATCAAAAAATTACCTTGATGATGAACAAGTGCCTGGAGAGATGTGCATAATACATTTAAATCTGGTGGGTGTATTTTAATTAAAGTATGAGATTTTTGTTGTTTAGGGTCTTCCATTGAAGTTGTTGTGTTTTGTTGGGGTGATTATGTATTCTAGCTAGAGCTGTCATTCATAGAAGTGATATTGATGTATCAACAATATTTTTTAGCCGATCGAATATCGACTCATAATTTGAAATATCGATACATGGGAAAATGAATGGAACCACCCAAAATCCTCACTTTTCTTGGTTAAATTGAAGTTTACAAATACTGAAATAGTCAAAATGTGTTATTTATTGGAGATTATGTGCTGAATGATGAATTGCTAATCATGGGAGAAATTGTGATTTAACTATTTTTATAGGTTTTAGTTAAAAACACGAATCTTTACCGGTAATTATTTTTGCAAGGTTGTGAATGCACTCATTTTTTGTGGCTATGGAACATCTCTCTCCTGACCACTACTGAACAGTTACCCCCCCCCAGGTGAATAACATCTAGGTAGGACTAAACCCTCCCTTGAATATAGTAAGTTAGTTTACTGAGTATCTATTTAGATGTGGATACATGCACATGCTGCTAATCACTTATTATTGTGGTATTAAATTTCGTGTATTTTGATAGATTACAAAACACATAAGGGTAAACCCATGTAATGTATTTGAGAAGTCGATTAACTGTGGTGATTAGATTTCTTGGTTGAGTGCAACAACAAAATCGACGATAAATTAACTCCCTCGAAAAATAATGATTAACTGAAGTTTGTTCATGAAATATTTAATTTTATACTGTAAATAAAATTTTATTGCAAGGTTTTGTTCTCTTTACATTATGCTGTTAATTGTATGTACTGGTATATATATATATCAACGCAATCAATGGCTTCCACTGACATTATTTACAAAGAAATGAGAAAAGATCTTGATACACTTGTCTCCCTGTTCAACATTGTTGGATTGTATCACACTCAGAAAAAGTTCATTGAAATACTTTGACATCAGGATGATCATTCAATTCAAAGAAGTTGTACTATCGTACGCAAAAACTTTTTACTTTGATTACAAATTGATTAAATGCTTCTTACAGATATAAAGGGTTCCTACAATTCCTGATTAAATCAGACATTCTTAGAAAAAATGAACTTTTCTGAAGAAAATAAAAGTTATTTGATGAAAAAATACCGAGTATTAACTTAGTTATGGTCATTTGAAATTTCATAACTTTTTAATGTTGAATTTCAACAATAGCACAATGTTTAATACAGATTTTTGGTTTAGGGATGTGTCTTATTTTCAGGATTGGGCATATTGCCTCAGTAGAACCCCTGGATATACGAGATTATTTTTTGTACACTACTCAATTATACATGTATACACAGTATACCTACTCAAACATGAATCTCAGTTGTTTATTTAGAATGTACATTGTTTTAACAACTTTTGTTTAACTTGATAATACTACAGACCATGCCCACCGATATTCAATAGAAGTAACTCAAATATTATTTAAGTTTATCATAATAAATGAATTATGGTATTGAAAAGCAATCGATGCCATTTTACCCTTGGTTATTTTTTGTATATATATAGTTCAGCATTTATTTCTAAATTATTTGATGTATTATGGGTGCTTGTTAATGTTTCTATATCCTGTATTTTTTTGTTTTTTTAGCTTGACTTTTCGAAGAAACAGTCAAGCTATTGTCGTGACAGGATCGTGTGTGTTGGTTAAGTTTTTTTCAGCATCATTTTCTCAAAGACTATCAAAAGTATCCCTTTGAAACTCACATAATTATTCACCAACACAAGGGGTTATCTGCCCTTGTTTTGACTTTAAACATAGAACTAGTGGTAAATTTTACACATAAACTGAATTTTCTTTCAACTTGAAAGTCAACACTCCCTTGAAGCCAGAGGTCATTGACCAATTAGGCCAAGATAAAACTGAATGGCCACTCTTTACGACTGTCTCAGTTGAACGCAAACAAAGAAAGTCAACACCCTTGTGGAATATGATGACCTTCATCTACTGACAAAAGGAAACTAATCTATCCAGCATTTTATAAGAGTTATTCCCCTTTTCTGACTTTACACAAACATGTCAATTTCTCTAAGACTATCAAAGGTATTCACTTGAAGAAAGTTATTCACCATCATAAGGGGAGTCCGTTCCGACAAGGCTGGTAACCATGTGCCCTATATTTATGAGTTATCGGTTATCGTCCCTTGTTACTTTTAGAATTTTCTATCACAGATGAGCAAGGGTACTCTCAAGTATGAGAAAGTCAAGCGTCCAGCACTTGAAGGTAGTGCTTTTGTTAGTTTAGAATATTTCTTTTGCATTTTATAAAACATAGTTTTGGGGCTTTTTTATGCCTCCGTATCGATAGATCGGGAGGCATATAGTGATTCACCAGTCCGTTCGTTCGTCCGTCCGTTCGTTCGTCCGTCCGGTTAACCCAAATTGACCGTTTCTTCTAGCATTAATATGGCTTGCTACAAAGCTTCCATACTTGCATGGATGTTGTATATGAACACTCTCCACATGCCTGTATCACCTAACCCCATTTTGACCTTCACCTTGACCTAATTTTGGACTTATACTTGTTTATGGACAAGGCTTCCACAAGGGGGCATAAGCGTTTATTGAACGCAGTCTTGTTTGTTTTTTTGTTTATTATAGTGCAGTTTTCCACTGAAAGATATTTCTATAGGTTTTGTGCAATTATATATTATACTTACTTAAATACACTTATATGTATACAGCAATTTAATGTGCATTTTGTCTTTCAAAAATATTGCATTGTTAACCCTCTCTTTTACATCTGGGTACTGTTTTACTTACATTGCGTAAAAAAATGTCACATAAATCTACGTAAACATATTTCTCTTAATACGCAAATTCCTAAGTGTTTTTTTACTAATCGATCACAAGTCATTGCATACATTTACATAAAAATATTGAACATACACTGGGCCACAATATTACCAATATATCGGGAACCAGAATGAATAAATGTACATAAAGGTTTGATGAGTTTTGATGATTAAACATGTTTTTATTACTAAAGTGCCGTCAAAAATTAACAGTGCGTGGCAAAACTCCTCACTACGTTCATATTTTTGCTATTTATGGTTACTCTGACCTTGCGTAGAATTACGCTAAAACTAACGACAGAAAATGAGAAAAATATCTTAGTAAACGCATTTGTGCAAATATTATCGACATACCCAATATTTACGGAAAACTAGCGTAAATGCTTAGATAAAACAGTACCCTGAAGCCTACGTTGTATGTTGCAATAATTGTTTGTTGTTTTTATAAGATTCCATGCTTAGTTACACATGTCTGTGATGAATATACAAAATAGCAAGTAAAAATGATTATAAATGTTATAATTTTCCAGCCCACTTTCCACTTAAATGTTGTTAAATAGATACAAATATTTTCCTCATAAAAATATTTTACTAAAGTTCATGGTTTTTTTACATTCGAAAAATTATTTTTAGCATGTTATGATGCCAATTCACTATGAAGACCATGTGTAAACCAAGCTTGTTAGTGAATCATTGTTCGAAATTTGATATATTTTATTGTTACAGATGTTTTCTCATATATACTTAATTGTGATCTAAGAAATTCCAGTGTTCTGTTTTTATTGTTACTTTTACTGCCTTGCAAATAAAAAAATCTCAGAAAAAACTGGGTGTTTGTCTTTTATTATGCCCCCTGAATGACACAGGTTTCTATTACATTTCGTAGTAGGCTAAATTTGTCAGCTGTTTAGAAAGATCTTTATAATGATATCTTTAGACCATACTAGTTGATAATTCAATTCAAGGATAGAGGTGACAAAAAATGTCCGTCTAATCATAATTATCACAGAATCTGTGGCATAGCTGTGCCGCAAATATTGATCAGCACTCCCAGAGTGTGCAATAAATATTTAAATTAGTCAGACGTAACGTTGGCCAATTCATGCCTTGATCAGCCCATGACGTCGGGATAATACCAACGTTGTCAAGACGTTGCGCTCATTGTCCCGCTACATTTTAAGTGAAACCTTGCAGCGTGCATCATCATTTGAACCATAATTAGCATTATCTAGGGGTATAAGATCAATAGAATCTTACATTTATGCTCTTTACATACAAGTTTTATTAAACTTGTTGACAAAATGACACCTTGTGTCATATAAATTTGTCCACTCCTTTAATGAAACTTGCGAGTAATGAGCATGCGTGCAAGATCCTCTATTTATAAAATTGGGGAAACTCTGTGAATAAATTTTGACTTTATTCAGATCAGATATCTTCCAACCAGGAAACACAACAATTCGGGAGAATGATCTTTGTGGAAACGTTTCGGGTGGTGTAAGAAATTCGGCTTGAAACTGCAAGAAGTTTAGATAGTAGGTAGTCACCGCAGTTTAACAGATTTTGTACAAACTTCCTTATCTATATACGAACAGACATTAATGCTGTACTCTTAGTCTCTAGAAATATACGATTTTGAGATATAATCAGAAAAATACATTTTTGTGCCTGAGACAAGTAAAATACAAAGGGAAATAACTGCTGCAAGATATAAAGACCGGATGAACCGGATTTTATACTTTCCAACACTCTCCAAGCGTTTGGGAGATCGTGAGTAAACTTATGCAATGTTGAAATAAAACAACTGCATTTTCAGGATAAAAGAAGCTAACATGGCTTTAGGTTTTGGTCACAAAATAGCGCTTGGCTGGTATGTATTTCAATTTAGTCATTCTTTCATCGTGATTATTCCTCTCGCCTTAATTTGCATTCGGACAAGGTGAAACTGTACGTCATTTCGGATGTAAATTTCGGATATCAATCACGTTTGTAACAACTTATGCAACACAAATTCTACTTGAAAAAAGCAGCACTTCGCTTTTTAATTGTCACTATAGTGATAATGAAAATAATAGATAGTGGTGTATACTATAGGCTTACTCATAACTTGATAAGAGAAAGGGATGCACAATGATGAAATACACAGATCATTGAAAACCTGCAACTGAATTTGATTGGCACCATAGGTATACTGGACATTATCAATAATGTAAAAAATAATAGTTTGGGCAGTATAGGCTTAATCAACTTGTTATTAATATGTGTAAAATTAATTGCAAACATTGTGTTGCTCATGACGTATTTGAGCTACTGACATCAAACTTCATGAGAGTATAGCAATTAGCATGGGTTTAATACTAGGCAGTGGCTAGCCGTCCGGCACCGGACGACTAGATGGCGAAATTAGTCGTCCGTCATCGGACGACTAGCAAACGATACATGCATTGGCTTCACAGGTGCTTGGCATGTGGATATGATCCCCTCTACAACTTAACATAAAAATTTAAAAAAAAATCAGATCTCTATTAGATCAATGAGAGATATGAATTTTTTTTTTTGAATTTTTATGTTGAGTTGTAGAGGGGATCAAGGGGGTCATATCCACATGCCTAGCACCTGTGTTGGCTATAGGCAACTGTCATTCTATTTCTATGCATTAGGCATCCATAATTTCAGTTATTTTCTTGTGATAAGTATCACATATGTTTCTACCTTGTAATAAACTACGAATTAAGCAAGACAAGTTAGTGCATTTATCTGCATCCATTTTGTGACCGGCCGTGTATCTCCGTATAATGTCCGCCATATTGGAAAACAAACAAAGTACGCACGTTAATTTGCCGAAGTAACACAAACAAAGATATATGGCAATTAATTACTTTTCATTCGCAGTTTTAATAGCACATATATACAAAACAATACAATTACAATTGTATTTTTTTGTAAATTTTAAATACAATATACAATCAGGGAGTTTAGAATAGGACCTACCATGATACGATTCATAAACGGTAACATTGTTTTCACGCTATTATAACCAGTGACATTCCAAACTGTCAATTACCTAACACAGCAATTTCATTTTTTCAGCATGAAGTGAATTCATATACTATCCCCATCCTCATAATACTGTAATTGAAACTTTCTATGTTCCAATACTACTTCTATTTCTAATGCCGGACGACTAATTTCGCTGTCTAGTCGTCCGGCGCCGGACAGCTAGCCACTGCCTTAATACTATATGACTATTTAGCCTAAAGTATGTCGCTATGTGTAGTTCTGCACCTACCTATTTTGATTAGAGTTTAACTACATGCACAGCGTATAAACCTTATTACAGTATGACTTATTTGGAGACTATACAATTCAACTCATGCGACGTATGGCGAGCAAAAGCATCTGTGATTTCAGGCCACTGTATGACTTATTTGGAGACAATACAATTCAATGTGTATGACTTACTGTGATAATCGAAAGTAGACTCGTTTATACAAAGTTGTGACGTGTAGTTGTGGCCCTTGAAATGATATAATTATGCTTGTGTTGTTCATAAATCAAACAGTATTTGAGCTACATGTACATTATTCAAATTTTATAGGAATGCTGGTCAGCATGTGTTGTTGCACATCTACTTATTTAATTCAGATTTGACCTGTATTAGCAGATTTGGCTTTATTTATTTCAGATTTGACCTGTATTAGCAGATTTGTGCCTTGAAATGATAACATTTTACTTTTTTTCAGTGTTTCATTTTGGTGTGAGTCCTAAGTCCCTTAGGCTCATAAAAATTGGTTGGGACTCATTAAATTTTGGAAATACTTAAAAAAAATTAAATAGTGGGACTCTTTGATTTTTAAAATTTAGTGGGAAAGGACTCGTGAATACGTTGGTAGTTTTCAAAACCAAAATGAAACACTAAAGCCCCGTTTCCATGAAGCGTAAAACCTTTTTTTCGCCGCGCCAAATAAATATAATTTGCTTCAGTCTATGTTACATGATGACGTTTCCATTAAAGCGTTTTTTGGCGCGTAAAATAGTGTGCGCCGAAAACATTCGCTTCGGGTAGCGAATTTTTTACGCGTGGACGTGCGTAAAATGACTTTTGGGGTATAAATTGATGTAGTTTCCTCGATTCTAGTAATGTTTAATTGACGCTATTCTGACATCTTAAATTGCATGAATTTTGTTTTACAGGTTGACAAAAAGCTCATAGAAGTATCCCTGTATTTTTGAAAAAGATCAAAAATTTTGTCTGACCAAAAACGCAACCACCATCTTCTCCACCTGATATTCTTTTAAGTGGGCCAGAAAAAATGCAATTTCATCTTTTGTTATGGCCTGAAAGTCCCATTTTCTTTAAAATATTGATGAAAGATACGCGTTTTTTTGGTTTCAGCTTCATGGAAACAGTTTTTCAGCGCGTAATCGGCGCGTAAATAATAAAGAATACGCTCCATGGAAACCCGGCTTAACTCCTATATGTATTTGAGATACAGTCATCAAACTTCAGTGTGGTTGTACTATGGTGGCCATAACTCTGCCCTTGAAATGATCAAATTGCAAGTGGAGACATCTGTTTCCTATGGACATAGTTCTAGTTATCCTTCTAACTTGATTTAATCAAATGAGCGAAAAGAATTATTATCAGACAGTTCATCTGCAATGGTTTGCGATCATTTTACTGTATTGCTGAATGATATTCATTTCTGTAACTGTATTACAATTATTTCAGGGCAGCTATTTGGGTCTCTGGTGGAGCCACGTTCGTCTTCCTGCAACAACGAGTGGACGCTCAAAGAAAAAATAAAATGAGGGAAAGGCAGTTGAAACGCCGACAACAGAGACGTGAACAAAAGTTAAAAGAACTTGAATCGAAAAACAATATGGAAGTGAATATGAGTTCATAGTTACAATTATTTACTCAGTTTTTTTCTTCTAGATTTATTATTTATATTGTATAGCCATGTGAGAATAATGTTTATTAGTCATGTTTTTTTTTTTCATTGAAATAAGCACGATGATAATAATTGTCAAATAAATTCCGTAATTCCTCAATGTGTTTGCTTATTTAACTTCTTGTATGTTTTATGTGGCACGGTTGTCGAGCAAATAACGCTCTTGACTACTGATCCAGAGGTCCCTGGTTCATCCTTGACCGGGATACTTGGTCATGTCTGAAATGCTTAGCAGTGTTGACCACGCAACTAGAGATGAATTGGTTGGTAACCAAGAGGTAATCTCGCCTTTATACTGGGCATGTTAAAGAACTAAGGAGTCTATTCGAAAAGAGCTAGGGTATAGCACTTCCTTGGAGCACACAACCGTCTTGTCATATTAGAAGTGGGTCATTGGCAAATCTGGGAGGGGTAAAACTCAATGCCATGCACTTATTTCTGTCTCAGTTGAACACACCAACACCCACATTACGGGAAAACTTAATTTCAAAATATTCACACTTCTACTTTGTAATAATATTATATTCTGTATTTATTACTTTTGAAAGTTGATAGAAAACAAGAACACATCTTTCAAATATTACACATTTTTTTCAAGACCTTGTATGTCATTCAACAAAATTCAAATACAACATAATTATTTACGAATAGATAAACAAGGCAAATAACAAACAGTACATTCATGTATAAAATAGAAACTTTAAGAAAACATGGCTAAGTAATCACCCAATGACTGTATTGTTATAAACTAGAATTATCACTGTCGTGAACAGGGCCCCGTGGTAGCATGTCGTAAGAGGGGGGAAGGGAGGAGTGTAGAAGTATAGTGGGGTTGCATAATTATCAGCGCTATAAGTTTCTGTATTCAGACACAATAACAAAGTCATATCTCAAACTTTCATGTGTTGATGCCTGAAATAAAGTAATTCACTCCCTTCTAAAATTCAATTAAAGTTGTTTGACAAGCGCAGGTTTAATTTCCTACATAGAAACCATGATGAACTTTGACTTTTATAAAGTTTAGAAATATCTTTGACAGACTAAAATTGCACCCCACAACTACCGGTGCATTCGTACAGACAGACGGACGGACAGGCAGATTACTATAGGGGCCCTAATAAGCAAATCCAATGACTTGTGTTGTATAATGTACACAACAATTCATTGGATTGGCTTATTTGGCAAGACATAAAAAGTTGTTTGATTATCAACACTTGCTGTAAACGATGCACAATGATAGAACAATAGTTATATAAACATGAAGCGAAAATTTTGCTTATAATCTACATACAGACATGAGTTCCATTTGACTCGGGAGTAGGGGTTTGACCCTTGAAATTTCCAAAAAAGCCACATTTTGACCCTCAGGATTTTAGTTTGAAGGGTCATTTTATCTTAAAATCATGGGTATTTTGCTAACAAAATGTTAAATTTAGTCAAAAGTATCAAAAAAGCCCTTCAGATTCAAAAGATAGTGGAACCCCTGAAAAAACAGTAGACATTTTCCTATGTGGACAAGTGTGTGAAAATGTATCCTTATGAAAAATCACAATGCAACACAAAGACGTTATTTTGAAGTTTAAAATTCAATATTTAACCTAACAAACTTACAAATTTGTATAATAGGGTATGAATTGCTAACAAAAGCTGTTGCCATTTAACTGACTACTATACCCCCTCCCCTCCCCCTGCCTGCAAAGGACCATAATTGTGATGTAATCATAGGAGAACAATTTCCTTCCTTTACACACATCTACATGTGAAAGTTTTAAGGAAATCCTGCCAAAACAGTAAGAGTTGCGGTCACAATGTATTTACAGTTGGATAAACAAGATGAATCCAGTATACAGTATAGAATGTTGTTGGTTTAAATTCCACACAAGGTAAGGACTGCTCACTTTATGGCTAGTCATAGTGATTATTAAACAAACAAAAAATAAAACCACCGACGACTATTCTATGTCGGAAGTTGTCAACATAAAAAACGCAAGTACCAAACCATAGTTGACCATAATCATGATAAAATATACTACAAGTCATACAATTCGACTGCCCTGCGTTCAACGAAGAATAATGTGATGCACGTTTCGTACCTGTTACCCACCAGGTACGAAACATGCGTCACGTAATTCTTCTTTGAACACAGGGCTGATATGATAAAACGCTAGTTGATAATTTTGAAAAACAAAACCTGCATTAAACAACAATTTTAGATGACTTCTGCATCTTTACTGTTTAACAGTATACATGTAATATTTACAAACATCTACATCTATAAACGTTTAACAGTATACATGTAATATTTACAAACATCTACATCTATAAACAAAGAAATATGGGCTGATATTATCACAACAATTCTGAAATTGCAAAATTCACATACTGGTATATCACAATATGAATCCCGATACACCGCTTCTCAGTTCCGTTGGAGAAATGTTCTGTTTTCATATGGCTCTGACGGAACTGAAAACAGATGTAACGCTCTGACGGAACTCAGGATACATGACTTTTGAATTCTTTCCGAGCGTTACATTGGTTTTCAGTTCCATCAGACCATATAAAAACAGTACAATTCTATGACAGAACTGAAAAGCTGTGTATCGGGATTCATATCGTGTACATTCCCATATTGCAAACTAGGTCAGTATAGCTCCATGCTATGTTTATCATATAACAACTATTGTTCTGAAATATATCATGAAGTCATGTATTGTGAAGTAATTCAGAACCAGTATGACCATTTCATGAATTATGAAGTCCAGTGTGATCTGTAGGATTATTTGTTCCTGATCATTTGAGTCTTGACCATGTCTACTCCTTCAAAATTTAATATCAATGCCTCCTTCAATGCAGGAAGAAGCGCCGTCTCAAAACTGACTGGTCTCACTCCAAACTGACCAGTTCCTCCAAACAGACCAGCATCCATCCAAATTGATTGGTCACTGTCCAAACTGACCATCCTTCTTCAAACTGACCGGCCTCTATAAACTGAACAGTCTTCCTCCAATCTGACCCGTCTCCCTCCTGACTGATTCATCTCACAAAACTTGTAAGTCTCCCTCCACACTGACTGGTCTACAGTCAATATCGAAATGCACCAGCCTGACCGGCTTTTTTGATGAAAGCTTTTAGTACTGTCTCATCCAAGTCTGAGAATGCAGAGGTTTGAGTCACTGCCGTCATATGATTCAATGCAAATCGGAAACAAAACTCCTCCAGTTCCTAGAAAAACAAGACTGCGTTCAATAAACGCTTATGCCCCCTGTGGAAGCCTTGTCTATAAATAAGTCCAAAATTAGGTCAAGGTGAAGGTCAAAATGGGGTTAGGTGATACAGGTGTGTGGAGAGTGTTCATATACAACATCCATGCAAGTATGAAAGCTTTGTAGCAAGCCATATTAATGCTAGAAGAAACGGTCAATTTGGGTTAACCAGGACGGACGGACGGACGGACGAACGGACGGACGGACAGGTGAATCACTATATGCCTCCCGATCTATCGATACGGGGGCATAAAAATGGAAAAAACTTAATTGGAAATATGGTATAATCGTTACGGTTTGTAGCAGGAAAATTATTACACAAATAGTTCACAAGAATTACTGAATAATCACTAATTTTCTGAGGTTAACTTAATACTAAGGTATATTAATAACTAAGGTGGTCTTATTACTGAGGTGGATTAATTACTAAGATGAATTTACTACAGAGGTGGACTTATTACTTCAGTCGACTTATTACTGAGATTGTCTCAAGACTGAGGTGGTTTATTAGTAAGCTACCGGTTTTCAACCGGAGGGGACTATAGGTTTGCCCGTCCGTCAGTCTGTCTGCGCCCACAAAGTAATACTTAGGTGGTTACTTTTTATGGACAAACCAGTTGAACACGAAAGTAAAATTTTCTTTTACGTGGCTAAAATTTTCTTTTATGTGGCTAAAATTAGACACATAACTACTCTTCATTCCGTAAAGTAGCCAGATAAATACCGTCTCGTTAGAACGTATGTCCGTCAAAAATCTGGATCCTGACATAACTCAGTTTTCAAGCTAGGTTTATGAAACTTAGTATGTGGATAGGGTGCAATAGGGGGATTATTACACGTCAAAAAATATTTTGTTTCTGACAAAAATAGTGGTTGCTACACAGACAGAAAGAGTGAAAATATGTCAAAATCTGGATCCTGACATAACCCATAACCGTTTCCTACTGTATAACTGGATATTTTCGCGTGTTGAAAAATTTGTAAATTGGTAATTTTAAGGCATTCTGCGTACATTTAAGTTCACGAAAAAGGGATTTAGGAAGGTTGTTATATACAGGGGTCCTACGGAGGCATTACGCCCAATCCTGAAAATAAGATAAAAGTCTGTTCTGGATACCATTAGCACACATCTCTACCCCAAACTCAAGTTTCAAAACTGTTCTATTGCTTAAATTCAGCAAATGGAACTTCAAATGGCCATAACTTTGTCAATACTTTGAATATTTTCACCACTAACTTTTATTTTCTGCAGAAAATTTCATTCTTTCTAGTGCAGCAAATCCGGATTTCTAGATTATTCCGGAATTGTAGGACCCCTGTATATATTGTATATATTGACAACAGGCCGTAATTTTCGCTAGCGGAAATCTTCCTGAAAATAAGTGATTTGCAAAAACGCGAACATTTCCACGACGCGAACTTAACGACTTATACAGTATATTATAATTATATTGTATGAGACATTACCCACCTTAGCTTCGTATTTTATAGCAGCAGCATATAACATAGCTACATTACTGACTGAGATTCCATGTCGTATAATCTGTTCACAGTGCCTCTTCAGTATAGGTTCACAGTAAGAGTTTGCCAGATCCAACAAACCTACAAAGAAAATTCTTCCCAGATCATTTAAATTCTTTAAGCATTTTTTTCAACATGAGCCAATCCAGATTGGGAACCTATTTCTTGACACCCCTAAAATTGGGGCAAAATGTGTTTAAATCACTCATATATCACAAGTGTAACAGTTTATTGTGACTAAATGATCGGGGGATAAATATGCAGTTAGCTGAACAGACAGTGTCATGGCTGAAAATAGACTTCAATTTGGTTCCATTGCCAAAATAGACGGTCAGATCCCCACTGACAGAAATAGCTGGTCAGATCCCACTGACAGAAATAGCTGCCTGGTCAGAAATAACTGGTGAGATCCGTACTGACAGAAATAGCTGGTGAGATCCCTACTGACAGAAATAACTGGTGAGATCCCTGCTGACAGAAATAGATGGTCGGATTCCCGCTGAGAGAAAGAGATGGTCGGATCCCCGCTGTAAGAAATAGCTGGTCAGATCCCCGCTGAGAGAAATAGCTGGTCGGATCACCGCTGAGAGAAATAGCTGGTCAGATCCCCATCTGAGATAAATACCTGGTCAGATCCCCCACTGACAGAGCTGACAGAAATAGCGGGTCGGATCCTCACTGACAGAAATTGCTGGTCGGATCCTAACTGATAGAAATAGCTGCCTGGTCAGAAATAGCTGGTGAGATTTCCACTGACAGAAATAGCTGGTCAGATCTCCGCTGACAGAAATAGCTGGTCAGACCCCGCGGACAGAAAACAAGTTAGCTTACCTATAGCTTCATCTGGCATCAGATCTACATGGTCTGTATATAAATACTTGAGGAATGCACGATATACATTATATGGATATTGCGCAATCTCCACCACACTGCAAATATAGATAGAGTAATAATAAATACCAGATTTATATAGTGCTTTTCGAAAATATAAATACAATGTACTAGTATCTTGTTATCCGGACCTGAGATCACGAAAAAAATAATTTAAAACGATGCAATCTCTCAGACAAAATTGCTGAAACTAACTTGAAATATTATAGAACTTCATGTTTGTCCCAAAAAGCTGCACATGAGGGTAGTGTTTTATGCAAGAACTAAGGAAATCTTAAACATACACACTAATTTAAATTCTGTATAATTCTTTAACAGCTTCACAGTTTGGTAATATTTCAATTACTTTTATGAACTTATACAAACCATATATATGTCGCCATAGAGGTTGTTAAAGAATAATGAAGAATTTAAGGAGGTACGCGCACCTTTTATCTAACGATCGAATTTTCCTTGAAACATCTTAAAATGACAGAACAGTCTTCTAGAACAACATTGAAATCATAAAAATGATATGTCACCAGGCTCGTTTTCGACATACATGGCTTTCTAATGACCTACCATTGTATTTTGGTCATTTTATCTATTTCCTGCATTTATGGCACCATTATGTTCTTTTTAAGATTATTACTGTATGAAACCACTTTTAAGCAATGCATGCTATTTTGTGTGTTCAATGGTCATTCCTATTGACATTAGTCACTATTCCAGCTGCCCGGTGAACAAATTCAGTATTTGAACATGATAAATAGTTACCCCACCCACTTGCTAAAAAGTGTGATTTTCAAATGATTTCAAATGAACGTCAAAAAATACCCAACGATCGAAAATGATTTAAAATTGGCCCTAAGTTTAGTATCAAATAGAACACCAGTTTAGTCAAATAAAAAATAGGGGTCACCAGCCTTTTTTGGGAGCTGTGCATAAAAAAGCACTAATTATGAATAAATTTGCATAAAATTAACCTAATTTGCATATTGTAATGAAATAATTTTTTCTTACAAATATTTCAAAGTGTGGCTACCTCTTATAACTAAACCATGCACTACATATTGTATATAAGCATTTGCATTTGAACAATTGTAGGGACTTATTGTGAACCCATATTATTCACAATTTTGCCGTTCCCCACCCACTTTTTCATACAGGCAAAAAATAAAAAGTTAAAAATATCTAATTTGTGCGATAATATTTTGTTTATTTTCATTTATCAACATTCACATGCAATCATTGAAACTAAAATTCATGTTTTTTCTTATCTAATACGATTTTGAAATTTCGCGCATGCGCACAAGGCAGCTCATGCCTCCTTTAAGGTTTCTGTAAGTGCTTTGATAAAATAGTACTGAGATGTGTGCACAATTTAACAGGTCTCTTATCAGATTAGTGTATAGTGTATAGAGAGAAAGGGTTAACACAATTACAACCATCTCAAACGGCAACAGGTAACACATGTCAGGGGTTTAAAATACAGATGCCTATAAAAGGCCCCTTCCCAATTGAAAATTTCTTTAAAATCATGCAGTTTTTCCAAAAATCCAAAGTTTTACCTACTTTTTTGTTTCCCATGACAGGAATTACACTGATATTTTTTCCCAAAATTTAGAGGCTAAGGCCCCTTCCCAAAATGAACAGAAAAAGCCCTTCTTGTTCAACAAGCTACTTACTCTTTACCCGCTTCGTCCCAGCATGGCTGAAACATGGATCTAAAATGTTCACATCTGAAACAAACGAAAAATACAATTTTTGTACAGTAAACCCTTGTAAATACCATAACCTTAGATAGGATCTGTCATGAGTTGTCTTTGGAGATCAACATTTCTTAGACGAGTCTAGAAAACACAGGTTATTAAGGGAGCCTTTGGCAAGCTTAATAATTTGTTTTCGTGACAAGTTTAAGAAATGTTTATCTCAAAGAAAACGAGTGGCAGATTCTTTTTATCACATTACCATGGTTACGGAGTCAAAACAACGTCAGAAATAACGAATTTAAGCTGACGTTACGTTTTCACACCAAAAAGCTGGTGACGTCACACATTTGTTATCACATGTGTTGGAGAACATTGTTCTGTCATTTGTTCTCACGGTATTATGTGATAAAACTACTTGTAAGCTCGACCTAATGTCGTGATGGGATCGTTTGGTGTGCGTTGGTTTTTTGTCAGAATCATTTTCTCAAAGACTATCAAAGGTATCTACTTGGACTCAACATGGTTATTTACTATCACAAGCGGAATCTAAACTGACAAGGCTGGTAACCCCGTGACCTATACCGGTATTTATGGAGTTATCTTCTCTTGTTATACTTAGAACTGGATCACAGACGAGCAAGTGCACTATCAAGTACAGAAAGTTGAGTGTCCAGCACTCGTAGGCGGTGCTCTTGTTGATGGTTGCCCGCATCTGCTTGTTCAACAAACTATGACTAGTGTGATTCTGCAAGTATGATGTCAATCTACATCAAGTTAAGTTTTCAAATAGATGCTGTCAAACTTTGTTCTCGCAGCGCTATGATAACTCATTTTATTTATTAAAAACCAGCAAAAACCAGTAATACTAGTAGTGTGCAAACTGGTTAATGAGAATGTGTGGTAAACTGTTCACAAACTACATGAATTTGAGTGAACTGGGAACTAGTCCTTTACGAGAATTTTTATTACATGGTAACAAATTGAAAGAATTTTGGATAACTAGTTAACAATTTGTGAGAAATTGGGATGAACTGGTTAACAATTCAATATAATGTTGGTAAGCTGCCTGACCAGATGTGATGATATTTGATAAACTGTTTTACAACCAGTGGTACTTTCTTTCCAACTTACCTAATTTTAAGTATAGCTTTATGTACACATATATCTCTTCCATCCACTCTAAATTTAACATCACTTGTTATCTGTAAGGTAAATGCATGTATAGGGCAAAAAATAAAATATTTTTGTTTCCCCTTGCCGACCCTCCCTTGCCAATTAGGGTTGGGAAAGCAGGTAGGTAAAATATTTTTTTATAGTCAATATTTTTTTATTACATATGTACTCTCGTACCCAATTTTTTTACAAAATTAAAAAAAGCAGAGGGTACTTTTTTTACAAAATTCAAAAAAGCAGAGGATACTTTTTCCCGGGTAGAAAGGGAAAACAACAATATTTTATTTTTGGCTGAGTCTACTCTTATTATCTCAAATTATAAAGAAATTAATTCAGACGTAAGTTTAAGATTGCCGTTAGTGCTTTGATAAAACAGTACAAGGTGTACTACTAACATTAATATAAATGACCAGTATGACACAGTTTCTCATAGTACATGATATGTTCTGCACAAGAAACTTGTAATATATACATACATGCATAGTTACATAAAAGTTGAAAACAACGTTTATTTGTTTGGACTATACCTCAAGTATGTAAAATATGTTATTTCTTTATTGCTTCACCAGAAAGAATGCATATTTCTGCTGACAATAAAAGTTATTTCATGAAAAATGTATTGACCAAGTTATGGTCATTTGAAATTTAATAATAAGCTGAATTTTTACAATGGAACAATGTTTGACTGAGTTTTGGAGTAGGGGTGAGTGGTAATGGCAGTCGAAACAGACTTGCAACTCATTCTCGGGATTGGGCATTACATCTTAGTAGGACTCCTGCAATGACTCCAGGGTAAGTAGGGCGAGAGATGCTTGCAAAGATAAACTAAAATTACTTACAGGATCATCAAAAGCCTGGGATATACAATTGATAACTTTACTTCCTCGCATTTGATCTGTAAACGCAACAAGGTAACAATAATTGTTAAAACATACATAATCAATCATTGCACAAATGTATCCACTTATCATATGAAAAGAAACTTGACCAGAATTTATTAATGCCACGTCTGAGTACCAAAACAATTGTTTAATCTGTTAATCGCAAGTATCGTTGCTTTACACCGGGCATATTAAAGAACCAAGGCGCCTATTTTGAAAAAGCTAGGGAATCGCACCTGGACTCCTTGTATCACAAAACGACTGACTCAGTTGAACACAAACAAACAATAGCAAATCATTGGCATGAGTTCTTGTCTGGGAACTATTTCTTAGGCAAATATTTAAATAAGGTTTGAAAGGGGGTAACTTTGTCAAAAAATGCTGGTTGATATGCAAAGCCCACCTTTACTTGTTAGATGTTACACCTGTGTAGCAAAAAGTACTTAAATCAGGCAATAATTTCATTAGTAACCATCTGGTCATCGTCTGAACACACAGTACACTGCAGGGGAGTAGAAATGAGCCAGTGGGCGGAAAAATTCACTGGCTATTTGAACATGCTTGCTTGCTACTTTTTGACATTTTCTTCTTTGTAACTTCAAATGATATTTCAAACCAACCACCTACGTTTGAAGATTAACTGGAAACATGAAAACATTTCTACAACCCTGACAAATATTATAATCTGTTTCTACTGCAATACTTAAACTTGACCAGTAGCGTAGCAGGCATAAGCAAACATGGGGTCCAACGTTGCCCTACAGTATACTTACTGACTGCGTGTGTACGCCAGGTAACCGGTGGTGTGGAGAACGCTGAGAACACGTCGTCAGTACAGCAGAACTGTGTAAGTAACGGTGATGTGATAGATTGTCCTCTAGATTGACCCCACATATAAACCTTCCCTGTCTCTGTCATAGCAGCTGATATATGTGAGTAATGACTAGCAGCCACTTCTATAAACCTGAGACAAAGTCATATTAAAGGTACATTGTCATTTTAGCAATTAAAAGTGTGAGAACCAGAGACAGTGTTGTATTAAAGGTAGGTTGTCATTTTTGCAATTAAAAGTGTGAGAAAACCAGAGACAGTGTTGTATTAAAGGTAGGTTGTCATTTTAGCAACTAAAAGTCTCAAAACCTGAGACAGTGTTGTATTAGAGGTAGGTTGTCATTTTTGCAATTAAAGGTGTGAGAACCAGAGACAGTGTTGTATTAAACTTAAAGGTAGGTTGTCATTTTTGCAATTAAAGGTGTGAGAACCTGAGACAGTGTTGTATTAAACTTAAAGGTAGGTCATCATTTTAGCAATTAAAGGTGTGAGAACCAGAGACAGTGTTGTATTAAACTTTTAAGGTAGATTATCATTTTTGCTATAAGAAACTTGTATCAAAACTGTATTAAAGGTAGGTTGTCATATTTCCTATTAGATGTAAATAACTACATATGTACTAATGTTAAATTAAGAACTTAATAAAAGCATTGCAATGTTTATTTACACAATGACATGTAGTCTTGTGACTGAACAAGAGCACCGCCTTGCGGGTGCAGACGCTCATCTGATCATTGTCACTGTAAAAAAGGCCCGTTACCCTTGCATAAAGTAGGGCAGTGTTATGAGTCTTGCTTAAAAAAAGTGAGGTATTGATGGTGAAAAAAGGGGCAATAACTCTTGCAAAATGCTGATCAGAGTTATGGGTCATGCTTGACATGGTCAGATATTGATGGTTAATAAGTGTTGAAAGTTTCAAAGCAATAGCCCACATAATGTATGAGAAAAGTGACCCTAAACACAAAACTTAACCAAGGAATGTTCTGAGTAAAAAAAGGGGAAATAACTCTCACAAATGCAGATCAGAGTTATGGTTCTTGCTTGACATGGTCAGGTGTTGATGGTGAACAAGTGTTGAAAGATTCAAAGCAATAGTCCTTGTAGTGTATGAGAAAAGTGGCCCTAAACACAAAACTTAACCAAGGAATTATCTGAGTCCAAAAAGGGGAAATAACTCTCGCAAAATGCTGATCAGAGTTATGGTTCTTGCTTGACATGGTCAGGTGTTGATGGTGAACAAGCGTTGAAAGTTTCAAAGCAATAGTCCACGTAGTGTATGAGAAAAGTGGACCTAAACACAAAACTTAACCAAGGAATTTTCTAAGTCCAATAAGGGGCAATAACTCATGCAAAATGCAGATCAGAGTTATGGTTCTAGCTTGACATGGTCAGGTGTTGATGGTGAACAAGTGTTGGAAGTTTCAAAGCAATAACTCTGATAGTTAAGGCGAAAAGTGGACCTAAACACAAAACTTAACGAATGAATTTTCTGAGTCCAAAATGGGGAAATAACTCTCGCAAAATGCAGATCAGAGTTATGGTTCTTGCTTGACATGGTCAGGTGTTGATGGTGAACAAGTGTTGAAAGTTTCAAAGCAATAACTCTGATAGTTTAGGTGAAAAGTGGACCTAAACGCAAAACTTAACCAAGGCGTTTTACTTTCTAAGTCCAAAAAGGGGCAATAATTCTTACAAAATGCACATCAGAGTTATGGGTCTTGCTTTACAGGCTCAGGTATTGATGGTGAACAAGTGTTGCAAGTTTCAAAGCAATAGCTTTGATAGTTTATGAAAAAAGTTTACCTAAACACAAGACTTAACCAAGCAACGCCGACGCCGACGACGATCAAGTGATGACAATAACTCATCTTTTTTTCAAAAAATCAGATGAGCTAAAAATGTATCAATGTATAACTCAGGTAACAGTTTGTATTAAAGAAAATCCATCAGAGCAGATTTAATTGACCATAACTTTGCCATTTCTAGAGATATTTTCATCAAATAACTTTTTTGGTTAGAAATCATATCTCTTTTAGGATATATAAATCCGGAATTCTGTATTAATCAGGAATATTGACGCCCCTAATTATCATAAGAAATATCTAGTAAAATCCTGAAATGTAATTAAATGGAGTAGTTGTTGAAATGTGCATGCAAAATTTCAAAGCTGTATCATCCGGTATGGCATTGTGCTGTGTGATTGTGTTATATCTGTTTTCTGGGCTTGGCTGTTTCAGTTGAGTGCTGCCTTCCCTGTCTTATTTTTCATTATTTTTTTACATTTGTATCAATTATACGCTATTTTGTGACAACCCTTGTATCTATTTACCTCTCGCAATCAGCAGTAACACGAGAAGGTGTTACAAGGTTAGCCTTGTTTCCAGTACCTAGCTGTCCGTATGAATTTGCTCCCCATGAGTATAAATCTCCTTCATCAGTCAAGGCGAGAGTGTGAGCATAGCCACACACAATCTACAAAATTGAATAGACAATAGTACATGTATTACATGTCATTGAGTGTCTTATCATATTGAAGTTATTAAACAAGCAGAATAAACTGATACAATGCGAGTTAAATAAATTCCATGTGAAAAATTACTGTCACAAATGTATGGTAATATTGTTTTCATCACATGATAGCTTTTCTGACAGAAACATTAATAATGCTACTTTTTTATTTACACATTGAGGATTGCCAGCAAGACTGAAGTACATCCAGTGTCGTAACTCAACATTGGCTTCAAGAGACAGAAACAGTGCTCTTATTTTATAGCTATAACTTCAGAGCTTGCACTTAAGACGTATCTTTAATTCAGACTCTAATTTCAACGAAATCTCAATTTGAGCTAAGATTTCTATTTGAGATGTTTCTAAAAGCGGTTAAAAAATTCAGCGCTTTAAACCATTAGACATTAGAAATGTTTCTCAATGATAGAAGTACTTTTTAGGTTGATTGTGAAACAAGATTTTTAAACTCATATTAATCACTCTTGACACCTCATTCCTGATGGTATTCATCATCACAAGGGTATCACAGAAGAGAAGCCAGTTTCCCTCTTTTGCTGAGCATCTAGCAAGGGAAATACTGTTACCACTGTTATTTTGTCTTTGGTATGATACAGGCTGGGATCGAATCCTAGACACTCAACCACTAGGTTATCGAGGAGTCGTTGATACAAGTGTTACATACCTGTGATACTATAGTGTTCTGTAACATCTGTACACGACAAGGATTGGGTTGATTCACATTGTTTCCTAACCCTAACTGACCATTACCATTATATCCCCATCCATAAACCTGTAAACATTATATAAATCATGGACAGTTAAATCTAGTAAACTCATGTTGACAAGGGTAATCTTGACATTCCAGTTATGATGTCAAATTCTCAATTTTGGTCTCTACATGTTATTATAATTATAGTAAAACATATTATAATTATTGCAAAAGCTAAGTTAAAGATCCCCAGCAAACAAAGACTATTATTACAAAACCTGTCTGTAAAAATTGCCAATATCATCTCACATAACCCCAATTATTTTCAATGATATTTCATTCAACAATTTGACCTGTAAACAGAGACCACCAATCAAATACAACCATTTCTGCTGTTCACGCTGTTGGTCTTTACAGTCTGATTGGACTGAATGCATAATTATTAATAATACCTGAAAAATGCTATGTTGTAACCAGATGTCATCTACTGAAATTACGAAAGTCCTGCTACATCACAAAAACTTCATAACTTTCTGGTTGTAAAATTAATGTCTTAAAATAGGCAAGATTTTTAACTTTTGAATGGAAACACTGGTAAGGAACTAATAGAACCAATAGAGAAGAGGAAATTTAATGGCATACAAGTCACTTAAATTGACCTAACAATGTTTTAATGTTTGTTGGACATTGCATGGCAGACATTTACAGGTTAATCAATAGATTTATGCCAACACTTGTTATATTGCAGTGTTTTTTCAACCAATAATACTTTCATTCATAGGTCAACTGAATACCCAACTTACAAGTGTAAAGATCTGTCATATTATCACTTCAGTGTTCAGTGTGTTCGTACTTACCTCCCCTTTCTCCATGAGTGCCATAGACGATGTCTGTCCACATGCAATGGATATAGCAACCTTGGATCCTGTTAAAACAAATGAAATATTGGGAAATTGACAAACTGAAAACAAGTCACTTTATTTAGCATATATATTTATTATTTACGGATAGTTTCTGGGAATTATATACTGTTCTATCAAGGGAGATACTTGAGGGCATCAATCAAGGAAATCATTGAGTGTAGATAACCAAGGGAAACCAAGGGAAATGATCAAGGGAGGCAATCCAGGGAGACTATCAAGGGAGACAACCAGTGGGGACAATCAAGGAAGGCAATCAAGGGAGAAAATCAGAGAGAAAATCAAGGAAGGCAATCCAGGGAGACAATCAGGTGTGGCAATCCAGGTGACAGAGTGACAATAAAGGGAGACAATCCAGGGAGACAATCAGGAGCGGCAATCCAGGGAGAGTCAGAAAGACGATCAGTGAAGACGATAGTCAAGTTAGACAATGAAGGAAGACAACCAGTGGAACCAATCAGACAAATTACTCACCTATAACAGCAATCACTTTTCTAGGTGTTGGTTGATTTGTTGTTGTTCCAGAACCAACTTGACCACAATTGTTCTGTCCCCAGGCATATATCTATAACATATCAGAATAATAATGACAAATACATCAATATTTCTTGATAAATTTCATTAACATATGGCTGTCAGACCATAATTAACAGTTATCCTTCCTACCAAAATCTACAATGTAACTTAAATTCAAAGATAAGATGCCTGTTCATTTAACATGCATTACTCCTCAAATAATATTCAGGTGCTATACTCCTAGTGAAACAGCTGTTAACACTGTTTTTTAATGTTAACAGGGTCATACTGAGGCATAATGGTAATACCAAATCTTCAAAAATTTCAGCCAAAACTTTTGATTTTTATTTCATAAAATTATTTGTAGGACCCCTGTTTTTCAACAAGTGCCAATTTTGAGTGCATAGAACTGAGAACAAAGTCCTGTTTTGTAAGTCAATCCTATGTACAAGTAATTCCATACAAGGTTTGGGAAGGTCCAGCGTCTCATATATTAAGAGTACATTTGTATTGAAGTTAACAAACATATTACCTCTCCATCCACCGTCAATGCTAAAGAATGATGACTACCACATGCCACTTTGGATACTTTCTTTCCCTGTAAGTTTGTATTGACCAACACTGGCATCACTCCTTGTGTAGATCCACCATTACCAAGCTGACAGTATCCATTATGTCCCCAACTGTACACCTCACCATCTGTGGAAACAAATAGTATGTTTAGCAACCCCAGCTGATAAGCCTGCACAGTTAAGAATTTGATAAAAATCCGTACTAAGTGTTTGCATTTAACCTGTACTTAAAGACCACCAGGGTAAAAAGGATAGATATAATAAAATCTGTCAGCAGATATATCACTTATTTTAACACCCATCAAACTATGTTCAATGTTATTCAACCTGTTAAGAGAGACCGCCAGTCCTGTCAATAATTACCAGTTTGATGACAGGTTTAACTACCTTTAATTTCAGAAAAGTGCTTATTTCTGTTTTATGCTCCCCCAAAAAGTGTTAGTCAGTCAGTAAAATAAATATAAAAAAACATCTTGAAATTATTATAGATTTTTTTCAAGCACCATAAAAACAATAAGGATAAATAAAATTGTTGCAAATCTTCAGGGTAGGTCAGAGTACTCACTGGAAACAAACTTTTTACTTACTTTCTGATACTGCGAGTACATGAGGTCCACTACCAAACGCTACATCAATGATCCTCTTCCTACATAGTGCGTCAATCTTACGAGGTTCCAGACTACTGTGAGAATCACCTGTATATATACATACTAAAATTACAAATACGAATATATCTAATAAAACACACATTTAAATGCCAACTTCAGGTAATACATTATAGTCAAGATTAAATAAGAACTATGTCCATGCTAGGACACAGGTGCTTGCCACCCTGGTATGTTGTTAAAATAACATAAAACAAGTAATTAAAAATTGCAAGCAATACAGAAGTCCCCAACCGTTCTGTCGCCATAGCAACCACAATTTTTGTCAGAATCAAAATCTTTTTAGACGTGCATAATCCCCTTATTGCCCCGTATCCACATACCCAGTTTCATAAACTTAGCTTGGGAACTGTTTGAGTTATGTCAGGATCCAGATTTTTTGACGGACGGACTGACTGACAGACTGACTGACGGAGGGGAAACCTATAGTCCCCTCCGGTCAAAAACCGGTAGGGGACTAACAAGTGCCATAACTCCACTGATACATGTCCAAAACTTTGTTACTAGTATCGAGTCCATAGGACTCATCTACTCTGATATAACCAACAAGACAGACAAATGTAAACCTAGTACCCGTAGTTTGGTGGAAGCGCATGCGTTCATGCCATTATGGCTAAATGGACAGTGGGTTATCTATAAGACCAATGTGAATATATCAAAAAATGAAAATTATATCAAAAGTATAAAATTACATTGCCTAAGTCTCTTTGCTCGAAGCGGAAAGTTATTGGCCAATTGGTCACAGGGGGGAAATGGATGACCATGCATTTACAACTGTCTCAGCCAACAACACTCATTTGAACAAGAACAAATCTTCTGATAGGAGTAAGCAGTAACTGACAGATTTAACATTAACAAAATTAGTACTAGTAGTCTGATAAAACAAGCATGTAATTCCACAACCAAACAGTTCTAACAACATTATGAACTCCATAAAACTGTCAGTCAACATGCATATTGACTTTATTGTCCGAAATTATTTACTAGGACCACATTGAATTTTGTTAATTATCATATTTGTTTTTTTATCACTTTTGTATTAAGTATTTATTCAGTGGGGGAAATTCCCTGAATAGACAATTCAGTGATTTCCCTAACTACTTGCCCTATTGGGAAATTATGCTGGAAAACTTTCCCAATCGGGCAATAAAATGGTCAATATGTATATAAGAACGGACCTTTGCATGAAGGTATTTGTCCAAGCTATAATTGGAACAGATATTTCATATCCCAAAGATCCTACCGTTCAGACTTCCTTTGAATTGTCTAGATTCTGAGATATTAAGCCTAAAAAACTACCAATTTGACCAGTCTAAATTCATGGTGTTCACTTGCCCGTTTGGGCAACTTTCTACAATTCAAAATATATCTAATTGCCTGATTGGGAAATTTAAGTTGCCAAAAAAGAACACTCAATATCTCTGAATCAAGACAATTTAAAATAACTCCGAACATTAGAATTTTAGAAATACCTTTTGTGGTATGAATATGCAATCAGATCATCTCCATGTCAAATATCCTTTTGCACTGGTTAGTTTTTTCAAAAGTAGGTGTTTCTAATGCCAGCTGAGGCAATTTTTGGAGCAAAATTGTCCGATCAGACAAGTATTTAGGGGAATCACTGAATTGCCTGATCGAGCAATTTCCTCCATTGATATAAATGGAAACGTACAAATACAATGATAGTAGAAAACCCATTGATAGAGCCACCTGCATTACTGTTAGGATGTTTTAAAATAACAAACCATACAGTACAACATTCACGGATAAGTCACGAAATATTCATGAGATCCATGTAAATAATTTTGCACAATACCATACACATGTACCTGAATGTTGATGTGAATAACAATCTGAAATTCATACAAATAAAATATACATGACTAATTGTATATACATTTGAACCCGCATTAATGGCCACCTGATATTAACAGCGGAGCCAACTGTTTTGAGCAAATATTAGTTCCATTGTTAAGCACAAACTAACCCACATCTACCAAGCATTTATCTGTTTATAGTTGAGCATTTCATCTTTCCACCGGGGCAGAGGCAAACTCAGAATAAATATTTTAACGGTTTTGTTATGTCACCAAACACGGGAACTCTTGCATGCAGTCAAAGCAGGTGCTGCGGGTCACCTTTGTGGGCAAAGTTTTCTGACAAATTTACGATGTCTCTTTCCCGTCCAATCGTAACTTTGCCTATCCCATGGGGCGACGATACGACAAAGCGAGATTAATCTTGCATCTTCCACCTTCAAAAATCTTATACAAACACGTAATTTTGGCAATAATTATCGACCAAGCATTTTCAAAACTTTGTGTTTATGTAAATCTCAAATTGTGAGATCTGCAAGTTCTATATTGAAAACCTCGCTTTGTCGTGCCCGGGTTAATTTTCGGTAGGATGAAATTTCTGTGACACACTACTCGGGTAACATTTTGAGTTGACACTGATCAATAATAATATTCTTATCTAACAACAGAAGAAGCAGGATTTCATTGTATGTATACTTTTTCTTGAAAAGATCAGGAATATGATAAACAACTTTGGCAGATAATTGAAAATCTACCATGACTCACCACTAAGTGGTGTTTGTATATATTATTATCTTAGTGACGTATAGGTATTCACGGACGTTTAGTCCGGGGATGACAACACAAAGTTTAACATTTAGAATCTGCAGATCTCGCACTTTGGGATTCACATAAACACGAAATTTAAAAAGGTAGGTCGATAACTATCGCCAACATCTTGTGTTTGCACAAGACTTCTTAAGGTCGAAGATGCGAGATTAACCTCGCTTTGTCGCCACCAGGGACACCATACAAATTTGATTAACAGTAACACAATTTATGAGCGACCCCCATTGACCCACTCAGTCATAGTATGGCTGCCTCTTGACTGAAGCTCAATAAACCACTACATACCTAATCCCAGACATCCACTGCAGTTGGAACCAATAGCATAGACATCATCTGTGTCCGTGATGTAAATCGCTTCATTTCCCGAACTTCCAAACACACACACTTTGTTGATTCTCGATATTTCACTTTGGTCCAAAAGACTGAATATCGGCCATTTTGTTACATCTAACATTTCGAAAGAAGTTGCATAACAAGAAACCATCTATAATCGACAATAGACGGGAGAAAGTCTTATTTTACCTGAATTTTATAAACGACGAAATTTAGCATGAAAATGAAACCGGAAATGCAAAAATCGATCTCCTCGCACATAAAAACCTACACCTTACTGATATTAAATGCGACAACGCGGTTGTCTCCCTCTACACACATTTAAAAGCAGGGTTGTTTCAAATTTATTCAATGAATTGATTTATTAATATAGTCAAACCGGTGTTTACATTGTTTAGAGATAGGAGCAGGTAGATATAATAATATTGATAATGAAAACAGAATGTGTCATTTATGTAATCATAATTACTCAAATTACTGCAAACCTCTTCGCAGACGACACCATGCTGGACAAATCTATAAAGAATGATCAAGACTCCGCCAAACTACAGGAGGATCTCTCAGTCCTAGAAGAATGGGAATCAAGATGGCAGATGTGCTTTCACCCAGACAAGTGCACAGTGTTGAGAATCACAACAAGCAAGGCACCAGTCCATGAGACCAACTACTATCTCCATGGACAACAGTTACAAGTTGTAGACAGTGCGAAGTACCTGGGTGTGACTCTCAGCAATGACCTTCATTGGGAGAAACACACACAAGCCACAGCTGCTAAAGCCTCCAAGCAACTTGTTTTCCTCAGACGCAACTTCAGGGATTGCAGCAGGGCAGTGAGAGATACAACATACAAGTCACTCCGGCCAACTATGGAGTACGCAGCAACATCTTGGGATCCCACGGAGCGGATGACATCAACCGCCTGGATAAAGTACAACGCCGAGCTGCCCGTTATGTGTGCAACAACTACACTGACAGAACTCCAGGGTGTGTCACAAGCATGGTCAGTTCACTTGGCTGGGAGACTCTTCAAGACTACGCTTCACAACACCATAGCAGTCCAGCCTCCGTCCCAGGAGTAAACAGCCACAGGGTGTATATAGTTTTATTTTGTAAATACCGGAACGTTTTAAATGTATATAGAACAACTCTCAAGTGGTGGCTGTCTTGCTCAACACCTCACCCTGGATGTAGTACAATCCAGCTGATGGATTCCTGTCCTGTATACGGAAGAAGAAGAAGAAGAATGCAACTGAATCAGTATACCATTTTGTCAAGTGCTGCTCACTACCAGTACAGAGATAAAATACTAAAATACTTAGGAAATTGTAGCCAACGGGAACATGGTTAATATAATTTGTCATCGACGTCCAGGAGCCAGTCGCTGACGTTTCTGTAATTAGTGGTGCAAGCTTTACATGGGACCCCTACATAAAAGGCAATATACAACAACGAACAGCCGAGATGTAACAGATGTTTAGCAAATAGCAATTAAGTAACACATCAAAGATGATGAGCGACATTGCGTGTTAGTGATTAAATCCCTACAGCACCGCTGACAGCAGCTACCCACATTCGTCATACATGGCGCTGTAGCCCAACTGAGGCTAGCCGAGGCAGTTGCCTCTACTAAAATTTGCACACTTTTTTTTGAAAATTTGTTATCAATTCATGAAAAATAAAATGACCGAAAAATAAAAACATGTTAGGTTTATGATTACTGTCGTATGTTACAAACAATTAGTGCAGCAATTAACGGTTACCGACCCAAGGCCATTTGTCATATTTTTGGGTAAATTTATGACAATATGCAAAACTTTTGCTCGCTTCGCTCGCATAATACTTTTTTATGATATCACATAACCCGCGGTCCAGAAGTGCCGTAAAGTCGTGCCGTAAATATCGTTCGGCACTCCCAGACTGTGCAATAAATATTGGCTTGACGTGACGTTAGCCAATCCATGCATTGATCCGTCAATGACGTCAGTATAATATCAACGTCGCCATGACGTCACGCTCATTGTACCGCTGCATTTTGGCTGAAACATATGCAGCGTACATCATCCTTTTGAACAATAATGAGCGTTTTCTAAGGTTATGTGATAAATAGAATCTTACATTCGTGCTCATTACATACGAGTTTTATTAAACTCGTCGACAAAAACCATATGACACTCGGCAAAGCCTCGTGTCATATCATTTTGTCCACTCGTTTAATAAAACTCGTATGTAATGAGCACTCATGCAAGATCCTCTATATTCAATTAATATTATCAAGTAGACAACGAGTGTGTTGCGTGTACATTTCAGATAAACAATTCATTGTTCCAGCTCGCTTCACTAGCATTATAAATACGTGGGTAGATCCAAAAGTAATGTCACTGTTCCGCTGGTGAGTTTATTTGTTGGCGTACGTTAATAAAATTTATATCAAAATGTAAAGTAATTCAATTCTGATTAATATCATTTGTGTCATATTGTTTGAATATTAAAATAGCATTATACATGTATAGACATTCAAAATATACCAGTGACGTCATGTCGCCGCACACGAAAATGACGTTATTTTTCCAGCGTATAATTACAGTTGATGAGACATGGGTGTATTTCTATGACCCTGACACAAGACAGGCCCGTAACAATGTGTTTTCCTCACTACATAAAGACTCTAGTGTGTAAATGTGTTTAACAAATGGGTGAACAGACATGAGCTCAATGATGATACTTTGAAAAGGAATGATGTAAGTGATATCAAATTGTGTTTACGACGTCGTTGACGTCAATGGCTTGCGGCGATGTCCGGTATTAGGCTTCCTATGTACACGTATATCTCAATAACAAATAATTGCATTATCATGAAATTTGGTCATTATATTGGAAATAGATTGATGTAGCTACGTGTAAAATTGCGTTGTTTTATTTACAGTATTCACGAATTTACAGCACCAGTGACACTACTTTTGGATCTCCCCACGTATATTCAGTAGAAAACAGGTTTGTTGGGTGAGCTGCTAAGGTACACACATTGGAGTTTTTTAATCGATTTTCAGCAATTTGGTCATTGTTGACGTTTGCTCATCTTCCGTAATTAGCAAGTCGTTTTACATCAGCCCATTTCTCCGCCGTCACCATTGAGAGTAAATAATACTTTAAAATAAAAGTTGTTAGAACTTGTTTCTCATTCGACCTTAAATAAACTAGAATAAACAAACAAAGACGAAAAAGAAGCATACAAACCACATAACTCCATTTTAGGTTCAATTTATTTTATTAATACACGAGTATTTTGGTATATTGCTATTACAGTAAGTGTTCTCGTAGTGTGTTGGGTAACCGTTAAACATATGCCAACATTCAATGATCTTGATTGTTTTGTTTAGCTGACATACATTAGGATTTGTTTTATGATTTTAAGAAAAAATATAAGTTTTCAACTAGGATGCTGTGTGAATACAAGCCCATAGATATTGATCTTATTTAATTGGAGAATAAGCATAGCCAATCATATCACCTGTTACTGACCAATAGTTTAATATGGTGTGATCTGGCTGGTTGTTTTTATCTTATCCATGAGTCAAGTAAGATCAATATTGAATACCACCCCAGGACATTATGTTTATCGGATATTGATGTCGACAAAAGCTTGTCGTTTAAGAGCTTGCTACTTTGGAAATTTATATTAGTTGATATACAGTTGTTTAATATCGCTGGCTTAGAATTAGAAGGTCTTACGACCTTATAAGACTCATGCATGTTTGAAATCTGCATCTCAATGCGCTTCCTATGAGCCTATTTCCATGAAAATTGGAAGTGGTGGTCATGTTGACCAAACTGAAGTTTAAAAAGCTTTCTATAAGTATAGAATAGTTTTCAGACAGTGTTTTCATGTTTTCTCAAAATATTGATTTTGTATTTACGACCTTTTAGTTCTAAGCCAGCGATATATAATGGTACAATCGAGTACATTTATATACATTCGTGTTTTCACCAAAATCTTGGAGGTGATGGTGGTGATGGAGGTGATGGTGGCGACGGAGGTCTTGCACCATACGGTGGTTGCCATGGTGAGGGTGGCGAGGGTGGTGACGGTGGTGAAGGTGGTCCTGCTGGTGGTTCCATCGATTGGATAACCCACAAGGGAGTGCAATCATAAACGGCAACGTTGCATGCGTAACACTCTTTTACACCCAGCTTCATTGTCATCGCGTAAACCGTTATTCCACAGTCTTGTCGGAGGGGACCCATGTAAATATTATTATCATATGGGCAATGTATGTCATTCATGCTAGGACATTCTCCGTCCTCAGCTGAAAATATTAGAAAAAATGTAAAATATATTATATACATGTGCATGTTTATAAAGTCATTTTATAATTGTACTATATATATATATATATGTAAGTGCATGTTAATATATGTCATTTAAAAAGGTTAGTTTTTCTTGCATTTGAGATATTAAGTTTCTTCGTAGCAAAGTTTAACAACTATTCTAACATCAGCAACTTTACATACAGCTAATAATATTTCATACACTGTATTCGCGTACGGAGATTTTAGCCTGACCCTCGATAATTCTTTACGCATAATTTAACAGCTGATATCTTGTCTATAGTTATAATCCCGGCTGAATGTTTTCATAAGGGGCGAGCATCGGTGTAATACAAAAACAAATCTGAAGGACAGATATTCGGCGGCACGATGTTTGCGGAAATTTATATATTCAAGGCAAAAACCCCATGCATACAAGTTTGTACTGTATACCAATACTTAAAAAATCCGCCCATAAATAAGAAAATAAATCCATAGGGCGTGAAATCACTTTCTTTTTTTTTGTTTAGAATAGCATTGTCGTTTCTATTGAATGTACCTCAGTGATTGACTGGACACCGTGGTATACATTTCATGGTATATCCTTTTAACTAGTTAATCAATTTCGATGGGATTTTGCATGGGGGTAGTTCTAACGATGTTGTCCATGAATGTAATTACTTTATGAAGATATCGAAAGCCGATTCTTGTTTTTGATACCATGAAAGTCTGACCACTTTAGTACAACTGCACCTTCCTAAGATAACATAAAACATATTTTTACTCTATATCAATGATACAGTTACCTGTGCCTGTCGCTGGCTTAGAATTAGAAGGTTGTGAGTACAAAATCAATATTTTGAGAAAACAAGAAAACACTGTCTGAAAACTATTCTTTAATTATGGAAAAACAAGCTTTTAAAACTTCAGTTTGGTCAACAAGACCAATTCCGATTTTCATGAAAATACGCTCATAAGAAGCGCCTCGTTATGCAGATTTCAAATATACACGAGTCTTATAAGGTCATAAGAAGTACTTGCGACCTTCTAATTATATGCCAGCGATTTGTTGTCATCCATAATTTAGTAACACGTCGGTATAATTTACTAAAATAATACATCAGAAAGTGTAATGAAATTTAATACTACAGTGCAACCTCTGCAGAGCAGCCCTCTTTAGAGCAACAACCTCTCTATAACAACCCTTTCAAGTTTACCTACGCTTATCTTAACCATATATTTAACCTATGTATAACAACAACCTCTATACAACGGCAAATAATTTGCAGCTCCTAAAGGGTATTGTTCTACAGAGGTTGTATCGTATATACATCATATTTACAACATACTTAAATCTGGGAAGCACATGCTGCACCCCGTACAATCCTCCCCGTCAACATCCAGAACAGGTGTTCGTGTTTGTTCACAATTCTGGCCGAAGCCTGCACATTCCAAGTCCATTATGGAAGGACATTCTCCAAATGCTGAAAACAATTAAGATTACATTGTAACGTACTAGTATCTGATTTATAACATTGATAAATGATCACATGCCCGTAACTAGGAGTTTTGAAGGGTGCGGTGCATTGAGATATCGAAAAGGCAAGCGGGTAGTCAGAGGAGCCTCTCCTGCTGATATGTTCCCCTCAATTTTGTGAAAATCTAGTTTGAAGAAATCAGGAACATATAAACTTTGATACGATAAGGCAAACAAAAACCACCAGACACGTCTTATATCATGCATAAATACAGCTATTATAATTTCATGCTTTGGGTTTGGGATATTGAAATATCTCAATTTTGGTCTCACAATCAGGTTTTGAGGAAAACCCGGTACTCAGCTCTAAGCATAACACTCGCATTTACTTAACATATTTTCAGTTACTTTACTTGTATATTTATTTTATTTATTTCATATCATTCGATACGTATTTCATATAATATCTTTGAGACGTGATCGAGGGCATGATTTGAAGTTTATACTTTTGTTACCAATGTGTATTCAACCAAATTGACAGAGTGTGATATGGGATAATGACCCTTAAAGAAAACAATCTGCGTAAAATATGATACAGAGTAAGTGAACATAAACAATACCACTTAAAACAATTATCTATTCAAAACAATGTCAAAGATTTTCCTATGTGCACTCACCTTTAATGTTTTACATTATATATTTCACCCTACGTCAGCACCCCTTAACATCAATATATTGTATGTATAGTCCAGTTAATCCAAACATTAAAAAGAGAAACTATGTCACATGTTTTATTTTATAACACTTTCAAAATACGCACCACAAGAGACTTTTAGGTGCGTTTTTGCTGGAAAATCATTATAGGGTCACCTCATAAAAAGGGGTATATTTCAAAAACAAGCATGGTGACCCCTAATTTATTTTCGTTATTCAGCTCATAAATGAATGCTCTTAACGTGTGCAAAGAATTAGAAAATTCTGAATACATTTTGTATTTTGAAATTTCGGCCGAAGGCAGCGGACTACCTTAAATCAATTATAGCTTCGACAAACAACTGCCTTACACGCAACGGGTTGTACGGTGTGTAACAGTTCAACGGTCAATATTGCAGCTTAAAGACAAATACCCTACATTTGATCAATTTTCTGTTTTATTATTGTTGTTTTCGGTTGACCACTGGTGTTGTTATCTTTCAGATGTTAATGGCATTCTTTGAAACGTATAATACAAGTGTTACAACGCTAAAAGACAACGAAGTAAAGTGCCGCTAATAAGACCAGTCAAAAAGGTGGTCTTAATAGCGAATCGGTCTTATTAGCGGACCTTTTTTGTTCCAAATTTAATACTTTGGGACCTTAAGCTGGCAAAAATCTGCATGATTTCAAAATAATCAAAGTGGTCCTATGAGCGGAACTTTACTGTACAATGTCCTTCAATTTAAAGAAGGTATAAATGTATGACCTACATTAAGTTTAGGACCTTTCTTTGATATAAAGCATGATTTCAGTCAGTTTGACGATACGTTTGTCGAACGTACCTTAGTACTTTTTACCAAGTAGTACAAATTATTAAGTGTTTATCAAACATACTTTATGACCAAAATTGATGAATGGATTTCAATCACATTTAACCAAGAGAAGAAAATAGCCAAATAAGTACACATGCCAAATTCGAAGCACGAAAACCCAGAAAAAAATATATGCATGGAATTGCATTTCTTTTCGAACACCCCTCGTAAGCGAAGAGTACTGTTCAGATAGTTTTTACTTGCGACCTTTTAATTCTTAGTCAGCGATATGTACGTGCTTTTTAAAAATTGGTCAACATAGCAACTACAGAAGTTCTGTTACCACACTTTATGAGACAACTTTTGACAGAACTTTTTCTAAACATTAAATTGCATAATATTATATCACTCTATAATGTGACCGTTAATCCTGGTTGTCTTGTTTAAAAGCTATTTAAATAAAAGCTCGATTCGTACAAGTTTAGTAAAAAGTTTATAAAAATAAATATTTGCATAAGAATATAAACTACATGTAGTAATAACAACACAGTTACAACAAAATAGTTATATCTAGCGTTTAAAATCAGGTCTGTCACTTGTATACAAACATTGCAATATCATAACATTGAATTTTAATTGTTTTAAACATTTTAATTTGAGAAAAGGCAACGAAAACCAATACGGACCTTATATTCACTAAGCTGCATACTTATACACATAATATGTCAAAATAAGACAGTAATACGGGAAATTCCAAAAATAATGAAGCCTTAGTGTGAAATTTGGATGGAAAGTCGATCATTTTGGGATTTATAATAAACATAAAATTGTATTCATAACATTTAAGTAAATATATAGATAAATGCTTACCTTTGCAAATGAAAACCAACGCAATTAGAATAAGCAATTTCATGTTGAAACGTATAATGGAAGCTTCTACAACTGCTGGTAACATCATGCCTTATATATACTCTCGGTATCACACAGTGAACGTCCCACCGAGTGATGAGTACATCGCCGAGGTAAATATTGATGACTGACCAGTGAGTAGTGGTTTAAATTTCTTCCCAGCAATTCTTGGTGCAAAGATTACTCTTAATTATAAATGCTTGTGAATAACCACAATATTTGAAATTCGCTATGCTATTTATTCAATCCCGTATTTATTAGGCTTTCTTCTAGATCAAGCTGATAGCGACTTTTTATACACGCCACGTAGACATTAAGCAATGTTCAAATACTCATTGACCGAAATTAAACAGTTTGCAATAGTATTAAACCATTTCCCCTCACAATCTAATGAAATATCTCCTCTGCAACTCTGTCAGGTCTCTGAAACCTGTGCTAACAATGACACGAGAGAGTCAGGCCCCTGTGGCGCTTATAATAACGGTACATGTACCAGGTCAAACGCAAATGAGGTACTTGTTTTACTTTATGAAGTTTTTTCATTCTTAGAGTGCCTACTACTGCATTGACTACAAATGACGTGTAAAACAATGCTATTAACACCCATTGGCGAAGTTATGCCCATTGGCATTAACCCATTTAAGGAGACCATACTTTACTGGATAAAAACTATTTTAATACTATTTACCCAAGCCCTTTACGTCAGGATCCATATTTTTACTCACAGCAGTACACGTCAGCATCGCTTTAAAAGAGCTTGGACTGATTTGTTACTTAATAAATTGTTGTTCATTGATGATACTTCGTTAGTTATGCTAGGTACTATAGTTCACAAACAAACCGTTTAATTTTGGGCAATCCCTGATAGAGGAGAACATAGCACATTATTGTCTGTGTTAACAGTTTGATTGTGAGATTATCTACGTAGAAAATTTCAACATTACCTCGTCACTCAAAAAAATTAGAACAATTAGAGATATATCGAAAAAGAATTGCTGACCAGTACGAAATCTAACACTACTACTCATTATTTTCATCAGTGTTTATCTCGGCGGGGTACTCATCACTCGGTGGACAATTCATCAGTGTTTATCTCAGCGAGGTACTCATCACTTGGTGGACAATTCATCAGTGTTAATCTCGGCGAGGTACTCATCACTGGGTGGACCATTCATCAGTGCTTATCTCGGTGAGGTACTCATCACTCGGCGTACAATTCATCAGTGTTTATCTCGGCGAGGTACTCATCACTCGGTGGACCATTCATCAGGGTTTATCTCGGCGGGGTACTCATCCCTCGGTGGACCATTCATCAGTGTTTATATCGGGGCGTGGTACTCATCACTCGGTGGATTGTTCATCAGTGTTTATCTCGGCGAGGTACTCATCACTCGGTTGACCTTTCATCAGTGTTTATCTCGGCGAGGTACTCATCACTCGGTTGACCTTTCATCAGTGTTTATCTCGGCGAGGTACTCATCACTCGGTTGACCTTTCATCAGTGTTTATCTCGGCGAGGTATTCATCACTCGGTTGACCTATCATCAGTGTTTATCTCGGCGAGGTACTCATCACTCGGTTGACCTTTCATCAGTGTTTATCTCGGCGAGGTACTCATAACTCGGTTGACCATTCATCAATGTTTATCTCGGCGAGGTACTCATCACTCGGTTGACCTTTCATCAGTGTTTATCTCGGCGAGGTATTCATCACTCGGCGTACCATTCATCAGGTACACGTGCAGGCAGCACGAATGAGCCCCGAGCATTATGTGTTGACTGTTTAACTGCTTATTGCTTATGGCGCTTCCATTAATTGAACCAGCTGTTCAAATATGACTAAAATAGTAGTGTTCAAAGATATACCAGGGTCGTAGCTGTACGCCTGATGCGCATGGATCCTGGTAATGCCTAGGTCCCACTGAGCATTTGCCTCGTCGATGTACTCCCGATTGAGATGAATGAGCTTTCGGGACATCGGAAACAGGATCATCGTGGTCTAGGGGAAACTTCGGCGAAGTCATGAGACAGTTTGTGATATCGGAAGGAATTGTGGTGAATCGGGTGGTATCGGAAGAAATCGAGAGAACATCGTCGATGTAGAATTCCTCAGTTGGACCTAGGCTTTAGGCGCAGGTTTAGTGTTCCTTCTCCTGAAAACTCACTTAATGTAGGCGTATATATCGTTCCTGTTTGCCCGTTTCTCCTCAGGATGTGCAGTTGAGCTCGTAGAATTTTGTTTTGTTTTGTCATCACAGTAGATGCAATTGTCATTCTTTTTGAAATCATGTTATGGTGATGATATTTAACGAATAGGACAATGTAATAGGATTTTAACACTGTGGTTACCGGTATGTGACATCCACGCCCATTACACATGATTATGTAGATCTATATCCAAGGCATTTTGGTATTAATAATAATTCATAAACATTTTATGCATACTTGGTACGTTGTTAGGCTAGATAAACGATATAGAATAAGCTGAAACGTCGGTAAAAATAAATAGAAAATTACCGGGGTACATCCCTTGTTACATTCGTAAGTTCCAGGTACATATACTTATGTATGGTATTCAATCTACCATAAAATCACATATTTTCGTGGGTAATAAATGTCGTTGATTTTTATATAAATGCATCCATCATAGTTTCGTGGGATTGTAAATTCATGGATTACAGAACTTGAAAGGGTAAACCCATGTCTGAATTTGAGAGGTCGATCAATCGATTAGATTTCGCGGTCGAGTTCAACAACGAAATCAACGAAAATTCAACTCACTCGAAAAATAATGATTTTACAGTATATAAATGGTTCATTAAATATGGCATAACAGACTAGTTCGGTGATAGCTGTATGATGAGATTATTCTGATATTCAAGTTAACGCATTGTCGGAATTTAACGAGGAATTTTATAAAAGTCATTCCAGCGTCAATGTCCATATTATTATATATTTATTACAAATACTACACTTGTTATGCTTAAAATAAACATAAATGGACGACGGACAGATGAATGCTCACAAAAATTCAGCTTGACATTTTATAATAACAAGAGGACTCACCACTTTCTCTCATTTGTTAGATAATGGTTTTATGTATTCTAACCATGCGCGTAGCCAGCCTTCTTTCAATGAGGTTTCATCATTGCGCTACGAGGGATATGGTCCCCCGGAAAAAATGGAAGAAAAAACTGTTATATTCTGAGATTTCGAAAATCGACAGTTTAATGATCATAAACCAACAAATAAACCCTTTAATGTACCCGACCGACTTCCCTTTCTGAATATTTTATAAAATTGTAATACCAACGTGTGAATATCATGTTCCAAGGGAAAGAACCGCGCCTGATTCACGCAGTAAAGTCATTTGAGTTGCTCCCCTTTTGTTACAATGTGTATAATGCTTTGAATAAATGTTAACCTTATCAGCGATCATATAACAACATATAATCCTCGTATTCTTTGACCTTATAACATTTCAGGGATTCTTTCTAATCCTTTTTTCAGTTTGATGATGTTAACCCTGAAAAACAATGGCAATATTATACATGGACATAAAAACAGACACTTATATGCAACATGGACATAGCTAGTATGTATACACTGTCGTCAACTCTAGCATATGTATTCTATGTACTAGTAATTCTACTACTTGTGTGTATGGGCCGGTGGCCCAAAAAATAACCTATAGCGATGAGGAAATAGAGCAATAATGTAAAACTGTTCACAAGTGACCAGTACACAACCACGGCACCCTATTCTAAAGTGATCATACGTCGACTGATGAGAAAATATGGCATCCATTCCAGTAAGTTCCACACAATTCGGAAAACAATCTATAAGCTCCGTGAGAGCAGTGGCCTAGAGGTAGGGCGCACACTTTGGGTCCGAGAGCTTGCAGTGTCGATACCAGTCTTCGCCTATTAATTTCTCTGAGCAAGAATAACCACACACAGCTCCACTTTACCCAGGTGAATGGGTACCTGAGAGTGTCCAAAGTCAATGTGCTGTGGCTACCAGTAGAGCCAAGAGACTCAATGATCATGGAGTACAAGTACTGTCGGCTGTACAGACCCATGTCTGAAAACTGACTTCATCTTGGTACTTCACTTTTTCTATTTGAAAATACAAAATGAAAGTGGCAATTGAGAATAATTGCCAATCAACAGCAGTGTATTTTTTATTCATTATTGATGGTCATTGGTCGGGCCTACAAGTGGGACCATCTCTTGCAAGTGGGACCATGGGATTAAGTACAATAACTGAGTACATAAAGTGAATGACCAGTTTATTTCCAGAGAAATATAAATCTGAATACACATAAGTCTTTAAACAATCAAGTAACATTTCTAATAATTCCTGATTCCATAATTATGGTTTGAAAAACAGTAACAACAATACAAGTATACCTGCTACCAGAAGTTAAAGCCACATTATCTCGCCCAAGACCTTTTTACGGATCATCCAGTAAATAGACTAATTACAAGGAATTAGGATATTTTTCACAAATGACCAATAATTGACGACATATAGTTAAATGTATCTGTCAAAATAGTATGCCAAAAATCACATTTAAGTAAAATGTATGGATGACAAAATACTAATTTTGTAAGAGTTGCTTCCCTTAGATTATAAATTGTGCATTTTTTGTTTACAATTCATGATTTTGTAAACAAACTAACTGGAGGTTGTATTTCGTTTTCTTCAATCTTATGGTCTTCTCCACCTTTGGAACTCAACTAAAGTGCTCAAACTCCATGGCTCTCCAAATAGGTTATCAAGATATTGCTTTTTGAAAATGGCCGTTTAAGGCCTAATGTGCCTTTAATATGTACTCCACAGTGTGGCATATTATGGCATTACAAGTACACGTACATGGTGTTGAAACAGTAATTCTCACAATGATATTATTGTTTATCTATGTGAGTTGTCAGCAAAAACACCGAAGTGCAAATGTAGCAACACAATCAAGGCAGGTAGAGCTTTTCAAATGTTAGTTCTGACCAACGTTCCGGCTGTGAGTTGCACAATAGCATTATTTGTTAGCCACATACTACAAATGTAGTACATTGTTTCAAATGACTCTCATGAACATTATCCTGATATTCTTATATTTTTATAAGTCAGTCAGGTCTCAAAACAATGACGCTGTTTGTTGCCAAGAAATGTTTAACGAGTATGTCAGTATACTGAAATGATACAAAGAGCATTATGATACTTATGTTCTAAAACATGATGTCAGTATAATGCATTTGTCAGTATAGTGGGTGTTGTTATATATCGAGACCTGACTGTATATTTAAACATTGAAAATAAAATCTTTAATACCCGGTTTAAACTATACTGTTGATAGTTCTCACTGATGCCCCATTAGGCCAGAAATAAATTCCTAGAAAGTCATCTCCTTTTGCTCTGAAATTTGTTTGCTTTGTAAACAAAATGATACAGTGTTAATATAATAGATCTTATAAAAAGTTATTTATAAAATACTATATTTCGTTTTTATGATATAACAATAACAGTATTTATTTTTATGATAGAATCTACAATATTTCATATTTGCGATGTGTAATTTATTGTCTATTTTTACAATACAACAGATTATAGTTTCTACAAAATAATATCAAAAGGACATTTTTAACGATATAATAGATCTTAAATATCCAATAAAATACAATATAATATTTATTATTCACAAAATGATTAATTTCATTTTTAAACTGACACAGATTGTTTTTTTACAAAAAAATATTTTACTTTTTTCGAAATAAAAATTTATGTTGGCATGACACTTTAGGAGCTCTGTAAAAAGAAGGGGAGGTAATCCTTTTTTCTAGGCCAAATACAGAAAATTCATGTAAACTAAATAGGATCAAACACTGACATCTTGATTCCTTAGACTGGATATAACGTAACAACAAGAGGGCCCAAAGGGCCCTAGGTCGCTCACCTGTCGAACTTGACCTAGATTTTGTAGAGATGATCATTGTGACCAAGTTTCATACAGATAAGGCCAATATTTTGACCTCTAGTGACTACACAAGGTTTTAATATGATTTGACTTAATGACCTAGTTTTTGACCCCAGATAAACCAATATCAAACTTGGCCTAGATTTTGTTGAGATGATCATTGTGACCAAGTTTCATAAAGATAAGGTCGACATTGTGACCTCTAGTGACTACACAAGGTTTTTCTATGATTTAACCATGTGACCTAGTTTTTGACCCAAGATGACCCAATATCAAACTTGACCTAGATATTGTTAAGATGATCATTGTGACCAAGTTTCATACAGATTAGGCCAATATTGTGACCTCTAGTGACTACACAAAGTTTTTCTATTATTTGACATTGTGACCTAGTTTTTCACCCCAGATGACCCAATATCAAACTTGACCTAGATTTTGTTGAGATGACCATTGTGACCAAGTTTCATAAAGATTGAGTCAAAATTGTGACCTCTAGTGACTACACAAGGTTTTTCTATGATTTGACCTAGTGACCTAGTTTTTGACCCCAGATGACCCCATATCAAACTTGGCCTAGATTTTGTTGAGATGATTATTGTGACCAAGTTTCATAAAGATTAGACCAAAATTGTGACCTCTAGTGACTACACAAGGTTTTTCTATGATTTGACCTTGTGACCTAGTTTTTAACCCCTTAGGACCCAATATCGAACTTGACCTAGATTTTGTCGAGATGATCATTGTGACAAAGTTTCATAAAGATTTAGTCAAAATTGTGACCTCTAGTGACTACACAAGGTTTTTCTATGATTTGACCTTGTGACCTAGTTTTTAACCCCGGATGACCCAATATCGAACTTGACCTAGATTTTGTCGAGATGATCATTGTGACCAAGTTTCATAAATATTAAGTCAAAATTGTGACCTCTAGTGACTACACAAGGTTTTTCTATGATTTGACCTTGTGACCTAGTTTTTGACCCCGGATGACCCAATATCGAACTTGACCTAGATTTTGTCGAGATGATCATTGTGACCAAGTTTCATAAAGATTAAGTCAAAATTGTGACCTCTAGTGACTACACAAGGTTTTTCTATGATTTGACCTTGTGACCTAGTTTTTGACCCCGGATGACCCAATATCGAACTTGGCCTAGATTTTGTTGAGATGATCATTGTGACCAAGTTTCATAAAGATTAGGCTAAAATTGTGACCTCTAGTGTCTACACAAGCCAATTGTTGACGGACGGACGGACGACGGACGACGGACGGACGACGGACGACGGACGAAGAGTGATCACAAAAGCTCACTCTGTCACTTTGTGACAGGTGAGCTAAAAAAGATAAAACAAAGATATATAAAACAAACTTCATAAAATCATAACAAAAAATCTAAAATAGTTATAATTATGTACATGTAAAATGATTTGGTATAATTCTACACTCTAGCTAATAATCAAAATTGTTTACATTGTATAATAAACAAGTTATTCCAATTCATCTAAAGCCTAGGTCCCACTGAGGAATTTCACCACATCAATGTTCTCCCAATTTCTTCCGATACCACCCGATTCATCCCAATTCGTTCCAATATCACAAACTGTCTCATGACTTCCCCAAAGCTGCCCCTAGACCCCGAGGAACCTGTTCCCGATGTCCTGAATGCTCATTATTTTCCATCAGGAGTACATCGCCAAGGCAAAAAATGCTCAGTGGGACATAGGCTTAATATTCATAAAGAGTTCTGGTGAAAAGCAAGTATTTCTTCTGAATTGAAATGAATACATGATTTACCTAATCAATACAGGTTCCAAAATCTAAAGGTTTCTGGTATTCACAAAGCATCTTAAAGGAACCTTAAATAGTTTGCATTGATTAAAAAATTGAGCTGCACATATTTCCAAAGAAACAAAGAATAACTCAGGTTTACTTTGTGATTAGTGCAGCTCTTTACATAATGCTTCTAAACTATGTAAAAATTTGATAATCTTGATATTCCTGCTTAGCTGATACACTAAAGGAAAATTTAAGATTTTGAGTAAATTATAAGTTTTCCCTTAAGATGTTTTGGGAATACCACCCAAGGTCAAAACTTTAGCATTACAAAAACAGAGATGTTATTACCTTGACACATAGCAATACATACGGTATATTCAGGGGTCCTACTGAGGCATAATGCCCAATCCTGAAAATGAGTCTGTTTCGGGTGCCATTAACACACATCTCTACAGCAAAACGCTGTTTCAATCATTGTTCTACAGTTAGAATTCAGCTTGTGACCCCTGTACATTGTAAATAAAGATCGATTGTAGCCAATATCACAAAAGAACACCATAACCTACCCAACAAGTCAGTATTCAAAACTGGATCTATGGCTCATACGAAATTCTCACAGAAAAATTCAAGGACTTTTTAAGGTAGAATTTGTATTTTCAAGGCATTTTTCTGAATATTTACCCAGGTAATATTGTACGATTACGACTCTCTTTATGTAAGATAAACATGAAATTAGAATATCTGATTGTGCTCAATTCATTACATACCAGTGACATACACCCATTATACATTTACATATTTTTAATTTTTAAAAAACAAGGATTTTTGTTTTCATTTTTTACGCACAACATGTGTTATTCTGACAACATCTGGACGCTTTCTATTGATATTCAAGGCTGTTTGCCTTAAGTAAGGATTTTCAGTAAAATTTAAGTACAATTTAGGCATTTTTTCAAGGCAACAATTACTAACATAATGTATATTTCAAGGTTGAAACCAAATTCATGGACTTTTCCAAGGCCTATGCAAACCTTGGAAGTGCTAAGGTGACAAGTGAGGGCAATTTCAAATTTTCAGGTGACAAGCTTCCCATAATTAGAAATTAATTCATCCAATTAACAAATGGCAATATTAATGCACAAATCAATGTAAGTGAGAAGGGACGGGGATAGTTGGAGATACACTGAACATTTGAGAGGTAGGTCAATAATTCCTAGTACTAGAAAGTAGCTTTTCACCAGATTGAGACAAAATACTTGATACATGTAGGGAATTTAACAACCTAATGATTAAAAGGACTAATTGCCAAATTCCCCTGTTGTAACCCACCACCTTATATGAGGGGCCAAATAGTGATAGCGTCAATATAACAATCAACTAAGCGCCTTGTTTAACCCTTTTACCCTATAGAAATAATAGATGTGTTAATGTAACAGGGTGAGAAAATGTAAAATCAGGACGAATGCTCTACCGACTGAGCTAGCCGGCTGCCTACATAAGTTTCTCCTCTATAAGTAATTGTATTATATACACACTACTACACACACCCCGTCCTTCTAAAGAATTCCTCCTCTAATTCCTGGACTTATCAGAACCTCTGTGGGACGTTCTAAGGGTGCTATGTGCATTATTTACGTTAGGGGCCATATGTAACAGGGTGAGCAACCAGACCAGGGCTTGAACCCGAGACCCTTCGCTTACAGGGCGAATACTCTTACCGACTGAGCTAGCCGGCTGCCTACACAAGTTTCTCCCCTATTAGTAATTATATTAATAATATCATATACAAACTACTACATTAACTTGTTCCCCTATCCCAATTCTGATGCCTATCACCTATTATTTTTCAATATTGAATTTGGAGGGGAAGCAATCCAGTCATGGAAATTGACCAATCAAGGGAGGCAATTCTTGATATCAGTCCAGAAAAGCTGCACTTAGTGTAACATGTTCACAATCTAGCTTATCTTCTATGGGCATAGTGTTGGGATGTACGAAGCAAATGGTCAACTTCACCATCCACCCAATGGGGGACTATTTGAGAATGGAGGACAGTGGTCAACACTTCAACTCAATGAAATCCCTAAGCCTGGATGGAACCGGTAATTTTGGTATAACGTTAGGCAAGTATCTGTAGCTTAATGACCTACGTATATAATATCTACACTGGCCCTGTAATGAACATGGTTGCTGTAACCGAGACGACAGTAGGTCACCAAGTCGGTTATCCGTGTTCGCTGCTTCTACTTGTGATTCTGACAAATGAAGTTGACAGGAGGCTTTTAACAGTAAGTTGAGACTCTCGTTATCACTCTCCGTATTTAGACCACTAGTCTGTACCTGAACCGCTTTATCCACAGGTGATGTCCCTTTCATATTGCACAATTGGGCGTCGGCATTATAATCCAGCAGTACCCGTATAATTTCAATATGACCCTTTCTAGCAGCCCATGCTAGGGGTGTATCATGATTATAATCAAGTGGGTCCACTTTGGCCCCCTTCTGAAGTAACAATTTCACACATTGTATATTGTTTTTAAATGTTGCCCAATGTAATGGGGTGTCTACGTTGCCATCACCTATATTGATATCTGCACCGTTCTCCATCAACAGTTCCACACAGAAGACATCTCGTTCCGCAGCATAATGCAGAGGTGTACGGTCATACCCGTCATATTCATTTACCTGTCAATTTAAATTGAACTTTAATCGAATATTAAACTATTTATGACCATTTTACTGAGCACAAGAAGAATAACACAAATATGGGTGAAACGGTGACCGAGTCATTTACGCTCTAGACAACCAATCTTGAGGTCTCTGCATATCGCAGCTTGAGAATTGGAAATTTCAGAAATAATGCTTTCAAGTGTTTCCCACCCAACTAGAGATGAATGTGTTGGAATACTGAGGTAGTCTTGGCGCTATACACTGGGCATGGTAAAGAACCAAGGAGTCTATTTGGAAAGAGCTAAGGCAGCGCACTCCGATTCCTTGTATTACACAAACTTTCTGTCTCTTCCCTCAACTTATTTTCATCTTATTTTTAAAGAAGCAACACAGTTGGACAAATCCCACTATAAGTGAAAACTATTGTATAAAACAAAAAGCGATTTGAGTTGAACCTCAACTGCACAAATACATGTGTGATAGGAACTTTAAAGCATACAAAAAGGGGCAGGAACAAAATTAGGGGACAGACAGGAATGATATGCTACAAATCCATTTATTTTGGTTTAATGTTTTAACAATATGACCATCAAGAATTTTTTACATTTTCAAATAAATGAAGATCTGCCTGTAATTTACATTTGTAATCAGAGGGCCGAAAAACCAAAAGAGTGATGAAAAGAAACACCGATATACTTTGTAATAGCCTAATGCAGGTGTAACGATACGCTCACCTCACGATATATACCACTAATTTTTCTTATGGTTCGGTCTATTTCGGTTCGATATGATATTCTCTAAAACCTGCTGAAAATATTTCATTTTTTTGGTGAGGGTTGGTAGTCATCTAGACAAAAACCTTGCAACATGTATTGCAAACTATAATGTTTCTTATCAACTATTTTAAATGAATTTCGACAGTATGATGTATATGTTAAGCCAATCAAAACGACTGATACATACGGAATATCACTGCAGTGAGTTGATCCGTTGGGTCGTATTACCTTGAGTTGCTTGTGTAATGCAGTATCTCACGAGACTGCTAGGTCGAGTGAGATGCGGTATGGCGCAAGCAACGAGAGGTAAAACGGCATAACGGATCAATACCACTGCAGTAATATTCCTTTTATTATATACCTTTAAAATTTGGCCTGTATTCGTGACAATACATTGCCAGGTATATAATAAATGATAATAGTAAACACTCTGTAGCATGTTTTAGATGTCAGAATATAATTTAGTTAATAAAAAATCTCATACTGAACCGTATCGAAATTAAGTAGTGTTGTACCATGAACCGTGTGGAGCTAAATATTGCAGTTTATTGTGTACCATGGTATACCGTTACACCTCTATAGTCTAACAAAAAAAATTAAATTTATAAACATACCCTGGCACCTTTACGTATCAACAAACGTAGAGCATAGTTGTCACTGACCATACAGGCACAATGTAATGGTAGGAGTGTACCATGTAATCTGTTCACATCGGCACCTGGAAAATATTATGTAAATCTGGATAAATATGATAGTTCATTTCGAAAATAAGCCAATATGACCATGATTTCACATGTAATATTATTGTATATGTATAAGTACAAACATGCATACACAAATACACATATAATTATATAAACTAAATGCAGTGTAAGTGCAAATCAATGACAAAAGAGAGTTATATTATAGTGTACTATCTCTGAAGAGTGAGTGATATATTCCTGATCTAGCAAAGCTAGGTACCAGGTGCATATATATGGTACTTACATCTATAGATAGCTTCAAGATTAATTGACCCTGAGTGTCAGGATGATATGACTGCATGAATGAAAACTCAATTAAAATGACAGAAATAAAAGCTTAGATTGACACGTAGCTAATAGCTAGTCCATTATTCATGTGGATTCATAATTGTAGCAAAGGGATTTAAGTTGCCTTGGAAAAGTTTGGTAAAAAGCATTTTTACGTGTAGGGGATACTTCCTGCACTACTTAGAATAGAAACGAAAGGTTCCATAAGTGCCAGTAGACAACACTGCAGATTTTGTATTAACTGTGTATTCTGGTGAGTACTTGTGCATAGGCAGCTACGGGCCTGTTAGATACCATAGTAAAAATATAAATTTCAATAAACCTCTCTCAATAAGTTGTTCAACATCATCATCTTCATCGGTAGCGAAGGTTTGCCAGTTACTGATAGCACGAATAAGTCTGTCTGATAAATCATATAATCTTTGCTCATTAGCCATCCTTAACCACATTGCTTGGTACACTGTGGTTTTATAGTCCAGCAAGCAAATGCCTGAATCCTTACATTGTATGCTAACTCATATCATCAGTTCCTGAAATAAAGGGTATGAATTTGTTAATTAAAGTGACACCCCTATTAAACAAGAGCACCGCCTTGCGGGTGCAGACGCTCATCTGATCATTGTCACTGTAAAAAAGGCCCATTACCCTTGCATAAAGTAGGGCAGTGTTATGAGTCTAGCTTAAAAAGGTGAGGTATTGATGGTGAAAAAAGGGGCAATAACTCTTGCAAAATGCTGATCAGAGTTATGGGTCATGCTTTACATGGTCAGGTGTTGATGGTGAATCAGTGTTGAAAGTTTCAAAGCAATAGCCCACATAGTGTATGAGAATAGTGGACCTAAACGCAAAACTTAACCAAGGAATATTGTTGTGGTTTTTGGGTACAGGATATATGTGTAATGGTGCATTATATACTTATATCAGCTTCATAGGAATATTTAGCATTATTGTAGTCCTCACTGTTTGATAGTCAAAGTTTAATTGTTCCAGTGACCGCACATGGTTCACCTTAGTGACCTCTGCAAGAACTCTCGTCTCTTGGAACAAAGGAGATAGCATGTTGGTTATAAATCTGTTTGCAGGTTTCAAAAAGATTTATGGTGCTATACTCCTTATATGGGGGCTACACTCTAAGATTTATAATGCTACACCCTTTATATGGAAGGTGTTGAATGAATAATGGTGCTATACCCCATATTTGGAAGGGAGGGTATATAAGTTGGTGCAAATCTTTGTTTGTGGTCAGTAGGGCCAGCATTACATTGAGCTAGGGTCAGTAGGGCCAGCATTACATTGAGCTAGGGTCAGTAGGGCCGGAATTATACTTGAATTAGAATGTGGCGTGGGGGTAATTTTAGAACATACTAAACAACAGAAATTATTGTCATTGTGAGAGAAATTCGTCAACTTTTGTATTGGATCTTAGCTAGAATTTTGAATAGTGTAGAAATTAAACATGTAAAATCAATTTGGACTTATAGTTACATGGATATAAACTTTCATTGTGATCACTCCTTCCTCCGAGACTCAAACACCAAACCCCAGTCACGGAGATTTAACACTGGTGGCAGCGGTGGGCTATGTCAATAAAAAGACTCGAACTCACTACCTACCCCAACTTCTATAAAATTTAACAATATTCTAAGTCCAAAAAGGGACAATAAATTTTGCCCAATGCAGATCAGAGTTAGAGGTCTTGGCTGACATGGTCAGGCATTAATGGTGTAAGGGTGTTGAAAGTTTCAAAGCAATAACTCAGATAGTTTAGGAGAAAAGTGTGCCTAAACACAAAACTTAAAAGTCAAAAAAGGGGCAGTAACTCTCGCAAAATGCAGATCAGAGTAATGGTTCTTGCTTGACATGGTCAGGAGTTGATGGTGAACATGTGTTGAAAGTTTCAAAGCAATAGCCAACATAGTGTATGAGAAAAGTGGACCTAAACACAAAACTTAACCAAGGAATTTTCTAAGTTCAATAAGGGGCAACAACTCCTGCAAAATGCAGATCAGAGTTATGAGTCTTGCTTGACATGGTCAAGTTTTGATGGTGAACAAGTGTTGAAAGTTTTAAAGCAATAACTCTTGATAGCTTAGGAGAAAAGTGGACCTAAACGCAAAACTTAACCAAGGCATTTAATTTTCTAAGTCCAAAAAGGGGCAATAATTCTTACAAAATGCAGATCAGAGTTATGGGTCTTGTTTTACAGGCTCAGGTAATGATGGTGAACAAGTGTTGCAAGTTTCAAAGCAATAGTTTTGATAGTTTATGAAAAAAGTTTACCTAAACACAAAACTTAACCATGCAACGCTGACACCGATCAAGTGATGACAATTATACTCATCTTTATTTCAAAAATCAGATGAGCTAAAAAGGGCCAGCCAATAATTTTTCCTCTTTCGATACTTATATATTTTGCTAATCACAGTACAGTACAACCTCTGCAGAGCAATACCCATTGGGAGCTACAAATATTGGTCATTTTTCAGAGGCTGTTGCTCTATATACTAAGGGCCATACCCCTTTGTTGTTATACTTATTTTTTCAACCCATTTTGTTTTATCTGTGATTCATATGTCATGTTATATGACCCTTGATTGGAATTAAACTTTATCCTATCTTATCTTATCTACCCCCAACTTTCAATTCCAGGTAATAAGTTTACCACGTGACCAAGAATAAATATTGTGTATGCTACCAGTGAGCACTCACACTGACTGTTGCACATCAAAGCGCTACCTAAGTGGTCCGTTGCACATTAAAGTACTGGTTAGTGAACTTTGTTGGTAGTATTATGTTGAAAAAGTGTGGATAACAACACAATAAACGATTTAACTAAGTTTTATTGTCCACCTTAAAATTACAATATTGGTACTCCAATAATCCAACAATATTTTGTAACACAAAATATTAAAGTCACTCGTAACACAAGTTTCTTAAACTATGGCAATCCAAAGTTAGATAATAAGGTACTCCTTATTAAACATTTACTTAAAGTTCACTGAAGACAATTCTCTGAATAAGTTTATATACACTCAGCCTTTGTTGTCAGGCGTGAACTCACTTCCTTTGACAACAAAAGGCTGCAATTTATGTTTGATTGCACTTCCTTTGATTATAAATTATAACAATGACTGTGACAACATGTCAGATATAGGTGCTAAGTGACATGAGCAGAATTATGACAATTAACTAAAACAATTTCCTGTATGGCTTTGATAAGGTGTGAAAAGTGACAGATTGAGTAAGATTAAAAAGATACAAATCAATAACAAATAATAATTGACATCTGTCAGAAAACGAAGCATATGTGTTGAGAAATACAAATATTTACTGATAAGCATTTAGGAATAAAATTGTCAGATTTTCATTCATAAAAGTAGTACTGAGAAACGGTATGCTACCGGCAAGTGTTGTTTTGTGGCATAGTCGCAGGAAAATGCTTGATAGCGCAATTTAGTAGCTGTTTGGTTAGACAACGGGTAGTCAAAACAACTTGATGGGTACACTATCACCCTGGGTCCGGTGTGGGATACCACATCGAGACAGCAAGCATGAATAGGCAAGGGGCTCGTTCATCTGTTCATGGGATCGACCATAGGCAGTCAGCACGTACCCAAATACTACCCCGGTCAAATCAGATTTTACCACTGTTTACTGTGTATGACAGGTTATAACTTACAATATTTCCGATTATAAAAGTGCCTGTCACATTTGTAGCCGTGTAGGTTTATTATTCATTAAAATGGTATATTACGGGTATCAGCGTGTAGCTACTAATATCTTTGCTACACGATGATACCCGTAAGATAGCATTTGAGTGAATAAATAAAAGAATAAGACAAGTTATATGACAGGCCACACGCTAGATATAGTCGATGCCAGCAAATACCTAGGAGGCACTATTACTGACAAACTCACCTGGGGCAACCACATAGGGACCATTACAAGCAAAGCCAGTCGGACACTAGGATTTCTCCGCAGAAACATGAGAGAATGTACACCACCTGTCAAGGAAGCCTGCTACAAAGCCCTAGTTTGACCTGTACTAGAAAATGCAGCCACTGTATGTGACCCTTACCAACAGGCTCACATCAAATCCATGGAGCAGATTCAGCGAAGGGCGGCCCGCTTTGTCTTCAATGACTATACTTCAAAGACCCCAGGATGTGTCACTGACATGATAGACAACCTAAAGTGGGAGCCTCTAGAAGTGTGTCGAAGACATAGCCGGCTGTGTATGATGTACAAGATCAACAACCAACTTGTCGACATCAAAGCTGATGACCACATCTGAAGAGGTGATGCCCGTACCGGAGGGCAACATAGACTGTACCAGGAGCGCATTACAGACAAAGTGCTTGCCAACTCCTACTTTCCAAGGACAGTGAGAGACTGGAACCTTCTTCCAGACAGCACAGTTGCTGCTCCAACCTTGGATGCTTTCAGGTCACTCCTGTAGGCAGCCATACTTCACCAGATATGACACTGTGTAAATAGTTTTAATAGACATTTATGAACTTTTTTAACATTTGTGAGACACTGTGCGTGGCCCACCACGCTCAGTTTCATTGAGTTACGTACGTTCTATGAAGAACCCAACTCAGTAAAAGGAAGAAGAAGAAGGCACTCCATTCTCCGTTATTCACCTTTCTTATATAGGTAAACAATGAGAAGGTTGAATTGACTTGTGAAGTAGTAGGGTACGTGCTGGCTGCCTATGGCATCGACACACACACTTTTTAAAGTTTTTTTCTCTTTGATATACTGCAGTTCTGTAAATTGTAATTGCTATACTGGCAGGCGTCCTACATCCGGACACTTTTGGCATATTTTCACGATCACTCGAGACATGTGTAAATTTCACCTGAACAAAGCTAGGTTCGTCACTGAACTGAAGAGTTAATTTGTTTACTTCTAAAAATAGCTGAAGTGCATTTTTGAGGGCCGTTGTAGGGGTCACCACATCACCTCATTTTTAAGTCCAACAGGACCACCAATCCGGACACCATGTTGTCTCGTTTTTTATTACGAAAAAGGCGTTAAATATCAAATTAAATTGTGTAATGAATCAAGGGAAAGCTACAATGAACGGTTTGTGCAAAATTTGTAGGTATTATCTCCCGTGAATGTTGGAAAAATATTGATCGAAACTTAGCGGTAAAATTTTTAAACGTTCACTCTTAATAGCGGGCATTTTGATACAAAATGGTATTGCACGATATTTTGAAGCTCTGCACGTATTTATTAAAGCCATATTTTCCTGGTTGAACTGTTTACAAAACATCTCATCGGCTTACCTCATATTTAGCAGAAGGACCGTAGTTTACATTTCGGGGCTGCGCAGAAGTATTGCGCATGCGCAGTTATGCGATTTTCGACTTCCCCAGAAATGTAAACAAGATCCGCGAGTACAGACGACAATAAATGCGACATTTCTTGTAAAATATTTAACTTTAATCGTTGCTACTTCGTAGTTTTGACAAAAAGCAAGCGTCTAATTGATTGACAAAAGATGATCAAAATTAATGGCCGCAATAAAGCGTTTTTGAGTCTGTCCGGATTGTTGGTCGTCCGGATTTGGTGGTCGCCAGCCAGTAACCTACATGAATTGTGAGCTTGGAACATTAAGATTTAGTGCACATTTTCCACTAGTCCAAGGTCTTTGACGATGATCATTCCATGCCGACACGTCAGTATACTGGCAGGCGTCCTACATCCGGACACTTTTGGCATATTTTTACGATAACTCGAGAAATGTGCAAATCAAGCCATTGAAATTTCACCTGAACGAAGCTAGTTTCGTCTCTGAACTAAAGAGCTAATTTGTTTACTTCTAAAAATAGCTCAAGTGCATTTTTAAGGGCCGTCATAGGGGTCACTACATCACCTCATTTTTAAGTCCAACAGGACCATCAATCCGGACAACGTGTTGTCGCGTTTTTTATTACGAAAAAGGCGTTAAAAATAGAATTTAACTGTGTAATAAATCAAGAGAGAGCACAAGTAAACGATTTGTACAAAATTTGTACGACTTATCTCCGGTGAATATTGGAAAAATATCGATCGAAACTTAGCGGTAAAATTTTAAACGTTCACTTTTCAAAGCGGGCATTTTGATACAAAATGACGTTGTACGATGTTTTTGAAACTCTGCACGTACATTACTAAAGCTATATTTTCAGGTTTATCTGTTAACAAAAACATTGCATCGGCTTACTTCATATTTAGCATTCACCATATCGACATTACAGGTTAAAATCCGTTTTCCGGGATAACGGAATTTATTGAGCGACAATGTGCCAGAAATTCCGAATGTACGTGAGGGGGGAAAATGCCTATAGCGTATAGAGCAACCAGGTACAATAATCGCGATTATTTAAGCCAAATGACAAGAATTTGTAAAAAGCCTTACTAGTAAACAATGACAACACAATTTTACGACCTCGCTGACAATATTTTCGCCAAAATAATATGTTTAACTTGAAAAATGCGTATATTTTCTCGCCATCGGTATCGAGCTACGGAAGCGGCAGTGTAGAATAAAATGCAATATTTCAAATATAAAGCATTTTTTAGGATAATTCTTGCTAAAGTTTAAAAACAAAGATGTTTAATGATGATGTGTAATAATTGTTTTATATGTTTTTCATGTTTAAACGTTGAAAAAAGAATAATTATATACACTCCCGCTATACCGCTTATTGCTCGCTAACCCCCTGACCGTGAAATTTCGGTTCCGGAAAAACGGGTTTTATTGAGTAATGTCGATATCGAGAATAAGGACCGTAGTTTACATTTCTGGGCTGCGCAGAAGTATTGCGCATGCCCAGTTATGCGATTTTCGACTTCCCCCGTAATGTAAACAAGATCCGCGAGTACAGACGACAATAAATGCGATATTTCTTGTAAAATATTTAACTTTAATCGTTGCTACTTCGTAGTTTTGACAAAAAGCAAGCGTCTAATTGATTGACAAAAGATGATCAAAATTAATGGCCGCAATATAAAAGCATTTTTGAGTCTGTCCGGATTGGTGGTCGTCCGGATTTGGTGGTCGCCAGCCAGTAACCTACATGAATTGTGAGCTTGGAACATTAAGATTTAGTGCACATTTTCCACTAGTCCAAGGTCTTTGACGATGATCATTCCATGCCGACACGTCAGTATACTGGCAGGCGTCCTACATCCGGACACTTTTGGCATATTTTTTACGATAACTCGAGAAATGTGCAAATCAAGCCATTGAAATTTCACCTGAACGAAGCTAGTTTCGTCTCTGAACTGAAGAGCTAATTTGTTTACTTCTAAAAATAGCTCAAGTGCATTTTTAAGGGCCGTCATAGGGGTCACTACATCACCTCATTTTTAAGTCCAACAGGACCATCAATCCGGACAACGTGTTGTCGCGTTTTTTATTACGAAAAAGGCGTTAAAAATAGAATTTAACTGTGTAATAAATCAAGAGAGAGCACAAGTAAACGATTTGTACAAAATTTGTACGACTTATCTCCGGTGAATATTGGAAAAATATCGATCGAAACTTAGCGGTAAAATTTTAAACGTTCACTTTTCAAAGCGGGCATTTTGATACAAAATGACGTTGTACGATGTTTTTGAAACTCTGCACATACATTACTAAAGCTATATTTTCAGGTTTATCTGTTAACAAAAACATAGCATCGGCTTACTTCATATTTAGCATTCACCATATCGACATTACAGGTTAAAATCCGTTTTCCGGGATAACGGAATTTATTGAGCGACAATGTGCCAGAAATTCCGAATGTACGTGAGGGGGGAAAATGCCTATAGCGTATAGAGCAACCAGGTACAATAATCGCGATTATTTAAGCCAAATGACAAGCATTTGTAAAAAGCCTTACTAGTAAACAATGACAACACAATTTTACGACCTCGCTGACAATATTTTCGCCAAAATAATATGTTTAACTTGAAAAATGCGTATATTTTCTCGCCATCGGTATCGAGCTACGGAAGCGGCAGTGTAGAATAAAATGCAATATTTCAAATATAAAGCATTTTTTAGGATAATTCTTGCTAAAGTTTAAAAACAAAGATGTTTAATGATAATGTGTAATAATTGTTTTATATGTTTTTCATGTTTAAACGTTGAAAAAAGAATAATTATATACACTCCCGCTATACCGCTTATTGCTCGCTAACCCCCTGACCGTGAAATTTCGGTTCCGGAAAAACGGGTTTTATTGAGTAATGTCGATATCGAGAATAAGGACCGTAGTTTACATTTCGGGGCTGCGCAGAAGTATTGCGCATGCGCAGTTATACGATTTTCGACTTCCCCCGTAATGTAAACAAGCTTCCCGAGTGCAGACGAAATAAATGCGACATTTCTTGTAAAATATTTAACTTTAATCGTTGCTACTTCGTAATGTTGACAAAAATCAAGCGTCTTATTGATTGACAACAGATTGATCCGGATTTGGTGGTCGCCAGCCAGTAAATAAAAGACCATTTAGTTATGGTATCCAGAACTAATTTTCCACATCAAATATTTTCTAACTGGTCAATGGGCTATTCCAGAAAATATCCGCACCCCCCCCTATGGAAGGCACTTTAACCCAAAATACCCCCCCTTGGACATACCCTCCTGAAGTACCCCCTTGGACAAACCATATTCGACCCCCCCCCCCCCCTGGACAGACAGTGAACAAAGGCTCCTTGGACAACCTATGGAAGGCAGTATTTTCCAAAATGACCCCCTTGGACAAACTCATTCTGAAATGCCCCACCCCCTGGACAAACTCATTCTGAAATACCCCCCTTGGACAACCTATGGAAGGCATTTTTATTCAAAATACCCCCCTTGGACGGACTCATTCCGAAAGACCCCCCCCTTGGACAACCTATGGAAGGCATTTTTCTCCAAAATACCCCCCTTGGACAGACTCATTCTAAAACGCCCCCCTGGACAGACTCATTCCGAAATACCCCCCTTGGACAACCTATGGAAGGCATTTTTCTCCAAAATACCCCCCCCCCCCCAGGACAGATTCATTCTGAATTGCCCCCCCTGGACACACTCATTCCGAAATACCCCCCCTTGGACAACCTATGGAAGGCATTTTTCTTCAAAATACCCCCCTTGGACAGATTCATTCTGAAACGCCCCCCCTGGACAGACTCATTCCGAAATACCCCCCCTTGGACAACCTATGGAAGGCATTTTTCTCCAAAATACCCCCCTTGGACAGACTCATTCCGAAATACCCCCCTTGGACAACCTATGGAAGGCATTTTTCTCCAAAATACCCCCCTTGGACAGACTCATTCTAAAACGCCCCCCTGGACAGACTCATTCCGAAATACCCCCCTTGGACAACCTATGGAAGGCATTTTTCTTCAAAATACCCCCCTTGGACAGACTCATTCTGAAACGCCCCCCCTGGACAGACTCATTCCGAAATACCCCCCCTTGGACAACCTATGGAAGGCATTTTTCTCCAAAATACCCCCCTTGGACAGACTCATTCTAAAACGCCCCCCTGGACAGACTCATTCCGAAAATACCCCCCCCCTTGGACAACCTATGGAAGGCTTTTTACTTCAAAATACCCCCCTTGGACAGACTCATTCTGAAACGCCCCCCCTGGACAGACTCATTCCGAAATACCCCCCTTGGACAACCTACGGAAGGCATTTTTCTCCAAAATACCCCCCTTGGACACTCATTCTGAAACGCCCCCCCTGGACAGACTCATTCCGAAATAACCCCCCTTGGACAACCTATGGAAGGCATTTTGCTCCAAAATACCCCCCTTGGACAGACTCATTCTGAAACGCCCCCCGGACAGACTCATTCCGAAATACCCCCCCCCCTTGGACAACCTATGGAAGGCATTTTTCTCCAAAATACCCCCCTTGGACAGACTCATTCTGAAACGCCCCCCTGTACAGACTCATTCCGAAAGACCCCCCTTGGACAACCTACGGAAGGCATTTTTCTCCAAAATACCCCCCTTGGACAGACTCATTCTGAAACGCCCCCCCCTGGACAGACTCATTCCGAAATACCCCCCTTGGACAACTTATGGAAGGCATTTTGCTCCAAAATACCCCCCTTGGACAGACTCATTCTGAAACGCCCCCCCTGGACAGACTCATTCCGAAATACCCCCCCCCCCTTGGACAACCTATGGAAGGCATTTTTCTCCAAAATACCCCCCTTGGACAGACTCATTCTGAAACGCCCCCCCTGTACAGACTCATTCCGAAAGACCCCCCTGGACAGACTCATTCCGAAAGACCTCCCTTGGACAACCTATGGAAGGTATTATTCTCCAAAATACCCCCCCTTGGACAGACTCATTCCGAAATCCCCCCCCCCACCTTGGACAACCTATGGTAGGCATTTTTCTCCAAAATACCCCCCTTGGACAGACTCATTCTGAAACGATAGCTATATTCTATTGTACTAACATAACTTTCCTAGGTTATGCTACTTGTTATTGTTACATTTAAAGAGCCAATGAGCTTTTCATGAAATACTTTATCCAACTAGAAATATTGTTAATTTGGGTGTGGTCGGTGTACAGTGTACCTTATTTAACTTTCAACTTGTTAATCTTGAGTGTTGTTCATGTACAGAGTACTTTATACTATAACTGTCTAGTAACTGTTGCTATATTCTAGTACTTAAATTCCTTTCCAAGTGCATTTCATTCAAATATAAAATTTCACTGTAAAACCAAAACTGTTTTCTGGAAACCACGTTTGTTACTTTTCTCATAGAGAGAAACCAAGAAACACAAATCTGACCCTAACAGACTGCTAATGTCCATTTCAATTCACCTGGAGAAGGGTTCTTGTAATCTGATAGGGCTATTAAAGGCCAATCTAAAGAAGTAATTTGTAACTCTCTGACATGCCGTTTCATTCTGATTTCACGGCAATCATTAGCACTCTTTTAGAAATTCTGGGGAAAAATGAAATCTCCAACCTCTTGGTAGGATTGGATTTCAATTGTCATATGAATTCTTAGTGAAAGTTCTTCATTATTTCATCATTTGACTTCTTATTCACTATTTAAAATTAGCATTAAAAATATCTATCATAACATCTACATGATTAATAAATCTTACTAGTATAAACATATATACAATAACATTTAAATAATTAAAATATTTTTGTTTATAAAATCAATATTTTTTTGATGTTTGAAATTTTTATACAATAATTATAATTGATTTTAAATGTATTTTGTCAATCATATAAGTAAGACACTATTAAATCAAGGTCATTCTCATACATCAGTGTGAAGAATAGCTGGTTGTATGGTCAAGGTTAACTCCTGTATATGACAGATAGTGAGAGCATAAACTGATTGGTAGTATAATGGTATCCCACTGTGCAATCTGATTAGAGTCTGATCTTGATGTACTTATAAATCTTGAAAAAGCACACATACAAATTAACCATTATAGATCCCCTGTGGGTATTTAGTTAATTTGTCAAGATTTTTTATCAATGTTTGAATAAAATGGTGCATTTTCCTGCACTTTTAACTTTAAAATCATACCTAAAAATAATAATAAAATAGTGCTACTAATTAAATCGACATGAGCATTTAAAAAATATTAATGATCTGACCATTCATGTTTTACCATTCTAACATTAATTTTAAGAAATCCAAATTTATACAAACATTTTTTTTTTAATGTTATGCGATTTCCTACACTATATACAGTTTAACTTTAATGTTTGGATATAAAATTGTACTAGTATATTTAATTTATCAAACAAATTTAATGAAATGAATGCATATTTAAAATGATTACAATAATATGGTGATCATTACTTTCCACTCAAACATTTAATACTATAGAAATCTTAATTAATCACATCAACAAGCAAACTTTTTAAAAATGTACATTTTTTCCTCACTGTTATGTCAATGATTACATGCATCTTACATTAAGCTATCATTCTTAAGTCAAACTTTATGTTTTAATTATCAATGGCATTAAATGGTGATAACCATTGACATCATTATGTAAGCTCTGGCTGACCACCTGTTGATTGCTTAATTATTCATGCCTGGGGGCAATACAATCACAGGATGTCTTATAGAATAGCAGCATAGAAAAGCTGGACTGGACTCATGGACTGGACTGGACTTGTGGACTTGTGGGCTGGACTCATGGACTGGACTCATGGAAGCAGATATTTGACCTCAGGTAACCAGGTTTTTGCCCTCTCAGAATTTCAAGGTTATTCAACGGCGCACGAAAAAGCCGTAGTACTGTAAAGCCTTTTTGTAAATCTACGCACATATATATATTTTAATCATCAACATTGTATACCCAGACCCATACAAATATAACACAAACATTATTAAACATATCTGGGACAAATGAAAAATATTCGCTAATGCCTCTCTAGCTTAAATAACAATAATGTGTTATTCAAGCAAAGGAATTTCTTAGATTTTTGTATTAATATCAAATACACCCAACAAATGTTTGTGTGATTACTAAATAGGTCTGGATATATTTCCAGGCGCGTAGCGGGAGGGGGTGAGGTCCAGACCCCAAGTGTCTGTGGACTTTAAAGGCGTTGCAGATAAAATTTGGCTAAGCTATTTGAAACAAATCATATGTTTCATCCTAGTATTCAATAGCCTGATACAATTTTCCGCCTACAAACATTCAACTTGTGTCCTTCTGGAGTAACATTTTAAGAGACTGGACACTAATGGCTGTATACCTGTCAACAGGAAACCCCAAGGGAGTTATTAACATTAGACCACAGAACTTGTACAAACTCCTATAAAGGGTTCAGCTGAACAATTCAAAGGTCAGCAAATGATACCAGGGACATGTCTGTCTGTGAGCCAGTAATAACAAATCCCAGAGAGATTTAGGTCATGGGTTCACTGAAAAAGATTAAATATACATCTGCCTTAAATTAAATTTCGCAAATTTCTATTTAAACATGTATTTCATACTATGCCCTTTCTTTTTATATACATAATTTTTAAATTAATATTTTCCTAAGAAACTACTAGTATAGATTAATTTAGACAATCAACTTGGAAAAGTAAAAGTTGACAAAATGTTATGCATTGAATTTACGTTTTTCCTGCTTGCGGCAACTTTGGCATTAGACAGCTGGTTCAACCATTCCCAAAATGCATTGATCGTCCCCGGATCCTAAGCAGACAAATTTAGCCAAGAAAAGTCGAAGTTTAAAAGAGACATAACTCCTTTTAAATCTTAATATGGTATTTGATCTTGTCCAGTAGCACCTATATAATTTACGACATTATATCAGTTTTACGACATTCAAATCTGTATAGACACTCAATTCTTAATCTGTATAGACTTTCGCTCCTTCCGTTCAGTGGAGTCGACGCCATTTCAAAAAAAAAAATGGTAAAATCATTAAAATATTACCAATTGATCTGGTTATGGATCGAAAAAAGTCTAGATATTACGTAAAGAGGAATCGAGTGCAATAAAATGTGCCCCCCTGTTAAAGAAATTATTTTTAAATTATTGTTAAACTCATCTTATTTTCTGTTGATATAGCAGTACAATTTTAATACCTTAACTTCTGAATTTAAAAGCTAAAAGTGCAGGAAATTGCATGATTTTAATTATGAGGAGTGCAAAACTTCGCTGGGAGGAGACACCCCTCACACACTCACCCCAACATAACATTCCACAAAACCGAGGGTATGGAAGGCACTTTTGCGAGAATAAGCCCCCCCCTGAACAAACTTCGTTCAGACCCCCCCCTTGGACAAGACCCCCCGGGCACTTTTCCTACAAAAACACCCCCCTCAACAAACTTCGTTCAGACCTCCCTTGGACAAGACCCCCCCCAGACGAGGGTATGGAAGGCACTTTTCCGAGAAAACATACCACTGGACAAACTTCGTTCAGACCCCCCTTGGACAAGACCCCCCGGACAAGGGTATGGAAGGCACTTTTCCGAGAAAACACCCCCCTGGACAAACTTCGTTCAGACCCCCCGGACAAGGGTATGGAAGGCACTTTTCCGAGAAAACACCCCCCTGGACAAACTTCGTTCAGACCCCACCTTGGACGAGACGCCCCGGACAAGGGTATGGAAGGCACTTTTCCGAGAAAACACCCCCCGGGACAAATTCGTTCAGATCCCCCCCCCCCCCTTGGACAAGACCCCCCGGACAAGGGTATGGAAGGCACTTTTCCGAGAAAACACCCCCCTGGACAAACTTCGTTCAGACCCCCCCTTGGACAAGACCCCCCGGACAAGGGTATGGAAGGCACTTTTCCGAGAAAACACCCCCCTGGACAAACTTCGTTCAGACCCCCCCTTGGACAAGACCCCCCGGACAAGGGTATGGAAGGCACTTTTCCGAGAAAACACCCCCCTGGACAAACTTCGTTCAGACCCCCCCTTGGACAAGACCCCCCGGACAAGGGTATGGAAGGCACTTTTCCAAGAAAACACCCCCCTGGACAAACTTCGTTCAGACCCCCCCTTGGACAAGACCCCCCGGACAAGGGTATGGAAGGCACTTTTCCGAGAAAACACCCCCCTGGAAAAACTTCGTTCAGACCCCCCCTCGGACAAGACCCCCCGGACAAGGGTATGGAAGGCACTTTTCCGAGAAAGCACCCCCCTGGACAAACTTCGTTCGGACCCCCCCTCGGACAAGACCCCCCGGACAAGGGTATGGAAGGCACTTTTCCGAGAAAACACCCCCCTGGACAAACTTCGTTCAGACCCCCCTTGGACGAGACCCCCCCGGACAAGGGTATCAGAAATACCCCCCCTGGACAAAAAAAAGTGCCTTCCATAGGGGGGGGGGGTGCGGATATTTTCTGGAATAGCCCAATATCATCGTGAAAAAAACAACAACAAACTGACAAAATATGGGAGTTTAAGAAAACCACATACAACTGATAGAAATGCGTTATTATATGAAGCACCTAGTTAAACATAAAAGGGTTTTCATATCTCACTGACCTTGCAATAAGCTGACAAATTTAGGAATCCCAAAACGTTAATATTTTGCTGTCTGTTATGACAGCTCGTAGGAAAATCAACAAATATCGTCAAGTAAGAGCAGTTCTGATTGGGTAAAAATGTTTTATTGGACCAATGGCGAAAATGACAACTTTTCACTGATCTCGTATCCGAAATATATGTACTTCCGGTTGTAGCATCCGAAATTCCAGCACTTGATGTAAACATTGTAAACACATTGGTACAGGTAAAAATTCTTCTATACTGAACCTTTTAAACCTTTACTTTTCATGTATTAACCTGCTCATTTGTGTTTGTGTACCATCTGTGCCCGTGGGTAGCACACGGGACGAAGATTATAACTCGCATCTGTGACTAATCATTATTTGTGCTGTGTATCGTCTCACATTCAATTCTCGAGCACCAAATGCACTACCTGTATCAAAACATTACTAAAAAAAAAAATGAAAAACATAGCAGAAAATCGTTTTTCTATGCGATGGCTATGTATAAGTGTGCTATATGTACTACTTGTCCGCTTTGCGTCAGAATCAAGTAGTTACATAAACCATGTTCATGGTGTGAAATGGTGTAATTATGTGGAAATCAAAAATGTCCGTAGTGACTGTCCAGTCCTTTTACAACCAAGCATGAACCAGGTTGATTACAATGTATGTATCTATCATTGGCTGTACCTCCAGCGTAAACCATATCGTAACAAAAAGGTGGTGGTCTCTTCACAAAATAAAAATGTTCACTTAGTAATCAAATTACTCCTGGGGAATCAGGTGGAACTAAACCCTGGACCCAAGACTCCACGATGGCCCTGTGGAACATGTAGCAAAAATGTGACCTGGAAATCTAGGGCAATGGAATGTGATTCTTGCAAAACGTGGTATCACACAGACTGCCAAGGTGGTATGTCTGACACAATGTATAATCTCATGGACTGTAGTAACCTGTCCTGGCACTGCCTTAAATGTGGTCTACCAAATTTCTCGAGCTCTTTCTTCAACCACAGCACATTCACGTCAGTTAACTCCTTCTCAACTCTTGGTAGTCATGATAGCCCAGGTAAACCCTTTGCCTCTTCGTCTCCAAAACCAAATCAACAAAATCCAGTTAAAACTGGTAAAAATATAAAAACAAAAGACACAAGTCATCCTCTAAAGACCATCTGTCTAAATTTTCAATCCATAAAAAACAAAAAACCTGAACTTGATGCTCTTTTAGACTCTATATGTCCCGATATAATAATTGGTACGGAAACCTGGCTTGACCCCTCAGTCTCATCCTCTGAGTACTTCGATACAAGTGTATTCTCAGTGTTTTGGAAAGATAGACCCCCTAACAGTAAGGGTCAAAGCCATGGTGGTGTCTTGGTAGCTATCAAAAATGACTACCAGGCAGTCGAGAATAAGGAGTTACAGACTGATTGTGAATCTGTTTGGGTTGATGCTACAATGCATGACAGCAGAAAGTTGATAATTGGATCTTTCTATAGGCCCCACCCTGATGACAAAACTTCCCTACAATCCTTGAATGAATCCATTAGCAGAATAAATACAAATTCCAAATCAATTCTCCTAATTGGTGGGGACTTTAACTTGGGCAACATTGACTGGTATTCATCCAGCACTATACCTGGCAAACCAAACGCCAAACAACATCAAGAATTGCTAGATATTATCGCAGACCACTCATTAACCCAGTTAGTCAAACAACCCACTAGGAATGAAAAAACTCTAGATTTACTTTTAACAAATTTTCCATCAGTTGTTGATAATATTGAGACCATCCCCCCTATTGGAGAAGCTGACCATGATATTGTTATGTGTGATTGTAGTACTTCTTTACGTAGATGTAAGCCGAAACCCAGACACATTTTGAAATACTCCAAGGCAAACTGGGATAGTCTTAATGATGACCTAATCAAAACTCATTCTGAAATATTAGAAAAAGAACAAAATTGTACTAACATTGATGAGTTGTGGAACATTTTTAAAGAAAATCTACAAAAATCAATCTCAAAACACATACCATCAAAGCTATGTAAACTAAAAAATAAATTTCCCTGGATCACGAACGAGTTGAGAAAGAAAATGAACAACTATAAACACAAGCTTATGAAACGTAACAAAAAACAAAGTAAAACTAACCATCTAAGACATCTAAAGTCTGAAATCCAAAAAGAACAAAGGAAAGCATACTGGAGCTACATAGAAAACATGATATTCAATATCCCAATCCCTGATGAAGGTACAACTAAATTTAACAAACCACCAAAAAATCTCTTCTCATATATCAAAGGGCAGAAAACAGAAAATTCAACCATACCACCCTTACGTAAAGATGGCTTGCTCAAAACAGACGCAAAGTCTAAAGCTAATATTCTAAACGACCAATTCCAAAAAGCCTTCACCCCAACAACCTCACAAGAAATTCCCAACAAAGGACCCAGCCCATTCCCTAAAATGTCGGACATCCAAATCACACAAAATGGCATCACCAAACTACTATCTAACATCAATCCTCATAGAGCTTCTGGCCCGGATGGCATCCATGGTAGAGTCCTAAAGGAATGTAAAGATAATATATCTCCTATACTTACAATAATATTTAACAAATCTCTTGAACTTGGCAAAATTCCATTAGACTGGAAACATGCAAATGTCTGTCCTGTTTTTAAAAAGGGAGATAAACATGATGCTATAAACTACAGACCTATATCACTGACATGTATTTGTTGTAAAATAATGGAACACGTCATTTCTAGTAACATGATGTCATTTCTGGAAAAACATAATATCTTATATGACTTACAACATGGGTTTAGATCCTCACGTTCTTGTGAAACCCAGCTCATTTCATTCATACAAAATCTCTGTCAATCATTTAATAAAAAAATTCAAACTGACGTAATCATAATGGACTTTGCAAAAGCATTCGACAAAGTACCACATAAACATCTTCTTTATAAACTAAACTATTATGGCATTAATAGCGATGTTATTGACTGGATTTCAGACTTCTTAGGAGATAGGACCCAGACTGTTGCCCTGGACGGTATCATGTCAGAAAAAGTCCCAGTGACTTCAGGTGTACCCCAGGGCACAGTTATGGGTCCAATACTATTCTTAATCTACATAAATGACTTTGCAGACTACATCCAACATAGCACACTCAGACTTTTTGCCGATGATAGTATTATTTACAAAGAAATAAAAACCACTAACGATGCTAAACTCCTCCAGTCTGACCTGGATGCTGCTGGCAGGTGGGAACAGGACTGGCTCATGCACTTTCATCCTGATAAATGCAATATCCTTACCGTTACACAAAAAAAAACTCCAATAAATTTTCAATATAAACTACACAACCACATTCTCGAAAAAGTTGACTCTGCTAAATATCTAGGCGTAACACTACAAAGCAATCTAAAATGGGACAAACATATAAACTCAATCTCCAACAAAGCTAATCAATCCCTAGGCTTCTTACGTAGAAATTTAAAAATTAACTCTCCAAAAGTCAAAGAACACGCATATAAAGCCATTGTGAGACCTAAATTAGAATACTCCTCTTCTGTCTGGGACCCACATACCAAATGCCAAAAAATTCAAATTGAGAAAGTCCAGAGAAGGGCCGCTAGATTTACCACCAATCGCTACCATAACACAAGCTCAGTTTCAAACATGATGAACACTCTAAATTGGCCATCCCTAGAAATTAGAAGAACACGAGCTCGCTTAATTATGTTTTACAAAATTATACATCATACTGTCGCAATATACCCAGAAAATAATTTATTAATCACATCAGATCCCAGAACTAGATACAGTAGTGGGTATGGCTACAAGCATATCGGTACATCCCAAGATCAGTATAAGTTTTCATTCTATCCCAGAACAATAAGCCAGTGGAATATGTTGCCCGTAACCGCACACCAAGCAGACTCAGTTGATGTTTTTAAGACCATTGTCACTGTTCCTGTCTTGGTCTCCACATTCACATACTAAATGGCAACCATTGTACAAAGTTTTAATCTTAATGTTTGATTATAAAATCAATCTTTTAACTTGCACATGTATTACAATACAAACCATTATTTCTGTGTATCATACACTCACATCCAAAATTGTTTTTAAAACTAGCGCCTACACATAATCTTCAGAGCTTTGAAGGAGTGTAGTTCATTTAAGAAGAAGAAGAAGAAGAAGAAGAAGATAACTGTTACATAATATTGGGTAGCGTTAAAATGCCGTAATCCGGACACGTATCTGTACGGTGATCCTGACACTTCATATGCAACTTTTAGGACAGTCTGATCAATGTAGGCTACACACGCTAGATTCTATTTTCATATTTTTTTACATTTAACGGAATGTGTTGGCAATTCAAAGAGAACTGTCATTCTCTGTCAAAAACAGAAGCTTCAAATCTCTTCATTTTCTGAAAAATATGTATATCTACATGTCGCCTAGTTACTAAATGGTCTTTTATTTACACTGACGTGTCGACCTTTTATGAATTGACGAATGGAATGATCATCGTCAATTTGCAAAGACCTTGGACTACATGTCCGACAGTCGCCACGCACGTTATTAAACTTCGTGATGTCGCTGGCTTAGAATTAGGAGGTCGTGACTCGTAAGTACAGGTAGTACGACCAGGGCATAGATAACACATAGATATAACGACCTTAATTTAAGCCTCATGCATATCTACATCTCAAGTAGTCTGGCATTCCTGTCACTTACACTACGTGCAGGCCCGGGTCCACCGGGGGGGGGGGGGGCACAGGGGGTCCGAGCCCCCAAGCTGGCCTCGCAGCGAGCATTTTATATATCACAAAAATGTTAAAATCCTTAAAATATTACCAATCGATATGGCTAGGGATCGATATTTTGTGATAACAGCCTCTGTATATTACATGCACATACGAAGCGAGTGCAATAAAATGGGCCCCTGTTGTTTATCCAGGCCCTAATTACTCCCGATCTGTACCAATCAGACGCTTTAACTAATGATTGTAAAGCGTTTGAATGATCTTGATTTAGGGAATCACTTGTGTTTGATTTAAGAAATAAAAATCTGTTCGCGTGTTTTGTCGGGCAGGAGTTCGGATGCAGAAAAAATTAAATCACGAGTGCGTAGCACGAGTGCCCGTGTTTTATTCACTGACAAAATACAAGAACAGAGTTTTTATTTCGATTCTAAATACGATACTATCCCGTACTATTTAACTGCGCGCATTCTATTTTCACCCATTTGACATTGAACATAATTCCACGCTAAAATTGAGTGGCTTATTAGCTGGTACAATTACCTCCCTCGTTAATAAAAACGACCTTCGTAATTTTCTGAAGGAAATAACACATTTTAAACATTGAAACAATTTAAATAACACGAGTATAGGGTGTCTATTTCATGCAATGAAAAATTTAAATGAATTGATTATCAGAAGTTGTTATGAAACTTGGTTTCGAGACTATATTGGAGTTTCTAAAAATAGATGCGTCATAGCTGTAACACTGGATACTCGCGACTTGTTGAAATTTTTACTATAAAGTTTACGTTCATTCATTCATGAATATGTCACGTGATGCGGGGCGTAAATAGTAACAGCCAATTTGATAGGTATGTATTATTGCGGTAATAATACATGCGCTGATTTGCTCTATGTGTATATATGGATTAATCCGCGGATCGTGTTAGAATCACTGATCGATGCTACTATAGTGTGTGAACTGATCGAATTAATAATAGTGACACGATAGAACTTAAATGACATTTCGAAATTTTCTTGTTTGTAGATTTATTACTGATTATGTAACAATGCAATTTAAATAATTTCACATGAGTTTTTAGAACATAAAACTGCAAAAACGATTTTAATTCAAAATTGACAAAATATTTCGCAAGGGGGGGGGGGGCACATTTTTTAAAGCTTAAGTGTCTAGCGTTGAATTTTAATATTTTTTATTGTGATGACTCACCGTCCGTCGTCCGTCCGACCGTCTGTCCGTCCGTCCACACTTTCAAATGACATCTCCTCTGAAACCGTTTGACCAATATTGATGAAATTTTGCCTGGATATTCCTGACATAGGGGGATTTAAAAATTGCTCAAATCAAGTTGATCCATCTAGAACTCTGGTTGCCATGGCAACCAGGTAACAAAACCTTTAAACATCTTCTTCTAAGAAACCAGAAGGCATAGAGCTTAGATATTTAGCATGAAGCATTGCGTAGTGGACCTTTGCCAAGATTGCTCAAATCATGACCCCCGGGTCAATATTGACCCCGCCCCGGGGGTCCCTTAATTTTTTATAAGAGATATATAGAAAAAACTTTAAAAATCTTCTTCTCTGGAACCACAAGGCATAGAGCTTAGATATTTAGCATGTAGCATTGTCTAGTCGACCTCTACCAAGATTGCTCAAATTGTGACCCCTGGATCAATATTGGCCCCACCCCAGACATCGCATTATTTTATATATAAGAAATATATAGAAAAACTTTAAAAAATCTTCTTCTCTGGAACCACAAGGCATAGAGCTTAGATATTTTGCTAGTAGCATTGTCTGGTAGACCTTTACCGAGATTGCGCAAATCATGACCCTTGGGTCAATATTGGCCCCACCCTGTGCCTCCCTTAATTTTACATAAGAGATATATAGAATGTTATTTTAAAAATCTTCTTCTCTGGAACCACAAGGCATAGATCTTAGATAGTTTGCTTGTAGCATTGTCTTGTGGACCTTTACCAAGATTGCCCAAATCCTGACCCCTGGGTCAATATTGGCACCACCCAGGGCCTCCCTTAATTTTAAATAAGAGATATATAGAAAAACTTAAAAAATCTTTTCAGAAACCACAAGGCATAGAGTTTAGATATTTAGTGTGTAGCATTGTCTAGAGGACCTCTACCAATTTTGCTCAAATCATGACCCCTGGGTCAATATTGGCCCCGTCCTGAGCATCCCTTCATTTTACATTATGTTATAGAAAAACTTCAAAAATCTTCTTTTTTCCAATACCAAGGCATATATATTTAGCATGTGACATTGTCTTTTGGATCTCTACCAAGATTGCTGAAATCTTGACACCTGGGTCAATATTGGCCGCACCCCTCACCTCATATATGAAAATATCATGAGCAAGGTGATTCAGGTGAGCGATTCAGGGCCATCATGGCCCTCTTGTTTAAAATATTACCAAAAAATCGATCTGAACCTGTTGAAACTTTCAGTTATTGATCTAATATTGTTTATTCCATGGGTTATGTATTTTGATTAGTAGAATTGCACTTTTAATAATTTAACGTCTTACTGAAAAATGTTATGTTCTTATTTGAAAAAATCTTCAATTGGGTAAATGCATGTATTTGTTTAAATCATGGCAAAATAATTTACGTTGTCTAATTATGTAGCGTGAATTTTAAAAATTTGACGCATGTTTTGTAAATTTTAGGGAATTGAAAGAAATTATTTTTGAATAATTGTTAAACTCGTCGTATTTTTTGTTGATGTAGCAGTACAATTTCAGTACCTTGACTTATGATTGTAAAAGCTTAAATTGCAGAAAATTGCATAATCATAAAGTTTAATTCAAAAAGTGAAAAAATCTTCGCCGGGAGGGGACACCGTTTTCGGAAAAAAGCTTGTTTTTCCATAAGTAAAGAGTACTTTCAGACATTTTTGTACGATTTTATCAGTGCGCGATTGTTCGTGTGATTCAATGACCTCATGAGGTACATTTTGAACGGTAGAACCTATATATGTAATTCAAATGTTGTTAACTTCTATTTATAATGTTTAGATGTCACTTGAAATGATAATATTAGCTGTAAAAGTAATGACACAAAGTGGAAAAGGCGATTGCCCCCGGGTAACCTTGGTTATCAAAATGACCGAGTTAGCTTTGATAGTTATAAAAATATTTCGGAACATGTTCAAATGTTACTGTCTACAACATAAATCGTTTTACAGCAAAAGTCTACGTTATTTTTAACCTCCTTCGTATCAGGTTTATAATTAGATAGTTTTGTTCTTATAGTAGAGGTACGCGGTATACCGGTAAGCGTTGTGTCATTTTCCCGCGGAACGATACCTCGATATCATCCGACATTATCCCTGCTTCTAATTATTTGATGGTACCGCACAGGTACCTGGTTTCAAGTTATCTGAGTCAAACTTATCTGAGTGTATCCTATATAGAAAGAAAGTTGGGCAGCGGGTAACAGGTAATTTGAAACCAAGTGCCTATGGTTACCAGTCGTAAGTGCGCTGATACACTTTTCCATGTTAGATAAAGTATTAATGAGGTCGTGTCATGTCAAAGTAGAGCGTCAAATTAGAATGTTATGTTCACGTTTGTTGTAAACTGCAAGAAATTAACAGACGACCACCAACCCCACAAAAACTATAAAACCCTTATTTCAGGAAAAGAGGACCATTCCCAAGGTATTGATAAGAACTATAAAGTGTTAAGTAAAAATTACATCCATCTTGCTAATATTTTCCATAGTGTCTTTTGGTGACTTTTCAATTTACATGGATGTTCATTTTTTGGAATTATTTTCATCTAACAATCAATCGATTTTAATAAAACAATCATAGAAACATCGATTCAATATGTATCTATTAATATGCTGAGTGAGTGAGTGAGTGAGTGAGTGAGTGAGTGAGTGAGTGAGTGAGTGAGTGATAAAGTGAGTGATAGAGTGAGTGATAGAGTGAGTGATAGAGTGAGTGATAGAGTGAGTGAGTAAGTGAGTAAGTGATTGAGTGAGTGAGTGAGTGAGTGAGTGAGTGAGTGAGTGAGTGATAGAGTGAGTGATAGAGTGAGTGATAGAGTGAGTGATAGAGTGAGTGATAGAGTGAGTGATAGAGTGAGTGATAGAGTGAGTGATAGAGTGAGTGATAGAGTGAGTGATAGAGTGAGTGATAGAGTGAGTGAAAGAGTGAGTGAAAGAGTGAGTGAAAGAGTGAGTGAGTGAGTGAGTGAGTGAGTGAGTGAGTGAGTGAGTGAGTGAGTGAGTGAGTGAGTGAGTGAGTGAGTGAGTGAGTGAGTGAGTGAGTGAGTGAGTGATAGAGTGAGTGAGTGATAGAGTGAGTGATAGAGTGAGTGATAGAGTGAGTGATAGAGTGAGTGATAGAGTGAGTGATAAGGTGAGTGAGTGATAGAGTGAGTGAGTGATAGAGTGAGTGATAGAGTGAGTGAGTGTGATTAAGTGTACACTATAATATGCTTAGATTTGTCAATCCGTATCTGCAGGACAAGCTTTCATTACTTCACTAGCTATAGACGTTTCTTTTCAATGCAGTGTGGTTTACTATCTTTCAATTACTTAACTGTCACAACTTTTGTTCTTGTCACTCCAAGCAAGATGAATTCGTGTGGTAAGTTAAACATTATTCTATTACGGTTTTGTATACATTACGTGTAACCCAAACAAACCTGTGTCAGTTAAAATGTCTTTAATGTATACTTAGTCAAGAGTAATCAATGGAACTGACGCACGAGTAGAGAACGCTCTGCCTATTTGTTTGTCGGAGATATTTGGTCGAAGGAATATAAAGCGAATCCATTTGATTATGCAAACATATGCAATATTTCAAATGATTTCACAGCCAAAATCGAAGTATTTCATAGGTCAACTGAATTATCGATTCATATATTACGTAAACAATAATTACTGGCGTATGGTCCTTCGAAAACAAACACGTATAATCCAGTTGGGAACTGGTGACAGTGACGTAGCCGTTTATGTGTACACAGAAGATTACAACCATTGTCTGAATAGGTAGTGCGAATATAGTTTATTAGTTTAGCATTGAAATTATGGCTGTCTGTTAAAGCCTTTATGATTGGTTTTACACCGTAATAGTGGACCCGACCACAGCGTCACTGTATACTTATCCTGACTGGACTATATGATCAATGTCTTTGTATAGATCGACCTTGTTTTTGGTCCGGGACTAATTTATGTAGCAAGTTGATTCACCCTAAAAGGGTAGGTATTTATAGGTAATGCCAACAAGTAAGAAAGGCCCAAAGGATTCGGCGAAGTCTATGATACATACGTTTCTGGGTTTGATCCTTGATATGATCACTTTATAAAATATATTTTTTAAATCGCTTGTTCATTTGTACATTTCATGGAATGTATTCAATGAATTAATAATAACGGATTTATTAGTCAGTTAGTTCATACAAAGATAATATTATGTGTATTTTAAAAAATGGTATTGGTAGTTGAACATAAACACTGGCGGCGTTAGACTCAGTCTTCAAGTCATGTCCAACTTTGCGTCCCAATGAAGAGCGACCGATAAGACGCCAAGGTTACCCGTTATACAATATATTCATATGCATCATCTGACTCAGATACAGCCAAAGCTGCCGAATTAAAATTTATAATGAAAAGATTGTTTTACAAGTGAAAAACCCAGCCTATTTCATATGGCATAAACTTGTTGTTTGTGCATTTGTGCTCTGCAGCTTCTGCTATGGTGATCACTGCTTCCCCTCTACGATTTATTATGATAGCTTGTTTTTGTATAGTTTGTCATACTCAGGGCTGTAAGAGCCATGCATATTCATAAGGTGTCTAAAGCACCACATTTGCCCCTGTTGTACTATAAGTCAGTCCAAAGAGACACTCGATCGATGCCTTTTCTCCTACAGATATGAAGCTCCACAGGGTACATGATGTTTAAATTTATTCCCCGGTATAAATACCTGTTTCTTCACCTGATTGTGAAGTAAAACACATGCACACATAGTATATATTAGCCATAATTCGGGAAACTAACACCTAAATAATATATCATATCTTATGTCCTCCTTTACAGTATATGTGACGATACTGACCTTAGTAGCAGCAATCACAGGACCTCACCAGGTTGTTGCCTTTCTAGAAAATGGTAAATAGAGATCATACTTCATTTGTATTTTCATGGCTTTTTATTGATATATTTTTATCGTAAGTTATATAATATATGTTTGTAACCTTTCTTGTATGAGAAAGGCGTGTGGGTGTATTCAGGAAAGAGGCGTGACTGTGATTTATATAAGTTTTAGAACGATCGGCCTAAAACAAATAACTAGTAGAGCTCTAGTGTAAACTAATTTCAACCAACATACCATGACTGATACAGCAAATTTTTGGGGAAAACTTATGTTAGCATTTGCTCATTTTCTATATTTTCTACAATATTACCTGGTATTGTCTATTATCGAGAGTTAAAAAACTCTGCATTTGTACTATAGCATATGCTTGTTTAATTATAGTATGCAGTATATAATGTTTTTATTTTCAGACCCCTGTCACCGTATAGCTGTCTATAGGCGTAAGTATTGTAGATACATGTAATTGTATCTGTCAAACTGAATAGGATTTCTCACAACATTTCAATTGAGATCTATCTCTAAACTTATTTAATTGGATCCCGAGGGGGACACAATCATGGGTCCGACATCTTCGAAGTTGGGAAAAGTGTGGTTATCTTATTTATTTATACGAGTTCGTCAGCGCCTATAGAGTCGGATCAGGACAACCCTTTATATATATACAGTCATGAATATCTGGTTGGACCACCACTGAGCCAAACACTAGTAGCTGGTTTACTCCCTTAGCTATTATCGATCTTTCGGGGTATCATGACTTGACAATCGCTCGTATTAAAGTTCGGCGATTGTTCGTTTTAACGTTCGATTATGGTTCGTATCAACCCGCAACTATCTGTTGTACTATAGTTCTATAATCGTTCGTATTAGAGTTCTATAATAATTCGTATCTTAGATCAATAAGCGTGTTTGTATTAAATTTCGATAATCGTTCGTCTTAACGTTCTGAAATGGTTGTTCGTATGCCCCTTCGTATTTAATCCTTCGTATTAAAGTTCTATAATCGTTCTTATCAAATCTCATCGTTTGTTTGTATTCGAGTTCCATAACCGGTCGTATTTAAGTGGCATGCATTATCGTATTTATGTGAGAAAATCCTTCGAAAGTTCGATAACCGTTCGTATTTAAGTTCGATAATTGTTCGTATTAAAGCTCGATAATCGTTCAGATGTTTATTTCAGATCTGGTGTACCTAACTCGTGTTGATAAGTGTTCGTCTGTGAATGAGAGTAAGTGGAAGTTTCAATTAATTTCTAATTACTAACATCATGTTTGGTTTTATGTATTCATAGAGGCTCACAGGGAACATTGGTCTTGCCTAACTGTGTCGCTTCTGAAAATAACGTCGTTATTATGGTTATTTTATAATCGTAAAAAAATATAAATAATATCACCTAATAGAATTGATAACCTAACAAAAACTTCCACGTGTTTTATAAAACAAAGCTAATGAATTAAAAAAACACTCTTGAACTTTTTCTTAGTGTACATATACTCGTACATATAGCATACTTTGTACATGTTCGTATGTGAATGTATTTGATGTTCTTCGTAAGTTCGTCATGTTGCCGAGCAGAGCATAGCCTTTATTTGCCAGTCAGCTTTATGCTGAAATATGGCAGGCATATATGTGTGCCCCCACCCGGATTTGAACCCGGATCGCCAGATTAGACGGCAAGCGCGCTAACCATTGAGCTACGGGGGCCTTTGTTCCTTTGTTTCTTCATAAGTTTTTGTATTTTACCAAACAATAGTGCTGATTTGCTTATCAATCGAATTGAGTTGAATTAAATTAACATATAATACTAGTGGAAATGACGTTTAAGTTGTGTGATAAACCAAATACTAGTGGAAATGACGTTTAATTTGCGTGATAAACCAACTACTAGTGGAAATGACGTTTAATTTGCGTGAAAAAAAAATACTAGTGGAAATGACGCCTAGTTGATTGATTTTTATTTCTATATTTTCAGTGTTTCGTCATTTACACGATATAAAAGGTATCAGCGAGCCGTGTATGGAAGCTGCTATACGTCATTTATCAGGTTCGTCTCTATGTGATTCCACCATTTATGTACATGCGTGCACGTGATATTAAAGATTTTATCCGCAATAATGATGGACAATGTATTGCCTTAATTCTTCACGTAATGTAATATAAGATGTTGTATGTTAACCTAAGCATCATGATCCTTTTCACATTTACCAATTTAATTCTGAACAAAACCAGGAACTAAAATACAGATGTATTAAATAGTGCATTCTGTCGTTCCGCGGCCACCCAATACTACTCTCAGTGATTAGATTTATTACGTACTTCCTTTGTAGACCATTTCAGAGATATGCCGAGTTATTGCAAGTGTTCAGGAAATGACCAATACAAACCGTATTATAGCAATCATGACCGTAAGTTTTGTTTTATATGACTTATAACAATGAAAAATGAAAACGAGATTTTTGTGTATTTTACCGAACTATTTCACCAAAGTGTACTAATTTTGCATAAATTGACTTCATTTGCATATTGGAATAAAATATGTTTTTTAATATTTCAAATTGTAACTAAATTATACACTATATAATTAAATAAGCAGATACATTTGAACAATAATTGTAGCGACTTACTGTACACCTGTTTACTTTACATTGTACAGTGCACTACCCACATTTTATACATGCAAAAAAGAAAAGGTTAACATATGAATATTGTGCTATATCTTTATGTTTTTTATCATTTGTTTACATTTATATGCCTTCATTGGAACTAAATTCAACTGGCAAATCGATTTTTTTAAATTGACCCGCGTGCGTAATAGGTAGCGCGATCATCCTTAAGTTTTAATTTATCTTTAAGTAGCTAGTATGTTGTAATTAAAGTACATGCATTTATTAATTACCATGTATGAAGTAGTCACTTAGGTAATAATTGAAATGACCCGAATGTCTTCTCGAATTCATACGAATGAAAAAGTAGACCATCTGCTGTAATGAAGACTACCACATATTCCCACTAACTTCTCAGGAGACCCGACTACTACATGGGTCTATGCAAATATCCCAATGCGTCTTATAATCCATGTCGTCTTATTATTGGGAATGTACGGTACTGGAAACTACAATGTTCAGCTTAAGTTGACATTATCTTTCACCGACATTTAAATATGGTGTCATAGAGTGTTTCACATTCTTTTTTTCAGACTTGACTAACAGTTATTCAAAGTGTCGTGACAGTCATTCCTATATGAGTATGATGCTTTTTAGCTTTGCATTTGACTATTTAAAATGGAAGAGATAGTGACTAACATAATACCTTATTTACGATTGTTGTCGATATGTCTCATGAAAATATCTTTGGTCGCTATATTTGGCGATGTCCTTGTGTCAATATTGTTAACCATGTCTGGCTAAAATGTATAACTATGGGATGACGTCTTGAAACGTATAACTATGGAATGACGTCCTGAAATGTGTAACTATGGCATGACTTCATGATTCTAATAATTGAAACGTGTACATGTATGTTTATATTTAAGCCAATTCAAACAGCTTTATGTATCATTTTCATAGAATCGGCAGCAGACAAATGTTGACTTTTTTACTAAGAAGGATCGAAATATATTTCACTTTATGGTAATCCCTCAGTGAAATAAAATTCCCTCTTATACCAAAACGGGTCATTGTATTTTGTCTATCATGTGATATCGTATATTTACACGACTTTGCGGACAGGACACATCCTCCTCTAAGACAAATACCCGTTTGACCCCCATGACCTTAAAACAGATTAAGAGAAAACATTGTTTGAACAAGTAATTAAGAATTGCAAGCAGTACAGAAGTCCCCACCGGTTTGAAGCCATTTTCAATGTTTCTGTTGCCATAGCAACCAAAATTATTGTCAGAATAAAAATATAGTCCCCTCCGGTCAAAAAGATGAGAAAAATGTCTGCTTCTGCGCATGGGGTCTGCTGACCTCTTCAATCACACGGTGTAAACACTTAGATCTATTACTTAACGAAGTAACAATTGTTTGGTCTTTTTTGGTTACATTCATACTTATATTGATTCATTCTTAATTGACCGTGTTGTTAGCCAGCTATGTTATGATCATTTACGTTTATATGTGTTTGTATTTTAGGAATTTACAACGAATTCTTCAGTCACCATCAACAGAACGCCCCCAATTGTCGAACTCATCATTCACGTAAGAACCTATGATTCGCTCCCTGTAATAACTGATTTAATTTTCTCGCCAAGTTCTTATCGAAAATAATATGTTAGCAATAAATATAATCAGCAACACTGTGAGTTTGTCTGCTAGTTTGACAGTTGGGACTTTTAGGCGGATTATTTTCTCGTTCGATTGTGTGTTGGGCAATGTGCCTTGTATGTTTTCTGTGCTCGACTACTTAAGTTGAGTGCTGCCTTCCCTGTCCGACTTTATATGATCTTATTTTTTAACTGTCCACTTTTTAGTATTTTTAACAACTAAAACTAGGCATTTAAGCCATTTTACTGTTGGAACTGGGTCAATTAGCTAGGGCATTCAGATTTTTTTATTGCTGAAACTAATTTATTCTTCTTTTCGACAGTTTGGTTAATCGTCTGATTTTTAGGTTTTCTGACAGCTAAAACTAGGCATTATAGCCGTTTTCCTGATGGAACGACCTGGGTCTTTCAGCTACCTAGGCCATTCAGCTTTTTTATTGCTGAAACTAATTAATTCTACTTTTCGACAGCTTTGTTAATTGTCTACTTTTTAGGATTTGTGAGGCTACAAATAGGCATTATAACCGTTTTATGGTTGGAACTGGGTCATTCAGCTTTTCGACAGCTTTTACTTGGGCGGATCTTTATACTTGTTTAGTTGGGCATTGTGACTTGTATGTGTTTAATGTTTTCTGTTCTCGGTATGTTCAGTTGGGTATTGTGCCTTGTATTATTTTAATGTTTTCTGTGCTCGGCTGGTTCAGTCGAGTGATGCCTTCCCTGTCTTAATTCATATTATCTGTATACAATGTTTGGATTGAAATATGCTTCCGTGTTCTATTTTTGATTCTACACGTTCCGATGACCTAGCCATTTATGTCACCAAGCGTATTGTACGTATAGCCATCATTTCAAGCTTACGTTAAATCTTCGTCCAAAAAATAATGCGATTTAATGGTGTAGTTACAATAAATCACTACATGAAACACCCACAGACTATTCAATTACTAAAATGTACTGATTTTTGATTATACAAATGCATTTAAAAACGAACACAATTTAGTCGCAAAGCCTACGTATGCAACACGTTTACATATTGCACCTGTCATATTTAACTTGTGAAGTGACATTTGGTCAACATAAACCAAACGTCATGTGCGACATTAACAGAAGATACTAAAATATCGGACAGGAAACTGAGGAAAGGCTGTACTCAACTGAAACAAACGAACACAGAAACTTTAAACAACAACTCGGACCACAATTACACGGCCCAATACCCAACACTAAACAAGAAAACGATATTAAAGTGCTGAAAGTTCAAGTTTAACAGAAACGTTTAGCTTTGAAAACAAATATTTTGTACCCCACCCCTTTAAAATATCATTTATTTACAGTATGGGACGACCTCTATCCACTACAAGAACATCAATCATACACTTGTCTTGTGGACTTAGTAGATCATTTGAGTTGTAAGTATTGGTAATTTGATAGAGAAAACAGATTGTGTAACTTATGTAACTCAAACGCGTTTGAATATGAATATCACTTTATTATATGTTGTGACACGTATTGCACAATAGGAATACACCATTTTTAGTATAACAACGTGTCATGGCCATAGCTGGGTCGAAACGGTGGCCTAGATGTAGGCCGCGCACTTCGGGATCTAGATGTCGCGTGTTCGATCCCGTCTGCGCCACTGCTTAATTTCTCTGAGTAAGAATATCCCACATGCTCAATTTGACCAAGGTGGAATTTGGTACCTGTGAAGTTGGTGTCTGTACATGTTCGATATTCCTTGGCGCCGCAGATCGACGATGACTGCACACCCACCAGGAGAGAAATAGTCTCCACAGGGATACTCTAACGCAGATTTCCTTAGGTAGCCCAATGACCAGGGGAAGTGATAATGTCCTTGAGTGTCTGAACGTCTGAACTACTGAAACACTCCCCGAAAATTGGTAACGTAACGTTACTTAACTTTTTTCTATAAAAGAGTACTGCAATAAAGCAGAACTAATAATCTGGCTCCATGATTATCAAGCTTTCTGCATGTTGAACTCGAGTTGTGCTCAAACTTGAAATGTTTCGAACCGTAAAATATTTCATGTCTTACTGAAAATTACATAAAATAGATTGATGACTAAATAGAAAGAAAGGTATTTCTTAATTAAGTAAAGGTGGTTAATGGATTTACTGTTAAGGAGCAAATCAAGTTCCATGCTCAAATTCTTTATAATCAATTAATCATGGGACTTGTTCGCGAATTCTGCTCCATTAACGCAGAAATAAGATGCTGATTTAGTATATACAATGTAGTAGAAAGTTGTTTTATGGAGCGAAGAGCATGCGTGTAACGCTGGAGCTTGAAAAATATACAAAAATGTAAATCATACACAGTAAAATTATGAATGCGAACGCATTGTTGTCCTTTGATCTGTGATTGATTTAATGTTTTACTCTATCCTATATAATTCATTGATGTCTAGTGATATATATATTGGTATTTGTCCAGTCACTTCCGGCAAAATCTGCCTGTTAACGAACTGCCTGATAAACTTAGCGATAATCGGTCACCTGGTCATGTGACTAGTGATAATCCGTCACCTTACCACGTGATCTGATGGACTTCTTCTTATATGAGAGTTGCCGGTTGCAATTCCGTGCCCGAGGGTGAAGTTTTCCTATCCTAAATGAGCTGGTGGTTGATCGGTTATTTTCTTCGTCTTACCTGCGTCTACATGACGTCTATCAAGATGCCCGACGTCGTTGTTTATCATGACGACACGAAACGAACGTGACGTTGCGCTCTAGTTAATGACAGAGTGACAATATAGTCCCGAGTTTGATCCCCTTTCTGAGCAGATTAAGCGACTGGATAAATAGAATAATAGGTTAGTGCCGTGAATGAAGTAAAAGTTTATCCGACTCGGCTACGGAAAATATCGGATTCGCCTACGGCTCACCCGATAAATTCCTACGCCTTGCCATATAAACTTTTTCATCCACGACACTAACCTATTATTCTCTATATATGAGATACAATACCATAAACATAATAACATAATGAAATATTTATCACAACACTTTGCAAAAATTGTATAATATATAGAAAACATTTATAGGTTAGAGAGTAACGCATAGACTGTAAAAACATTTATCGTTTGTTTATGATAAACTATCAATTGTTTACACTTCAGTCCAGTTCGGGGAAAGTGGTGACCCATGCCATTGTCAACGTAAGAATATATAACTTTTTTACGATTTTGTGTAAAATGATTGTATAATAATACTTACCAACATTGCTGTCTCTATGGTCTATACTCTTATTAATCAATCATTTTCATATTGATATTGTATTTCAGCTGAGAGCAGTCGTATTTGCGTCGTGATCTGTATGTGTATATGACAGCGCTATATCTATGTAGAAGTGACTTTTCTCCCACTTTAACTGGTGTAAGATATGTTTTCAGCTCATGTAAGAAACTTCTATCTTACATTAGCAATATCCTTCTTACATGAGCGACAACCGACCTTAGTTTCGGGATTTACGTGTTCATGGCGATATAAAGCTTATGAAGACGAGCACAAATAGTCTCTATACCATTTAAAAAGCATATTTTTGAGCATTACACCACAGCGTTCGCTTTATTAGCGTTATTATTAATGATTATTTGAATGAGAACGTACGGCAAATAGCACATTATGAAGACGTTATGATGACGCCATGTTGACGCCATGAAAGCTAACTAATGTTATAAAGTCCCATTTTCTTAAATTACGTCGGAGAAGAATAATCCATCATAAGACAGTCGAAGTAGGATATGGATATCTCACCCTCGGGGTTAGAATTTTAACCAGGAACTCGGCAAGTCTCGTCCCTGGTTAAAATCGGACCCCTCGGATGAGATATACTTATCCTACATAGAAGCTCATGATGGATTATTTTAATCCACTACCCACTTGATGTGAATACCAAAATCATTTGTTTCAGTACGTGCGCCAATCATGACCTTCAGCTTTCGTGAGTTTGATGAAAGTAATATTTTATAATGCGTATCCATTAAGTCATTGAGTCATATCTGTAAATCCTTTGGTTTGTATTCAGATATAACAACGACGCCTACACCTACGACTACACCCACAACTACACCCATACCCACACCCATTCCTTGTGATAAGATTCAGAGTTATAAAGGTGAGTTCAATAACCAGTCGTATTTAAGTTAATGCATGTTCGAATGTAAGTGAGACAATCCATCGAAAGTTTGATAATTGTTCGTATTAAATTTCGATAATCGTTCGTATTGAAGTTTGATAATTGTTCGTATTAGTGTTTAATAATCTTTCGTATTAGAGTTTGATAATATTTCGTATTAGAATTCGATAAATGTTCGTATTAGAGTTTAGTAATTGTTCGTATTAAAGTTCGATAATCGTTCGTGTTACAGTTTGATAATCATTCGTATTAGAGTTCGATAATCATTCATATTTTCATTTCAGAACTGATGGACCTAACTCATGATGATAAGTGTTTGTCTGTGAATGGAAGTAAGTAGAAGTTTCAATTAACTTCTAATTACTAACACAATGTTTGGTGAGATGTCTTCACAGAGGCTCACAGGGAACACTGAGCTAACCCAACAGTGTCGCCTCTGAAAATAAAGTTTTTATTATGATTATTTCATAATTGTTAAAAAAAAAACTGTAAGTTAATATCATCTAATAGAATTGATAAACTAGCAAAACTGGAAAGAACTTTCACACTGTTTCTTAGTGTACATATTTATCGCATACATTAAGTTAATATCTAGTTAAAATCACGCATAAGATGTGTGATAATCAAAATTCTATTGGAAATAATGTATAGTTTGTTGATTTGATTTTATTTCTATAATTTCAGTGTTTCGTCATTTACATGATATAAAAACTAGCAGGGAGTCGTGTATGGAAGCGGCTATACGTCATTTATCAGGTTCGTCTCTATGTGATTCCTCCATTTATGTACATGCCTGCACGTGATATTAAAGATTTTATCCGCAATAATGATGGACAATGTATTACCTTTATTCTTCACGTAATGTAATATAAGATGTTGTATGTTAACCGAAGCATCATGATCCTTTTCGCATTTACCAATTTAATTCTGAACAAAACCAGTAACCGAAATGCAGATGTATTAATCAGTAATTAATAAGAAGAAGTAATTAAAAATTCCTGATGAAGAGCATGTGCTCGAAAATTTGATATAAGAGTCAGAGTTATTTATTTATTATTAATCAGTACATCCTGTCTTTCCGCGGCCACCCAACACTACTCTCAGTAATTATATTTATTATATACTTCCTTTGTAGACCATTTCAGCGATATGCCGAGTCATTGCACGTGTTCAGGAAATGACCAATACAAACACTATTTCAGCGATCATGACCGTAAGTTATGTTTTGTTTGACTTTATATAGAATGAAAAATGAAAACTAGATTTTTGTTTCAAAAAGGTAGTATACTGTCGCGCCATGAGCAATTCTTTTATGGTAATAAGAGGTTAGATATTGTGAATGTATTTAAATATGTTGGTGTCATATTTACTTCAAAGATGTCTTTAAACTTAATGACTAGAGACCGTGCACAGAAAGCTAAACGAGTATCATTTTCTATGCTGTCTTTTATCAGTTTGGACAAAATTGTACCATACCATGTATTTTTCAAATTGTTTGACCGTAAGTTTTGTTTTATATGACTTATAACAATGAAAAATGAAAACGAGATTTTGGTGTATTTTACCGAACTATTTCACCAAAGTGTACTTATTTTGCATAAATTGACTTCATTTGCATATTGGAATGAAATATGTTTTTTTAATATTTCAAACTGTAACTAAATCATACACTATATAATTAAATAAGCAGATACTTTTGAACAATTGTAGCGACTTACTGTACACCTGTTTACTTTACATTGTACAGTGCACTACCCACATTTTATACATGCAAAAAAGAAAAGGTTAACATATGAATATTGTGCTATATCTTTATGTTTATTATCATTTGTTTACATTAATATGCCTTCATTGGATCTAAATTCAACTGGCAAATCGATTTGTTTTAATTTCCACGCATGCGTAATAGGTAGCGCGATCATCCTTAAGTTTTAAATTATCTTTAAGTAGCTAGTATCTTGTAATTAAAGTACATGCATTTATTAATTACCATGTATGAAGTAGTCACTTAGGCAATAATTGAAATGACCCGAATGTCTTCTCGAATTCATACGAATGAAAAAGTAGACCGTCTGCTGTAAGGAAGTATACCATATATTTCTGCTTCTCAGTCGACCCGACTACTACATGGGTCTATGCAATTCAAATTTCCGGCGCGTCTTATAATCTTTGTCGTCTTATTATTGGGAATGTACGGTACTGGAAACTACAAGGTTCAGCTTATGTTGACATTATCTTTTACCGACATTTAATATGGTGTCATAGAGTTTTTCACATTCTTATTTTCAGACTTGAGAGACAGTTATACACGGTGTAAAGACAGTCATTCCTATATGAGTATGATGCTTTTTAGCTTTGCATTTGACTATTTAAAATGGAAGAGATAGTGACTAACATAATACCTTATTTACGATTGTTGTCGATATGTCTCATGAAAATATCTTTGGTCGCTATATTTGGCGATGTCCTTGTGTCAATATTGTTAACCATGTCTGGCTAAAATGTATAACTATGGGATGACGTCTTGAAACGTATAACTATTGAATGACGTTCTGAAATGTGTAACTATGGCATGACGTCATGATTCTAATAATTGAAACGTGTATGTTTCTATTTAATTTAATTCAAATATAGCTCTTTGAGTATCATTTTCATAGAATCGACAGCAGACAAATGTTGACTTTTTTACTAAGTAGGATCGAAATATATTTCACTTATGGTAATCCCTCAGTGAAATATAGTTCTCTCTTATACCATATCGGGTATTGTCTTTTGTCTATCATGTGATATTGTTTATCTACACGACTTTGCGGACAGGACACATCCTCCTCTAAGACAAATACCCGATTGGACCCCCTGACCTTAAAAAGATTTAGAGAAAAAATGGTCTGAACAAGATGAGAAAAATGTCTGCTTCCACGCATGGGGTATGTTGACCTCTCCGATCACACGGTGTTAGGGGCCGATAATAATGACAAATAAACATTGAGATCTATTGCTTAACGAAGTTTCAATTTTTTGGTTTGTTTGTTACTTTCATATTTATATTTATTAACAATTGGTCGTGCTGTTGACAAGCAATGTTGTGATCATTAACGTTTACGTGTGTTTGTATTTTAGGAATTTACAACGAATTCTTCAGTCATTATCAACAGGATGTCCCCCAGTGTCGAACTCATCATTCACGTAAGAACCTGAGATTCGCTCCCTATATTACCTGATTTACCTTTCCCGCCAAGTCCTTATCAAATATAATGTGTAATCAGTTTGTCAGCTAGTTTGGCAGCTGGGACTACCGGGATTATTGTCCCGTTCGACTGTGTGTTTGGCAGTGTGCCTTGTATGTTCTCAGTGCTCGACTGGTTAAATTAAGTGCTGCCTTCCCTGTCCGACTTTATATTATCTTTTTATAATGTTTGGATTGAAATATGATTTCGTGCTCTATTTGAATTCTACATGCCCCGATGACCTAGCCATTGATGTCACCAAGTATATTTTACATATCGCCATCATTTCAAGTTTACGTTTGTCTGGGAAAAATGCCATTTAATTGTATAGTTACAATATATCGCATTATGTAATGTTTGTATACTCGTTTGAAAAGAACACTTACAGACCATTCATTTGCTACAAATGTTCTGATCTTTGCCTTTAAAAAAACGAACACAATCAAGCCGCAAAACCTACATATGCAAGACGTTATATATTGAACCTGTTTTATTTAACTTGTGAAGTGACATTTAGCCAACATACACCAAACACCATGGGCGACATTAACAATATATAAATAGCACATGGCTGCGAGGGATGACAATTATCTCCGGTAGATAAAAAATGAAAAGATAAAATTTGATAAAGGATGAAAACATAACACACAAATAAATTTACGTACCTTACTATGTGTATATTAATTATATAAGTTACGAATACAAAATAAGGTACAATTGTTTAAAAAGATGAAAACTTAAATAAAAATATGTAATTTAGATGGTTGTCGAACCAGTGGAGAGATTGAACAAAATCACTGGTATACTAGTAATAGCGGCATGCTTATCCACTCGTCTAACGAGACAATGTGAAAAATTACTATACACTACGCCTAATTTCTAATTGGCCACCCTATAAAATTTGATACTAAGTGATATATTCTATCAATACATATGGAATTACGTTATGTTTGCATTCCACATGTTAATCTATCAATTTACAGAAATAAAACACGTGTTCAGGTACAAAATCATCCATGCGGAAAGGTTAGTGCGAAATGACTTTTTTGCACGTGGTGCTCTTGCACGACATGGAATATGTTCGTATTTGGTTGGAATGTATCCTCTGTGGATTGCCTTTTATGAAAAACATTAAACCTTACCAGAATGAGCGACGGGAACGTGCTCAAGCTGTCAGATACGCATGAATTTCAACAATTTTTTTAAATACTTTTTAGAAAAAGTGTTTGCAGAAGAATACAAATAATCGAAAACCCGATAATGTCAACTGACATTGATAGGAAAACATGTTTCTCACAGTATTTTGCACTAAATCAAACGTAAATATAGATTTTACATTTTTTTAAAAAGACGTATGGCGTACTTCGCTGTTTTTTGGATGCCGGTACTCATCATTCGGAGGGCTTTGTCGAGTTCCACATTATTCAATGTCTTAAAGTTTAATGTTTTTCATAAAAGGTAATACACAGAGGTTACATTCTAACCAAATACGGGCATATACCATACCACGCACGAGCCCCACTTGCACAAAAGCCATTTCGCACTTACCGTTCCGCGTGGATGATTTTGTACCAGAACACGTGTTTCTTTCTATAAATTGATAGATTAGTATGTGGAATGAAAACATAACACAACTTTATATGCATTGATTGAATATATCACATATTATCAATTTTTAGGGTGGCCAATTAGAAATCCGGGGTAGTGTATACTAATGATTGAAGATGTCTATTTTATTATATAAAACATACCCCCCCCCCCTAATCTTTTGAATGGAACAGTTACCTCATAAGTATTACTTATTGAACCGACAGTACTCAACTGAAACAAACGAACACATAAATAACACAGACCACAGTTACAGGACACAATGCACAACACACACATGAACAAGAGAACGAAATTAAACCTCTGAAAATCCAACTGTAACAGAAACGTCAATATTTCAGAAAAAAACATTTCCCCACCCCTTTAAAATATCATTTATTTACAGTATGGGACGACCTCTATCCACTACAAGAACATCATTCATACATTTGTCTTGTGGACTTAGTAGATCATTTGAGTTGTAAGTATTGGTAATTTGATAGAGAAAACAAATTGTGTAACTTATGTAACCAAAACGCATTTGAATATGAACACCACTTTATTTCATGGTTTGACGCGTATAACACAGCTATAATAAATCAATTATACCATATCATGGCCACAGCAGGTTCGAATAAAAGTGTACTGAAAATAAAGAAGAGCTAATAATCTGGTTACGAAGTATGTACCTTGCCGCCTATTTAAAACAGGATTTAATAGAATATTATTTAATGGAACATACAGCATGCGCCTAACGCTGGGGCTTGGGTGTAGAAATATACAGTCAAGTTACGAATGTGAACACATTGTTGTCATTTGAGCTGTGAGTCATTTAATGTTTTACTTTATCAGATATAATTGATTGATATCTATGAGATACAATACCTGAATTAATCAGGTCAACACAGAACCAGCGTACGCCTACGCTTTGTAGGTGCGCGAATAGCGACTTCCGGTGGTAAACTGCACGAGAATGTAGTTCTGATTCCATTTGAGATATCTATAACCGTTCCTAAATCGGGCTTATGACCTATATCAGTCTTAAGCTAAGGACAAACTTCAGATCTCTTCTTTGAAACGGCTTAAAGTTAAAACTAATGACAATCATAACTTTGTCATACATTTTTAGACTTAGGATTCTTTATGTAACGGACTCCTTGTGAACAAACAAAATAAAAATAAACGTGAAAGTATCTTTAAATACCCTAATAACTGTTAAGTTCGTTCCTTAATTGCGTGTATTTATAATTATACATATGAATACATACATATTGTTCAAAAAAATACTATTTGTATTTATTTTGTCTTTGTGACAAGGGCTTTCGAAAAAAAACTTATTTATGACCAGCTAGTGGTCTTAGTTTGATAATTTTATGAGTTTATGATGTATAATAAGACAAATAAATAAATTAACCAAAAACATGACGTTAAAGGGCTTTTATTAAAATGGCTGCCACACAAACTTGGCTAAAATTTTTGTATATCGTGATTTTCCAACCTAGCCAAGTATTGATGTAAAAGAAAGCCACCTGACGGTTGCTTTATGACAGATTTGGTGCAAATAAGCAATATTAACCACTCTCGATATCGTCAACTGAGTATTTTTTCTTGAAAACATATCGCTAAGTTTCCTTCCAACATGCATTGTGAGTTATGTAATTCACACGTGATCAAACTGTAACATCAACAAACTACAGCGTAAACATCAGTGAGGTGTTTGGTTCGTTTTTAGATTTGTCTTCATCAAATGCGAACAAACTTTAGGCAATTTAAGTAATAGTAGTGTAAATTCTATATACCATATAGATTTTTTATGTAAAAATACTAAATTACTACAAAATACCGACGTTTCTCAAGTTATTTTAGACATCAGTGTGGTTGTTTATGGGATATACAGGCAACTAAACCAAAAATACTCGAATATTTGACAACTTTATTTTATTTGTGCAATACGCCAATATGTGAGGCAGTCCCTTTAAAGCCATACACATAATACCATATTGTAAATTCATAAAAACACTTCTTAAAATGTTAAAAGTATAAAAAACACATTTATAGGTTAGAAAGCAACACATAGAGTGTAAATTGCATTTATCATATGTTCATGATAACACATCAACTGTTTACACTTCAGTCCAGTTCGGCGAAAGTGGTGACCCATGCCATTGTCAACGTAAGAATATATATTTTTACGACTTTGTTTATAATTATAATATTGTATATTTATACTCTCCAATATTTCTAACTTAATAGTCTATATTCTTATTAATCAAACATTTTCATATTGACATTGTATTTTGGCTGAGAGCAGTTGTATTGGCGTCGTGATCTGTATGTGCATATGACAGCGCTATATCTATGTAGAAGTGACTTATCCACTACCCACTTGATGTGAATACCAAAACAATTTTTTTCAGCACGTGAGCTAATCATGACCTTCAGATTTCATGAGTTTGTTGATAGTCATAATGTATAATGCGAATCTATTGAGTCATTGAGTCATATCTGTATTATCCTCTGGTTTGTATTCAGATGTATCAACAACACAGACACCTACTACAACACCTACAAGCACACCTACACATCAAGTATCTATTCCTTGTGAAAGCATACATGGTTATGAAGGTGAGTTAGTATTTGATTTAGTCTTTAATACTATCATATACTAGTACTGTAAATAAGTCGATCTGGCTTTAGCACACGGGTCTATGTAAATCCAATTTGTTGGTCAATTGTACGTCTTATAAAATAGGTCGACTGATAAACCAGTATATGCGGTACTATCAGATAATATCTCAAAAAGGAGTTTTCTTCTCTAAGTGAACATTATCAGAGTTATCAAACTGCCATAGTGGCTTATGACCAACATTCGAACCCACATACTTTGATCACCCGGGTACTGAATGCAATCAGGGACTTGGGTCAAGTGATTTGCATCAGCAAATGTCTTGAAGCATGTGTGACTTGATAAATGATTGTCATAATGTTGCCTTTCCTGACGTATATATGTGGTCCATGTATTAAGGAATTTATCATTCTTTACAAGTTGTGAAATATAATATAACTTTTCTTATGCTACGAAGTCATTTATGCATACATGTACTTATTTTTTATTTGTGCGTGCGTGCGTGCGAGGGTGCGTGCGTGCGTGCGTATCCAAGTATGTGTGTAGTATGAAGTGTCGTGTGCGAGTGCACCGGTGTGCGTGCGTGTATGTGTGTTTGCATGTATGATGTGTGCAAGCATGTTAGTATGGCAGTAAATTATTACACTTGTATATGTACTGTTATATGTAAACTCATGGGCATAATGCTTAATGTTTGGAAATAAACAGTAAAACTTGTCCCTATATTGTTAAGTTTAACTAATACATTTTGTAGATAATGTTGTTTCATTTTCTTCATAAATGTGTTTGTATATTATCATGTAAATAATGTGTAATATATGTTTATTATGAAGACCATATTGAAAAATGGTGTAAGACCAACTATGTTATCTACTATAAATAAAGTCGTAACTTACTTACTCACTTACTTACTAAATTTAATACTAGTACATAACCAAATTTAACCAAAAACATTCTCTTTTATGTGATGCATTTTGTCTCTTTCAGCATTGATGCTCTTGGACAAGTTTGATAGATGTTTAAGTGCAAATACAGGTAAGAATAGTTCATTGATGAAACTGTTGTGTATACAGTCGCAATTAGTATGTGTGGATTCATTTGATTTCCTTCATTCATTATCGTACGTAATATTAGAGTGCATTATATATACGAGTATAGTATATAAAAAGGTGTATAGATCTTAAAAAAACATTTTACTGTAAAATCACTATTTTTCGAGGGAGTAGAATTTTCGTTGATTTTGTTGTTACACTCGACCACGAAATCTAATCCTCACGATTAATCGACCTCTCAAATATCGAACATGGGTTTATCCTTTCATGTTTTTAATTAACGACCCCACGAAAATGCATTTTATTAGAATCCACGAAATTTAATACCCACGAACATATGAGATTTAACATAACTTTAACATGGGGTCACTCATCCTAATGTGTTCACTGCCAATTAGCAAATATTCAATGTTTAAGATAAATATTGAGCTCGAGGATGTCAAATGGGGGCTGACTAGGGAAGCTATACAGCTTAAAGTACGTAAACATTCATGGCATACACATTTACCTTACATATTTAGCTATCTATAAATGTTCAACAATGTAGGTCATTTTATTCACGACGGCGGTTACTCTCCAATTGCCTCGCCCGAAACTACATCGTTTCTAGGCTCTGCATTATCGCTAGTGTATTAGCGATATTGCTATTTTTTGACAGGAGAATCCAAAACCAGCGTACAGCGAGGCAAGTTTGATTATGTAAACGGGTTTTTAAATGCATTTTGTTAAAAGAATGACTTGTATTATATATTAAAACTCTCGCACTATCAGTTTATCATATTGATTGAAACAAATAAATAATGACCAGTCAAGAGAACCATGAAATATTTAAACCTCAGACAGAGTGTGTACTCGTTTAATCCTTTCAACACGTAGTCTTCATTGTCACTAAACTCTCTGCTATACCTCTCTCTCTATACGAACAAGTAAACTTTCATCAGCCAATGAAAATGTGTATCAGGGTTCACAGCAGTTTTGTAAAGGTCAAATATCAAAATATTCTAGTTTTTTAAGCAGCGTGTGAATTGAAACGGTTAAGTGGAAATCAAAGCGCTGTAGGGAGCGTAGACGGCGGTCAGGTGACCTTACTAGCTTTACTTGAAAAACTTATTATTAGTTATCGAACAGAACACACGTTTTATTTACAATCATCACAAATAATTTTGCAGCTGCCGGGTTACACCATTTGCAATGATTATTAATATTTAGGATTTCTTTGACGCCCGAAATGAGTAATTTAGGACTTGCAATGGTTTAGTTTCATTTTCTGGTTTAGGTTGTGTATTTTGCAATGTTATTATGCTTGTCTTTTATGCGTGTTCCTTTTGGTGCTTTTCGTGCTCTGTTGTTTCTGTTGAGTACTGCCTTCCCAGTCCGATTTTTGTTATATTTTTTTGCCAACAACTGACCACTTTACGAACATATTTTTATTAAAATAGGAGAACAGGAGGTAGACTATAACCTGTCCGGTCACATAATGGAGTCAGGATATTTTAAATGATAGAATAGCGCTCTTTTTAGTGTGGGAACCAAAGATCAAAACTATGATCTCAACTTGAAGTATGACAGTATTTTAACAAATCAAAATGCAAAAGACCACATCAGTCAATCACAATACATGTACACCACATGACACTAAATACTGAATAGTCAATCAAAATTCATTAAACAACGCTAAATATCTCATCATCCAATCAAAATACATTAAACAACACTAAATAACTCGCCAGCTAATCAAAATACATTAAACAACACTAAATAACTGGATCAGCCAATCAAAAAACAAAAAACAGCACTAAATAACTGGACCAGCCAATCAAAATACACTAAACAACACTAAATAACTCACCAGCCAATCAAAATACATTAAAGAATACTAAAGAACTCACCAGCCAATCAAAATACAAACATACACCACTAAACAGCCAGTAACAATATGTACATCACATAACACCTAAATACCGATCAGCCAATCACAATATACCACATACTAAAATATTTATTTTCATGTCCCCTATCCATGTTAATACATTTGTGATCTTTTGAAAAAGTTAAATTTTTCATGTTTAGATTATGCATTTAAGCAAAGGTCACAAACCACTAAATAAAATTGTTCTTTAGGTCAAACTGACAATTGTCAGCCCCAGATTATATCATGTTAAAGTCTATGGCTAGTTGACAGACCTATATCATTGAAAAGCAGTATGTTTCAACTACAAAATAATACCAAACAACAGGGGGTCATGTTTAATATAAGAAAGGTTTTGTTCGTCAAAGCCGGTAGACACATTTTTACAGACGCGCAAACCGACCCAATGTGGGTTTAACCATACTCTACTTTCGCTTTGCCAAATATGCCTAAATCTCAAAATATTCAAGATAAAACACATTCACTCATTCAACTTCATGTATACAATACCTTTAAACCCAATAAGATGATTCCTGTTCCATTTTGTCAAGGTATATCACCATTTCCAGGCAAACAGAAGTTTCTGTAAGGACTATTTGAGTGTATCCGATTTTGGTCCGCGTATCCATTTAGTGGTTTATGACCATAACAGTTATTTGAAATAAAATGACAATTCGCATATTTGTTCTTTATGAACAAAAGAAACTACCTATATTGTGTTTAGCAATGGAACATGATATATTATGAAAGTGAAGATTCAAAAACTGAACAGCCAATCAAAATACACCACGGGCAGGGTTAGGCAATCCGTCGCCAAATAAAGAATGTACTCAATATATTCCTATATCGCATGTAATGTGGCATTGATACATGATTTATTACAGTGTGGCACTACCTTGACGCAATAGAAAACGTTGATGTCCATTGCCGTCAACATCTGATTCATCACATGTCCGGTAAGTCCACAATTCATTTTAAATTTCAATATTAAATTTCGGCAAAAAAATGAATGTATTCATATTAAAAATTAGAAACATATAAGGCATAATTTCTTTATTTCTTTGTTTTTTTGTGCATGCATACAACTTTACACAATATAAAATAATTCCAATGTACATTACCATTTAACATTGAATTATAAGAGACATTTAGCACATGATATACTCATAAAAGCATCATAATAACTACAACAGCACAATACTAATTGTAAGCAATATCTACAAACGTACTTGTATATTAATATACAGTTTGTTTAATCACAGGAATATGAATTCTATCCATACAATATCATAGCAGTCGATCCAATTAAAATCGATACATTATGTGAGATATTTGTTCAAATATACGGGTATTTTTTCAGCTAAATATAGAAACAAACATTCTGACTGCATGTGTGACCATTCCAGAGCTTTGGTCGACCAACAAGCTTCAAATCCATGTGAGTCCCTTGGAGCACAGGAACTTGCATCATTATAAAAAAAATCTGTATTTTAATACAGGCTCTACTGCAGTAGTGAATATTTGTTTTGCAAAAAAATAATGCATGTTCCTGTGCATGGAGTTATTTACTGTTCAGATACCTACACAAACATTTATATGTTATGAAACTTTTACTCGTCTAACACTTACGCGATAAATTGCTGTACAAAAACTAACACACAATTGCCTATATTTTAGTTATGAATTAAAATATTTGACCGTAACAGTTGCCTTTGAAAGCATTCAAACATTTGGCACAGCATATAAAGTTTGCATTCTCCTAAATATTCAGAAACGATAAATATAGCGGATTTGGTGTTTGTTTTTGTATTGCAATTTATCGCGTTGAAGTTATACTATGTTCAGATTGTTTTATTTGTATTCATAATGTTTCATTATTATTTTATAACAGCTGACTACATGTAAAGGGTTCGAATCCCACTATAGGTGCCAACTATATACACCAGACATGTGCCAAAATAATAAGCAATCATTTAAAAGTAAACACAGAGGCGTCACAGTTCATATAATTTATCGAGATATCAATCACTGCATTACATTGCATTTTTACCTATTTATGACAATACAATACCATAAAAACATTACCGTATAAATTTCAGTCAATGGATCTTTCACGCCTTGTCATAACGTCCAGGGATCCACATACAATGGTAAATACAGTACATGTATCATATATACAAGTATCCGCTGAATAATAAAACGCCAGAGATCAGTGGAACGGCAAATTGGGAATATTTCATAGACCCTCGATTAAGTCTGGTCGCCTTATAAGAGGGGTATTCATGGTTTGCCTTGATAAGAAAAAGTGTAAGGCTTTGAATTCAACAAATATCACAACTTAGACCGGCACATATTTTTTCATCAATGTTTTGCTGACAAATAATTGAGTTCAATAATGTTCTAAGATATCAATGACGTCATCAATGGGCACAGTACGAGTACAGTGCTCGTATATTTTTTTTTAAAAATTGTTACAAACAAACGAACTCTTAGACGTACAAACGATAACCAACATATTTGTAATAAAATGGCGATTCTTTAGTCACGCACTGAGATATTTTTGTATATTCATACACTAAATCCTGTAACACACGAACAATCCACAGCCAGATACAGAAAATCCATCCACGCAAGAGTCATACATAGAACGAACCACCCATACCTTACCCAACTGGTAATGACGATCAGTATATCTTATATTGCAGAAATACACCAGACCTTGTTTTTGCAGACAAAAGAACACGGATGCGTTGATCACTCTTACCGTAAGTTGTTTTTCAAACTTTGAATATTTAATATTTTTCATGTTATGCAATGTATCTAATCACATCACGATTTGGCCGGATGCCTCTCATTACACTGAATAAATATTGCGACATTTCTAATTATATGATATCTGATAATGTAGCCTTTGAGCTAACTTAAATGATACTTATAGATACCTACATTTTGTACACTATACAAGTATGTATATTTTATACATTGTTGTGTATTTCGTTCGAAAACGATGTATCGCATTTGATAATGTACCTAAGTGACTAATAGGCAAGTTCCAACTCATCTGAATAAAATTATTATTATTTGTATTGTAAATACACAAATGTAATACATTTATAAATTTACAAAAATATTATACATAATTATAGGACATATCTGTGTAACCCGACTCCTAGGTCGGAAAGCACTCTTTTTTAAGTATTTGTTCGCCTGGTAGTCAGATACTAGATCTATAGACTCTGTGGAGCAAACAAATTCCCTGGTCATTTGTTTCTTCTGCCAGATTATCCAAAAACCTGACGGGAAATCACTGCTGCATGCAGTCCATTTGATTTACACAAACATATTATAAATATTATAAAGGAACATCGTACAACGAATTAATAATAACTTGCTAAAGCGTTGTGCAAAAACAAACTTTCTAAGTTACTCATGACAAATATCTACACACATTATTTGAAAGAAACCCATTTGCTTAAGGGTGTGTTCGTGACGCTGTTCTTCGCATTCCGGACAATGGTACACACTTACGAACAAACCGGAACACTGTTTGGAACATGTTCTCTCTGCGCACACCAAAGAGGTGGTGTAGCAAGAACAGTCATGTGATTGCAACAGCAAAAACGGCCGCTTGTGTAATAAAATAGAATATATTACTGTTATTTTCCAATTATGGGCTATTGCTGGCGAACAATAGGATTTAAATATATATACTTATGCATATTTCTTCCTCAAATATTACGGCTGCAACTACAATGTTGGTCATCTTAAAATTTTACTTCCTGTTCCGTTTTGTTCGTAAGTTGTTTTGAGTAGAACATTCGGCACATTGTCCAGGACAGTTCCGTTTTGTTCGTAATTTATTCGGAGTGCAACATTCCGCATACTGTTCAGAACAGACGTTACGAACACGTCCTAATATTACACTTGGTAGAAAACAAAATGAAACCAGCATATGGGTCGTGAGTACTAAGGTTCCGCTCGACTGCGTAGTAATTGTTATGTTTCTGTTTTCAGTTTGGACTAAGCTTGCTGGTATCAAAGGTTATACGACATCTCATGGTCACCATCGTGACTGTACTAAGGATTTGATCGTCAGGGGAACAAGTAAGATTCCATTATCATTTATAACGTTAACCATCTGCACCATACATCCGGAACTATTTCAATGTCAAGGTCACCATTACTAAAATGGAAAAATAATTCTGCTAAATAACTTTGGTTAGGAATGTGATATCATAATTAACTTTGCTATGTGGGTAGCTTGTGTGAAAACCTCGTTTAGATTTGTACGTGGGACAGGGGTCAATATCATCGTTACTAAAATTAGGGTACCAGCTTCAACTTAATAACTTCAATTAAGGTAGGAATGAAGTATCATCATGAAACTTGCTCTTTAATAGCCTAGGTGAAGACCACTCTGGGGATTGAAAGTAGGGCCGGTGCGATCATGGTCACTTTCACTGAAAAATTAAAGAAAACCAGTTACCTATCAAAAACCAAGTGAGGAACGAACATCATATTGTATCGGTAACTGATATGGAGATAGTGCTTGACCTGGTTATGGTGCAGGTCACTATTGCAAAACAGCATAGGCCTAATGTTTGTGCATGCCTATGTTTGGCTAACCTAAAAACCTGGTTTTCCGTGTCTTGTTATCTTAATAATACTTTATCAAGCAAAAGTTTAAATTGAGTGATAAATGTTACAAATACTGGGTCCATCAGTCCGATTTTATTGTCAAATTGAACATTAATTTTGTCCCTATTGTCTTCGAAAGTACTTAGGCTTATGTGTATTGGTTCATATTTCATTTTATATGTCTATGAGTAACCACAATACTCCCGTGTGTGTTTTAATTCACTGTTACATATTTCAGTGTATTATCCAAACATGACAACGGACCCATGTTTATGTATAAACAGTGAGTTATTTGCTTTACGTTTAATTGTACACAAAACATATCATTAAAAAGGTTTAGTGGTATTTTTAAGAACTTACTTAATGTTCTTAAAATTGTGATTAATTGTATATTTTAAAATTACTAGTGTAGTACAGCTTAATACATTCGAGGGACCTTCGGAAATGCCGGAGAGTCCCGAGCAGTTTCCATTGATGTTCTTGAGAAATGTTTCATGACATCATATGGCGTCATCAATTTGTGTACATATCTCACATATCGAGAAACATCAGCATATGAACAGGGAGAATTAATATGACCTAATTTTTGCGTCGATATTGAATAAGATCGCGATGGCTTACCTTGGAAAATCCACTAAATATGTGTCGATGAAGATATGTTTTAAGACTCTTATTTCAGATTTAATCCTATACATATTCCTTCACATTGAAACTGACATTGAATGGAATAAAATACAACTCTCATATGTGACTAATAATTCTAAAAGTAATTATCAAAAATGAATGTTATTGAAAACGTACATGCAATGGTTTATTCTCTCACAGGAGCCTCGGTAATATCAACAGCGGCACCAACTAAAACAATAACAGCACTAAAAACAACAACAGCACCATATATAACAACACCGGCACCAAAAACAACAACGACAGCACCAAATACAACAAAGACAGCACAAAATACAACAATGACAGCACCAAATACAACAACACCGGCACCAAAAGCAACACCAACAGCACCAACAACAACGACAGCACCAAACACAACAACGACAGCACCAAAAACAACAACGACAGCACCAAAAACAACAACGACAGCACCAAAAACAACAACGACAATACCAAAAACAACAACGGCGACGACGGTGGTGGTTCCAGTGCCAACAACCACGAAACATGCGGGTAAACTCAAATAATCATCTTTTAACCAGTTACTACCATGTCTTTATCTCATAAGTTGGATATAATAAAGCGCACCAAGATAGTAGACCATATTATGGCACCTAACTGGAAGATTGCTTTACTCTTTCCTCATCTTTTAATACTAGACATCAGGCAGATGCAAACTATTTTTACCTAGCAGGAGACCTACTAAACGACTATTGATATACCGGAAAAAAACCTCATACTGATCAAATCTTCAACATCACAGATTTCCGTTAGAGCTTTAATAAAACAAAGTCAAACCTCAAACATGATCCCAAAAGGTGGTTGATTAATGACGATACGTTATAATAATTAAACATGTTTACCATCGGTACGCTTATATTAATATCAATATTAACAGCTATTACAGTGAAGTTCCGCTAATAAGACCAGTCAAAAGGTGGTCTTAATAGCAAATCGGTCTTATAAGCGGACCTTTTTTGCTCTAAATTTAATACTTTGGGACCTTAAACTGGCAAAAATCTGCATGATTTCAAAATAATCAAAGTGGTGTTATTAGCGGAACTTTACTGTATATTCAACAATTTTCTTTTGCCAGATTTCCGTAAAACTATATTCACAAGTAACTACATGTATATCCAAACTTTTTTGCCTATGATTCGCTTGTGACTTCACAAGTGGTTATGTTTAAACATTATTACCTTCAGGTTACGCATGTCAATTTTCACACGTTATTATGGATATGGCGACGGCAGTCCATGTAAAGAGTTCATTGGCACAACCTTGTGCATTGACTGGCAATGACGAAGCGTTAGTTATATCAGAATGTAACCTGCCTGCGTCGTCTGTATGGACTCGAGGAGATAACGTACGTACGAACTATATCTTGTTACAGTTACCTCCCTTGTAGAAGTGAAGTATGTTGACAGACAAGATAAGAAAAAGAGTTTATTTAGGCCTAGACACAGCGTTTGTATATTCTCCCTCCAGAGCTTGTTGAAAATCATAGAACCAGGAGGACAAGGAATTTTAACTTGACATTTACACTTTTGTTTGAAAATAGAAGAAAACTTTCAGGGGGGCGTATCCCACCCACCTTTGACCCCACCCACCTTTTTCACCATGACAGTGTGCACATGCTATCGGAGCAGGGCAATGGAAGTTCACAGACAGTGCTCACATATCTTATTATGTGCAATTATATTCTCAATTATAGCTATATGTAACATTAAAAAAAACAACTTGGAATGATCTGAATGACTCAACAGAAACAGTAACTAGCCAACCTGTAAATGACGTCACAAGTGGTGTAAATGTAAATTTAGTATCAAATAATAGACTCCAAAAACATTTTAAATGCAACCGGAAGATGAATGTATTGTTGTACCTTATTATGTTGCAAGCGGTGATATAAAAACACAACCGACCCGTCAAAGTATCCCTGTAGTATGTGCAAAAAGAATGCTGCATGGAATGCACAAGCCATCCAGTTTGACGGATGTGACCTATGGTTTCACTATAAATGTGGTAATATTGGATCGAAAACTTTAAGCTAACTAGGTTAGAGTAGTGTTAGTAGGATTTGCAATAATTGTGGAATACCTAACTTCTCATTCATAACCTGTCTGGACTAAGATGAACTTTGTACCACCAATCCATTTGAGGAATTCTCAAGTGCAAAGAGTACTAGCCTATCCGAAACTAACCAAACATCTACACCACTAAGACAATCTCAAAATGGGAAATCACGACGATGTGCCGACCTCAATCTAACCAGTATCCCAAAACATGGAAGCGTGTCCTCCCAAGAACACAGCATTTTTCTAGATGCAGAATCTAGCATTCTGTCATCATCACATGAACATAGCATTTCAACAGACCCCGAATAGAGTCTACCATCTTCACATGTATCAAGTGATCACTCTACAAGATCTGCTTCACATATTAGTAATAACACATCTTATGATGCTATTAGCAGCAACCTTTTATTTTGTGCAATAAAATTTCAAAGTGTGGGTAATAAGAAAGCAGAACTGAGCAGTCTTATTACAAGTCTCGAACCTGATGGTATCCTTGCAAATGAAACCCATCTATACCCGTCTACACTGGAAGCTGAAATTTTACCATACAACATACCCAGCAAACTGAATTATAGAATCTTCAGGAAAGATCGAAAACAACTAATAGACAAGAAAGGAGAAGGTGTCATGGTCATGGTGAAACTGGGGTTGGACAGCGAAGAATGCCCAGAAATGGATGTTAATTGTGAGATAAAATGGGTCAAGATTACTACATCAAAGAACGATAACATACTTGTTGGCGCCTTTTATAGAGAACCAAAGTCATCTCTAGATATACCGGACCAACTTGACATTTCCTTGAGTTAAGAAACATTGGAAACAACAGTAAATACAAAACTGCAAGATATTCTTAGGCGGCGATTTCAACTAAGGTGACATAGACTGGGAAGGTGGTATCGTAATCCCCAGAGCCAACTAGGCAACACAGAACAGTAGACCTATTTGCAACTATGCACCCGAACCTAATATATAAACTTCACAGGTCCACCACTTGGCCTAAGTGACCATGATTTTTTATCCGTTATTACAGAATTGCGACCATCGAATAACAAGAAACAAGAACGCACAGTTTATGACTAGAAGAATGCAGACTGACAGAAACTAAGAGGCATTAATAGTAAATTAACAGACAACTTCCTATCAAGTGACTATTTGAGTTCTATTGTGAATGAAAACTGGTTAAAATTCAAAAACGAATTATATTCAAATATGAAGTCAGCTATCCCAATGAAGAAACTAAAGCAGAAACAGGACATACCAAGGCTAAGTAAAGAAACCTAACGTATGATAAAGAATGTATAGGCGTATGCGTCGTATCAACGATTTCAGATTGTCAAGAATTTAAGTCATTCTGTGGGAAAGTTAGGAACAAACTTCATGGAGACTACCATAAATAACCTACTAAACTCAGAAAAAGACTAGACATCAAAACAGTTTTGGAAATATGTAAAAACCAGAAAACAAGATAATGTGAATGCAGGAAATTTGTAAGCAAATGGAGTGATTGCTGATATTGCTGAATGTTAAATAAACAGTTTACCTCAGTGTTCACAAACAAAAATATGTCAAACATTCCAGATAAAGAGCTAACCCCTAAGACCTAAGAAATTATTATCAATTAAAACGGAGTAAAAAATGACTTGATCGACTAAATGAAAAGAAAGCTAGTGAACCTGATAAAATTCCAATCAAAGTCTTGAAGCAATGTGCCACCAAAATAACACCTTTCTTGACTGCAATGTTCCAGCAATCAATACAGGTGAAATTGCGTCAGACTGAAAGCAGGCAAATGTTGTATCAATCTTTAAAAAGGGAGACAGATCGAAGCCAGAATATTACAGACCAGTATCCTTAACTGCGGTCATATCGAAAATGCTAGAACACATACTCTGTAATAGTTTTTCATGTTATGGACCACCTTAACTCTCAAAATATGCTTCATGATAACCAACATGGATTCCGTGCCAAAAGATCCTGTGAATCTCAACTATTCATGACTACTGACGACATCGCGAAAGATCTGCACTCTGGCAAATAGATATATATGGCAATGTTAGACTTTTCTTAAGCCTTTGATAAGGTTCACACAAAAAGGTTATCTCGTAAAATAGAATACTATGGAATCCAAGGTAACACCCGAACATGGATCGACTCTTTTTTATAGGACAGGATACAGCAAGTCGTGGTTGACAACGTAACATTTGAGACTGCAGCAGTAACAGCTTGAGTCCCACAGGGTACGGTTCCGGGACCGGCACTGTTTTTGATATACATTAATGACATAGCTGACGAAATTACATCTACCATCCGATTATATGCTGATGACTGTGTTTTATACCGACCAATTAACAGTGTTTCTGACAGCAATGTATTACAAGAAGATCTTAATAAACTTGAGTACTGGAGTGAAAATGGCGAATGTAATTTCATGTCAAAAAGTGTGCAAGAATGCAATTGTCATCATCTTCGAAGAAACAGCCATATGCATACAAAATGAAAGGGGAAGTCCTGGAAATCGCCCAACATCACCCGTACTTGTGAGCAGAATTGAGCGACGCGTTGAAGTACAACATCCACATAAAACCATCAGCAGAAAAGCTTCGGGCTTTCTCGGTTTTCTAAAGCGAAATTTGAGATAATGTCCATCAAAAGTTAAAGAAAAGGCATATACCAGCTTAGTAAGACCGAAATTAGAATACGCATCACCAACTTGGAATCCCTATCAGAAGACACAAATGAAACAATTGGAACAAGCTCAACGAAATGCAGTCCGATGGGTAGTGAACAAACCGTATAATTGAACGAACTCAACAAGTCCTACTGAAATCTGCAATGGCAAGGTCTCCAACAACGCAGACTCTGGGCAGATGTCGCTCTAATGTACAAGGTTGTGAATAACCTCATTGCTGTCCATGTCAACTACCTACCAATGATGGCACCACTCAGAACCACCAGAGGGCGTCATTGCATGAAATTTATACCATATCAGACCAGAATCAACATTTACCAGTACATTTATACTACTATTTGCTAACGACTGTTGTGTGTTGGAATATGATCCCGGAACCCTGTATAATATCTGCAATTCTGGAGGAGTTTAAATCAAAATTCAGCGTGTACAATTCACAAAATACTAAACTCGATGGTACAGTGTAAATACTTGTTGGTCATTATGACCCTTTTTAATGGAGTAGAGTGAAAACCCTATAAAAGACTAAAGGACATACATTGTACATAAAAAATAACAACACTCTTCGCTCTACACCGGTTGTACAGTTTCCCTTGTCGTAGATGTCTACATAGAGGATTTTGACAAGTATCGTGATTGAAGTTGAAGTTGTTTATTTACAATTCAGTTAAAATTAACTTAGCTTTGTATATTTAAAAAAGATTCAAAACTTCCGACTTCCCGGGGATAGTGTACACGTCCGATACTTTTGTCCTCATACTGTAGTTTAATTCGGATGATTACTGGCACAATAACGATTAGGAACGTCTTTATTTTCTTAACTCTGCTAATTCGTTATTTTAATTGTTTTTATTCGTTTCTCATGCCCGAGTGAAGAGGAATCAGTTTACTTTGCGTACAGTTTCAGACAGTGTCACCCCTGGGTTGCTCCCATAGTTAGACGTTTAATGTGTTTATCAACTCTAAATGTTGGGTCTGTCTTCTCATTATTGTCAAAAACAGTAAAGAATGTCAGAAGTGACGTTTCTATTGGGTCTATGGTTGATATAAATTGATATGTCTTCTTTAAAAAATACTTTCAGATATTAGCTGATTGCCAGTCTGGTACATCGATCATACCCAAATACGTCCCTATAGCAACGTTCAACACAGACACATACGTTTCCACTGGTGGCCATTCCGCAATATTTCTGGGCTGCAGCTCAACCGGAGCTTTGGTAACATAATGATACTAAACATAGTAAAGCCTAAAACAAGCCGCATGCTGTATGTTATTGGCAATGTTTTACAAAATATATTCATTGTTAACTACACTATGTTTAGAAGAGGGAATGCTTTCCGAACCAGCCATCTAGGGAATGAATTGATCCTATATCCACTTGGTGGGCTGAATGGTTTAGTTAATTGGCTGCTAAGTTTGTGGACCATTAAATAGAATTCCGGAAAAGGAAAGACGTATGTTCATACAACTTGATCCAGCATAAAGTATCAAACCATTCGTCCTCTACCTATATACTCTATTTTAATTGAACAAGTGGATAATGCGAATGTTATCATAACAAAAACCTCCGTAAACAATGGAAGCATACTAACATAGAATGTTAAAATGCAAGTTAACCATTAGCTATCTTACGTCTTGAACAATTTACAGCCATAATTCACCTACATACATTCACATGAAATGTATATTTTTATTACAGGCTGCGGTTCAGTATTGTGGAAATACACCCGAGGTTATTGAACTGTCTTTAGGACCGAATGCTGGCGACTATTATACTGTAGTATAAGTATATAGGTTTCTGACGTCAGAAATAAAAGATGTATTAGGTTAAGTTGATGAAGTGTTGTGTTTAATTTCGCTATACATATCCATGCATTTCTTCAAGCAGTAAACAACGAACCTTTAAGAAAATCAGGTTCTATTGAAACCTATATTACTGGCAAAACCAATTTAATAGCTGATAACCTGTCCAGCAAAGGTACATGGACATAACGGAACTACCTAAGTAAAACGAGTCTAACCATCAACGGATTTCGCAAAGCTTACTCATGTTTGTACTGTAGTTACCATTTATTCCAGTACAAGTTCCTTTTGCCATACATATTAAGCATTCTGAAATATTAATGATTAAATATGTATAAAGAAACGTTCGAAAGTATCCATTAGGTATATTTCGAACAAGTTACCTGTAATCGGTCCAAAAGGTTAAGAGTATTCTTATATTAGCTATTGAGAAACTAAACCACTTTTTTAACGAATCAATATGGCTCAAATGAATTTGATAATGGACCACCCAAGTAACATTACATTTAAATAACTTTGAAATCAGACAAATGGTTTTGGAGAAGAAGATGTGCAAAGCCATATATAATGACTAATTGAGGGAAAGTAAAACTATCTCACTTGGAGTTCTATCTTGAGAGATTTTGTTTCTTGTAATAAACTTGATGTTACTCTGCCGCTGTATGTTTTCCGCCGAATTGAAGGATTGATGTTTTCAAGCTTAAAAAAGCTTTTACTCGGTGGCAATTAGTTTATAACATAAAAACCGTGATATTCCATGTGAGAACAAATGACGGAACAATGTTCTCAAACACGTGTGATAACAAATGCATGACGTCATCAGTTTTTCGGCGCGAAAACGTAACGTCGCCGGCTTAAATACGTTCTTATTGACGTTGTATTGACTTGGTAACTATGGTAATGTGATAAAAAGAATCCGTCATTCGTTGTCTTTGAGATCAACATTTCTCAAAGGCTCGCTTAATAACCTGTGTTTTCTAGACTCGTTTAAGAAATGTTGATCTCCAAAGACAACTAATGACGGATCCTATATATCAATTACTTAAAGCAAATCAAAATTTCAAGCTGACATCAAAATAGGCAGTTTGTGTGGTTGATTTACTTTTTTCAGTGTTGTTATCAAATCAACTGATTACTTGTGTGCCTTGTTGGAGTAACATTGATACTAGCACCCTTGTTGGGGTTGTACGTTAGGCGATGAAGCTGTTCAGTATAATTCGAATCAAACTATAGGCGCAAACTACTAATACTGCCATAAAGTGTGTTGGTTGTATACCGGAATAGGTTAATCGTTTGGTGCAGCTGACGTCAGACGTAAAGGTATACAAATCTAAAAATATAGATAACATTTTGGAGACAGTACAATAAAAGAGGTTTAATTTGCTTTATTTATGAATGTATCCTTAAAACACATAACATCATTTCCACTACAAAATCGAATAATACTCATACATATTTGGCGTCGATGAGACATCAACAATTACAGGTGGATTACCACAGTACTGTACTACAGCCTGAAAATATATACCGAGGTTGAAAAGTAATATACCGGCTTTATATAGCGCCTTTTTCATGCGAGAGAGAGAGACAGAGAGAGAGAGAGAGGGGCATGTCTGGCGCTGCAGAAGTTCGCCTGGCTCTTATTTCGAATAGACAGTCTGGTTCCTTGATGTGCCCGGTGTTTAGTGCCCTGTGTTTAGCACCGATACAAATGTAGTGTAGAAAACTCAGCACCTATGATCATTTGTGCTTATCTGTCGTCCAGTCAAATTTGTTATTTCAACCAGTCAAATTATTACCGTACAGTAACGTAAACACACGAGGATTAAAAAATGTCCTGTCAAAGTTGTCCACAATATCACAATACCATAATATAGAATAATACAATATACAATGTTTGAATTACCATAACACATTCATGAACAGGACCTGGAAACAAAACCTACTACACACATTTACACGGCCTAGAACAATACTTTAACACTGTCTAGCATAATGCAACACACGATGCAATACGTTTACAATACAATTAACACATGTTGTTACCAACTCGATAATCACCAACTACAATGCATAAAATCAATCAACAAGCGTCAACAGAGGCCGCCATGCCTCAGATATTTATGTGAGAATAATTTAAGGTTTAAAGAAGGTGCCAAGCCTCTGGAAGAGGCAACAAGACGACTCCAATTGATTCAACGATGACCGAGTAGGTAATGTTTTTTTATCATTATCGGAGTATCCCCGTGCATTATAGTCAGTGTTGTATCCACATTTAATCCATAACTGGGCCCGATCTCCTCAAGCATCTCAAGTAGAAATCGAATCTCAAATGAAGATTTATCTCAAATCAAGAGTCTGAATGTAAGATATATTTAAAGTTCGAGCTCTTTAAATTTTACTGTAATAAACTAAGAATAAGGTTTTCTGCGAATTTTGAGTCCAATCTCCATTAGAGTAAGAAATTAGCTTTGTATGCTGCGTACATAGCTCAAATAAAACTTTATATGAATCTTCAACACCCTGTATATAGTATAATGCATCTAAAACGGTGACTTACATCGAATCCATTCGCTGTGCACTTCAAAAAGATAGCAGAATGGGCACCAGTGGAAACAAACGCTTCACCTGAGAATGTTGCTATGGGAGCAAAGGGAGGGATGCTCGGTGAACTTGATTTGCAATCGGCGAATACCTGTAATATTTAGAAATATGTTTGTATTTTTATTTATTATCCAACCGCCTTGTGGTTGAGTATCTGCTTAGTTTGCGATAGACCGCGAATAATAACCCAAATCATGACTATTACTTCTGAGCCAATGAAAACGCCGATTTTGGCGGTTAAATGATTAATCATTAACATTTGGCTCTTGACAGACGTGACGTCATGTGTTGGCGATAATTTCTATCGACCAATCAAAATGCAGGATGTTGTATCCTGAGCCAGTTACAACATATTAACATATCTAAATGACTTAATTACTAAAATGGACTCGCTTCGCTTTTTACTTATTATGTTCTAACTGTAACAATTTGTTTGATAGATTTAACGTGTTTTCTATTGGGATTTCACACGATCCATTGGCAATACATGTATAATTCGAATATAATATAGTATTTACATTGCACATACTCTTTGAATAATTTAATGTTTTAAAAAATAGGATTACTATCAGTATCTAAAGTTTCACTCATTTTTATCATATGCAACATTTAAAAAGGTCTTGCATAACATATAACAATCATCTTTTCACGGGTAAGAAAAGTTGTACAGTCAGGTCTCGATATAACGACACCCGATATTACAAATATCGACTTACAAATTCATTATACTGACATCATATTTTGGGGACAAAAGTATTAAAACGCTCTTTGTTTCAATTCAGTATTCTGTTATATTCGTTACAACGACATTTTTCTTGGGAAACAAACAGCATCGTTGAATCGAGACCTGACTGTATATGGTAACCTACATTGGTTCCTCTTCGCCAAGTTGAAGGCTGTGGGACATTACACTCATTTAGCACCAACGATTCATCATTTCCAGTTTGTTGACAAGGGGTTGCCATGGCATTGTGGTGACTCACAGTTGACGCAATGTCGGTCATAATTTGACTGGCACCACAGGAAGGAGCTGTATAAAACGATTAATGAAAAATATTATCACATGACACTTTACGAGATGTCCCTGAAAATCGTGACTGATATAGGAAAGACAAAACCTAGCGCGAAGTCTAACATACACAACTCAACCTCACTAGAGTAAAATGCGAAACGTAATTTGGATGACCAATACTAGTATGACACATTCGTACACAAACGACAGAACCAGGTTTGAATTATGTCTATCTGACTAAAATCGGACTCTTATTACGCATCATTATTTTACGCTGTATAAAGGCCTAACAGACAGAGGAAATGGAAAAAATATTAGGACCTGGCTTTAACGAGATTGATATTTTGTCGGTATATATGGTGGAAATTACCTTGTGGTGTAGACGCTGTTGACGGAACCTTAGGTTGTGATGTTGCTGTTGCAATAGGTAGTGTAGTGGTTTGCGCTGTAGTAGGGGATGTAGTAGGGGCTGTAGTAGTAGTAGTAGGGGCTGCTGTTGTTGTTGTTGTTGTTGTAGGGACTGCAGTGGTTGGCTTCTGCGTCGCAGGTGCTGGGGTAGCCACTGTAGTATTTGGATGATAAAATATGTTTAAACTAAAGTGATAACTACTAAAACCCTCAATAAAGATATATATTCAATACAAGTCAGAAAATGTCCTGAAAGATTACCAATATACTAAAACTGGCTTTTAATGTCAGTTATATTGTACGTAGTTCAAAATATACAAATTCCCTGATACAAATAATCTATAAGCTAACAAAAGTTCAGTAAAAGTAAAACAAATACAATATGTAATCATACAACAGTGAACAGTCACTCTCACAACGTACCGTCCAGTAAGGATAATGTTAGAGTTCCATTTTATTCTATGTGTAAACACTTGTGAGATTACAATCATTGACTGAACAGGTAAAGTATTTTTATTTAGCTTTGGCATTATCGGTCTCTGAATAAGCCTTTATAATAGGTTTTACACCGTAATAGTGGACACGACAACTGTGGCACTCAATTGTTGTCCTAACTTGACAGTTTGTCACATTTTTCACAAATCGCCTGTAAACGTACATACCATTGTTGCAAACACATGGATCGTAAGCAGCGCTAGGATACCTTCCTGAAGACGTTTAATATACAATGTTATTAAATAGCTACGGAATGTAAACTCACCAGTGAGACTTTTCACAAAGTCCTAAGACACATGCGGCTTTTTAAGTCATTAATCGAGAATTAATTATTTCTTCTTCTTTGCCGTCTTATGAAGTGTCATGTATGGTTTCGAATACAAAAATGACGGGTAAGCATTTAGTCACATATACATGTATTACTAGTATTTAAGAAACACAAATAAACAGTTATGTCTTTAATTTATCACATTGTCATTTCTATTTAAAGAGCCCAGCCACTTTGGCTAATAAGGCTCATCATTTCCGAATGCCTTTACCACAACAAAACTTCGATACACAAGGACGTTTATTTTTAGTTGATATAAGTAAAATATAGCCATAAAGCAAAATTTCCATACATCAACCCCATATTAAAATGGCTAACTGCTCTAATATCGACTGCTTCTTATCTTACATGAAACAAATTTTAAATGTAAACGTTTTTTATTGGTTGAAATTGACAGCAAAGTATTACAAACGTGTTTAATTCAACCACTCGTATCAATACATACATTTTTAAATAAATGTCTACTTAAATGTTGCAATTAGATTAATACAGTCGCATAATACGACTCATAAACCTGCCCTAATATAAAACAAGTTTTAAAAAAATTAACAAACAAGGTAAAAAACTCGTTGCTATGGTTACCTGCTGCTCCTTGAATAAGAACATCCTGACAATATTCGACATGATGGGGGTCAGAGAAATCTTGAACCTGAGAAAGTCTTTGCCACACTGAAATGATATAAGATACGTTTGAAAACAGTACAATTGACGTTTGGCGTATAGTGCATTGCACGGACAGTCATTTACATGTTGACATCACAGCTAACTGTATCATTGATAAAAGGTAAAACAAACATATTTAAAAAAAAGAGGGTTCATCTTTAATTTGATAAAAAATCCTCCATAAATATGAAAACAAATCCCTAGGGCCGTGAAATCACTACCCTTTTCTTGTTTTAAATTGCATAGTAGTTTTTATTGTATGCACCTTAGTGATTGACTGCATACCGTCATATACATTTCTCCGCATAACTTTTTAACGAGTTGGTAAATTTCGATGTTATTTTGCATGGATGCAGTTCTAACAATGTTGTGTATGAATGTAATTACTCGATGAAGATATCGAAAGCCAATTCTTGTTTTTGATACCATGAAAATCTGACCACGTTAGTACAAATGCACCTTCCTAAGATGACATAAACTTTATAAAAAAACTTAATCAATAATACAGTTACCTGTGGTTGACATGGTTCTAAGTTATATTTATAGTTTTTGCAGGATGAGGTGTGGGTCACATGACTCAATATTTTGCGTTTTGGACACTAGGTTTTGATTGAAATAGGTAAAGTAAGGTTAAGCCACCAGGTCATCAACTATATCAGGCAAAAAAGAAACGTATACATACAAACTAGTGCAATATCATTATTGTCAAGATTCCAGAGGGGGTAACCTAACTTTAGAGCATGCACAAAATGGTTTGGTACTAAAATGTTCAGGAGGATGTTCTCTCTCGGAATCCGTTGTATGACACTTTGTCACCCTTGAGCATTTTCCAAGATGGCCGCCAAGATGGCCGTCATCAATTGTCATCCATACACACGTTTATGTTTCAGCGAAGAAGTTATAATTGCTTTTTTTAAAAATCAATAACTTGGCAACCTATCTGCAAAATGAAGCATTTTGAGTACTTTAGTTGAGTCCCAAGGGTGTAAAACACCATGAAATGGAAGAAAACGAAATAAAGTCTCCAGTTGGTTTGTAAACAAACTAACGAAATGTAAATAATAAATGCATAATTTAAAGTCTAAGGGGTGCAACTCTTGCAAAAATAGAATTTTGTCATCCATGCATTTACTAAATGTGATTTTTGGCATACTATTTCGACCGATAGAGCTGACATTATGTCGTCAATTATAGGTCATTTGTGAAAAGTATCCTAATTCTTTGTATTAAGTCTATTAACTGGATGATCGGGAAAAAGTTTTGAGTGAGATAACTTTAAGGCTACAAGTTTGTATCCATATTAATCATTTGATGGTGTGTATCAAATGGACATACTACACTGTCCACCTTGCGTTTTTTAAGATTATTAATGCCGATGTGCACCTATTCTTCGTATAAAGTTCGGGAACAAGTGTCGGTGCATATAATGGAGACAGAAATAAAGCAAAACACAGATAAATATAAAGTTCAATTTAGATTCAGAAAGAATGAATTTTATTCACTCTATCGCTATGCAGAATAACTTCCCATTGACTGTTAAATTAACAGTATTTTTCGGTAAATCTGAAACATTAATATCAAGCCTTTTTGAAACTTCACGACTACTATATTGCGGACTGGTAAATCGTCTGATTTTGTGTTTTTCGAATTTGTCAATTGATTGACTATTCAAATTGACTTTACATAAAATAATAATTGCATCGTACATTTTTATACAATCAATTCCTCTTACGTATTTCGTAATATCCATTTCATGGTTCAATGCACCATTGTAGCGAATTTAGATGGAAAGAACATCGAGTTACAATCAATGGGTAGCCAATAACACGCACACAAAATTTCGTTGAGAAATATTAATAAATAAAAAAGTTATCTTGATTTTTATTAGTGATGCGTTTTCAAAGCCGCTCAGTGTATAATAAGTAATTTTCTATTACATTTTGTTAGAAAAGTGATAGAAGTTTTGGCAAGTATAATTTTATTATTATAAGGCTAATATACAGGTAAAAAACCACCAAATGCCTACGCGGATTAAAATCAGGTACACTCAAGCAGTCATGTAAAAAACTTTGATTTGGCTGAAAATGTCTTGACAAATCAGCATTAGAATCATGTTATTGGGTTTAAATGCTTTGTACACTTGTATGTGATGTAGGGAAACTGTTTCATTTAGAAAAGTTTGATATTCTGGCTTAGATATGAAAGTGAAAGTAGGGTTGTGGCTAACGGACTTCGAATCAGTCCGCGCGTGTGAAAAAATATGTTCACAGCGTTTGACGAACCAAATGTTTTTCTTATATGATACGGACCCTCTGATTGTTTTTCATTTTCTTGAGACCATATGCTTTTTCTATTGATTGGTGGATTTTGAGAGGTCTCCATAGATAAAAGTTTGACATTTTTTTGGGTCAGCCATTTGTCACTTTACATTGAGTTAAAGAACAAATTTATTTGGTGGTTTGTTACCTACATTGCATGTGTATTGTTTATGAAGATAGATACACGAGTATTTGGGATATCATTATTATAATCGAGTCAACTTCCGGTTATCGCATACACGTTCAATGGTATAGTTTCCCAATAACTGATACAGTAACCGGAAATCAAAATGCTTTTGCTCGCAATAAGGCATACAAGTTGAAAATACAGTCATACAGTGATTAGGTTTATACTATGTGTTATAGGTATGAGTTAAACAAAAGCAAAACTACTAGTGTTAGATACATACCATATGAGTGATCTCGGCAGGAATATTCTTTTGCGTGCTCAAATAATGTAGTGTAAAGTTCTGTGAAAAAAGACACACTGATGTAAGAAATGATGTTGAAATTAACTAGCTTATGATAAGAAATAATGGATATGCATAAATTCTATGTAGCTGTGTTGCGTTAAGTAATAAAATATAGACACAAGTTCTGGATGTGTAGTACATAAATCAAGAGTGCTTAACACGAGTAATTTATGTTTCAACGCACAATCGAAAACAACAAGTCAATACACACAAAGGGTGCGAATCCCACGCGTTATGTTTAAAAACATTATATAATGAAAATGTCTAGTTACACGTAGGACTGATTTTCTTCTTTACGAACTGTTTTAAATGTAATTTATCCCTTTTTTAAACTGTGTTGTACGCATTATACTCTTCGTTATTTGAGGAAATAAAGATATAGTATCGGTTCAAGTACCGTAGACCTTTTGGAAGCATAGGCTTATGGTTTCAAATTATCTCAGTATACCCTATATATAGAGAAGGTTGGGCAAGGGCCATTATTAGCCGCAATGGATATGACATTACGAAAGCTTGTACAGTTCTTACATCAAACACGGATGCAAGTTCCTGTGACGTCATATCCGTTAAGGCTTAACATGGCCACTTCCCAACATTCTCTCTATATAAATGGTGCACTCAGATAATAATTGTGAAACTATAGTATACACATAGATAATTAGAAACCATGTTTGGAAGAGGATGAAATGAGACATAGATCTACATAGGCTTAGAAACAATCAGGTAGAACCACTTACGTTAATTAAATTTAATTAACGTGCGTGGTAGAACGTACTAGTTATCTAGCCTATAGTCATCGATAATCAGTTCAGGGACAATGGAACCTTTTACATTATATTTCTTTTCTGTATTTTGAGTTACTTTTGCTTGGCCATACCGAAACATAGAACTACTGCGAGAGTTAGGTTTAATATTCAAAAGATGAATTATTTTATGGTGCATTACCTCGGTAGCTTCCTTCGTGATTGTCTTTACACTCTGAAAATGTAATTTACATCGTCATTTTCAACTATCAATAACACAAGAAATGTTCAGAGCATTCTTGATGCCCCATGACGTCACAATAATCTAAAGCGTTCTAACATTTTATGACGTCACAAACTGTCTTAACAATTACATTTCATGACGTAACAATTTAGATCTAGCCTATGGCGAAAACAACAACTGGACATTACACATCACAAGGACTATCTACAACATATATATATATATATATATTTATATATATATAGTGTACATGCAATTTTGAAATATACGAAGCAGCCTTATGCTGGCAACGAAATTGCAGAATGACACATACAAAACGAACAAAGCTCAACAAAAAGACACAATGGCGAAATACTTTTGTAATTTTGTAATTTTACTATAAAGTGGACAATACCTACATAGAGAGGGTTGACTAAAGGGCTTCCACCTAAGTACGGACAGCGACAAATGTCACTCGGGGCTTAAACGTTTTACAGTGCACCAAACCTCACACTAACCCAAAAGACAACCTTATAGAACATTACAGAGTAAATAAAAGTTTCCCGCCATGTAATGCCCTCTTACAAAAAGGCAGCAGTGACAGGTAATAAAAGAATGTAAAACATAAAACATTATATGAATAGCGTCCATCGAGTAGCACAGAAAGTACTAAATGACCTATCAGAAGTCAGAGCAACAAGAGAGCAAAATATTTAAGGGTACGACAAGACAATGTTACAGACAGGCATCAATGTCAGCCGTCCAAAAAGGCTTGAGGTTAGGCATATCATAGAGTCTGTATATTGTCCGGTCATCGCACAATGAAAAAGGAAGCATAATGGCGACCTGTAAATGGACCCACTTCTAAGCATGCAGTCCTTTGCAAAATTAAAGGGTTATATCCTCTACTCAGGAAACGTTATATAATCTTGATAAACACATCATGAAAGTAGCTATGACCTAAAAATTTACGAAATTTATAAAGCACATCACCATAAAATTCAGGCTGAGACAGACCTTGTCGCAGAAGTGTCTTTAAATTAATACCATATTTAGAAATGAGATCTAAATTACGCCTATAAAATTTTGCAAAAGTTGTACGAAGTTTATGGAAGCGATAGCCTTGTTGCAGTAACTTATTAGTAATACAAAGATTTCGAGTATTAAAGTCTTCCACTCGAGAACAAGCTCTAGCAAAACGGATTAATTGAGAAGCGTAAACACCATAAGAAGTTGACCGTGGAACATCTCCATCCAAATGTGGATAATTTACAGTATCGAAGTTAACATCATCTCTTTTGTCGTAAATTGTACTAACAATTTGACCTGCTTCAATTACAAGATCGAGATCTAGGAATGATGCGCGTGTATCAGATGATTAAGCTTTATTTAATGTTAATTCGGCTGGGTAAATTTCTACGATCTTATTGGAAAAGTAAGAATTATCAATATTTAAAATGTCATCAAGGTATCGGGAAGTATTATTAAACGCTGTAAGTTTCACCAGATTGGAGTTCGGGAGACAATTTTAGTATGAAATCGCGTTCGTAATAGTATAAAAACAGATCTGCGACAAGAGGTGCACAATTAGTTCCCAGTGGAATACCGATAATTTGTCTATAAATAGTAGTGCCTAGTCTAACAAAAATATAATCAAGGAGAAATATAAGGGCTTCACAAACATCGCTGCAGGTCCACATAGTATATTTATCCAATATGTTGTTAGTAAAAAATACTTTAGAATAACTACACGCAAGACATGTAGTCTTCTCTCCACCAAATGTTTTCTCGACCAGCGCTATTAACTTGTTTTTGATACGAGCGTGCGGCAGCGTAGTATATATTGTTGAAAAATCATAAGTACCAAGAGAAGAAACATCTTGTTTCCTTTGAATTTTATCAAGATTAATACCAGACTTTTTAATAGACCAAAATAGATTAATACCCGAATTTTCATAAGTCTTTTCACAATATCGCTGGACATGAACTTTTATAGCTGTTAAACATGAAGTTAGTAACTTAGACATATTAAAACGAGCTTTGTAAGGGGTCTTATGCCTTTTTGGAATCCAATACAAAGTTTGTGTTGGCCTTCGCATATACTAGTTTTAAGTACTTCGCAGCTAGTTGTATGGAGATTCACAATTTCGCTCTCAGAAAATAGTGTTGGTGTAAAAGCATTAGTAGAGGAAAGTGCATTAGATAATGCGTTAATATAATGTATTCGTCAAATGATAATGATATTATTAGAAGCTTTATCAGCAGGAACCCAAACGAAATTGTTATGGAAAGTTTGTATGTCTTATTTCAACTGGCGAAAAGACGATCTAGACTTAGGGGGTAAAAGTGTAGGATTAGACTGGTTACCGTAGAACTGTATGCGTTTTTAGCTCACCTGTCACAAAGTGACAGAGTGAGCTTTTGTGATCACACTTCGTCCGTCGTCCGTCCGTCTGTCCGTCCGTCAACAATTGGGTTGTGTCCTCTCTAGAGGTCACAATTTTGGCCTAATCTTTATGAAACTTGGTCACAATGATCATCTCAACAAAATCTAGGTCAAGTTCGATATTGGGTCATCTGAGGTCAAAAACTAGCTCACTAGGTCAAATTATAGAAAAACCTTGTTTTAAACCTTTCAACATGTAGTCTTCATGGTCACATAACTCTCTGCTGTAACTCTCTACTGTCTATACATACAAGTAAACTTTCATCAACCAATGAAAATGTGTATCAGGGTTCACAGCAGTTTTGTAAAGGTCAAATATCAAAATATTCTAGTATATTAAGCAGGGTGTGAATTGTAATGGTTAAGTGGAAATCAAAGCGCTGTAGGGAGCGTAGACATTTTCCTGAGGGTCGTGGGTTCAAACCCCACTGGAACCATAATTTTAATTTTTTTATTTTTATTTTTTTTTAAGTGTTTAGGTATTGTTTTGTCTTTATAGCATGTATTTGTACATTTTCCTGATGGTCGTGGGTTCAACCCCCACTGGAACCATAATTTTTTTTTTTTTTTTTTTTTTTTTTGAGTGTTTAGGTATTGTTTTGTCTTTATAGCATGTATTTGTACATTTTCCTGATGGTCGTGGGTTCAACCCCCACTGGAACCATAATTTTTATTTTTATTTTTTTTGAGTGTTTAGGTATTGTTTTGTCTGTAAAGCATTTATTTGTACATTTTCCTGATGGTCGTGGGTTCAACACCCACTGGAACCATAATTTTTTTTTTTTTTTTTTTTTTAAATGTTTAGGTATTGTTTTGTCTTTATAACATGTATTTGTACATTTTCCTGATGGTCGTGGGTTCAACCCCCACTGGAACCATAATTTTTTTATTTTATTTATTTATTTATTTTAAAGGTTTAGGTATTGTTTTGTCTTGATAACATGTATTTGTACATTTTCTTGATGGTCGTGAGTTCAACCCCCACTAGAACCATAATTTTTTTTTTTTTTTTTTTTAAATGTTTATGTATTGTTTTGTCTTTATAACATGTATTTGTACATTTTCCTGATGGTCGTGGGTTCAACCCCCACTGGAACCATAATTTTTTTTTTTTTTTTTTTTTAAAGGTTTAGGTATTGTTTTGTCTTTATAACATGTATTTGTACATTTTCTTGATGGTCGTGGGTTCAACCCCCACTGGAACCATTTTTTTTTTTTTTTTTTTTTTTTTTTATTGTTTATGTATTGTTTTGTCTTTATAACATGTATTTGTACATTTTCCTGATGGTCGTGGGTTCAACTCCCACTGGAACCATAATTTTTTTTTTTTTTTTTTTTTTTTTAAAGGTTTAGGTATTGTTTTGTCTTTATAACATGTATTAGTACATTTTCTTGATGGTCGTGGGTTCAACCCCCACTGGAACCATAATTTTTTTTTTTTTTTTTTTTAGTGTTTAGGTATTGTTTTGTCTTTATAGCAGGTATTTGTACATTTTCCTGATGGTCGTGGGTTCAACCCCCACTGGAACCATAATTTTTATTTTTTTATTTTTATTTTTTTAAGTGTTTAGGTATTGTTCTGTCTTTATAGCATGTATTTGTACAGTTATATGGAGGAAATATTTTGTTTAAATTATAGGTCAGATCATAGAAAAACCCTGTGTAGCCACCAGAGGTTACAATTTCGACTTAATCTTTATGAAATTTGGTCCTAATAATCATCTCAACACAATCTAGGTTAAGTTTGATATTAATTAAGTCATCTGGGGTCAAACGCTAGGTCACATGGTCAAATCATACAAAAGCTTGCAATAGAGGCTGAATTTCATTATATTTTATTCAGAAAATGTGTAGGATCACCATAGGGGTGTGCATGCACTAGTACGACAGGTGAGCGACCTAGGGCCCTTTGGGCCCTCTTGTTCCATTATATCTAAAAATGCTCGTTTCTAAGATGATAATGAGCTAGAGTCCGCTTTCTCTCTGCGGCTCCACTTTAAATAAAACTCTTCGATAGAATTGGCTATTACTGCCCTACAACGGTTGAAATCAATTTTTGAGGGACATCTATATTTAGACCCTTTAGAAAACAACTTACGAATGTTTTTATTCAAAATATTGAAGTCCCCAGTGATGATGTGACCGACTGGAGCATAACATAATTTGGAAGATATACAATCACAACTAGTAGGAGTGTTGTTTACTATATCAAGGTCTGATACATTTTATTATAGTTGAAAATAACACTTCTGGTTGGTTTTTTGTATTTGTAACAAATAATAGGATATTCAGAGCTTTTTAAATATTTGGGAATAGAATCAATAACACTATGATCTCTAAATAATTATGCTTTGAACATCCACAAAATATTTCTTTATTAACATACAAGAGTTTCAAGAAATGTCGTTTAAGATCAGCTTCTTTTTCTATATGAGGTCTTAAAACATGTTGCGTATAACTTTGGATCAATGAGGCAGTATTATATAAAGGATTAAATAAAGCTTGAAACAATAAAGAAATGATTTTTCTGTAAAGAATAGAATGAAATTTTCAATGAATACCACTTACTTGTATGATCAATATGAAAGTCATGTACGTGACCAACTGAGTAGCAGCTACACTTGGGAGAAGTCGTTTTATATTTTTCTGAAATACAGAGCAAACTATTAATGTTTTGTTACATAATAATGCAACAAATGGATATATAAAAATATTTTCAGTTAGATTTTCGTTTAATAGATCACTGTATAACCACATCATTTACATTCAGACACTGTATTTGCAAATGTATCAACTAAAGAAAATTCGTATCATTACCTTCGAAAAGGTGAACTACGTAGTCTCTGCATTGTATGTGTGTAACATGAGCAAGTAAATGCCAAACTGAAATGAAAACATGTTATAAATATATAAATGCAATGACGGTAATCTACTTGAGTGCATTCTTGCCATTGGCCAATTGGGGAATTGTGTTCAGAAACATCCAATCAGACGCATTCAATCTAGAGCGTTAAGAACCAATCGCAAAATGCGGTTTTCGAGTGTATTTTTAAACTGTGCTAAGTCGGAAGGTTGCATGTTTTAAAGTATATAAACCCAACAAATCCAAACGCTTTAAGTAGGCATGCATGTCTTCAGTTTTAGCTTTCATATCTCTATATGTCTAAGTTAGTGTGCAATTTTAATATATATTTATTTATCAGTTATTATAGTATGGGCATATTATGTAACGCTTTTAAATTTCTCATTGACTTGTACACGATGACCTGTATAATCCGACTAAAATACTTAGTGTAATAGGGTATTTACATAACAGTGCTTTTGAAAATAGACATACTGTATAGCGGGTAAATTTCACGGGGTCCATTATTCGCGTTTTTTGCGTGTTCTGGATCCCTTTGAATTCACGGTGTCCTGATTTCGCGCAAACGACATCGACCGCGAATTAAAAACCTTGTTGGTAAATATGAAATCTTACGTAAGTTACACCTTGGAAAATAAAAGAAAAAAGTAAATTGATTGCTGAACACGGCAATTTATGTGTTTTTACTTTTTATTCAGTTTTCAGATACATATAGATACATCAAAAAAACAATACAATGCACACAACAACAACAACAATTAACACAAGATAAGTTATATTTGTTTGATTGAATTGTCATGTGGTTATTAGTATGTGTACTGAATTGTTTCTTAAAGAGGGTGGTTTGATATTTGATCAGAGGAGAAAAAGAAGAAAGGAAAAAAAGGAAAAAACGATAAGGGGGGGGGGGGGGGGATAGAAGAAAAAAAGGAGTTTGAAGGAAAGATAAAGATCTTGTGAAAAAGATCTTGTGAGCCTTTAAATCAATTTAAGAAAAAAAAAATTATTTTTTCATTTTTGTTTTGTGTAAGTGTTGCGTTATCACGCTAGGCATTAAATCTGTTCCATTTTGTTTCGAATATTTCTAGTTTGTCTTTGTGTATTGCAATGATTTTTTCGATGGATATATGTCTTGCGAGGTAATGTTTGAATGGTTCTATGTTAGGAATTGTTTTATTGTATTTAGAAGAGCTGATGTAGTATTTTGCTAATATTAAAATAAAGTTGGTTATGTTTTTTATTTTGCTGTCTTTTTCGTTTTCCATTCCTAGTGTTATTGTTCTGTAGTTCATTAAGTTAACATTAATGTTTTTACTATTCAAATAGTCCTGTATGTTAAGCTAAAAATGTTGGATTGATTGGCATTCCCAAAAGAGATGTCTTTGTGTTTCTGTGTGCATCAAACAGAAGTCACACAATCTGGAACTTGTTATTTTGCATTTATAAAGATAATCGTTATTTGGTGTTAATTTCATTAAGAATTTATATTGATATTCTCTTAGTTTGGTATCTATGGTGCAGTTTAATGGTGTTGTAAGTATATTTTTCCATAAGATCGTTTTTTCAGGAAATTCATCTTCCCATTTTTTGAGTGCTTTGGCATTAATCTTTTTTGTTTTAATTTGTTTTTCATACAATATTTTATTTCCAGTTTTACTAAGTTTTATTTTGTCTAATAGGTATTCTGGTTGTACAGCTGGTATGTTTTCCTCGTCTGTTAATTGTTTTCTCAAAGTTTTGTTTATAGACTTAATCAGTGACAAGTAATTGAGGAAATCGCCATTTTCAATGCCGTATTTGTTTTGTATTTGTTCGAAGGTTAGGAAATCCTTTATTTGAAAGTCGTATATTTGATCTATGTATATGATGTCTTTCTCTATCCATTTTTTGTATAAAAATAGGTTACCGTTTGTATGTTTTATATTCGAGTTATTCCATATGATTTCTTTGGGGAGGTAATCCATAGACTGTTTATAGTTAATTGAGCTCCAGGATGAAATAATGTTTTTTAGAAATGTGTAGTTGAAGTTAAGTTTGCTTACGTCTGTTTTACTAATGTTACATTTAAATATATTATACCCGTATTTGGAGAGCTCGTTGTTATAGATTATATTCCATTTGGCTTCTGTTTTGATGTCAATTCTTTTAACCCAGCTTGCTTTCACCGAATTTAAGAAAGCATCAATATCTAGCATTTTTAGTCCTCCATTTTCGTATGTTTGATAAATCATATTTCGAGATATTTTGTCAGGTTTGGAATCCCACAAGAAGTCGAACATGATATTTTTTATCTTGTTAAGTCTTTGTTCATTTGGGTTATTTAAAACCGTTAAAGGGTACACTAGTTTTGGGAACGCAAACGATTTTAGAACTGTTATTCTTCCTATTAGAGACAGCTTCCATCTCCTCCATTTGTAGAGGGTATGTTGGAATGCATCAATTTTTGGGTCTAAATTTAATTCCAGTACTTTGTTTGGGTTATTTGTGAAAACAATTCCTAGTGTTGTAGCTTCGTCTGATGTCCATTTGAATTTTTTTGATTTACAATATATTATATTTGTATTACGTAATGATCCTATTCTTAGCACTGTACATTTAGACACATTCAATGTTAGACCAGACACCTGATTGAATTTTTCGAACGTTGTTATGAGGCTTTTGAAAGATTTTTCTGACCCATCCAAGAAGAAACTGGCATCATCAGCAAAAAGCGTTTGTTTTATTTCGGTGTTTTTGATATTTAGCCCTTTTATGTTTTCGTTCTTGTCTATATTTTGCGATAATAGTTCAATGCCTATGATAAATAAATAAGGGGACAGAGGGCAGCCTTGTCTCACCCCTTTCTCGATTTTGAAGAAATTCGATAGGTTGCCATTTAATGTAATACAGCTTTTAGCGTCTCTGTAGAAAAGTTTAATCCAATTAATTATTGTATTACCGAAGTTAAAATATTCTAAACATTTGAATATATAATCGTGATCTACACTGTCAAATGCTTTATGGAAGTCCGAGAAAAATATTAAACCTTCCTCGTTATCGTTGTTTATTTGTTCGATTACATCATATAATATTCGTACGTTTTCACCAATGTATCTTCCTTTGATAAATCCAGTTTGATCTTTATTAATTATATTGTCAAGTACTTTTTTCATTCGATTGGCTATTGATTTGGAAGCTATTTTGTAGTCCACGTTCAACAATGAGATTGGTCGCCAATTGTTAATGTCAGTTAATAGTTTGTTCTTTTTTGGTAGAAGAGAGATCACGCTCTGTGTTTGAAGTTCTGTTAGTTGATTATTTTGAAACGAATAGTTTAGAGATTTTATAAGATATGTTTTAATGTCATTCCAGAAGATTTTGTAAAATTCTGTACTTATGCCATCTGAGCCAGGACTCTTTCTATTTTGCATCTCTTTTAGTGCTTTACCACATTCATATTCCGTTAAAAGGCCTTCACATGTTTGTTTTTGTTCTTGGTTTAGTTGTTTATGTATGTCAGGGAAGAAATCAGAGTCATGCTCGATTTGGTCATTTTTTTGGTATAATTTACTATAAAATGATTGAATTTCTAATAAGATGTCTTTTGTTTTTGTTTTTATAGTGCCATTATGTTCAATTTTAGTTATTGTTTTTTCTTTTGATTGTTTTTTCTCTAGGCTTGAAAAATATTTTGTATTTTTCTCAGCTCCTTCAACCCATTCCGCTTTTGTTCGTAGTAAGATGTCTTTCATATTTTCATCTAACAAGTGGTCTAGTTTTTCCTTTTCTGTATTAAGTGTTTTTAAAAGTTCATGATTAAGAGGTGATTTAATGATGTCGTTTTCAATTTTTTTGATGTTTTGTTCTATTTGCATTTGATCTTTTTTATTATCATTTTTCTTTTTCGCTGTGAATTTTATAGATTCGTTTCTAATAGTGCTTTTTACTACTTCCCACAGAGTATTTGGGTTTGCCGCATTATTGTATTGGACTGTTTCCTGGATAGAAGTTCGAATAATATTTTGGTACTCGGGGTTGAGAATTATGCTATTGCTTATCTTGAAGTACCCCGGTCCTCTTTCAACCTTTTGTAGATCTATTTTTAGATTAACTATTGAATGATCTGATCTGTATCCAGGCGATATAGAACATTGTGAAACCATGTTAATTAGATCTTGTGAGATCAAAAAATAATCAAGTCTACAAAATATTGGTGGTTTTGTATTATTATGCCAGGTATAGCTTTTACCTTCGGTGTTTGTTAGACGCCATATATCATATAAATTATTATTTGAAATTATATTGTTTAATTCTTCGGAGTTATGTTTATTTGTATCTTTTCTTCCGTTTAGTTTATCTCTGTTGAAGTCTAAGACAACATTAAAATCACCACCTACAATCAGTGTTTCATTGTTATATTCTTCAATAGTGTTTTTGAATGTTTCAAAAAAAGCTCTATCCTCTACATTTGGACCATAGCAGTTTACTATGACAAACGGTTCATCGTTTATTTCAAGTTTAAGTAATTGGAGTCTACCTTTGATTATGTCTTTATATTCTATAATTTTATAGTGTGTTTGTTCACTAATGAGTATGCCTATACCTTTGCTGTTGGTGCTGTCACCACTTAAAAATACATCATTTTTCCATTCGGTTTTCCATAATTCTTTATCATTTTTATCAATACAGTGGATTTCCTGTAAAAGACAGATGTCGTATTTTTTCTGTTTTAAATATTCAAAAACTTTTATCCGTTTTTCTCTGGAGGAAAGCCCTTTGGTGTTAAAAGTACATACGTTCCAAGTCATTTGTTATCAGTAAGTAAGAATAGATTGGTGTCAGGATCATAATGCACAGTAATTTCAAAAATATACTATATGTGAATATGATAGAAAGGCTCACAAGGGAAAGGATAAAGAGAGATGGGATCATACCAAAAAACACGCAAGTAACTTCATAAAGAAACAACATAAAATACATAGAAAATGTAACAATACAAGAGTACTTTCGGGTGTCTATTGGGGTAGACCGGAAAGTATTAGATTATATATACAAACTCTATCATTGCAGTCGGACCCGACTTGATTGTCTGAAAGTTGCTATACAATTTACATAGGATATTAATACAATTATGTTGAGACGAATTGCATTTGCATAATTCCATCACACACAGACTGGGAGAGATTCGGTCAAATTTTCAATGACTTGAATATAATTTTATTGCATGTTTTGCTTATATTCTATTGTCCGTATACGACTTTCTGTATAAATTAATAGTATCCACGTGACGTTGTATATTTATATTTCCGACGTATATAAATAAGTATATTATTAAATGTAACACAGTAATGGCTCAATTTTAACCAATTTATGTGTAGATGGAGGATATAGTTTACATGAGGTGTGAGTGTTTAGTATACTTCTATAAACTAAACAATCACACGCTGTAGATCATCAGCATGGTATCAACATACAGTTATTATATGAGACAATTTCAAATATACACAAGCTTATGCAAGGGGGACAAATCTGCAGGGATTATATATTTTAACTATTTACCTCCCTTGGGGTTTCCCCGGTGTGTTCTATTTTTATCTTAATTTATCATTTTTAGAAAATTGACTACACGCGTGTCCGTCTAAAAATAGTGCCGTGTTTTAATTCACAACCAGAGGTACTCTATTTATGGAGAGTACACGTGGTGTAGAACCAGTGAGTTTTTGCATATTTAGTGTTCTTAATGTTTGGAATATATAACAATTGGAGAATTAAATATTGAGACAATAGTGGCACGGATACGTTATTAAAGTGCAACTTGATTCGTGGTATTGTTCTCCACTGTGCTTCGCTTTTTGGATAAATAGTGTTTGTTTGTTTACGGAATGACGTCACATTGTTCACTAATCGGAGCATGAACGCTATTCTTTGACTACATGAACATCTGGGAAACCCCAATGGAGTGTAAACAAAATTATTTGACAGGTATGTAAATAAACAAACAAGGCATTGCATGATGTTATGTTTTAAAACTATATCTTGTAGAGCTCTATCGGTCTGTCAAGTGTAGGCCAAACGGAAACACTGTACTTGTTTATTATTTGGCCTCAACAGAACGGCGGCACGAAATACCCAAATATACCCAAATCCACCCAAATATACCCAAATACACCCAAATATACCCAAATATACCTAAGTTTTACCCAAATATATGCATTGTATTAACAATTAAGCCTAAATAAACTAAATTACGCAGTTTAGGGAATAAAAAATGTCAAATAGTAAGTTTTTTCGGTAAATATATAAACACTACGAAAAACCCAAATACGCCCATAGTCACCCAAATATACATTATGTTGTTCTTATTTCACCCACATTATTGCATTTTATTGTATGTTTACCGTACATGAACTTTTTTATGCCTTTAAATGCAAAAATAAATATTATTCCCGTATAATTATGACTCGTTTCGTACAATTCGCTACGAAACGGTATCCTGTTTGGCGAATCGACGGTGTCCATAATATATTCTTGTCGTGAAAATCACTTCTGGTCCGCTTTTTAAACTTGTTAAGAATAATACATACAAGATCTACATCATTACATGATACAAGAACATTTATTTACGTCATATTCAATATACATAGTAACACAAGCTAACAGTTTATTTCCGACAAACGATTGTAAATAGTATAACAAATTAAAAACATCTAGATCTATAAAAGAAAAACATGGTTATTTTAGATACAAGGAAAAATATTATGAGGCTCATATCTATCAAAGTTTAAGCATATCAATATATTCATGTTAAGAACATGATGATGAACTAGGTGTGACCTTTATGCTCGCCCATATGGGCTATCTAAATAAATCTAAACATACATGGAGTGACCAATTAAATTAGTTCCAGGGGCGTAGCAAGGCTTGGTTTGATGTTATGCACACGCGCCTTTAAGTTGCCGGGTATGATACGGGTATTCTACATCTTGCGACGGGAAATATCAGTGTTGATCTTCGTATTAGAGATTATTCTTGCAGATCTACATATCTACAGATGTGTTAACATTATACTATTTCTAGCATAATTCAATGACCAGCAGTCAATGAAGGCAAACAGCAATTAATATTTAGATCTATATAATTCGTTCTACGCATTACGTAAATACCGTAGGGCAGCTAAAATTACAGAACATTACTATGTATTCATGACACGCCTCATTCTATCAACGTATAAGAGACCGTGTGGATCGAACTCCTAGCCGCCTGCTTAACCATCTTGTAAATAATAAATTTGAGCTGATGTATACACGAATAGTACTGACTCATAACTGATTATCGTATACATTGCCATCGCATGTCCGCCGTAAGAATATTTCACAATATCCACAATTGTCATTAAAAATCCGAGCCAACCGTTCATACGACGGAAGTACGGCAATAGCGACCGCTCCATAATTGTGAAAGAGGGTTTACAGCCCCCGATCTCCTTAAGCATCTCAATTTGAGCTTAATCTCATCTAAAATATTGGCATGTGTCTTTGAGGTAATTTCCATGAGAGTCTGGGCTCAAACTTGGTATCATAGCACAGAAACACCATTCTGAGTTAAATTATTACGGTGAACTTTCAAGAGCTCAAACTTCAGATCTTTCAAAAATTCAGACTCTGATTTGAGCAAAATCTCAATTTGTGCTGAGTTTTCTACTTGAGATGCTGCGGGAGATTGGGGGCTGGTCGTGTTAAGTTTCTTCCCAAGACTACAGTATTTGACGCTACTTTTCATCCCCGGGGTATTTCATTTTCATGAATTTAAGGATATCGTAAAACGGGAAACAAATGTCTGGAGTAAATACAGGATTACATACACGTAGGTAGTATAGATTAGTGCAACCTATCCACATAAGCGCGCTCCAGAGCGGCCTTCCACATAGAAACAACACGCATGTTAATTAACATGCGTGGAAACAATCAGGTCCCGATCTCCTTTACATCTCAAACTGAGACAAATCTCATTTCAGATATGGTCATGTATCTTTTATATAACATCCATGGGAGGCTAGACTCAAAATTCGCATCACAAAACAGTTTATTACTGTAAAATTTAAAAATCTCGAATATTAAATTTATCTCAAATTCTGACTCTGATTTGAGCAAAATCTTAATTGAGATGAAATTTCTACTTGAGATGCTTCGGGAGACCGGGCCCACTCATATCATTATGTAAAACACTTTCTGTACAGCAACCATACTTACGGCTAAAACACGGTATTGGTGCTAAAACGGAATTTTTTATGTTATATCATCAGCAAATAAACAATTTACAATGTAGGAACTAAATTTAAAGATGTATGTGATTGGCAGTGACCCTTCTTAGTTTCCTAAAAATTTAAAGAGCCTACTATAAGCCATTCTGGAGATACGCATGGAAACATGGTCCAAAAATGGCCATTTTTGAGCGTTATGCAGTCTCACATGAAGAAAGGAGAGTTTTTAATTACAAAATGCTCTAAGTTTCAATCACAAATGAAGCATTAAATAATATGGGTTTGATACAGACTTCTATCTCATATGTTTTGCTGTTTGAATTAATGAAATTGGTTAACAATTAATGATTTTATGAGAAAATTACTGTTAGTAGCGGTTTCATAAAAACACTCAAAATCAAACATATACTCTTTGTTATACTCCTATAATTTGTTAAAAAAAGTAGATGATGAAACTTAAATTGGTATAAAACTTTCAGTTATCAATTTGTGTATGTGAAAAAAAACATTTACCTACAGTGCTAATCAATGTTTTTGCTTAAACACTTGTTCTTCGGCAAATATTGAAATGAAAAATTCTGTAGTGTCTGTAACCTTGCAAAGTTTCAGTTGCAATAATTTCATTGTTTATCAATCTAGAAGTTTAAATCTTACATTGGCTAATAGGTATTCACATAATGTCTAAGTCGGCCAAATATTTTTGTGCTAAGACTTAACATAATTGAAAATTACTACTTTGAAAAAGTTACAGACACTACACTAAAAGGTACAATAATGAAAATAATAATACACTGCTCTTTTGGTCATTACTTTTTTGTTTTACTCCAGAGAAAAGTTTAATCTTTTATCTTGCAATGTAGCATCATGCTTTGGAATACTGATTCAAGTGCAGATGAGTGATGCAACAATTTTTTTTTAATGAAATGTGGCATCAGACATGTTGCATTGTTTTTAAGAACTATTTATGACAAAATAAAGTAGACCATTGTTTTACCCTAGAAGAACTCTGTGTTTTATTTATGTGTTCCTTACCATGGTACAACTCTAAGACATGGAGAAAGACAGAAACAAACCTCTGGTAATGATCCAGGTAAGTTTATATTGTTCTGACAATGCTACACTATAATTTGTAGTGTCTGTAACCAATTTCCCCAAATTATTAGTCCATGATCATTTTCCCCATATGTGTATGAAATGAGAAGAAATTTTGTTTCCTTTTACAACACTTATACAAACTGAATAACATTGTGACAAATTCTGTCTGAAATGTCAAATTTTAATATAGATAAATGTTTCTATTTCAAAGATTAAAAAAATGGTAGAAACTGGTACAATTTTCAATGATCTCATTGAATAGACAAGGAAAACTATTTTATTTTCCATTAACTAGCATGAGAACAGTAAATTAAACAAGAAAACCCAAAGAATTTAATGAAACAAGACAAATTTAAGGTAGTTAGTTATTATGGTCAAATGGTTACAGACACTACATTTTCTATGCATCCAAAAGACTATTGTCTGTGATACCAAAGAATGCCCAAAATCATTTTAAAAACCTTAAGTATTGACCAAAAATAGTGAGATTTCTCATTTTACAGGTTTATTTGTTTAGGTAGGGTCTTAATATGTCTTAGGCTTTTGACCTTATCCATGTGTATTGATATATGTTGTGCTGATGTTAATAATAGTTTCAATAAAATGCATTAATGCAGAAACATTGGCAATATGCTGTTAAACTTAAAATTGGCATCAATATACAGTCATGTACATTGTGTACACATCACAACAGCTTAAAGAAATGATAACAAAAATGTTTCTTTTTCAGAAAGCAATTAAAGATGATACCTACAAATATAAGATTAAGGCAATAGGGTAGAAGCGAAAAGATGAGGCGTACAATACAAGCATGGACAGAAAAGCAGTAAAAGGACAAAGCAGAATATGAGGAGCTGAAAGAGGCAGATAGTGAAAGGATGCATGTCTCTCAAAAAGATGGCAAGAACTTTTTGAGCCAAATATCAAAAGAATTGAAAAGGATGGAACATAAGAAATTATTGTGAGAAAAGAAAAGTAAAAGCCGGAACTGCAATACCTGGTACTGTAACTACTGAAATTATTAAAAAAAGAATGAAGCTGTAAAAAGAACACAAGCATAAAGAATATGCATCAAGATGAAGGACTGAATGCACCAAGGATCAAGTAGTTCAGACAAGGTGAAAAGAGAGATACTGGGTCGCCTGAAGAATCCACCAAAGTTTACCAAAGGTAACTTTGTACAAACAATTAAAAAAGTTGAAGAATTATTACCTGAAATACCTAGGAGGAAATCTGCTACCATTAGTAAACTAATAGAATCTTTACAACATGCAAAATTCTCAAGAAGAAACAGATAGTTATGACAGCAGAATGCAGAACAAAAACTTTAAATGACAGAAACAGTTTCACAATCTGTGGCAGAGTGTATTTCAAAAGTGAAAACAAGGAAAAGGGGTGAAAATAAACATGCATACATCATTATCTGTCACTAAGTATTGAAGAAGAATAAAAGGTACAGATTAAATAGGTTTTTCAAAGTATCACTTTAAGTATGAAAACCAAGATGGACATGGTTAGAAAAGAAACAAAAGAAAAAGAAGAAAGGATGCACTTCAATCTTGCATAAAGGATTCAGTGAAGAGCTTTTTTCTGAGCCAAGAAATCAGCAGAGAGATGTCAAACAAACATGAAACAGTAAAAGTAGGAAAAAATGTCAAAAAGAAATACTTCAAAAACATGATGTTATGACCTTGACACTGGAAGAAGCTTTCAAAGAGTACAAGTCGGACATCATGCTGACTAAATAGGAGTTACTTCATTTTCAAAACTGAAAGTGAATGTTGAGAAAGTGTCCAAACCAAACTAAAGATCTGGGAGCTGAGGTTAACATTCATCATTGACAAAAACAAATTCTAATAAGAAAGAAATTCAATCAATCAAGCAAAAGGAGAAGAATACAGTAACACTTGAAAAACATTATGAGAAAAGAAAGTCAACAGAAATGCACAACACTTTAGTAAAGGGCACAACAAAGTATCAACTGAGAAACAGAAACCAATATAATCTCAAACATACCGCCCTGGTGACTTTCTAGCAGTTAAGCTTAAGCTAACAATGTGTTTTCTAGCTGTGCAGAAGTAATGAATGTTTGTGACCAATTAATCAGATTAAAGTACATGAAAAAGTCAGACAAAGTGTACATTTTGCCGGATAGAGAAGATTGTTCACTGGAACCGTTAGCTGTAATCTTGTGTTGTGTAGAAGCTCCAGAAATATCAGTGAAAGGGGATGTTTCAGACTCAAGGAAAATGATATGCAGAAACTAAAATCAGATTTTGAAAGAGCATTTCTATTTGAAATGAATATACTCTAGATAGTAGTGTAAAATTAAGCATATCTGAAATATATCACCAACATTTTTACACACCATGACATGTATGTAGTGTCTGTAACCAAATATGTGTCTTCTTATTATTCAGCTGTATGCCTCTGTAGGAGTAAGCATTTTAGTTCAGAGTTTATTCTAATGTCTAGGGCTTGATAAACAATCATTTGAGTTGAATGTTTTACAGTTTACAAAAACACCATTCAGTATATAACTTTACTATGGTGTTCACATTTCTATAATTTTATGGAAAGTTGGACATATTCTTGTAGAAATGTGTTTGTACTAAAATTCTAACCAATTTCAATCATTTGAAATAATATTCTAGTTATGTTTTTATGTTGATTTGCTTTTGTTTTGAATTTGGTCACAGTTTAAATGATTTTGCAACCGTATTGATTTATATGTTTTTTCGGTAGTGTCTGTAACCAAATGTATGCGCATTGCATCTTGACCTGTTACAAAAATTACTGATTCTGTAGGATGGTATTGATGATTTTGCATGTTCAAGTATTGTTCTCTGTGTGAGATAAATGCTTCAATAACCTTCTATTGGATCTTTTATGAAAATTAAACAAAAGTTCTATGCCTATTTTTTTTCAACCTAACACCTGCTTCATAAATGTTCAGATTTTTTTTCAAAGATGTACAATCACATCCATTTAAGTGTTTAACTTTCAAAGTTTATATCCTGTTATTGATGTTACAGTACAAAAATAAATGTTTTGAAGTTTCTTTTTATTTTTCTTGCATGTTATACACCTAGTGTAGTGTCTGTAACTTTTCTCATACCATAGGGTGAAAATTGTAAATAAAAAAATTACGCAAACATGCTCACGAAAACTAAACTTAATTTGTGTAGAGGATACCCTAAACTTTGTGATTACCTCAAAGAAATTATGTTATTTGAAAGTTCACTTTTTTGATCAAGTGAGACTACTTTCAGCACCAATACCGTGTTTTAGCCGTTAGTGTGTTCACAAAATTAATGGTGTTGTTCTATAGAGGTAATGCACCACAACCTCCCCCTGGGAAATGGCGTTTTTTTTACTTTTGCTTTTTTCAACCCCTGGTAAAATCGCGGTCCCCATGGGCATACAGAGGGTCAAATCCCCGCAAATTGGCCACGCACTGTGGTCATGAAAAAATGAACAGTTCATTATGTGTATATCTACTTGATCATTGAATGTATGTATACATCACGGATGAATGTCTATTTGGTCAAACTACGGAGATCGCCCTCCTGCAAAATCTAAAGGTCTGCGCTCGCACGGCATGGCGAGTCATCGGAACAGTAAAACGACGGGGCAGTTCCCGCTATCACCCGCCAATTCCCTGGGTTGTGGCGCGTTTAAATCGTTTGGTGCATTAAATCATATTTAAGAATTTATATATGACCGTGACCAGTGACCAATAGTTTGATAAAACATCGGTCTTATTTGATGGCATACTGTCTATTATTTATGAAAACCAATTTCTTACAAAAATCCTCTTTTACAATCGCCCAGGATCCAAGATGGCCGCCAAGATGGCCGCCAAGATGGCCGCCAAGATGGCCGCCAAGATGGCAGCCAAAATTTGTTGAAAATGCCTACAAATTATTATCACTTGATTGGCTAGCTTATTATTGCAATTTGTAGTGTTTTATTCCAGTTTATTGTGTGTGATGAATGTAAATACAGGATTATATAAAGAAAATGCATACAAATGACTATATTTAGCCCAAAATAAGCAAATTTTGGATAAAAAATAGCTAAAAATACACATTTTTCAGGATTCGAGTGACTTACGATAATGCTAAAAAAAATAGTTTGCACTAAATCAGCTTATATTTCATATGAAAATATACACATGAATATAGGCAAAAGATCTGAAGTATCCTTTGACATCTGCATGGCATTATATGAACTTTACAGCCACCTAAGTGGGTGGGGTAATTTGACCTGTGAGCACCAAAAATAGCCAAGTACAAGTGTTGACTATATAGTCATTAAAGATTGCTGCATCTACATAATTTGATGTTTTATTCCATTTGTTGTGTCATGTGAATGTTAAAAAAGCATTATATATATTTTTAATACCTATGACTATAATCAGACGAAATCAATACGGCATTTTTTGGTAAAAATGGTGAAAAATGCGTATTTTTAAGGGTTCGAGTCACTTTCGGTAATATCAAAAGAACATGTTTGCACTAAATCAGTTTATATTTCATATGAGAACATCCAAATGAATATAGGCAAGAGATCTGAAGTGCTCTTTGGCATCTGCATGGCATTATATGAACTTTAAAGCCATCTAAGTGGGTGGGGTAATTTGACCCGTGAACACCAAAAACAACAACAAAAATATCCAAGTTCCAGTGATAGTTTAATGCTAATGGAAACAATATGGTTGTTTTTGAGCCTATTTACTGAATATGCGAATACTTAATCCGACAAAATTACTTTTTATGAAAAAAGATACAGAAAACAGGGAAGGTAATTTTGAAGATAGCTTGTCTTGCATAGTTACAACGATCCCCCGTAACTAGGGGTGGGGCGTGGCTACGATGCGTCTGCAGAAAGGTCAATTAGGACCATTATTTCCCATTAATTAAATATCGCTTGGTATAGCTGTTATATATATTTCGATACTAGTTTTAACACAAACACCCTAGTTGGGCATGCAGTTTGCGTTTTTATGTTTTTTTGCTAATTATCAAAATGAGTTTGGTTTTGCAGGCATGCGTTATTGTCAATAACTTGTCAATATGCTTCGACTTATATTTCACCCAAATTGTTTACTTGTCATAAAAGGACAACTGAAACCAAGTTCAGATTTCGTCCAAAAAAAATAATACAATTAGAGGCAATCATACAATGACAGCTGGAACCTTTGTATATTATTATTTTGTTGTTACGTGGTGAACAGAAGCTGTGTAATACGAGAAATAGTAACTAGTTGACTGTGTTTTTTTGTGAAAACAGAGTAGAGCAGAATTGTTGTTTACTTGTCGGAAATGCGCATTATTGAATACCATAGTATCATTTACATTTTATATGAATGATATATACGAGTGACTCAAATTTGAAAAATGACGTAATATTGCAAATTAAATAGAATGTCCCACCAATGACAAAACAAATATAATAAAATACCCAATGACTAATTAATACAGTAATTGAGTGTTGGTTTATTAATTGTTGAATTTATGGAACGAGTTGAATAAAATGATATTCGTTTTATTCAACGAGTTTCACAAATTCAATCATAAATCGATACAAATTTATTATACTATTTTAACATGTACATGTACATAAATGAGACAGAAAAGATTTTTGAAAAGATTATTTTTAGCTCAGTCACCTTTCATTTTTTTATAAGAACATGAATATAGGCAAGAAATTTGAAGTAGTGTTCGACTGCTTCATGCCATTCTAGTAACTACACAGCCGTCAAAGTGGGTGGGGTAATTTAACCTCTGAACACCAAAATATCTACCAACCCGTATATGGGCTATTTTCAAAATAATGGCTAGAAAAGTTGAAAAGGTCTCAAAATTTAAACCTTCATAAAATACAAAAAGCTGGCCTGAATTTTAAGACCAACCATTGAAGTTAACAAAATTGGTAGGGTATAAAGCTAATAACAAATACTATTTTTTTTATCAAGTTTTAATTCAAGTGAACGGGCAAAAAATACAAAAATACATTAACGCATTCAAAGTCTATTATTTTCTTAGTTAAATGGTTCTTTACACTTTTAAAGTTTATATTTACTTATTGTTATATCATTATACAGAAATAAACTGTTGAATCTCTCCGACATTAAAAAATAACACGCAAATTCATATTTTTCTGCTTTTTTTCCAGATAAAATTAATATCCATACAATAAAAGTTTTATTTTCAGATTAAATGCTCAAACTATTTTTGTAAAACAGGGTTGTGCATGAAATTTAACACTAACTAGTAAATCTGAACAAAAATCATAAAAGGCATTATGATTTTAGCGCAAAAGTATCAACATTAGAACAATACAATTTTTATCAAAATTTGTTACACTCCTGACATATGTAGCTGTCACTTATAAACTAGCTTTCACTTACAAGTTACAATCTCCTGAACTACCAATAAAAAGCAACTGATACACAGTGTAAAATTTTAAAACAAATATGGCAATAACATAGATCCAATTTGGATATTGTTTTAGAAATTAATTGGAAACCATACGGGCGTCTACATGCAATATTGGCTCAAAACCTGAAGCAAACATCAATACATGTAAAATGTCTCAATTAACAACTGAACACTAAAACAGTTAAACATTAACACATTTTAAATTGATCCTACTGGAATCATGAACCTTAAAGAGCTGTTTAACACGTTTGTCAAAAGTGTTACACTCCTGACCAAACAATATAACTTAAGTTTTAAGCTGGTTTTCAGAAATTTCAAGTTCCTTTTCATAAAACATCAGTTTCAATCCCTGACCAGGCATTTATGTGGGCATTGATAATTTAATAATGGAGACTGCCATGATATGTCATCATTATTATTATTATTATAGTCTTAGGTTAGGTGTACATCCCCGGGTGTAAATACATTATGAGGCTCACAAGGAAGACTGGGTATATACCCAACTGTGTTGCCTATTTAAATGAAGTCTTTATTATTAATATCATTATTATTATAACCTCAGCTTTACATCTCCATCGACCTTCAAAACATGTAAACAGGTTTATTAAGAAATACAGATAAAACTACATGCATGCATATATCATTGGTCAAATATTGCTGAATAGCTACAATGTTGGAAGTATCAAATAATTTCTAAATCTACTGTATTTTTTATTTACCTTTGCTACACTTAACTGGTTTAGAACCGATTTTAGGTGCTGGTATTGTGTGTATAAATTATTATTTGAAATTTGTAGGGTTTAAATTAATCAGTGGGACTAAAGTCGTATACCTGGTATGCTTTTCCGCGAAAAGATATATATCAATTTAACCCATTACTTCATATTGGCATCATTTTCATAATTTACAAATGCTTCTAGAACAAAACCACTGGGCGTGATGATTTAACCTTCACATTGTTGGACAACGATACCCCGACCAAAAACAACGTCAATTAAGTTTAGAAGTGCGTTGTATACGGTGCCACGCTTTTATGTTACAAAACATCCTGACGCTATCTACATGCTTTGTAAAGCAGAATGTGACGTTTAGCCATGACAAAGTAGTTTAACTGTCGTCTGGCAATGATATTCAGGCTTGCACAGTATTTTCAAGAAGCTGTTACCTCTACGGTTGGCAGCGTCTAGTAAGCTGACAATAGAAGCACGTAAACATGATAGCACCATGTGAATATTTTTTTGAAGACATCACTTCCGGTCAACAAATTTTGGTGCTATACGTACAGTTTAATAGCAATAATGCGTACAATTTAGTTATTTTGCATAACATTGTGTTTAATGTTTACTTGACCCAAATTGGAAATCACTTATTTCTTATTAATATTTACCCTTACATATTCAATTAACAATGTCGGGTTACGGGTTTAAGATGCCATAGATCTTGGAAAGATATGATCATAGCCATAGGACACAATACAGTGTATCCATGATCGTTAAAAAGTACTGACAGCTCATGTTGCGACTGTGGAGGGCATTGAATTTGTTCTCATGAAGCTGAATTTAAAGGCCGACGCAGATGGTCATCAAGATGTGCATCATCAAGCTGAAGCTTCAGAGCGTTGAGTGTTACATGTTTATCTTATACATAGATGTGTGGAACAACATTGTACAACCCCATATTTTCTGTAAATGTGGCAGAGACGCCTGATTGGCATAGCCTGATTACATTATTACTTTTGCGAATTTGATATTGTCAATAAATAATTTTCATGGTTTGGTTTTGTGACTATCTAAACCTTGATTACAATCATTATTATGGATTTTGCACATATTTGACCTAATGTTTTGATTTTATCACATGCAAATTTTCCATAAAATTGAAGCACCTTAACTAATATCAAACACCCACTGTTGCGTTTTAAAATCAGTTAAGTATAAGTGTAGAAGCTTCTTCTTTCATTTGTTTTGTCAAGGGCAGGTTCTGACAGTCTGTCCTGTTGTATCTATTCCTTCTAACATAAGTTTTTATTTTTTCTCTCTTATTTTCTCCTTTTCAAGCTTAGCACTGACATTTAATTAAATGTTCACAGTATTTTCTAGCTCGTTCTGGTGATGTGCTAGCAGTTACAATTATCTTTTCTATATTGGCCCTTTTCATATGTCTCAATGACCTTTAAATTGCTGGTAGGCTCACAACTAGCATGTCCATGCTTGTTTTGGTATTAGTTCTGTGTAAGATGAATGAATAATATTTCTTAACATTTTTGGTCAGGAGTGTAACACGTATTTGTACATGTAAACAGTTCTGGTAGAAGCACAACTTGGTATCTTTTATATAAATTTCAATTTTAAAATGGCTATCACATAGTATAGCATAGCAAAAAAGTACTTGTTGGTCATTGGCAAGCAGTTCGAAAAAAAAATTGCATTTTTATTTAAATGTCTAAATTTTAAATATGAAATGGACAAAATTTAAAGACTTCTGTCCAATTTAACTTACCTTATTTGCACCAGATCAAACAATTATCATTTACACTTTGTTATAAATTTAAAATACAGCACAAAATATCTGTAAAGCATTTCAGAAGGCTATACAAAGAATATGCATAAAATCAAGAAACTATGTTTCACTCCTGACAATCACATGATGTCCATGTGCTCAATACACAAACATCACCTTTACTCGTAATTGTTTTTTGTGATCACTCTCAGACTCTGACTTCCCGGAAAAGCATATAAAATGTACATGTGTACAGTTTTTGGCATTACTATTACTCCCTATATACCAAATGTTTCACTCCTGACGGATTCAGGCCAGCTGCTTTCTATGAAGCAAACCAATAGTTATATTAATAACATAAGAAACATATTTTACCTATTTTATTATGACATATTTCTCTTCACTCTGAACAACAAAGAATGTTAATCATTTAAATGTTATTGAAGCTGTATCTCAATACACATTTTTTTCATAAATTTTTTAGTGATTTTTTTCTAAGCACCCACTTAAGTAATCGCTTATTTTTTACATCTTGACATGACAATAATACTTAAAATTATACACCATCTTAAAGGCGATATATTTAATTTATTCTTAAAAACAATTGTAACTTTGAAACTTATCAATATATTTCACAGGAATGTCCTGAATTATGTGATTGATGAAAACTGTCACGTTTTTTTGTTTCCCTCCTGACATTTTTGACATGTTTTTTATCATTACTTTTTTTTCTGTAATGCTATTTCTTTCAAACTTCACAGACTATTTTATGACATCAAATGATATGTTTAAGGGTAAAAGATATAAGAATAATTAGTTTAGAATATATTTTATTGAGGAAAAACCTTAACTAGCCATTTTTTTGAAAACAGCCCATATATAAGATTAAGGGTATGTGTACAGTCATTATTTTTTAAAATAAATTTTGCCCAGTCAGCTTTTATTTCATTTAGGAACATACTTGGGGCTATAGGCAAAACATTTTAAGTAGTCTTATATTAGGCTGCTTGTATGCCACTAAAACTACTATACAGCCAAAAATGTGGGTGGGGTAATTAGACCCGAACACCAAAATTATCCAAATAACTGTAATGTAATGCGTTATATTGTATTCATTAATTTTGGCGCTTTGTTCCAATTTTTTGTGTCATATGAATGCATACCCAGCATTATGCAACCCTACAAATGACTATAAATTAGCAAAAAACGGATTTTTTAATAAAAAAGTGAAAAATACATATTTTTGAAAGTTTGTTAATTACCATTCAAAATGGAAGTTTTTTACACTGTACTGTGTTTTTATTAAAGTACCCGGATGAAAAATTATTCCCACGGTGGGGGTATAGACAGTTAGCATTGTCTCCTGGGTGGGGATTTAGACATCAAAAAAATGAAAATGTCTAATTCACCCTGGGTCGCCCCCCCCTCCAACCCACGGTCTGGCAAAATATTGACTGGTGCATAAGGCGTGCTGTACTTGTCTCAGTTCATGAGATAGCCAAACATTTGCCAAAATTTCTACATCACCCCTTGGCACCACCCTCTATCCACACGTGAACAGACAAAACATGAATACTCATTGAAGCACCAGCACCAGTTTAAATAAATTGGACATAAGGCTCGTAGCTACCTATACGCGAGTACGCGACTGAATCCACATTATTCGGACAAAAATATTTTTTCAGGCAAAGTTCGAACTTAATTCACTTTAAACTATTTCATTCTTTATCGTGTCTTTATTCTAAATTTCTGTAGAATTCGCCTTGTTATATATACTCAGACATCGAGCCGGTTATTTACGCCAGAATGTTTGTGTTTGTGTGACACTACCAACCTGCCATACTGTAGTTGTTGCAGTAGTCTTTGACGTTAACAAACTGCAACTAGGGATTCTCTGGTTGTTAAGTTCATTAAGAGCCATTAATGTTTTAAAGTGTCATACTTAACTTTATATATAACCTTCCATTGAAGTGCTTTCTAGAGCAAGAAGGCGATGCCACATATAGGTGTAACATCGTGAGGTTTTAATTTGTCGTCATTTTGCATAGTTGCTGGTTGGTTCATGGTTCAGGGTGCTAGACCACCGAATAAACTTTCACATAAGCAATACATCGACTTAGTTGTATAGCTACGGACCGATAGGTTTCCCGCGTTTTATGGTAACTGGTGCCGCGGTGCTGGACAGGCAACTAGACTTCTATTAGCCGCTAATAGAAGTCTAGTTGCCTGTCCCTTTTCAAGGCAGCAACGTTCTTTCTGTATGATATCTGAGGATTTTGTGAACATAATAAAATGGGACTCGTATATATGTTTGATTTATATTTTAGCTTTATTTTGAACAGGGAAGTAGGCCTACTCTATTTACAATATATCGTTTATTTACAAATAATGATCTTAAAAACTAAATAAAGCACCTTGAGAACGCTTCAAATGCACCAGATTACACCATTGTTTTCAAAAAATTCCGGGGAGCATGCCCCCCCCCCCCCCAACCACCTAAAACAATCGTAAATCCACATGATTATAGGGCTAGCTACGCGCCTGAACATGAATTAACATGAAAAGTAGAAATAAGTACACACACTTAAACACTGACAAATCGAAGTCTTATGACAGGACGTCCCGAACCCCTCTGGATCCGCACATGAAGATCGTCAAAAGAGACAAAGTGATCTTCACGACGTGATAATATTATGGAAAACGCCGTTCGACAGGATACTGGTCGGATTAATTAGCGTCCTTAGTAATCAATTAAAACAATTATTATTTACATCGTATTTAATCCATTTCAATGAATGATGTAGAAAATTATAAAAATGACAAAGATATGGGCCAGATTCATACATATCCAGCTAGATAGGGTTAGATTTATCGGATACGCATATACGCCGCATGTCGGCAGGATACGGGTTCCGTACTGTAGTGTTTATTTACCGAAAAAACTTACTATTTGACATTTTTTATTCCTTAAACTGCGTAGTATCGTTTATTTAAGCTAATTTGTTATAAAATTGCAAATATTTGGGTAAGATTCTTACTAATAAAGGTATATTTGGGTATATTTGGGTGTATTTGGGTATATTTGGGTATATTTGGGTATTTCGTGCCGCCCCAACAGAAGCCTCGAACACAGAACAGTCTTGACAGATCGACAGAACACACAACACAAAAGTTTTATGTGGGTGGTAGTACGTTACAAGTTAACATTGACTCGAGTTTTTCAGGGCGCATTATACACATACATGTACATAATTATGATTGTCTGAAAAATTCAGTATCTTAAAAATATAATAGCAGATCAATAGATTTAATTTTATAAGCCATGCAGTACAAGGATTTTTGACCATGAGCCATGATTTGACCCAGTTAGCATGATGACATATTAGTTGCATTTCATTAGCAAATACATTTTGACTCTACATGAGTAGATAGTCATGTGTTAAGCAACACTCAGTAAGCTGGTGATAAAATACATACCAACTACATGCAGAATATTCATAGGCATTCAGTATGATTCACAACAGCTTGTACAAGAACCAAAGCAGGCCAATTGAATTTTTGAAGCAGCAAATATAGGCAGGCACTAGCATAGTACAAACATATGCTTAAGAGTCACAGTTAACGATACGATATAATGTAATTTTGGTCACATGATAAAAGTATATGATTCACAAAGGTATGTACGAGAAACAAAAGCGACCGATCAGGTACTTTTCGCGACAAAACTAGGCAGGCACTAGTAAAGTACAAACATATGAATTACAATCAAATTATAGAATATACAGAATCAGAACATTTGTCGGTATATGATTTGTGAAAGCATGCACATGAAACAAAGGCTGGCTGATTGAATTCTTGTCGAAACAATCATAGGCAAGCGCTAGCCAGGTACAAACATATAAGAGCATAGTAAGTACAAACATATGAATTGCAGTCAAGTTATAGGACATACATATAGAATAAACACAGATGTAGAGGGCTGGTATGTATTATGATTTGCACAGGCATGCGCAAGAAACAAAGTACAAACATGGATTACAGTCCAACTACAAAACATATATATAAAATATACACACTTGGAGAAAGAAGAATGTAGGTATGTGATTTGGAAAGGTTTGCACCAGAACAAAAGCCGGCCAATTGAATTCAATGAAAGTAGGCAAGCACTAGCATATGAATTATGGTCAACTATAGAGCATACATGTAGAATATAGGGGCATGCAAAATTATTTTTTTGTATATTTCTGGTTTGCGAAAGCATGCGCAAGAACAAAAGCGGGGCAATTGACATATTGTCTCAACAAACATAGGCAAGCACTAGCAATGAACAAATAGGATATAAATACATGCAGAGATTTGGTATGTGTACTGTTCACAAAAGAATGCACAAGAACAAAAGCAGCCGATTTGGTTCTTGTCGCAGCAAACATAAGCAAGCACTAGCAAAGTACAAACATATTAAACACAATAAAAAACAAACTATAGAACGGAAAAGCATGCAAACAAAATATAGGTAAACTGTGTGTACAAAGTTTATCAACAGAAACAAATGATTTTGAAACAGGAAAGCTGCACACAATTTATATATATATATATATGTCATGCCAGAAACACATAGAAAGCATGTATGGAAAAAAAACAATAACACAAAGCTGGGTGTTCACTGTTCAGTCTATACAGACCTATTAATTAAACACAAGCAACACAAGCAAAGCAGTAAAACTAATGTAACTGTGAATAAACTATATTGCCATAATTATCTTGTGAAATTTCTGTAGATAGAAGAAATATTTTATATTAAGGCAGATAAATCATAATTTAGTGATAATTGCACATTCATGTGTATAATGTTTCAATTTATTAAATATTATCACTGTAGTTTCTCCAGATATCTGAACTATTTTTTCTGGTTTGCAATATAATTTTATTCCCTATCTCCAGCACTCTGGTTTTCAACTTATTGGGACCATGCCTAAGCTGGTAGGCTTTATTATTCAGATGGTAACGCTCTTCCTTTAGTATTTGAGGCAGGTCTACCAGAATGTTAAAACCTTTCATTAATGCGCCTGAGTATACTTGGTTCAAGACAAAGTCTCTGTCGATATACCGCACAAATCTGACAATTATGGGCCTATGACCATCCCCTCTGGTTGGGAGTCGGTGTGCATGTGCGAACATGATTTGGTCAACTTTTTCCATAGGGATTCCTGCCTGGTTTGATAGGAAGGACTTTATCACTTTGTAGATGTTCTCCCCCTGTACTTCTTTTATCCCATATAGTAATAAATTGTACTTCCGCCCATGTCTCTCCATATCAAGAGTTTTATTCTTTAGTTTTATAATGTCATCCTCCATTTCTTGCTTTTCAGTTTTGTGCTTATCAGCGAGCATCTTTATACTTGTCTCAAAGACTTCCCGTTGTTCTTCCATTTGTTTTATTAGCTCTTGGTTTTGTCTGTCAAGTTGGTCCCCCTGATATGTTAGACTATGTTCCATTTCAGACATTGTTTGTTTTAGAGTTTTTATATCATTTTTGTTGTGTTCAATATCAGATTGTGTCCTTTCTGACAGTCCACTGACCCTTTCATTTACTTCATCAATTTTAGTGTTCAATGATGATTTTAGATCTGCCAATTGACATTTAATTGATTTATTATCAGTTTGCATTTCATCTAATTTTTTTAGTATTAAATCTAGTTTTGAATCGTCCATTGTGGCAGGGGTGGCGGTTGTCATTTTGAGAGCCGAAACTATGGTAGGTTGATTATTTTCAGAATATTTAGTTTTTGATCGTGTTACTTTTGGGGAGAGATCTTGGTCCTTGTTTGGTTTGTCCTTCTTTAGTTTATCTGATGTTTTCTTGTTAGCACTCATTGATATTCGTGGAGCAATGTGCGACTGTTTGGTACACTTTTAAACAACAACTTTATGCTTAGTGGGTGGGGTATGCTCGTATGTTAAACTGTTACAGATCAGTTTGTTGACTAAAAAGCTTTATCCACGACCTTTCTATGAATATATCAACGTCTTATACCTTATTCAGCCGAACACAAAAAGTATAAAACAATAATCTGGTAGTGACTTATTTCGTATTGATTACTACGGAATCCTGTTCGGGCCACATTGAATTTCGCATGTCTAACATGTGAACAGGCGATAATTATCGCGTCGAAGGCGATAATTATCGCCTCTTCTCATGGAGAGAGACACTTGTACTAGCGAAATTTAACACCTTCGCGAAAGTTTTGGGGCGATAATTATCGTCTTAATTTTCGCATGTATGTCTCAATTTTCACGGAATATGGACAAGCGAAATTTAAGGACATGCGAAATTTAACGTTAAATTTCGCCCTTATAATTTTGGCGGGCTTTTAACACGTGGTATCAGTGTACCCGGTGTTACGTTAACACCGGTTACCTTCTTACGCCGGCAAAATGGGGATAAGGCTGAATACAAACCATAACAATTTATTAAAAACTCCGAACTATTAGAATGTGTGCATGAGAATCGTATAACTAACGGATAATAAACAAATATGCGGGTCGTATTGTCTCTGATGAAAGGCATATAGCAGGGTTCATACCTTGTTTAAATAACAAATCCCTAAGAATGTTTGGTTCAAAAATGGTTTATACGGCCAATCTATTAGTCTTCATGGGTTTGTACATGATTTGTACGTCCCATCCACTAGAATACATGGGCTTTAACATGGTTTATACGCCCAATCACTTAGAATACATGTGTACCTACATGGGTTATTCGCCCCATCCATTAGAATGTAACGGGTTATACTTTTAATTCAATAGAATGCATGGGTTCCTATATGGGACATACATCCAATCTAGTGGAATGCATGGGTTCCTATATGGGACATACGTCCAATCCAGTAGAATGCATGGGTTTCTACATGGGACATACGTCCAATCTAGTAAAATGCATGGGTTTCTATATGGGACATATGTCAAATCTAGTAGAATGCATGGGTTCCTGTATGTTCCTAACAGTACAACCTCTATAGGTGTCATACAGTACAGCCTCTATTGTTGACATGCAGTACAACCTCTTTAGTTGTCATACATTACATCCTCTATAGTGGCCATACAGTACAGCCTCTATAGTGGTCATACAGTAAGCCTCTATATTTGTCATACAGTACAACCTCTATAGCGGTAGTGGACATACCGTACAACCCTTGTAGTGGACATACAGTACAACCCTTGTAGTGGTCATACAGTACAACCCTTGTAGTGGTCATACAGTACAACCCTTGTAGTGGTCATACAGTACAACCCCTGTAGTGGTCATACAGTACAACCCTTGTAGTGGTCATACAGTACAACCCTTGTAGTGGTCATACAGTTCAACCCTTGTAGTGGTCATACAGTGCAACCCTTGTAGTGGTCATACAGTGCAACCCTTGTAGTGGCCATACAGTACAAGCCTTGTAGTGGTCATACAGTACAACCCTTGTAGTGGTCATACAGTTCAACCCTTGTAGTGGTCATACAGTACAACCCTTGTAGTGGTCATACAGTTCAACCCTTATAGTGGTCATACAGTGCAACCCTTGTAGTGGTCATACAGTACAACCCTTGTAGTGGTCATACAGTACAACCCTTGTAGTGGTCATACAGTACAACCCTTGTAGTGGTCATACAGTTCAACCCTTGTAGTGGTCATACAGTACAACCCTTGAAGTGGACATACAGTGCAACCCTTGTAGTGGTCATACAGTGCAACCCTTGTAGTGGCCATACAGAACAACCCTTGTAGTGGCCAAACAGTACAACCCTTGTAGTGGTCACACAGCACAACCTCTAAAGTTGTCATACATTACAACAACAATAGTGGCCACAGAGTACATCCTCTTTAGTGGTCATACATTGCAACAACTATAGTTGTCATACAGTACAACCTCTATAGTTGTCATACATTACAACAAATATAGTGGCCACACAGTACAACCTCTAAAATTGCCATACATTACAACAACTATATTGGCCACACAGTACAACCTCTATAGTGGTCATACAGTACAACCTCTACAGTGGCTAAGGTACAACCCTTGTAGTGGTCACACAGTACAACCTCTATAGTTGTCATACAGTACAACCCCTGTAGTGGTAACACAGTACAACCCCTGTAGTGATCACACAGTACAACCTCTATAGCTGCCATACAGTACAACCCCAGTAGTGGTCATACAGTACAACCTCTAAAGTTCTCATACAGTACAACCCCTGTAGTGGTCATACAGTATAACCCCTGTAGTGGTCGTACAGTAAACCTCTGTATTGGTCATACAGTACAACCCCTGTAGTGGTCCTATAGTACAACCCTTGTAGTGGTCATACAGTACAACCCCTGTAGTGGTCCTATAGTACAACCCTTGTAGTGGTCATACAGTACAACCCCTGTAGTGGTCCTATAGTACAACCCCTGTAGTGGTCCTATAGTACAACCCTTGTAGTGGTCATACAGTACAACCCCTGTAGTGGTCCTATAGTACAACCCCTGTAGTGGTCCTATAGTACAACCCTTGTAGTGGTCCTATAGTACAACCCTTGTAGTGGTCATACAGTACAACCCCTGTAGTGGTCCTATAGTACAACCCCTGTAGTGGTCCTATAGTACAACCCCTGAAGTGGACATACAGTACAACCCCTGTAGTGGTCACACAGTACAACCCCTGTAGTGGTCACACAGTACAACCCCTGTAGTGGTCATACAGTACAACCCCTGTAGTGGTCCTATAGTACAACCCTTGTAGTGGTCATACAGTTTAACCCTTGTAGTGGTCATACAGGGCAACCCTTGTAGTGGTCACAAAGTACAACCCCTGTAGTGGACATACAGTACAACCCCTGTAGTGGTCACACAGTACAACCCCTGTAGTGGTCATACAGTACAACCCTTGTAGTGGTCACACAGTACAACCCCTGTAGTGGTCATACAGTACAACCCTTGTAGTGGTCACACAGTACAACCCCTGTAGTGGTCATATAGTACAACCCTTGTAGTGGTCACAAAGTACAACCCCTGTAATGGACATAAAGTACAACCCCTGTACCTGACCGTAGTTAGTCATAAATGCGCTAAAATGCTTTCCAATGACATAAAGACTTTTATGTGTCCATTGACACCTAAAATTAGGACTGGGTAGCTATTGATTTTTTTCATTTAAACATTCGTCATTTTTTCAACAGAAAATGTCCTCAATTTTGTGCAACGTACCGTTTTGAAAATATGTCAAGGGTAGGCTAAGAATTAGTTCATTATGTACCTGTTGTTTGTTCACTGAGGAATGCTAAATATTGAGGAAAGTCGGGATGTCGGTCAAGTTTTCCCGGGTATCTGGTTTAAAAGTAATGAAGCGAATAAAATAACATTCGTCATTTTCTGCACATCAAGTTTTCCTCAATATTGTATCAGCTGTTTTTGAAACATATTTCAAGGGTAGGTTATGTAAAGTACACCGTCTACAAATAAATCGTGCACGTATGTACTGTATACGTTAAATATTGAGGAAAGTCGGGTTTATCGTTTTTTGCTAATATCATCGTATTTTAATAAGAAAAGTTTCAAGTTTCAAGTAGGTAACTGCGCAAACGGTATCTAGCCACAACACAAGTTATACCCATTTATATGCCCTGAATACAAAAGTCGACCATTTGCGAATGCAATGGCCTTCAATGAGGCGTAGGTTCATTTTGTAACCCATGTGAAAGATAATGCAACCAAATATAGGCCAGAAAAAAAGAGCGCAGGTTTACATTGCAATAATCGCCATGAACGCCAGTTTTAAAGCATGTACTTTTCTTTATAAACCCGAGTCCTACATTATACATTTAGTTTCAAAGCATGAAAGCAAGAAGTGAAACGTAAGTATGGCAGCCATCTTAGAAACGTCATGAATTATTGAGTAGACGTCACGCACAAAATAAGGTAATTTTAGAAAAATTGACATTTTTTAACATTTTCCGAGATAAATCTAAAAACTGATACCAGAAAAACTTACATCTATGTCTAAGCATGTGCAAGTGTTGTGTTTGTAGAATGCAGAGGTTTGATAAATAATAGAAGCTAAAAAATTCAATATGCCTTCAACATGAAGCGGTCATTAAACTCGAGTCTCGTTAAACGCTTAAAACTGGGACATTCTGTTTTTTTATAGATGCAACTAGGTCGTTCAGTCAGCTGGGACTTGTGCATTCGATGATTTCTTAACTAAAACTTGGGGTTCAGCAGTTCATTTTCTCGTTTAGTTATATGTTGGGCGTTGTGTCGTGTAATTGTGGTATGTGATGTTTTCATGTTTTTTGTGCTCAATTGGTTAAGTGCTGGAAAATGTAGTTGAGCTTCGATCCACCCAGTATGTGCCAGACATTTTCATTGACATTTTCATTGACATTGTGCCAAACAAAATTCACGATCATCTAGTAAATTGACTAAATACAAAGAATTAAGATGTTTTTCACAAATGACCTATAATTAACGACAGAATGTCAGCTATATCTTTTGAAATACATGTAGTATGCCAAAATTCACATTAAGTAAAATGTATGGATGACAAAATACTAATTTTGCAAGAGTTGCTCCCCTTAGTATTTAGATTATGCCTTTATTGTTTACATTTCGTTATTTTGTTTACAAACCAACTGGAGGCTTTATTTCGTTTTCGTCCATCTTATGGTGTTTTCAAGCTTTGGGACTCGCCTAAAGTGCACACTGCATCAATTTGCAGATAGGTTGCCGAGTTTGATTATGCCTTTTGAAAATAGCCATTTAAGGCATAATGGGACTTTAAATATTTCATTTATCTCATTTTTTCCAAACATAGGTTCAGCTAGTGACCGGTCCCTGGTTCAGCATTACTGATATTTAACAATCCATCTTTGTGCTAAGGTATTTTATATGCCCCGACATCTACTGTTGCGGAGGCATAATAGTGATTGTCCGTCCGAAAATGTAAACCAAAACCTTCAAGTTGTTGAAACTCAACTTCTTTTGAAGTCCATCAAGGAATTGCTTTCAAACTTGGCATACTTGTTTACCATCATAAACGCATTACATTGTCAAAGCCATGTAACACTATCCACCATTTCAACAGAATTATGGCCCCTGATAGACTTAACTAGTTTATATGGACAAGGGACATATAAGGGACATAAACATTTATAGAACACAGTCATGTTGCTTTTATCTGTGTCTGCATTCATTGAACTAGAACAAATAAAAGATCTTTGCATCGAATACTAAATAGCATACTTTAAAACATACTATTTATAGATTACCGTGAACAAATTTTTTACCATTAGCTAATTGTTTTTTACTTTTCTTATAATAATCTTTAGCCAAGTTTTCTATGAAAACACAGTTTTCCTCCAAATTTAACATTCCTTAGTGAATAATAACAAACAAGATAGACATCAAATACTCTAGCCAACCAATAAAAGGTATTTCATTTCAAAACAATTGAAAGATATACTGTAATTGAGGTAAACGTTCTGTACAAAAAATTGCAAATAGTATCTATTGTCACGCGGACCGCATAGTGTATTTACACGCATCAGGGTACTGTTTTATCGAAGTAAATATTGCGTTCGTTGATTATGTTTGTTTGTTTAAGAAATAAAAAGCTGTTCTTATATTTTGTCGGTGACACTCGTGATTTAATTTTTCCGCATCCGAACGAGTGCCTGTGTTTTATTCACCGACCAAATACAAGAACATAGTTTTTATTTCGATTCTTAACACGATAATATCCCGTACTGTTTAACCGTGCGCATTCCATTTTCACCCATTTGACAGTGAACATAATTCCGCGCTGAAATTGAGTGGCTTATTAGCTGGTATAATTACCTCCCTCGTTAATGAAAACGACCTTCGTAATTTTCTGAAGGAAATAACATATTTTAAACATTGAAACAATTTTAATAACACAAGTATAGGGTATCTATTTCATGAAATGAAAAATATAAATGAATTGATTATCAGAAGTTTTTATGAAACTTAGTTTCGAGAGTATATTGGAGTTTCTAAAAATAGATGCGTCATAGCTGTAACACTGGATACTCGTGCAACTTGCCTTGTAAGCGACACGTTGAAGATTTTACTATAAAGTTTACGTTCATTCATTCATAAATATGTCACGAGATACGGGGCGTAAATAGTAACAGCCAATTGGACAGGTATGTTTTATTGCCGTAATAATACATGTCCTGGTTTGCTCTATGCGTATATGGATTAATCCGCAGATCGTGTAAGAATATCTAATAATTATATACTTATATAAATATCAATTTATTCATTTATATGTAATATTTGCGTGATTTATATGTGTTTTGCGGTAATTCTATTCCATTTGGAAGTGTTTTGCGGTAATTCAGAGTTGCTTCCCCTGGGTTGATATGTAGAATTTGTACTTAACGGCTTTTTTACCATAATTGTATAATCAAATGTTCGTTATAAGGTTTATTTATGTTATATCATCAGATTGTAATGTATTTTAGGGAGTTTTATACTCATTTTAAAGTGTTTTGTGGTATTTAGTGGTATTTTGCGGTAGTCTGCGGTATTTTGCGGTGTTTTGCGGTAATTAGACCGTCTCATTACAGCTATTATGTTCAGATCATTGTTGCGGTTACTGCTATATGTTCAGATCATTGTGGTGGTTCAGGCATCGCGAAAACCGTCGGTCCGCCGGTCCTGACCGACAAAAAATGCTTTGGTCCGGCAAAATTTGACTGAATGTCGGACCGTTGGTCCGACGGAGATTTTAAGTCTGGACGGCGATATTCCCACATCGTAGTTGAAGATTATTGTAAAGAATGTAACACGAATATTTTTCGTAAATTCTCGTCGAGATTCAATAAGATATCCCTCCGAAATCGTCAAAAATGTAAAATAATTCAGCGAAATGAACGTCGCGAAAACAGATTTATTTTTTGGATGCGGATAAAACCCGTAGTACACGGTACGGATTCCGGAATGTTTGCGATTTTTTTTCTGAATATATTTTTATTTTGACGATTTCCGAGGGGGCTTTTTAACACGAAAAAAGCGTGATTTAGTTTAAAGATGTTTGATATTAAATGGTAAAATGAAAATAACATTTCTCTTGACAGAAAGTCCTGTCTGATATATGCTCATTGAATGGGCTGAATGAGCCCATTGTGAAAAGGCAAACTATCTAATTAGGCCTATTTGAAAACACTTGTTAACTGTGTGTTAAAGCTAACAATGCATTTCTAAATAATTTACCACTGAATAATTTAAGAAGAACATGCATTATCTATACATCTCTCTTCATTTGGTTTTTTAACTGTTTCCTATTAATATTGTTCGGTCCGGCCAAATCTATTTTATGCCGGACCGGATGTCCGGCCTTTTTTTCTCACTTTCGCGAAGCCTGGTGGTTACTGGTAGTATGTTCACATCATAATGCTGGTTACTGCTATTATATTCACATCATAATGCCGGTTACTGCTATTATGTTCAGATCATAATGACAGTTACTGTTATTAGTAGAGCAGCATTTTGACTCAAAGTAGAGTGACCATTGCAAAAAAAGTACACAAGCTGAGTCATATACCAAAATGTTCCTGAGACATTCAGGATTACTCTACTATAGGTAAAAGTTGCCGTCCTTGGGAGGAAAGTTTGAAAAGATCAAGTTCAAGGTCACATGGTGCTTTAAAATAAGAAACAAACTACAGTTTACTTAACCTTTATTAATACCCCAAACTTGCATGTAATAGTAAAATGGATCACTCACTTTGATACATCCTTACTAATTGCACAATTTTAATTCCAATTTGTAGTCCAACAGTGTCAAGGTCAAGGTCAGTTCAAGGTCAAATGGTAAAAAAGTACAAACAATTGATTTGCACCAGGAATCAAATGTCATAAATAGTATAAATGATGCTTAAACACATGCACTTGCACATGGGAGTGAATATTAGATGAAAAAGATTTGAAATATATCAATTCCAAGGGATATTCGGAGTCTGAGAGGCAATTTAGTGCAATAAACAATTACCCCACCCCCTTTCAAAACATTAAATGTAGTTGATTTACACATAATAGCCTGTAGTATTTGAATTATCATTATTGAATGTTTGACTGAATATAAAGTTCTAATACTGCCAATGCTAAGGGTCATTGATTGAGGTCATCATGAATGAAGGTCAATGTCATTTCAAGGTCAAATGGTAAAAAAGTACAAAAACGGGTATACACTAGATATCGAATGTACCAGTTGTAGAAATGATGCTTAAACACATTCATTTACTCATGGAAGTCGATTTCGAGTCAATAATATAATTTGAAATGTACCAATATAAAGGGAAAATTAGAGATTTAAGTGGCAACTAGCTGTAAATAAAAATTACCCCACCCACTTTCATAACATACATTGCAGCTGATTTATTTAAATCCCAATAGTAGTAAATCCCAATAGTAGTAGTCATAATAAAGAAAATGTGTCAACAAGTGTTTCCAATGTTTTTCTCAAGTGTAAGGAACATGAATGTTTAAAGGTTGTAAAAAAGCTTTACTAATCATTGTGCAGAGTAAAAGTCCAGGTAAAGATTTCTTAATTTTTGGATACTCAACACTATCAAATACAACTATTAATAGCCACAGAAGAATAAGATCATCACCTAGTATAGCTAATCTTCGTTCCATGGGGCATCTACAACTGTCTGGCGCAGTAAACCAGTGTTTAGTGGGATATCTAATAATGTATGACACTGTCTCTCATGACAACACAGGGTACCAACAACTGTCTTGCACAGCCTTTCGTGGCTCTATGGGACACCAACAACTGTATATCACGGCATTTCGTGGCTCTATGGGGTACCAACGACTGTCTATTACAGCATTTTCATGGCTCTATGGAACACCAACAACTGTCTATCACGGCATTTCGTGACTCTATGGGACACCAACAACGGTCTAACACAACATTTTATGGCTCTATGAGGTACCAACAACTGTCGAACACAGCATTTCATAGCTCCATGGGGTACCAGCAACTGCCTAACACTGCATTTCATAGCAGAATTGGGTACTAACAACAGTCTTGTACGCAGCATTTCATAGCTCTATGGGGTATCAACAACTGCCTAACACAGCATGCTATAGGTTCATTGGGTATCAACAACTGTCTAACGCAGCATGTTATAGCTCCACGGGTACCAGCAACGGTCTATTACAGCATTTCATAGCTCAAGGGGGTACCAACAACTGTCTAACGCAGCATTTCATAGCTCAATGGGGTGCCAACAACTGTCTAACATAGCATGTTATAGGTTCATGGAGTATCAACAACTGCCTAACACAGTATGTTATAGGTTTATGGGGTATCGACAACTGCCTAACACAGCATGTTATAGGTTCATGGGGTATCAACAACTGCCTAACACAGCATGTTATAGGTTCATGGGGTATCAACAACTGCCTAACACAGTATGTTATAGGTTCATGGGGTATCAACAACTGCCTAACACAGCATGTTATAGGTTTATGGGGTATCAACAACTGCCTAACACAGTATGTTATAGGTTCATGGGGTATCAACTACTGCCTAACACAGCATGTTATAGGTTCATGGGGTATCAACAACTGCCTAACACATCATGTTATAGGTTTATGGGGTATCAACAACTGCCTAACACAGTATGTTATAGGTTCATGGGGTATCAACAACTGCCTAACACAGCATGTTATAGGTTTATGGGGTATCAACAACTGCCTAACACAGTATGTTATAGGTTCATGGGGTATCAACTACTGCCTAACACAGCATGTTATAGGTTCATGGGGTATCAACAACTGCCTAACACATCATGTTATAGGTTTATGGGGTATCAACAACTGCCTAACACAGTATGTTATAGGTTCATGGGGTATCAACAACTGCCTAACACAGCATGTTATAGGTTTATGGGGTATCAACAACTGCCTAACACAGTATGTTATAGGTTCATGGGGTATCAACTACTGCCTAACACAGTATGTTATAGGTTCATGGGGTACCTACAACTGTCTAACGCAGCATTTTATAGCTCCACGGAGTACCAACAACGGTCTAACACAGCATATATTATGTTAAGATCATTGTGGCTTATACTGCTATTATGTTCAGATTATTGTGTTGGTCATGAAATATTGCAATTTTCTAATCAATTTCATTTCATTAATACTGGTATTATTTTACATATTTAGAAACTAGAGAGCCTAATCTTTATAATGATGTAAAGAAATATAGAATTGAATGGAAAGTAAAAAATAAACAGGTAAGGGCCGTGGAATTCGAACATATTGAAAAAAATGAAAATATAATTTCACGCCGAGAAAATTGAGCAATATTCAATGAGGCGTTATTTCAAAATTAATGGACGGATTGTCAATATGTTTACATATTTAAAAACTAGAGAACTTCATCTTTATTTTGAATAAAATATTTTAATAAACAAAACAGTTAACCAATACGGATGTGTTTTTCCAACACAAACATATGTAAATTTTTCCCCGAAAAATAGTCTGTGTTTGAACCAATATAATTCATATTTGCAATAAAATAATTTCTATTATTTAGAAACTATAGGGTTGCAACTTTAATTTGATACAAACATTTTAAAAATCCATCCATAAATAAAAAAATAAACTCTGCGGTCGTGAAATCACTTCTTTTTTCTTGATTAAAATAGCATAGGGCCGGGGAATACACACACCTCGTAAAGGGATTTGTAAAATACTCTCCGATTGGTCTATTGAGAACCAATCAAAATTAGCATATGGACGAAAACTGTCTCAGACAGTTTAAAATAATGCGCACGAAAGGGTCATAACTATGAAAACTGTCTGAGACAGTTTATAAAGTATCTCAGACAGGTTCCAAACTGTCTCAGACAGTTTATAAAGTGTCTCAGACAGTTTATATTAGTTATAATCGTACACAATAAGTAAGGGGATCAAATTCGGGACTATATTCTCACTCTTTCATTAACTAGCGCGCAACGTCACGTTCGTTCCGTGACTTCATGATAAACAACGACGTCAGACGTCGTGTAGACGCAGGTAAGTCGAAAAAATAACCGATCAACCACCAGCTCTATTAGAATAGGAAAACCTCACCCTCGGGCACGGAATTGCAACCGGCGACTCACATATAAGAAAAAGTCCGTCGGATCACGTGGTAAGGTGATGTATTATCATTAGTCACATGACCAGGTGACCGATTATAGCTAAGTTTAACGGCACCCGTTAACAGGCAGCTTTTGCCGGAAGTGACTAGATAAAAAGCGATAATACCCCGCAGAAATATTTGTTCTTTATTTATCCGTGTTTTACACGATTTTATATGCACACATTCTAATGGTTTGAAATTAGCCCTACCCATGATCGGCTCCGACATGCAGCATTATCAGTCCGTCAAAATGATCCTACCCGGGTAAACAGCCCTACTTGCTTAGCAATTGTATCCTAGGACTAAAAACACGAGAAATTTAACGTTAAATTTCGCATGTCCTTAAATTTCGCTTGTCCAAAATTGAGTCATACATGCGAAAATTAAGACGATAATTATCGCCCCAAAACTTTCGCGAAGGTGTTAAATTTCGCTAGTACAAGTGTCTCTCTCCATGAGAAGAGGCGATAATTATCGCCTTCGACACGATAATTATCGCCTGTTCACATGTTAGACATGCGAAATTCAATGTGGCCCGAACAGGATTCCGTAGATTACCTAATCCGAAATCATGTCTATCCGATAGTATGGTCACTTTTCGAGTCTTCGGTAAACATTCAGTTTCTTATATGCGTTGTTCGTTTAAATTGACTGGTTATTTTGAATAGATCTCCGGTCCTCCCATATTGACAGTTGGTTTCTACATTATTTATGGTAACGTATTTCTGGTAGTTTTTTCTCCCATCGAAAATTCGTACTTTATGTTTACCGCCTGTTTCATCATGAGTTCTATTGAAAGAAAAAAACACGGCAATTTATAAAGCTTAAAATTTATTTGCAAAATCGTAAGAAATCCGGGTGTAATGACAATCAAAGTGTTGATTAATTGCGAACAAACGTTCTATGTACATGTAAATATATACGTTCGTCATTTTCTCAGCAGTGTGGTACACATGCTGTGCCTGTGTTATTTAAAGCGTTTGATCGTGCTGGAGCGCACAGGGAAACTCTTTGGTAAACAATTAAGCCGTATTTATAAGACTATTTAAACCATGACTTATTAATGCTTCCCACTGGTGTAACATATAAGGGCGTGTGCTTCTGTCCTTCCAAATTTGATGATTTATAAACGATTTACGGGGTTTACAAATTACATAGTAAGCTTATTTATTTTATTCATAAATCGCTTGTTGCGTTTCGACTGTTATAGTTCAATTTTGAACCCTGAGCCATGACCTTTACGACTAGTCCATTTTGGCAATTCGCTCATTTTTTAATATCATTATTTTATGTTTTTAAACAGACTATAAGTTAAAACGATTTTTTGTGTTTTTTAAATGATACACAAAACTGTGTCGATTCAATATATTTTTCATTGTTACTTATTTCGATCGTTTGTGTATTCCGAGCTTACTGACAACCTAGTATACGATGATTAGCCGTCAGAACGTTCTACAATATACACGTAACAAATATGGTTTGTCACATATACTAGTATTACACAAATTCTGCAAGTTATAATCGTTTAAAAACTACCGAATAAAAAATGTAAAATTTATTTGGTGGGATTCGAACCCTGGTCTGACAAAAGTTAATTTTGAACGTATCGAGCGCTTAATCGTCAAGAAATAACTGACCCTAATGGCAAAACTTACCTTATGAACTAAACCTACACCTACCTTTATCGATGAATGGTTGAAACCGTAAAAGTGAAATCACGGCTCAATGCTCGAAATCGGTTACGGCTCAATGCTCGAAATCAAACTATATTTTGAACGGTTTGTTCGATGGTTATTATCGAATATCATTAGAAAATGTACACACACAAATACTTTTGCGGCAAACATTTAAATGTTTAAAATCGTTAAATTTAACAAGTTTGATGCACCTGCTTACAATCAACACCAATAAATGTTGAGAAAACGTGATGCACGTACACATGATATTTGATACACATGCACAAAGTTTATACACGTTTTACAAAGATCTAATTTCGAATTATATTTTGCAATGTATTATAAGTCTAAGTCTTATTGCCGTATTTTACCGTATTTTGCTAAATCGACGTACTTCATGCAAAAAATAATTTGATCAACGTTGGTTTATTTCGTGTTGCCCCTTCACATGTTTTTAATCATGAATGGTCTCCCTTTGTAAAATTTGTATATTTACAAGGTGAATATTTCGCTGGGTTTAGATTTCGCGCAATCGATGTTGACCGCAAATACAGCGACAATTAGACCTTCGCGAAATTTACCCGCTATACAGTAATAGTTCTTTTTGGTATGTTATTTTCACAAATCATCGAAACAAGGACAAATTATAATGTAATGATTTTTGTTTCCAATATCGCCTGTAACACTACATTGACATACTCGATCATTTCTATCTAGTATACTTCATGAATATATTCCAGTATCATTGATGAAAATACCCAACATCTCAATTAACATACGGTTTTATTCATGTATGTAAAAAACATACCTGAGTTCGCACTTAAACAAACGTCATGTGTCAACAGGCGTGTCAACTCTGAAAAATTGTAATGAATATATGAATTGTTTTAAAATGTTTTTCATATTACAGGTTAGGTTTTGGTGCTTGTCGTGATTACGATAGTTGAACTAGAGACTTAGAAAACTGCCAGTGGCTTAACTATGGTCAAACTAACGCTATGTTGCTTTAGTATAGTTTAGTCTGAGCTATATTGAGACTTCCCAAACGCATCTACGAGAGGTGTTTAACTTATATTTGAACATAATTTAACATCTAGTATTTTCATGAATTCCACAACGAAATCGAATTGTGTCTATCTAATAGTGTATAGTAATGTATCAAGTAATATAGACAACTATTTTAGAATGTATATGTAATATCCTCAGAACAAAATCAACATCAGTATAGAGGGTGTTGACTTTGCATTTTTTAAGGTAAAAAAACTCCAAGTGCTGATGTTTACAATTCCCTTCTTTAATGGACGTTTCATTGTTCTCCAGATTTAAATTCTTTTGATACTTTATCAGGAGTTTTCTATATTTACTGTTTGGGTATAAAACTAAGACTAATTCATAAGGTACTTTATGACTTGTTTTGTAGGGCGACAACCTATGCTTATTATCATGACCCCAATCACTGTTCCGTATATATACAGCCTCCGAGACCTTTGTCTGCGCTCTTTGTTTTGCTTGGCATTGAGCTAATGTACACCACGTTTTTCTGAAATTCTTAATCTAACATTTTCGAAATAATTCGAATGAAAGTTGCTACTAATACTTACAACTTCGCTGCCATCCAACTTTGGGTTATTGGATTAGTCCTAGATATCACAGAACCAATGTACAGGGTGGTTGCAGGTTTGGATAATTTTTGGTGATTTTTAATGGTTGGTGCCATTTCGCCAAAACAAGCAAGTGAACGCATATTCCCCTTCATATGGCAAATACGAGGGGTGATCCAGAATTACGTGGACTTTTGCTCTAATTCAAAAACCGTTTTACTTACATTTACAAATCTGTACACACTCTAAAATTAATACTTCCTGCACAAGTATACTAAATTTCATGTTGATATGATAATACATAACGTAAATACAGCGTCTGCAAGAGGGTATGAATCGCGGGGCAGCTCAGAAATGACGTACGACGTCGCCTTCACGCCTATCATTTAATGATGCGTTTGAACACTGTTTATCAACTGCTCTTTATTTTCCCTAACCCATTATGCTCTTATTGTATGCATGTATAATCGTCCTGTCAATGTGTACCTAACTGTACTGTTACCAGCCTCGCAAGATAATATTTCCCCCTAATGTCACGAATGGTTGATTCTGACCATTGTAAGCACCGATCCAGTCAACGTCGGGTTTTTACCTTTACCCGCATGGCCTTCACATCCTCCAGGCCTTCTTTAAAACGTTTATGCCATTTAAAAATAAGTGGCTGTGATACAATATGTCTAATACTTGATTTCTCCAACATTTCTTCCGCGTGTGTTGGGGATTTTCCTAGCTGTACAAAGAATTATATGGTTATGCAAGTGCAAATGAAATTTTGTGACGTCCATATTGACGTTAATTATTATATGACAACAGTTAAATATATAATCATAGTATGCCGAATACACCGAATTTGACTTTGAAATTTCACTCAGTTGTTGATACAAGAATAGACAACATGACACCATATTTCTGAATTTCTTCATGAAGAAACACAGCAACAATCAGCATTAACGTAACACAATTTACTGAAAAAATCGGTGTTGATCCGCGATAGCATTTATGTGTTGCCATGGTAGCGTATAACGGTTGATGCAAAGAATTGTTCTAAGATAGGTGTTGCGTTTTATGTCAAAAATAGACAAAAGTCGCTTGTCTGTAACTTTCATATCAATCTGACCTAAAATAAACATTCAAGAGCAAAAGTCCACGTAATTCTGCATCACCCCTCGTATTACTGATTGTCTTCACGGAAATGGGTAAATTATAATCTTCCAACACCTTTTCGATGCTTCTGTCAAGGCAATTTGTCTGTAAAAAGCAAAACACAACACCCTCTACAAGGTGGTTGGTTTTCGTTAGAAGAATAATGCAATTTTGATACAAAATGAGATTATATAGTACCGAACATATGTTCCAACATGGTTCAATAGAAATAAATCGATTTTATTGTGTAAGAATGACAAAAGTTCAGTTTTGTTCAAATATAAGTTGAACCCCTCTCGTATGTGCATCTGAAGAACACATACGTGCTTAGATAGTCGACACACACCAAACTACAGCTCACGCCAAAACGCAGCCAATCTCAACGATGGTCTGTTAATCTACAACTTACGGACATCATATATAATACATCGTTATTAAGAACTGACATTGACATTTGTGAAATTCTATAAAGAAACATTTTACGTAAGCCTTTCCATTTGCTTTGGCGTGCGATTTAGCCATAAAAGTATTTTCGAAATTAGGACCGTTTCTTTTCAATACAAACAGATTGTACTTTTTTCGTACTTGCGCCATAGTCATACTAGTTGTTACATTGTACTCGTATTTTATAGGTTCCTCCTATAGTCTTTACTAGTTCTTTCTAGAGAACTCGACAGGGTGAAACAACCCGACAACTCGCCGAGGCAATGGAAGAGCAAGTGAGCTCACTGTAAAAGCAAGACAGCCTCGTAGAAAAACACCAACCGGAAGAATAAGTCCGCCAACTGAAAGAATGAGTCCTACCACTGAATGAAATAGTCCATCCACGAATTGTACATGTGTTACCAAACTTTTGCTTGCACGTATGTATGTTTTCACTTTTAATTCACGTAGCTTACACATTCATATTTTGATTTTTAAAGTAAGGATAAAGCCCACTGAGCTTTTTTTGCCTCGGCGAAGTACTCCCGATTGAAATTAATGAGCATTCAGGTAATCAGGAGCAGGTTCCTAATGGTATAGGGGAAGCTTCGGGTAAGTCATGAGTCAGTTAGTGATATCAGGAGGAATTGGGTTGAATCAAAAGGTATCGGAAGAAATCAGGAGAATATCGCCGATGTAGAATTTCTCAGTGGGACTTAATGCTTACCATGGTATTCAGGAGTAGTCTCGGCCGAACAATGTGCTGCAAGGGCACTTAGTGTGATGTTTTTTGAACCATGTGTCACTATCGGTGCGTATGTTGCTTGTACTAGATGCTGAGTGTCTGAAACAAAGATTGGCAACTTCGATTGACTAATTTCCATTTCGGAACCACATTTTTTTTCTCTTTCCACATTTTAACATTTTCAATTGAATCATGTACATTGCATTTTAAATATGTATATATGGGACAAACGAATATTAACGTTTAGCTAGTGTCCGCTTTAATACAGAAAGTTTAAGCTTCTTTTAAGAGTATTTTGTTTCAGAAATATGTTGTATCAGTGTACAAAAATGGGATGATATTCAGAATTTAGTATTTACATGGCGGGGGCGTGATTACTTGCGACACTTCATGGCAATGACAATTATCCTTGGCGTGGTCGAATGCGTCTGAAATGATATTTACATATTCGTTAGTTTTCGTTTTCTATGTTAATAAATGTACCGTAATTATAAGTCTGCATTATTTCGGAAGCAGACGCTTGCGAAAGTAAGATCATTGAATATTACTTACAAGATAGCATATGTTTTAATAAACATTCAATCAATTGACCAATCTGAAGTAAGATTGCATTCAACACAACCAATCAAATCATACTTACCAACTAAAGCTTTTAATGGCCAATCAGAAGTAAGACTGCAATTCTTTACAACCAATAAAGTGATAGTACTTATCGTAGCTTGTAAAATACTCCATTAAATAGCTAATCGGAATTAAGATAACATTTTCAGCAACCAATCAAATTGTATTTACCAACCAAAGCTTTTTAAACTACTCCATCAAATGGCCAATTAGAATTAAGATTACATTCTCAACAACCAATCAAATTGTACGAATCAACCTATAATTTTACCTACCAACTGAAGCTTTTTAAAATACGCCATCAAATGGCCAATTAGAATTAAGATTACATTAGCAACAACCAATCAAATTGTATGTGCTAAGCGAAGCTTGTATATACTCCATTAAATGGCTATTCGAAATTAAGATTACATTTTAAGCAACCAATCAAATTGTACTTACTAACAGAAGCTTTTTCAATATTCCACCGAATAGCTAATCAGAATTAAGATTACATTCAACAACAACCAATCAGATTATACGTACCTCCTAAATGAGCTATCATGTCGTTGAAACATGCTTCACCCACGCGCAACAGATGTTGCATATCATTCCATACTGTAAGGAATAATATATACTCGTATTGCATATTATATGTTTGTGTAGCAAAATCCAATTTAACTTCACCGATTGATTAAATAAAGCAAGAAAAAAACGAGTGACATTTAATCTAATGTAATTTTCCGTGACCACGGTCCACTAATGAGTATGATATTTTGATGTATATATAAAGATTAACACAGTTTATATCTGAAGTAATGTCTCTAAAGTGATATATTAAATGTCTATAATTGGGAAATCGCGTGACAATTAGAACGTAATGACGTGACAATTATTATGTTAATGTCACCTAGTCACATATTTCAAGCCAGGTATCATTGGTGGCACATTTCGTTCACTGTATTCCATTTGGCGCTGTAAATCACCAGAGTTTAAAGTCACGCAATAAATGTTCATATTACCTATACTAATGTATCTACATGTAGAATGATGTCTTTAACAATTATGTTCATAAACGGGACTAGAACTCTAAACGACCAATTATGCCTCCTTGTCAAAAAGATAATATTAAGTCAGACAGGAAAGGCACACCTGAACCAGCCGAGCACAAAAAAAACATAAAAAACATACAAGGCACAAAGCCAAACTAAACAATTTATAATCCTCCCATGTCCAAGCTTTCGAAATTCTAAATGAACCAGTTTCAGCAATCAAAAAGCTCTGAATAACCTAGTTCCAACAGTAAAATGACTGAATCACCTAGTTCAACTCTAGTATTGGTGAAATTAAATATCGGTAAACCCTTCGATGGGTCTTTACCAAAATCATCGTTTTTTAATTATTTTAGACTGGGTGCACCTACCTGCACAAAGGACATTTATATTACTAGTACTCACATGAATGATGTGACAAGCATTGTGCGTAAGAAGCTTTTCCTGGCTGTATGAAGTAGTGGTTATACAAGTCTGAAATAAATCACACAAATGACTTTATAAACTTTTACGACATTTAGATGCCTAAGCAATTGACATATAGCTAGGAGTGGTATTCTTGAAATATTGATCTTACTTGACTTAAGGATAAGGACAATACCATATTAAACTCTTGGTTAGTAACTGGTGATATAATTGGCTATACTTATCCTCCAATTAAATAAGATCAGTCTTGAATACCACCCCAGGTATATCCTTAACCACAAGAGCAACCTTAAAAACAAACACTCGAACATAACCTTTATTTCAACCAATCTTTTAATAATAGTTTATTTATGATGCTGAATAATGGAAGGTTACACAAGTCTTAACCTACAAACAAATAGGATGACCATGTATCTAATTCATTCATAGTAATAACAACAACATGTAACACAGTATAAGTAATAGTTAGAACATATCACGTAAATCTTTAATGATTCAAAGGGCGGAGCGAGCGAATATAACATCCTGCATTTTGATTGGCCGATAGAAAATCGTGCCAATACATGACGTCACGTATGTTGAGAAGAAAATTTAAATAATTAACTTTCCATTTGACTGACAGAAATCGGCGTTTCCATTAGCACCAAAATTTAGGTTATATTGTATTCGGGTTGATATGACCGTTACCAAAAGCATAGTAAAGTATAGAAAAGATAGTAAAAATCGGGCAGGGAAAGCCGCACACAACTGAAACATCCGAACACAGAAAACATAAAAACAACGCATACCACCATTAGGAAATGAAACAGATCGGACATGGTATGTAGCACTCAGTTTAAAAGCAGATGACGAAAGACACAAAAAAGAACTGCACAAATTGCTAGCTCTGCATCTCGGACATACAATTATTTAAGTTCGTTGACGGTTTAGACGCTTTATTCAGACATAGCACCATTTCGTAGTACATTGTAATTTATGTTATGTGCGCTTATAGCAAATTTATTGTGATATATATCTCCTTAAGATGTCGTATCTTGGCACATGCACTTGATGACATTAGGCCGAAACAAATGATATTGTGGTTCTTGTAACCGTACCTACCCTACCATAAACATGATATTGGCATTTTGCTGGAAGTCACAGCAGATCGTTGATTTTCCAGTGCATAAATCAATAAATTATTTTTTTTTAAATATATTTTTCCTACCTACCCACGTATTTTTCAGCATGTTACCGAAACCAAAATATTACATGTAGTATGTTTTGGTCTAATTGTAAAGGTCCTTATTTCAACAATTAGTACGAGCTGACATAGAAACATTGACCAAATGCGAAATTACATGTGTCGTAAAGATAACCCTTACTCGTATGCCCTATATCGTGAATAAGGTCATTGAACATGAACATTTTAAGGTCTGCTCAACGTTTTGTGCTAGTTGTGTATATTCAAATCTTTATATTACTTGTAATTAAAATAATTCTTCATTTTATGTTACTAGTATAGGATATATACTTAGAAACGCTTTTATCAGTATTGAAATATGAAGTATGAAGACTAAATGTGTATGGTTCTCGAGTGCCATACACTCTCATTAAAAGTTATAAGTACACCAACACAGTGAGTAGTGATGTATGCAAATAGTGTAATATCATTTTGTTTCTAGATTAACACGGATATCCCTGTTAAAATCGGACAGGGATAAAAGTTAATGTATAATCAAATTTGTGTAACATGCCCTGTTTTATTCATCGACAAAATACGCGAACAGAGTTTTTATTTCGATTCTAAATACGATAAAATCCCGCACTATTTAACTGCGCGCATTCTATTTTCACCCATTTGACATTTTCACGCTGAAATTGAGTGGCTTATTAGCTGGTACAATTACCTCCCTCGTTAATGAAAACGACCTACGTAATTTTCTGAATTTTCTGAACGGTACCTATTCATTGTGTCGTTCGGATGCGGAAAATTAAACCACTCGTTCCGCTTTACGATAACACATGTCACGTGATTTGGTCAGAGTTCGAATTCACTAATGGATTTGGAAATTTGTGTTAAAATCCCGCACTGAAGCAAAGATACTAAAAAATGGCTGCCAATAGAATAACAAAATATTTTAAAATGCGATATTTGGCAGCTCATAAATTTTCTTTTATTTTTTAATGATGTTTAAAAATATTCAAAAAACTAGCGTAGGCCCCTGTCTAGAAAAGAAAAGATAATAATTATCAGTCTTCCATGGTTACTGTGCAACCAATCTTTTAGATGGGGAGGGCTATTTCCTAAATGTTTGGAAACAAAAAAGGCAGCCATTTTTTTGCCCGCTTCGGAAGGAAATTTTAACATTTTCAGTGCATAAACGATGCTACAAACAGTTATGAGACACATGATTACTCTGAGATAACGAAGTAAGTCGAGCGGGAATCGTTCATATGTGCGAAATATCAACCAATCTTAAGAAAATCTAACAAAAACGACACATGTTCCGGTTACTTCCCTTTGCAAAGCGGTTACTTCCCTTTGCAATACAATTAGTATAAAGTCCGTTTCGGGTCTTTACGTATCCGGACCGGACTGATAATTCCACATCGTAGTTGTAGGTTATTGTAAAGAATGTAAAACGAATGCATTTTCGTAATTCCTCGCCGAGATGTAATAAAAAATCCCTCCAAAATCGTCAACAAATGTAAAAATATTCGCGGGATAAAGGTCGCGAAAACTAATAACATGTTGTTGTTGTTCTTATTGGATACAATAAAACCAGGAATTGTCCGTCTGAATATCTTTTATGTTTTGACGATTTGCAACAGGATTTATTTAACAAGAAATGGTGATTATGATTAAAGATGTTTGATATTTAATCGTCACATGATTAATTGAAATGAAAATAGCCTTTTCTCTTGAACAAAAGTACTGTCTGATATACTCATATCAAATTAGACCTAGAATTAAACAAATTGAAAAACGTGCATTATCCACAGATAGATATATTTTCATTTGGATCGGGCTGACAAATATTCATTCGGACTGACAAAGGATAGCAGGTTCGTATCGTCCTTCGTTACTTCCTACCCAATATTTCGTATCATACCGCTATCGAGCGCTTTCTTGTGCAACGGACCGCTTCTATAGGTTGCATAGACGTAGGAAAGCGCTCGGTAGCGCATTTTGGAAACGGGCTCCAGGTTATAAATTTATTGTAAAGTTATGCATCATCAAAAAAATCCAGTACTGGATGAGCATGTTACAAATAATGTAGGTCCGCTAAAAATATGCTGTGCATTAGTTCATATTATTTTGTGTATATGTCTTATAAAAATAAAAATGTTAAAAACCAAAATGATCTTTACTTACTTCCTAGTAAAGTGAACTCTTATCAGCTGTAAATAAAAAAAATATTATCAGTTGGTCAATATGCCTCTTCCACTGTCGATGCAGGGACACGTGCGCGTTAACGCAGCATACTTGCATCCATTGGTATGCCTTCTGCATATATGCAAACATTTGTATTGTCGTTGAATTTGACGGAACGCTATCTCTTTATTTTTACCTCGTTTTATTTTACAATCGTCTTAATTTTAGATATCTTCCGGTAATTGTGAAACTTTGTCGTACCATGCATAAGCAGTAGGCCTATTCTTTGAAAACATGTAAGTGTTCTATTGAACATCAAATTGATACATTAATTCTTTGTTCATTGTATATGTTCTCAAAATGTGTTGTCCCTTATATACGAGGGTATATCCAAAAGTAATGTCACTGATGCTATTAAATCGTACGCCATGTGAGTGAAACAACGGCCTTTTACACAAAGTTACATAAATCTATTTTGAATATGATAGTCAAAGTTCATATAAATGTTCTAAACAGTTATTGAGACATTTTTAAAGACCTACATGACGCATACTAACGGACATTGTCGCCAGTCTGACGTCAACGACGCCATAACGACGTTACTTCCGATATTTTTCTTAGAACTCCTGAATTAATGCAACCATTTACTCATCCTTTAAAATGTACACCCTGACACTCATTATCTGCAGGTTGAAATTAATTTTAAGTGTCATCTGGATAGTCCCACAAGTAAAATCTAACTATACAAACAACGGGTCTCATTATTGAAACGTCGAACGGCATAGGGATAGGGATTTTGCTTCTTTGGAACATGGGCATTTTTTTAAAAGTAGCACCGTCTTATCTTTGGAGATTGTTGCTAGTAAACAGTGGTATCTGACGTTGTTCTAGCAACACCATCTTTTAAAGGATATTTCGCACGGGTAGGGTTTATAGCTAAGGCATTAAACTTGTTGAAAATGGTCATCCGGCTGGAGCGTTTTATTACTGAAACTAGGTCATTCAGCTGTAACCCTGACTTTCAGCTTTCTAATACTGTTAATTATCTACTTTTAGGACATCTGACAGCCAAAACTAGGTATTGAAGCCGTTTTACTGTTGGAACTGGGTCATTCAGCTTTTTGATTGCTGAAACTAATTCTACTTTTCGACAGCTTGGACTTGGGCGGATCTTTTACTTGTTTAGTTGGGCATTGTGCCTTGTATGTGTTTTCTGTGTTCGGTTGGTGTAGTTGGGCTTTGTGCCTTGTATGTTTTTAAAGTTTTCTGTGCTCGGCTGGTTAAGTTGAGTGCTGCCATTCCTGTGTGACTAAATATTATCTTTTTATGCCCCCGCCACGAAATGGCGGAAGGCCATATAGTGTTCACCCTGTCCGTGTGTGTGTGTATGTGTTCGAACATTGTGAAATCGTGTCCGCTCTGTAACTATGTCATTTCGTATTGGATATTTATAATACTTGGTACAAATGTTCACCACATCAAGACGATGTGTAATGCGCAAGACCGTTCCCTAGCTCAAATGTCAAGGTCAAACTTAGAGGTCAAAGGTTAAAAGGCTCAAATAGGCATGTGATTTGTGTCCGCTCTGTAAATATGTCATTTCTTATTGGATATTCATAATACTTGGTACAAATGTTCATCACATCAAGACGATGTGTCATGCGCGAGACCCAGGTCCCTAGCTCAAAGGTCAAGGTCACACTTAGAGGTCAAAGGTTAAACGGCTCAAATAGGCATGTGATTTGTGTCCGCTCTGTAACTATGTCATTTCGTATTGGATATTTATATAACTTGGTACAAATGTTCACCACATCAAGATGATGTGTCTTGTATATGACCCAGGTCCCTAGCTCAAAGGTCAAGGTCACAGTTATAGATCAAAGGTTAAAAGGCTCAAATAGGCATGTGATTTGTGTCCACTCTATAATTATTTCATTTCTTATTGGATATTTATATAACTTGGCATGAATGTTCATCACATCAAGACGATGTGTCATGCCCGAGACCCAGGCCCCTAGCTCAAAGGTCAAGGTCACACTTCGTGGTCAAATGTTATTTCGTTCTGGATTTAAAAATTACTTTGTAACATTCACATTCACACCCTGAGATCCCTAGCTCAAATGTCAAGGTCACACATACCCAGCTCTTGTCTTCTGGTCAATGTCACATTTAAGCAATTACAAACTGTATTTCAAATTCATATTTAATATTATTTCATTTGCACAACTTTATACTTAGGTGTCTGATGACAGCTTTTAGCGGGGGCATCCGTGTTCAGTGGACACATTTCTAGTTTAATATTATCTTTTTATATATTGCACTTTTCTGCAGTATCGTATGTGAACATGTATATTGTACATGTGATTAAGATATAACTAGATAAGGGGATTAAACAATCGATACTCGGTAGTCACGGTAGTAAAACGAGGTGAAACAAAAAATAATCGAATGAACTAAAGGGAAACAATTCAATTAGGTAGTTGGGCTCGATACAAATGGGAAAGAACTTTTGAAAACATTGTCTGATTTATGGACATGAGAAGACTTTTCAATGTTTGTCATTTCAGTTAGATCGACCAGCCATAAATCATGACTTAATAGACATATTTATATTATCCTAAATTATCCATCAAAACATGAAAAACATATTCTGGCCATAAAATTCAACTTCTTGTGAGTTTAAGTATTACCATTATAATAACACTTTTTCAGATTCCTACCTATTAATAAAATATGTATTTAGATGTGCCTCGTAACGAATTCAAAATTTGCCAAAACATATAAATCTGAAAACCATTAAGCTTTCTGTCAGTGTTGCATTTATCTACTGATGAAATGATACAAGAAACTGGCTTAGTTTAGAATATACCAATAAATACATGTTTGTGAAGAAAACATGCCACTCCCTATATGGTCACACTTGAATGATCCTGTGCGAGTGTGCCTTGCCTCATGTACCCGCAAATATACATCATTTATCAAAGTTATCAAAGCCATACTGGTCATTAAGAGGACGACGTCGTTGTCCTGTAAAATGATTTACACTATATACATATATATTTTCAGCGAAGACGGCTATTAATGCACTGCCGGATTACATGCATAATACATATCTACATACATACTGTATATTGAATGGATCATATCGTGTTATCTAAAATCAGGGTTAACAAATTATCCTTACTACATGTATCAGGTTTTGTTCAACCAAAAAGCATTACGTACTATATGTACATAACGAAAACAAGGAAAATATACAGGTAGTTTCTCATTTTCTTATCTATACATGTAGTTAGTTTTGTCATAAATAAGCTAACTCGGTAGAGGGGTAAAATGTAAATTCAATAAAACGCGTCCATATATAGCCATAAGATCAATGTGAGCAATGCATTCTGGGATTTAGGATATTTTTTGTATTATGTTATTCGCCCACATGAGATAACAACTACGCATTCAGTTATTTGCTTGAGGTGGCTTTGAACTACAACATAGGACTCTCTTCAGTTTTTAATGTTTGTCACATTTTCGTAAATGGTAAGTGGAATCTTAAACTTCTTATACTTCAGTATATATATATATATATACCTCAGTTAAACTATATAACTCATTATATTCAATATTCTGCTTCACTTATTTTAATTGGTCGTTTGAATTTGACATTACTATTTGTTTTAATTTGAAACAACTTTGAAACAGCAGTCAATGACATTTTACTCGTTCGATCCTCTCACTGATGAATACTTAATTTACTGATTTTCCTGTCATGTTTGAATTTTGTTGAAATTTATATGTTTCAATGTTTTTCTTTGTACACATGTTTTTTTAATTATATTATATACATGAACTCGTACATAGGAATTACAATGAATTTATTAACTGCACTCGTTTTACTTGCTTTATCTTCGTCTGGCTATACAAATGTAGCAGTTCAGTTCTCGTGTGATGTTTCCCATTTTTTTCTTCAAAGGTTGCAGACCATTTCTCGTATTCTTTCAAGTTCTTCTTCAAATGTTGCAGTCCATTTCTCGTATACTGTTTCATATTTCTTCCTAATTCTTTTTCCAACGTTGCAGTCCATTTCTCATATACTGTTTTCCATATTTCGTCCTTATTCTTTTTCATATGTTGCAGCCCATTTCTCGTTTACGGTTTCCCATTTCGTCCAAATTCTTATTCAAATGTTACAGTCCATTTCTCGTAAACTGTTTCATATTTCGTCCTAATTCTTTTTCAAATGCTACAGTCCATTTCTCGTATACGGTTTCCCATTTCTTCCAAGTCTTCTTAAAAGTTGCAATCCATTTCTCGTGTACTGTTTCCAATTTCTTCCAAGTTCATCTTCAAATGTTGCAGCCCATTTCTCGTTCGACCACCATTCCTCGATCTTCAGCTCCCGCAGATTAATATAGAATATATTAATTAGAGAGTCGGATTCTCCTAGTCCGTACCAGTTCTAGGTCGACTGTTAGTCGACGAAGACAAACCAAAATCATTACCCTTGGGGAGGAGTTAGCTCATCTTTTCAGCCTGAGCTGAAGCTTGGTCGCTACCAGGTGATGATCTGATGACGTCTCAATCTCTCTTGCTACCAAGTAGGAATCTTCTACACTTGGTTACTATGAAGATGTGTCAAATCTGGTAATTTGTATCTCCATCAGATGTATCCTGGTTCTTCTATATACACTTAGTTACTATGAAGATGTGTCCAATCTGGTAATTTGTATCTCCATCAGATGTATCCTGGTTCTTCTATATACACTTAGTTACTATGAAGATGTGTCCAATCTGGTAATTTGTATCTCCATCAGATGTATCCTGGTTCTTCTATATACACTTGGTTACTATGAAGATGTGTCCAATCTGGTAATTTGTATCTCCATCAGATGTATCCTGGTTCTTCTATATACACTTGGTTACTATGAAGATGTGTCCAATCTGGTAATTTGTATCTCCATCAGATGTATCCTGGTTCTTCTATATACACTTGGTTACTATGAAGATGTGTCCAATCTGGTAATTTGTATCTCCATCAGATGTATCCTGGTTCTTCTATATACACTTGGTTACTATGAAGATGTGTCCAATCTGGTAATTTGTATCTCCATCAGATGTATCCTGGTTATCTTGTATCCATCAACAACGAGCGCAACATCAGAATCACATTTCCCATTCATAAAGTTCATTACTATATTGATGACAATGTCATTTAAAGCCGCATTATCTCTCCAAACTTTTTTTCCGATCATCCAGTAAAATACTTAATACAAGGAATTAGGATGTTTTTCACAAATGACCAATTATGACGACAGCATGTTAACTATATTATCTGTCGAAATGGTACGCCAAAAATCACATTTAGTAACATTTATGGATGACAAGATATTAATTTGGAAGAGTTGATTCCCTTAGACTATGAATCGTACATTTATTTATTTTGTTTACAAACCAACTGGAAGCTGTATTTCGTTTCGTTATGGACAGGTGTTTTCACCTTTGGGACTCAACTAAATTGATCAAAATGCAGACAGGTTACCAAGTTATTGCTTTCTGAAAGTAGCCGTTTAAGGCTTAATGGGGCTTTAAACAGGGAAATAGATAGCAACATAATGATAAATAAAAAAAGATTATATTAAGTCAGATAGGGAAAAGGCATGTGGACGAATAGTCTGGTTCTCGATTGTAAGAGTACGTCATAATCACGTAATATAAGGGACAGGTAATCCCGACTAGTGGACGGATCGATCATGAAAACGTGATTGTAATCGAAACAATTTATAACGGAATTGACATGGCATGGAATTTTTGGATGGTCCAAATGCCGTCAACGGTGTGAAAATATGTTTTGGTCGAAACGCATTACGTACTTCCTTTACTGCAATAAAAATTTTGCATTCTACTTTATATGATATACGCAATGTACCATTGCAACTAAAATTTGAAGTTAACATATTTCATAGCAAAAACAAATTACAGAATGAATGAACGAATGAACCTTTTATCTAAAATCCATATAATCATATATTCGCATGCATACTTATAGTGTCCTGTTACTAATTGAACATAACATTGTAGTATTCAATGGACGTATTTGAGTAGACGCCAGTGTTGGGCTTATCTTGTCAGTGGTATTGGGTTGTACAAATATTGTATTGAATAGAATTCTGTGTTCGTACTTCGATCGGTATTTTCATACAATTTAACCAATGCACTTCAGTGCACACTCGCGATAAAATGAAATAAGAAAATCAATATAAAGTATAAAAAATGTTAACGTAATGAATCATATTTGTACGAAGCCCAAGAATTTTACAAAAGCTATATTTATTTTATCTCGTTTAAACGAGTTAAATAAATACCGCATTTGTAATTTCAGTCAAATTCAGTGGCTCTATATTCAATGGGGATAACGTATTGAACGGAAGTGATACCCCTGACTGTTTTTCGACGGTAAATTTCGTCGCTTCGGTAAGTAAATCTTGATTTTTCTTTGTTTTGAAAGACGTTATCAATGAAATCAATCTGCACACCGTTTACTTACTGAAGAGACGAAATTTACCTTCAGGGGTATCACTTCCGTTCTATACGTTATCCCCATTGGTATTATCACATCATACTTCAAAACACTTGAAACGCGATGGTATTGTCTTGGGTTTTATTTTAAGACAGAGTGTCAATACTTATACATAGATACACGTGGTATAATCTTGAAAATTGTATTCAATGCAGCTGAAATAGATAAATAATCATTGGTATTATCGTATGAATTTGAACTTTTGTTCAAAGTGACTTTTGTTCGAGCCCATTCGAGTATGTATACACATACGGCACAGTCTTTTCAGAAACGATATTGTAGAGTTGACATCATTCTGTTCAATTGCCATATAGAATAATAATGAAATTTGCTCCCGTAGGTCAAGTATGGTAATAGCCTGAAAATTCCCCTCCTTGATAAAATGCACTTTGATGAGGAACTATATTTTAAGCCGTTTAAACAGTATAATCAAGCCGTTTAAACGTCACGTGACGTCGTTCCAAGCGTCACTATTTGAGCAGCACCTAGCTTATTACTGGACTCATATCCGGCCCATTGTAGAAATAAGTATAATAATAATAATAACGACTTTATTTAATGTGGATTACATATTTGACAGCAATATCAATTTTCAATAAGTCATAAATAGCCAACTCTGTAATTTAAGGTGGAATAGAAAGTCTCGATGCGGTTTTTTTACTTAAAACTCACACAAAGGCGGTTGGCTTTACATGGTGGTATTATCCGGATAAAGAAGGAAGCACGACAATATCTAATCCTTGGTGGAAAGTTCTCAAAATATATTGATCACCTCTCCTGTACATGCACATACGAGTATACACCCAAGTATACACATTAATATGCAGTTTGCAACACATGCAATTCTTTATTAATCTTTTATTTGCAGATAGTGGTAACAGGAACGTTATGTATTGGTGTATCGAAGAACAATACATAGTAGTATAATATAGCTATAGTTATGCTACAGTGAGTCTTCAAATCGGGAACAAACATTCATACCACACACTACCTGTTTCATCACATATTGATGTTGGTCAGTTTGTTGGCAGTTCAACCAGAGTTATAGTAGGCAGTGTATTAGTGACGTTAGATATGTGGATCCAGTGCGATGGAATCATAAATGGTTCCAGTGTTTGTACTGGATTCACATAATCAACTGCTCCCAAATGAGGGTGTCAACAGACAGTCATACATTGATGTGTCTTACTCCTTGAAAAGTGAGGTGAAGTTTCTCCAATAAGTAAGTACACCTTTATCTTAAACAAACATAACCACAATAGATGTATGACCCATGGACTTGCCATTGGTGCTTCCTACGTCATCCACAACAAACGAGATGTGTAAATAAACCTTGATTGTGATTGTTTAAAACTTATTCAAATACATATGTGTATCAATTTCTTTTAATTATGTAATTTGATTAATAACATTGGCCGATCACTTTGGGATATCGCCACAAAAAAATGTAAACAAAGATTTTGAAGTTAATGTTTTCTAAATCTATATATTTGTTAAATGTTCTATTAATACTTAGGCCTACCTCTGCTGAAGAAACATGCACGTGTCTGATACTGATACAGTTTTGCAACTTTCCGGGGCATCGTTCCTTTGTGAATATAATATGTTTACTTTCATGCAGAGCTAGCAATTGGGCTGTTTAAAAAAATGGCACCAATCATACTTTTTGTTCTTATTTATTTATATACGCAGACACTTTATCCACTTTCAATTCATGATTTTTTATTACAAGTTTTGAGTCTAAGTGTAAAATTTCAATTGAATCGGTCTTTGTTGAAAATAATATGCACGAAAAACATGTCAAAAATGTAAGGAGTGTAACAGAAATTTGTCGTGCAACATTGATTTTATAAGCATTACCACATTCATAATAGCCTTCTAGGGAACAATATCTTTCTCTTGATAAATAAAATAAAGTATTAATTAGCTTATTCTACATATGAAATGTCTTTGATTCAATGTTTTATATTAAATAAATACCTAGGAGGAAAGGAGAGGCTAAATATTTTTGCATGAAAACATGCAAGCCAATTTCAATAAAATATATCTTTATGAAACCTGTTGGCCAAAAACTGATATATGATGTGCTCATTGTATTTAGAAATATGTCTGTTTGTCAGACAATTGCATAAACTATCAATCAAGTGTTTTCCTTTAGTGGTTATAGCACAATAATAGGACCTACCCCAGTATGTAAGGAGTGTAACATTTGATAGTTGGGATAAGATTTATTATTACTAGTCGAATTTATGAGCAGCAATGACTATTTCCTGGGAAAAACAGTCCTAGAGTATACTTAGGTGATGCTCAAGATTTCACTTAATGAATATTTGGTCAGATATTGGTCAACAAATGCATGTAAGGAGTGTAAAGCAGTTGCAGAAACACCATTGACTCCCACTTTTATAGAGTGCCAACATTTATTTTCTGAAGATACGTCATATCAACAATAACAACATCAAATAATAGTTTTATTAAACACCATTTATGCAATACTTATTTTAAGCAAAAATAGTTGTTATAAATACAATTTAGTGGAAAGTTCTTTATGAATGTCACGCGAAAAGCGTGTAATCTTAGATATAAACATTTCTCAATTCAAATGATGACTTGCATTTGTAAAACTTAGATGTTTGTAATATGTTTGTTTGGATGTTTTTAAAGAGTGGTGTGCCGTTACACTCCTTACTACGGAATCCTGTTCGGGCCACATTGAATTTCGCATGTCTAACATGTGAACAGGCGATAATTATCGTGTCGAAGGCGATAATTATCGCCTCTTCTCATGGAGAGAGACACTTGTACTAGCGAAATTTAACACCTTCGCGAAAGTTTTGGGGCGATAATTATCGTCTTAATTTTCGCATGTATGACTCAATTTTGGACAAGCGAAATTTAAGGACATGCGAAATTTAACGTTAAATTTCTCGTGTTTTTAGTCCTAGGATACAATTGCTGAGCAAGTAGGGCTGTTTACCCGGGTAGGATCATTTTGACGGACTGATGATGCTGCATGTCGGAGCCGATCATGGGTAGGGCTAATTTCAAACCATTAGAATGTGTGCATATAAAATCGTGTAAAACACGGATAAATAAAGAACAAATATTTCTGCGGGGTATTATCGCTTTTTATCTAGTCACTTCCGGCAAAAGCTGCCTGTTAACGGGGTGCCGTTAAACTTAGCTATAATCGGTCACCTGGTCATGTGACTAATGATAATACATCACCTTACCACGTGATCTGACGGACTTTTTCTTATATGTGAGTCGCCGGTTGCAATTCCGTGCCCGAGGGTGAGGTTTTCCTATTCTAAATGAGCTGGTGGTTGATCGGTTATTTTTTCGACTTACCTGCGTCTACACGACGTCTGACGTCGTTGTTTATCATGAAGTCACGGAACGAACGTGACGTTGCGCGCTAGTTAATGAAAGAGTGAGAATATAGTCCCGAATTTGATCCCCTTACTTATTGTGTACGATTAGGGTCATAACTATATGGTGTACGATTAGGGTCATAACTAATATAAACTGTCTGAGACACTTTATAAACTGTCTGAGACACTTTATAAACTGTCTGAGACAGTTTGGAACCTGTCTGAGATACTTTATAAACTGTCTCAGACACTTTGTAAACTGTCTCAGACAGTTTTCATAGTTATGACCCTTTCGTGCGCATTATTTTAAACTGTCTGAGACAGTTTTCGTCCATATGCTAATTTTGATTGGTTCTCAATAGACCAATCGGAGAGTATTTTACAAATCCCTTTACGAGGTGTGTGTATTCCCCGGCCCTATGCTATTTTAATCAAGAAAAAAGAAGTGATTTCACGACCGCAGAGTTTATTTGTTTATTTATGGACGGATTTTTAAAATGTTTGTATCAAATTAAAGTTGCAACCCTATAGTTTCTAAATAATAGAAATTATTTTATTGCAAATATGAATTATATTGGTTCAAACACAGACTATTTTTCGGGGAAAAAATTTACATATGTTTGTGTTGGAAAAACACATCCGTATTGCTTAACTGTTTTGTTTATTAACATATTTTATTCAAAATAAAGATGAAGTTCTCTAGTTTTTAAATATGTAAACATATTGACAATCCGTCCATTAATTTTGAAATAACGCCTCATTGAATATTGCTCAATTTTCTCGGCGTGAAATTATATTTTCATTTTTTTCAATATGTTCGAATTCCACGGCCCTTACCTGCTTATTTTTTACTTTCCATTCAATTCTATATTTCTTTACATCATTATAAAGATAAAGCTCTCTAGTTTCTAAATATGTAAAATAATACCAGTATTAATGAAATGAAATTGATTAGAAAATTGCAATATTTCATGACCAACACAATAATCTGAACATAATAGCAGTATAAGCCACAATGATCTTAACATAATATATGCTGTGCTAGACCGTTGTTGGTACTCTGTGGAGCTATAAAATGCTGCGTAAGACAGTTGTAGGTACCCCATGAACCTATAACATACTGTGTTAGGCAGTAGTTGATACCCCATGAACCTATAACATACTGTGTTAGGCAGTTGTTGATACCCCATAAACCTATAACATGCTGTGTTAGGCAGTTGTTGATACCCCATGAACCTATAACATACTGTGTTAGGCAGTTGTTGATACCCCATGAACCTATAACATACTGTGTTAGGCAGTTGTTGATACCCCATAAACCTATAACATGATGTGTTAGGCAGTTGTTGATACCCCATGAACCTATAACATGCTGTGTTAGGCAGTAGTTGATACCCCATGAACCTATAACATACTGTGTTAGGCAGTTGTTGATACCCCATAAACCTATAACATGCTGTGTTAGGCAGTTGTTGATACCCCATGAACCTATAACATACTGTGTTAGGCAGTTGTTGATACCCCATGAACCTATAACATGCTGTGTTAGGCAGTTGTTGATACCCCATAAACCTATAACATGCTGTGTTAGGCAGTTGTTGATACCCCATGAACCTATAACATACTGTGTTAGGCAGTTGTTGATACTCCACGAACCTATAACATGCTATGTTAGACAGTTGTTGGCACCCCATTGAGCTATGAAATGCTGCGTTAGACAGTTGTTGGTACCCCCTTGAGCTATGAAATGCTGTAATAGACCGTTGCTGGTACCCGTGGAGCTATAACATGCTGCGTTAGACAGTTGTTGATACCCAATGAACCTATGGCATGCTGTGTTAGGCAGTTGTTGATACCCCATAGAGCTATGAAATGCTGCGTACAAGACTGTTGTTAGTACCCAATTCTGCTATGAAATGCAGTGTTAGGCAGTTGTTGGTACCCCATGGAGCTATGCAATGCTGTGTTAGACAGTTGTTGGTATATCCATGGTGCTAAAAATGCTGTGATTGACAGTTGTTGGTGTCCCATAGAGCCATGAAATGCTGTGATAGACAGTTGTTGGTACCCAATAGAGACATGAAATGCTGTGTTCGACAGTTGTTGGTACCTCATAGAGCCATAAAATGTTGTGTTAGACCGTTGTTGGTACCCCATAGAGTCACGAAATGCCGTGATAGACAGTTGATAGTGTCCCATAGAGCCATGAAATGCTGTGATAGACAGTTGTTGGTGTCCCATAGAGCCATGAAATACTGTGATAGACAGTTGTTGGTACCCCATAGAGCCATAAAATGTTGTGTTAGACCGTTGTTGGTGTCCCATAGAGTCACGAAATGCCGTGATAGACAGTTGTTGGTGTCCCATAGAGCCATGAAATGCTGTAATAGACAGTCGTTGGTACCCCATAGAGCCACGAAATGCCGTGATATACAGTTGTTGGTGTCCCATAGAGCCACGAAAGGCTGTGCAAGACAGTTGTTGGTACCCTGTGTTGTCATGAGAGACAGTGTCATATATTATTAGATATCCCACTAAACACTGGTTTACTGCGCCAGACAGTTGTAGATGCCCCATGGAACGAAGATTAGCTATACTAGGTGATGATCTTATTCTTCTGTGGCTATTAATAGTTGTATTTGATAGTGTTGAGTATCCAAAAATTAAGAAATCTTTACCTGGACTTTTACTCTGCACAATGATTAGTAAAGCTTTTTTACAACCTTTAAACATTCATGTTCCTTACACTTGAGAAAAACATTGGAAACATTTGTTGACACATTTTCTTTATTATGACTACTACTATTGGGATTTACTACTATTGGGATTTAAATAAATCAGCTGCAATGTATGTTATGAAAGTGGGTGGGGTAATTTTTATTTACAGCTAGTTGCCACTTAAATTCCCTTTATATTGGTACATTTCAAATTATATTATTGACTCGAAATCGACTTCCATGAGTAAATGAATGTGTTTAAGCATCATTTCTACAACTGGTACATTCGATATCTAGTGTATACCCGTTTTTGTACTTTTTTGACCATTTGACCTTGAAATGACATTGACCTTCATTCATGATGACCTCAATCAATGATCCTTAGCATTGGCAGTATTAGAACTTTATATTCAGTCAAACATTCAATAATGATAATTCAAATACTACAGGCTATTATGTGTAAATCAACTACATTTAATGTTTTGAAAGGGGGTGGGGTAATTGTTTATTACACTAAATTGCCTCTCAGACTCCGAATATCCCTTGGAATTGATATATTTCAAATCTTTTTCATCTAATATTCACTCCCATGTGCAAGTGCATGTGTTTAAGCATCATTTATACTATTTATGACATTTGATTCCTGGTGCAAATCAATTGTTTGTACTTTTTTACCATTTGACCTTGAACTGACCTTGACCTTGACACTGTTGGACTACAAATTGGAATTAAAATTGTGCAATTAGTAAGGATGTATCAAAGTGAGTTATCCATTTTACTATTACATGCAAGTTTGGGGTATTAATAAAGGTTAAGTAAACTGTAGTTTGTTTCTCATTTTAAAGCACCATGTGACCTTGAACTTGATCTTTTCAAACTTTCCTCCTAAGGACGGCAACTTTTACCTATAGTAGAGTAATCCTGAATGTCTCAGGAACATTTTGGTATATGACTCAGCTTGTGTACTTTTTTTGCAATGGTCACTCTACTTTGAGTCAAAATGCTGCTCTACTAATAGCAGTAACTGTCATTATGATCTGAACATAATAGCAGTAACCGGCATTATGATGTGAATATAATAGCAGTAACCAGCATTATGATGTGAACATACTACCAGTAACCACCACAATGATCTGAACATATAGCAGTAACCGCAACAATGATCTGAACATAATAGCTGTAATGAGACGGTCTAATTACCGCAAAACACCGCAAAATACCGCAGACTACCGCAAAATACCACTAAATACCACAAAACACTTTAAAATGAGTATAAAACTCCCTAAAATACTTTACAATCTGATGATATAACATAAATAAACCTTATAACGAACATTTGATTATACAATTATGGTTAAAAAAGCCGTTAAGTACAAATTCTACATATCAACCCAGGGGAAGCAACTCTGAATTACCGCAAAACACTTCCAAATGGAATAGAATTACCGCAAAACACATATAAATCACGCAAATATTACATATAAATGAATAAATTGATATTTATATAAGTATATAATTATTAGATATTCTAACACGATCTGCGGATTAATCCATATACGCATAGAGCAAACCAGGACATGTATTATTACGGCAATAAAACATACCTGTCCAATTGGCTGTTACTATTAACGCCCCGTATCTCGTGACATATTTATGAATGAATGAACGTAAACTTTATAGTAAAATCTTCAACGTGTCGCTTACAAGGCAAGTTGCACGAGTATCCAGTGTTACAGCTATGACGCGTCTATTTTTAGAAACTCCAATATACTCTCGAAACTAAGTTTCATAAAAACTTCTGATAATCAATTCATTTATATTTTTCATTTCATGAAATAGATACCCTATACTTGTGTTATTAAAATTGTTTCAATGTTTAAAATATGTTATTTCCTTCAGAAAATTAGGAAGGTCGTTTTCATTAACGAGGGAGGTAATTATACCAGCTAATAAGCCACTCAATTTCAGCGCGGAATTATGTTCACTGTCAAATGGGTGAAAATGGAATGCGCACGGTTAAACAGTACCGGAAATAATAGTGTTAAGAATCGAAATAAAAACTATGTTCTTGTATTTGGTCGGTGAATAAAACACAGGCACTCGTTCGGATGCGGAAAAATTAAATCACGAGTGCCACCGACAAAATATAAGAACAGATTTTTATTTCTTAAACAAACAAACATAATCAACGAACGCAATATTTACTTCGATAAAACAGTACCCTGATGCGTGTAAATACACTATGCGGTCCGCGTGACAATAGATAATTTTTGCAATTTTTTGTACAGAACGTTTTCCTCAATTACAGTATATCTTTCAATCGTTTTGAAATGAAATACCTTTTATTGGTTGGCTAGAGTATTTGATGTCTATCTTGTTTGTTATTATTCACTAAGGAATGTTAAATTTGGAGGAAAACTGTGTTTTCATAGAAAACTTGGCTAAAGATTATTATAAGAAAAGTAAAAAACAATTAGCTGATGGTAAAAAATTTGTTTACGGTAATCTATAAATAGTATGTTTTTAAGTATGCTATTTAGTATTCGATGCAAAGATCTTTTATTTGTTCTAGTTCAATGAATGCAGACACAGATAAAAGCAACATGACTGTGTTCTATAAATGTTTATGTCCCTTATATGTCCCTTGTCCATATAAACTAGTTAAGTCTATCAGGGGCCATAATTCTGTTGAAATGGTGGATAGTGTTACATGGCTTTTACAATGTAATGCGTTTATGATGGTAAACAAGTATGCCAAGTTTGAAAGCAATTCCTTGATGGACTTCAAAAGAAGTTGAGTTTCAACAACTTGAAGGTTTTGGCTTACATTTTCGGACGGACAATCACTATTATGCCTCCGCAACAGTAGATGTCGGGGCATATAAAATACCTTAGCACAAAGATGGATTGTTAAATATCAGTAATGCTGAACCAGGGACCGGTCACTAGCTGAACCTATGTTTGGAAAAAATGAGATAAATGAAATATTTAAAGTCCCATTATGCCTTAAATGGCTATTTTCAAAAGGCATAATTAAACTCGGCAACCTATCTGCAAATTGATGCAGTGTGCACTTTAGGTGAGTCCCAAAGCTTGAAAACACCATAAGATGGACGAAAACGAAATAAAGCCTCCAGTTGGTTTGTAAACAAAATAACGAAATGTAAACAATAAAGGCATAATCTAAATACTAAGGGGAGCAACTCTTGCAAAATTAGTATTTTGTCATCCATACATTTTACTTAATGTGAATTTTGGCATACTACATGTATTTCAAAAGATATAGCTGACATTCTGTCGTTAATTATAGGTCATTTGTGAAAAACATCTTAATTCTTTGTATTTAGTCAATTTACTAGATGATCGTGAATTTTGTTTGGCACAATGTCAATGAAAATGTCAATGAAAATATCTGGCACATACTGGGTGGATCGAAGCTCAACTACATTTTCCAGCACTTAACCAATTGAGCACAAAAAACATGAAAACATCACATACCACAATTACACGACACAACGCCCAACATATAACTGAACGAGAAAATGAACTGCTGAACCCCAAGTTTTAGTTAAGAAATCATCGAATGCACAAGTCCCAGCTGACTGAACGACCTAGTTGCATCTATAAAAAAACAGAATGTCCCAGTTTTAAGCGTTTAACGAGACTCGAGTTTAATGACCGCTTCATGTTGAAGGCATATTGCATTTTTTAGCTTCTATTATTTATCAAACCTCTGCATTCTACAAACACAACACTTGCACATGCTTAGACATAGATGTAAGTTTTTCTGGTATCAGTTTTTAGATTTTATCTCGGAAAATGTTAAAAAATGTCAATTTTTCTAAAATTACCTTATTTTGTGCGTGACGTCTACTCAATAATTCATGACGTTTCTAAGATGGCTGCCATACTTACGTTTCACTTCTTGCATTCATGCTTTGAAACTAAATGTATAATGTAGGACTCGGGTTTATAAAGAAAAGTACATGCTTTAAAACTGGCGTTCATGGCGATTATTGCAATGTAAACCTGCGCTCTGTTTTTTTCTGGCCTATATTTGGTTGCATTATCTTTCACATGGGTTACAAAATGAACCTACGCCTCATTGAAGGCCATTGCATTCGCAAATGATCGACTTTTGTATTCAGGGCATATAAATGGGTATAACTTGTGTTGTGGCTAGATACCGTTTGCGCAGTTACCTACTTGAAACTTGAAACTTTTCTTATTAAAATACGATGATATTAGCAAAAAACGATAAACCGACTTTCCTCAATATTTAACGTATACAGTACATACGTGCACGATTTATTTGTAGACGGTGTACTTTACATAACCTACCCTTGAAATATGTTTCAAAAACAGCTGATACAATATTGAGGAAAACTTGATGTGCAGAAAATGACGAATGTTATTTTATTCGTTTCATTACTTTTAAACCAGATACCCGGGAAAACTTGACCGACATCCCGACTTTCCTCAATATTTAGCATTCCCCAGTGAACAAACAACAGGTACATAATGAACTAATTCTTAGCCTACCCTTGACATATTTTCGAAACGGTACGTTGCACAAAATTGAGGAAATTTTCTGTTGAAAAAATGACGAATGTTTAAATGAAAAAAATCAATAGCTACCCAGTCCTAATTTTAGGTGTCAATGGACACATAAAAGTCTTTATGTCATTGGAAAGCATTTTAGCGCATTTATGACTAAGTACGGTCAGGTACAGGGATTGTACTTTATGTCCATTACAGGGGTTGTACTTTGTGACCACTACAAGGGTTGTACTGTATGACCACTACAAGGGTTGTACTGTATGACCACTACAAGGGTTGTACTGTGTGACCACTACAGGGGTTGTACTGTATGTCCACTACAGGGGTTGTACTTTGTGACCACTACAGGGGTTGTACTGTGTGACCACTACAAGGGTTGCACTGTATGACCACTACAAGGGTTAAACTGTATGACCACTACAAGGGTTGTACTATAGGACCACTACAGGGGTTGTACTGTATGACCACTACAGAGGTTGTACTTTATGACCACCACAGAGGTTGTACTGTATGACCACTACAGGGGTTATACTGTATGACCACTACAGGGGTTGTACTGTATGAGAACTTTAGAGGTTGTACTGTATATCCACTACAGGGGTTGTACTGTGTGACCACTACAGGGGTTGTACTGTGTGACCACTACAGGGGTTGTACTGTATGTCCACTTCAGGGGTTGTACTATAGGACCACTACAGGGGTTGTACTGTATGACCACTACAAGGGTTGTACTATAGGACCACTACAGGGGTTGTACTGTATGACCACAACAGAGGTTTACTGTACGAACACTACAGGGGTTATACTGTATGACCACTACAGGGGTTGTACTGTATGAGAACTTTAGAGGTTGTACTGTATGACCACTACTGGGGTTGTACTGTATGACAGCTATAGAGGTTGTACTGTGTGACCACCACAGGGGTTGTACTGTATGACAACTATAGAGGTTGTACTGTGTGACCACTACAAGGGTTGTACCTTAGCCACTGTAGAGGTTGTACTGTATGACCACTATAGAGGTTGTACTGTGTGGCCAATATAGTTGTTGTAATGTATGGCAACTTTAGAGGTTGTACTGTGTGACCACTACAAGGGCTGTACCTTATGACCACTATAGAGGTTGTACTGTGTGGCCACTATAGTTGTTGTAATGTATGACAACTTTAGAGGTTGTACTGTGTGGCCACTATATTTGTTGTAATGTATGACAACTATAGAGGTTGTACTGTATGACAACTATAGTTGTTGCAATGTATGACCACTAAAGAGGATGTACTCTGTGGCCACTATTGTTGTTGTAATGTATGATAACTTTAGAGGTTGTGCTGTATGACCACTACAAGGGTTGTACTGTATGGCCACTACAAGGGTTGTTCTGTATGGCCACTACAAGGGTTGCACTGTATGACCACTACAAGGGTTGCACTGTATGTCCACTTCAAGGGTTGTACTGTATGACCACTACAAGGGTTGAACTGTATGACCACTACAAGGGTTGTACTGTATGACCACTACAAGGGTTGTACTGTATGACCACTACAAGGGTTGCACTGTATGACCACTATAAGGGTTGAACTGTATGACCACTACAAGGGTTGTACTGTATGACCACTACAAGGGTTGAACTGTATGACCACTACAAGGGTTGTACTGTATGACCACTACAAGGCTTGTACTGTATGGCCACTACAAGGGTTGCACTGTATGACCACTACAAGGGTTGCACTGTATGACCACTACAAGGGTTGAACTGTATGACCACTACAAGGGTTGTACTGTATGACAACTATAGAGGTTGTTCTGTTTAACCGCTATAGAGGTTGTACCGTATGACAAATATAGAGGCTTACTGTATGACCACTATAGAGGCTGTACTGTATGGCCACTATAGAGGATGTAATGTATGACAACTATAGAGGTTGTACTGCATGTCAACAATAGAGGCTGTACTGTATGACAACTATAGAGGTTGTACTGTTGGGAACATACAGGAACCCATGCATTCTACTAGATTTGACATATGTCCCATATAGGAACCCATGTATTTTACTAGATTGGACGTATGTCCCATGTAGGAACCCATGCATTCTACTGGATTGGACGTATGTCCCATATAGGAACCCATGCATTCCACTAGATTGGATGTATGTCCCATATAGGAACCCATGCATTCTATTGAATTTAAAGTATAACCCGTTACATTCTAATGGATGGGGCGAATAACCCATGTAGGTACACATGTATTCTAAGTGATTGGGCGTATAAACCATGTTGGAGCCCATGTATTCTAGTGGATGGGACGTACAAATCATGTACAAACCCATGAAGACTAATAGATTGGCCGTATAAACCATTTTTGAACCAAACATTCTTAGGGATTTGTTATTTAAACAAGGTATGAACCCTGCTATATGCCTTTCATCAGAGACAATACGACCCGCAGATTTGTTTATTATCCGTTAGTTATACGATTCTCATGCACACATTCTAATAGTTCGGAGTTTTTAATAAATTGTTATGGTTTGTATTTAGCCTTATCCCCATTTTGCCGGCGTAAGAAGGTAACCGGTGTTAACGTAACACCGGGTACACTGATACCACGTGTTAAAAGCCCGCCAAAATTATAAGGGCGAAATTTAACGCTAAATTTCGCATTTCGCTTGTCCATATTCCGTGAAAATTGAGACATACATGCGAAAATTAAGACGATAATTATCGCCCCAAAACTTTCGCGAAGGTGTTAAATTTCGCTAGTACAAGTGTCTCTCTCCATGAGAAGAGGCGATAATTATCGCCTTCGACGCGATAATTATCGCCTGTTCACATGTTAGACATGCGAAATTCAATGTGGCCCGAACAGGATTCCGTACCTTACATCATAATTCTATGTTACCGGTTGAGAAATGCAATTCGTACATGTTTTTGTTTTTGCTTCAAAAACAAACTTCAGAAGTCTGAGGTCCTGTTTGAGTAATGTTTAAAGTGCAAAAGTTCGAAATAATTATGTCAATATCTCAAAGGTCAAGGTCACATGTGAAGTTCAAAGATCACAAATGGCCGTAATTTAGCTTGTCCAAGCCATAACTAAGTGATTTATTGTGGGAATTGAAAATACCGTATAGCGGGTAATGTCTGCGAGTTTTTATTTCTGCGTTTTTTGCGGTTTGAGGCTGTCCCGTAATATTAAATTCCGCAAAATTAAACAACCGTAAACATTTTGTTCCCAAAATTTAACTTCCATATTTTGCTTCAATATACTGGTAATAATTATACATCTAATCTATATCTTTCTAGTGTTTTGTTACTGTCGTATTTTTCACACGTATAGTGATCGACTGTCTTTATTTGCTTGTTTGTTTAACAATTAATGAATGGTATGTGTTATATCGGTATTGAACCTCAATACACGTTGAAGCTCTGGAATGCACTGCCAACAGCACTCAGAGATAGTAAAACACTACCATCATTCAAGAAAGCGCTAAAAACGCACTGTTTTACTAAAGCATATTCTGGCTGATTATTAGTTTTACTTTTTAAGGGTCTCCTAAAAGGTAGTACATTTATACCTTTGGAGACGGTTTCTCGTAGCAGTGATATGTGACGCTGTTCTTGAAACACTAGTACAGTAGTAAATAGTGTCGTATAAATCGGGGGTCTCCTGCCTCCTTAAAGGAAGTATCACTATTCCTTTGGAGTTAGTTTCTCGTGGCAGTGGTATGTGATGCTGCTCTTGAAACACCCATGCATCCTGCCTCCTTAAAGGAAGTATCACTATTCATTTTGAGTTAGTTTCTCGTGGCAGTGGTATGTGACGCTGCTCTTGAAACACCCATTTTAGGGGGTATTTGAGGGAGGATTTTAGCCTTAAACTTTAATATATATATATATACATTTGTTGTTATGTTTGCATGCAATATATCTATGTAAAATTGTTTTAACCATGTCTTAAATGTGATTGTTAAGCACTTTTGAACGTGTAATTACATGATAAAAGTGCTATATAAATATGGTATAATAATATATAATAATGATGTAAGTTTGACAACTGGTTCAATTTATAACACTGTAGTTTGTACTGATATTCGAGCACAGCCAGACATCATCATAGATATGACATAATAGACTGGGTTGAGGATAATATGCCGTTAAATGCATTGATTTAGTTTACCGGTAGTATATGTACTGCTGAACATGTTCTGTTCTGATGTTCCTAAATTGAAACAAGAGGGCCCAAAGGGCCCTAGGTCGCTCACCTGTCGAACTTGACCTAGCTTTTGTTGAGATGATCATTGTGACCAAGTTTCATGCAGATTAGGCCAATATTGTGACCTCTAGTGACTACGCAAGGTTTTTATATGATTTCGCATAATGACCTCGTTTTGCATGGATGAACCAATATCGAACTTGACCTAGATTTTGTTGTGATGATCATTGTGACTAAGTTTCGTAAAGATCAGTACAAAACTGTGACCTCTAGTGACTACACTAAGTTTTTCTATTATTTTCTCTTGTGACCTAGTTTTTACCCCGGATAACCCAATATCGAACTTGACCTAGATTTAATTGAGATGATCATTGTGACCAAGTTTCATAAAGATTAAGTCATAATTGTGACCTTTAGTGACTACACAAGGTTTTTCTATGATTTGACCTTGTGACCTCCGTTTTGACCCCGGATGACACAATATCGAAATTGACCTAGATTTTGTTGAGATGATCATTTTGACCAAGTTTCATGAAGATTAAGTAAAAATCGTGACCTCTAGTGACTACACAAGGTTTTTCTATGATTTGACCCTGTGACCTAGTTTTTGACCCCGGATGACCCAATATCGAACTTGACCTAGATTTTGTTGAGATGATCATTGTGACCAAGTTTCATAAAGATTAAGTCAAAATTGTGACCTCTAGTGACTACACAATGTTTTTCTATGGTTTGACCATGTGACCTAGTTTTTGACCCCGGATGACCTTATATCAAACTTGACCTAGATTGTGTTGTGATGATCATTGTGACCAAGTTTCATAAAGATTAAGTCAAAATTGCGACCTCTAGTGACTACACAAGGTTTTTTTATGATTTGACCTTGTGACCTAGTTTTTTACCCCGGATGACCCAATATCAAACTTGACCTAGATTTTGTTGAGATGACCCTTGTGACCAAGTTTCATAAAGATTAAGTTAAATTGTGACCTCTAGTGTCTATACAAGCCAATTGTCGACGAATGACAACGGACGGACGAACGGCGACGGACGAAGAGTGATCACAAAAGCTCACAGGTGAGCTAAAAAGCTGAATTCTGTATAAAATTAACGATTAAATCTAAATCATACAAGCAGTGTTATCGTGTTGTTGATCATGCTGTAGTAGATACGGTAGCTATTTACCATTCGCAGAAATTTCTTCCGGTTTCTGAAACGCGCAGAAATTAATTCCCGATTTTCTGGTAGGTCGCAAAATAAAAACCGCAGAAATAAAACCTGCCCATTTTAGGCCCAAATCGCAAACTTTTCTACCCGCAGAAATAACCCGCTATACGGTAATGTGGCACAAATGTTAACTGATACCAGGCGGTGTGCCATGCAAAACAATTACGTCATTATCCCAAAGGTCAATGTCAAACTTGGAGTTCAAAGGTCAAAAATTGACATAATTTAGCTTGTCTAGAGCATAACTAAGTCATTTATATTGTGATTTGAAAATAATGATGCACACATATTTACTGATACCAAACAAAGTGTCATGCGAAAAAATTACCTCATTATCTCAAAGGTCAATGTCAAATGTGGAGTTCAAAGCTAAAACATTGTCATAATTTAGCTTGTCAAGAGCATAACTATGTCATTTATATTGTGATTGCTATACGGTAATGTGGCACAAATGTTAACTGATACCAGGCGGTGTGCCATGCAAAACAATAACGTCATTATCCCAAAGGTCAATGTCAAACTTGGAGTTCAAAGGTCAAAAATTAACATAATTTAGCTTGTCTAGAGCATAACTAAGTCATTTATATTGTGATTTGAAAATAATGATGCACACATATTTACTGATGCCAAACTAAGTGTCATGCGAAACAATTACCTCATTATCTCAAAGGTCAATGTCAAATGTGGAGTTCAAAGCTAAAACATTGTCATAATTTAGCTTGTCAAGAGCATAACTATGTCATTTATATTGGGATTTTAAAATAATGTTGCACAAATATTTACTTCTTCCAGACAGAATGACATGCGAAACATTTACCTCATTATCTCATAGGTCAAGGGCACACATGGAGTTCTAATGTAAAAATGGTTTTAATTTAGCTTGACAGAGCGTAACTAATATATTCATTGTGGGGTATGCAAATAATATGGCACACATGTTCACTACTACCATACAATGTGTCATGCGAAACAATTTAGTCGATATCTCAAAGGTCAAGGTCACGCTTGGAGGTCAAAGATCAGAAATAAACATAACTAATATTGTCTGGGCCATACCTTGTATGGTTTAACTTAAAAATTACTGTACAATGTTGTCCACCACCCGACAATTTTTATCGATGTGGTTTGCCATACATCTGTGACAAAGCGGTATGCGGATATATCACTAGTCACTCTACAGCAGTTCCAAACATCCGATTATCAGTATACGTTGGTACTACTTTTATCATTTTGCAAACATACAGGAGTTAAATAATGTTATAGTGTGACTACGGCAAAGTCAGTTAAAGTCACTTTCGAGTTGCTGATTTTTATCTTAAAGCGTTGACAGAAGATTGTTGTAGTTTTAGGTACTGATTTTTGTAAGGAGTGTAACATTTAGGTGTCTATTATCCCCTACCATTTTGTGTTTTGTAGTAGCCTCATTTTTTACTTCGGTGAAATTGTTTCATTACTCAAAATTGATAATATTTAAATAGAAATGAATAAGAAAAACGGGAATCTTTTTCTAGGCACCCTTGAAAAATATGTAATTTAGCGACTGGCGAAATATTAACATTTTGAAGTATTTCCTAAGTCGGCGATAAGAACATATAACGCAATATATATACTTGTTTTGCATTCCTTTTACAAGTTACTTGATAGATATTACAAGTCAGTAAGACAAAATGCTGTAAACTGTAACTTAACGAATTGTGTATGAAAATGTAAGGAGTGTACAAATGTAGCATTTTTATCCTAATTGATAGGGTTTTTCAAATGTACACCAATGTTTGAAAGTTACAGCTAGTAACCCAAAACATTTTACTCTAGGCAGGGATTTGATTCATTTCTAATATTTTGATATCATTAATTAATGTTCACATTACATTTTGTTACAATACGAACAATAATTAAGCTGCTCCTTATTAAATCATCGCCTTAGTATTATCTTGCGCTAACTACACAATTTCACTTATCGAGAAAAAGCGCTTCAAAGATTCAGATACGATAATCTCACTCAACATTGGTCGATTTGCAAGAAATAAAAAATAGTATTATTTGTACTAGAATAAAGTACCTTCACCATGAATTTTAATACCCCATGAGCTAGAGATAGGTCATAAAGTGTAACAATAATATCTTGATTTTCTTTAGTATTATATGAGCTATCAGGAGATAGCACTTGAAATAAGAACGTTTTAAGCGAAACTGTTTCATTTATTGTTGATCATTTTCATGTCAATTTTGAGCTATCTACAAAGAATTTTTGTGTCAAATCACGTGACGAATTGCTTCTTTTTGATTGGTTGTTCAACATTTGTTAGAATTATAGTGCGCTATCTCACGTACATAGCTCAAAATGATCCTTAATTTTGAGTGTGAAATGTTGAGTTAGCGCAAGGTGAGACGCGCAAACTTCTTAACGGATGCTTCCATTTTGAAAACAATGGGCGCATTAGATAGCTCAATATATTAGGATTTTTTTGCAGATAGCTCAAAATAATCGGCGAAATAAGTAATATTAATGGAAAAATATGGTTTGCGCTTTTTTAAATGCAATACTTCACAAAGAAAGGCCTGAAATCGGTCATGTCGTAGTTAGTGTGTACACACTGAAACAAAAAAAAAATGTTATTTGTTATGAGTATTTAGTTTGTTACATGTTTAAAATGTCATGTTTTGTGGAAAGTCTGTAGCCAGGTAATGCCCAATAATTGTCTACAACAAAAATTCTTCTCGGGTATTACCTTCCCATTACCATTTCCTATAACTATGATGTTTATGCATTATTTCTCACAAGATTATTTTACGATCTGCCTTTATTAAAATGTTGATGTTTCAAAGCACTTTCGTGCCATTTTTTTAAACAACCCTGTTGCATTCTTATGGGCTAAACAAGGCTGAACTTCGAAACCATTATGAAAAAGCAAGGAAACAGTTAGAAAAATTTAAAAGTTCATTTAGCTGAAAGTCAGCTAAAATGTTGTGGTCGTACGAGAGGTGTTCAACTTATATTTGAACAGAATTGTTTATTTTTAATATTTGCTGCCATTTCGCCAAAACAAGCAGGTAAACGCATATAATCCTTCATATGAAAAATATTACTGATTGTCTTCACGGACATGGGTAATTCATAATCTACCAACAGTTTTTTATTCTGCTATATGAGCTATTTGTCTTAAAATTTTAAAAAAGCAAACATCAATGCCCTCTACAAGATGGTTGATTTTGGTAAGATAAATAATGCAAATATGATACAAAATGTGTGTAAATACTACTTAATTTTTGTAAGAGGACATTGCATGGCGGGAAAACATTTATTTACACTGTAATGGTCTATAAGGTTGTCTAGTGGATGTGAGGTTTGGTGCACTGTAAAACGTTAAAGGCCTCAGTTACATTTGTTGCTGTCCGTATCAAGGCGGAAGCCCTTTAGTCAACCCTAATCCATGTATGCATTGTCCACTTTATAGTAAAAATACAAAATTACAAAAATATTTTACCATTTTGCCTTTGTGTTAACGTTTGTTCATTTTGTATGTGCCATTCTGCAATTTCGTTGTCCAGAACAAGGCTGCTTCGTATCTTTCAAAATTGCATTTGCACTATATATATGTTGTAGATGACCTTGTGATGTGTATTGTCCAGTTGTTATTTTCCTCTTCACCTGTCCCTCGTTCCGTTTAAGTTTGACTGACTGAGGCGTCAGACTTTATGGACGGGATGCCGTGTTTTCAGTTGGGTGTTGTGCTTTGTGTGTTTTTAATGTGTCTGTGCTCAGCTGGTTAAGTTGAGTGCTGCCTTCCCTGTCTGACTTAATATAATCTTTTAACTCATTTTTGACATGGTTGAATGTAAGAAAAGGATTTTATTGCGTTTGTTTGACAAATTCCAATGTTCAATTTTGTTCAACTATAAGTTGAAAACTCGTAGTAAGTAGCAAGGGAGAGAACTACGTAGGAGAGCGATAGTGGGAAACCCGTGTCATACTTTTTGCTATGTATTTATTACAGTAACACATTTATTTCATAATGTCATATAGAAAAAAACATATATACGTAATATCACTGCAGTGTGCTGATCCGTTGGGCCGTATTACCTAGAGTTGCTTGTTCAAGATGCGATACGGCTTAGCGGACTAACACATTTGCAGTAATATTCCTTTTATTATATACCTACCAAAGCTTTTACGTGCGAAAATGCGTGTAATGTGTATACATTGCCGTCATGGACCTCGACATATTTTCGGCATATAACGCGACGTTCATTCATAAAAAGGTACATGTTTACGTCATGACGTCATTGACCTTGGTATATGTTCGGCCTATAACACGTCAAACAGGCATGATACGGAATCGGACAACCTGACGGAAAATGCAATCTGTCGCGTTGTATTCCATTGTGCGATTTAGCCTGTTTTCGTCACAATACAGTGTTAGGTATATAATAAAAACTTGTATTTGCCACCAATCAGAATGAAGTATGTATAATTACAGGATGTCTAAACCACGTGACGAAATGTACAGGTTATCAGAGGCACTGGCTGAAGTGATGGATGACATTGGGGTGAATGACAGACTTGTGATGAAAAGAAGACAAACAATGCTGCTAAATGAGGCTATCGCAAACAGTTCTGCTTTATCGCGAACAGCGAAAGTTTACCACTTTGGTAGCCAGTCTGAAGGTTCAACAACACTGGGACTTGAGTCAGACATAGATATATCATTATGCTTAAATGAAAACAATGCTATACAGTATATGAGTAAATGGAAATATGAAGGGTTGAATAAAATAATGGTACAAAATGAAGACATACCGCCTGGGTACTGTTATCTACAGGATATCAGATCTGACGTACCTTTAGTGCTTTCTGACAGATTGATGAATTATGTCATGGATACTGAAGGAAGAGTATTGTTGACAAATACTTCCATGAATGATTCTTTATTCAGATATCCTGTAAATCGTACAGTAAATGGTCCAGCATTGACATACAGAGAAGAACCTGATCGGTATGAATCTGACATTGCTTTATATTGTGGATCATTTCCCTATCAAGCTCTTTCAAGTCTACAGATAAATAGACTAGGTAAATGGCCAACAGAAGAAGTATTGAAGGTGTGTAGAAATGTTGGTTGTTTTGTGGAACCCATAGGCAGCAATGTGCACTCACCTGATGAACTAGAGAGTAAATTGGAGTGGAGAATATCCACCAGTCTCCAAGAGAGATACCTCATGTTCAGTTTGAATATTACACAGATGATGTGTTATATTTTGATGAAAATGATCCTTAAGACTCATATCAATCCATTTGTTGAGGATCTTTTGTCAAGTTTCATGTGCAAAAATATGTTATTGCACTACATAGCTAACATATCGCATGACTTGCATACAGGAAATTTACTGTCAAGCATCCTCGTATACATATTTATGTTAAAAGAATGTGTTAGACAAAGAAACGTTCCACACTTTATTATCCCGGAGAAAAACCTACTGGCTGTGCGCATGACTGAAATGCAAAGAGCTACATTACTAAAAGTAATTAACAATTTGATGGTTAATTTTGAACAGTTGTTGTTTGCGATAGAGATTGATGATCTAGGTAGAAAGTTGATGATGAAGCTAACCATGAAACTATACAGTCCATACAGTCCATACATTCGTTCGGCTTCACGTAACATGTCTTCGGGGGTTTCGTTTAGAATGGTATATATAATTGCCGGAATGCAATGCGTTTATCTTAACCAAGTATTAAATGAAATACAGCATGCAAGTTGTGAAGAGGCCTACCAGCACATGTCTCAACTATATTCAACCCTGCAAATATACAGCGGCGAAGTGAACTGTGAACTGCTTATACCAATGGTGAGCTCTACATTGGGTTCAGTGTTGGCTAACATGGATATAAACACACACACGGCTATATCTGACCAGGCGTTTTCCTATCTGGAAGCTGGAAAGGGGTCTGATGCACTGTCAGGTACACTGAAACTTGTTTCTGTATTATACTGTACAGGAGACATGGAGAAAGCAGAGCGTGAATTAACAGTCCTTCAAATGCAGTACAACATACAGAAAGTCCTCACGAAATGCAACTGTCATGAAACGATTCCTTCAATATTAGGTCAAAGATTGGGGAACTCTAGTGTATATAAGTATTATACTGAACATACAATAAAGTCAAGTATAGCATTCTGCACCACATTTCTACAATGTGAAATAAATGTTGTTCCCCTAGAACTAAGGTGTGAATTATTGAGATCATACAATGGCGAAGTCAGACACCTGCGTACAACAGATGATTATACATGGATGGACTTAATTGTTGTTGATTCTATTCCTTATATGTACTTTCTACAGTACAAGACGTATGGACATCTACAAAAAAGGAATAAACAACTACAAGCTCTAAATAACTTTGCACAGAGTGTTGCATTGGAACCTAATCTTGCTCACAGAGAGACAAGTCTCAACTTACTTGGACAATGTTTGGAACAAGAAAACAAACACCACACAGCACTCAAATGTTACATAGCTTCACTCCAGCATCGTATGAGGAACAATGCTGCCAGATTCTTACTGTGTATGCAGTTGTTCAAACTACAGAAGCGAGACAACACAAAACGTATACACACTGTCGACAAATGGGATTACAGACTGACAAGTAGGTACTCTCATCAACTAATACGACAACTATGCTAAATTTGCACCAAGCTGGTATCTGTGTTTAAGATTTAAACGTATGATTTACGGTAATACGTACTCGATTTATTGTTTACCCATTTTTTTCTTTCCTTATAATTTTATAGTACTTTCCCATCAATGTCACTAATTACATTACATGTTACACAGTCTAAACATACAACAATATTTGCATGTATGAAGGTACTTATTATAACTTAAGGGCTATAAATTAATGAATATAAATGAATATTTCTTTTCCGTTGAATACGTACATATAATTTATTACATACTGGTAATTATTACAGACCAGAACCTAGTACAACTTCGTTGGCTGCTAACTGATGTGGGTACTTCAGTCCTTCAAAACTGTTTTGATGACCTGGTGTGCAATGATTTCGCAGGATATTTGGCTTCTTATGAGACTGAAAAGATCAAATTGCAGTGGTTGTTCGACACGCGCAGAATATCTAAACGACATGAAACATTACTCTCTGAGTTGGACAGAACAACACTGTCATCTAATGACGAAAGTTCAAATCAGACAAATCTACTACCTTCCTACCAAACTTCATCATCATATTCCGTGGACAACTCTGAGAAAATGTTTTCATCAGCTAAATCCTCCAAATTTGACATCGCATTGCTCACGGTTCTTCTGAAGTATGTCTGTGGTCTGCATGCACCAAATGACGATGTGTGGAAGAAGCCTTTGCCGGATGACATGTCGATTGAAGCTGACATCAGCCGACTTGGCGAATGCAGGAATAAAGTACGCTCGTTTTTTTCTTAGGCACTTGGCAAGCAGGAATACTTAACACACTGTAACATCCAATTTCCTGAAAAAAATGTAACATGAGCTCATGTAATCCTAAAGTTCGTTTGTTATGTTCTAGTAAATACGGTTTAGTTACACTGATTGAGGCGGCAGACTTTCGGTGTAAGAAGTCGTGATTTTGTAGTTGCGTTGGGAATTGGCTGTGCTTTAGGTTATAAAGTCGTGTATTTGTAGTGTTGGGCATTCTGTCGTGTAATTGTGATATGCGGTGTTTAAGTTGAGAGATGCCTTCTCTGTCCGACAATCTATTATCTTCTTTCAATTGCCTTATAGTCCTTAGTTTCTCTTAGCATGATTTGACTTGACATAACATTTGGGCAGAATGATTGCTTTTCAAACACCTATTGGTTTGACATGTTATTTGTTGAAAACCTTGGTAATTATTGGATAGGGATTAGCCTTTGTTGCACAGATATCCAGATAGTCATTTTAATTAGTATGTTTAATGAAACGTCATGAGAATCTAGTTTTAAATACATGATTATGATATGGTATGTATGAAAGTCGTCTTGGCCTCATCACGATGACCAGATGCCAACTCCATTCTACAGCAAGTGTGGATAATTGGTGTCAATAAGGTTAAAAACCTTTTATTATAAACTTCACAATTTGCTATGGACATTTTGATAAGACAAGTTGTGAACTGTTAAATTGATCAACGTATTTCAGATAAGGGAATGGGATAGTTGTGAAGATGGTGTTAATGATGAAAGGATTGATGAACAACGGAACACATTGTATGAGGTAATGTTATATTATATTGTTGCGTTGTTCATCAATGAAACCAATCGTTGTGCAACCGAATTATATACCTTCTGTATGAATACATTAATGTTTGTAATAAAATAAGAAATTATTATATACAATGTACTAGTATACACAATAATGATTGTTTACAAATATATTGAATGCGCCTCGTTTAGCAACCATGCCAATATAATGACAGTAAGTCGGGTCCTGAAGAACACGATTAATTCAGCACTGTAACCATTCTAATCTGTAGTTCAAGCTCTTGATATTTTACTTTAATAAACTCATAATGATGTTTTTGATTTGTGATATATATTCTGAGTCCAGACTCCAATGGACATTAACATGAACACTTGACCATATTTGTGATGTGATTTAGCTCAGGTGTTGCGGAAGATCGTGGCCCGATCGTTGTATACCTTGCACGGATATACATTCTAGTACCTCTATATGTAAGTGACTTAATATCATTGGTGAATTTGACACATTACAAATAAAAATGAAATACGTAAATAGTTGTTTATTGGTTCTGAATAATGTTTGAATTTTTTAGATTTTAACAAGACTCGGCTTGAATGTTGAAATAAGAGATGACATAGAGTTTGATGAGTATCTTGATAAATTACATAAGCATATGTTAGAGGAGTGGTATGAAAATGACCAGAAGGATGTCATATTTGAGAAGGAACTACCCATGTTTTTTACAGATGCAGGTATTACTATTGTTATTATCTAGGCCAAGTTTGTACTTTTAGAAAACACGTAATAAAGTATTGGAATTCCAATGGATTTTCATGACATTAATTATGCTGAATGCTTATACATATTTGCATATAAGGGAAAATGGCTAAACTAAAAAATCAACATGGCAATATATATTACTGTCCTTGCAACGCCATTACTATAATGGTATTCGAACCCGTATTGTACGGTGTCATCGCAAAATTAGACTACTCAGTCATCGCAAAACCATGACAAGGTTGTGCAAACAACCAGTACTGTAAAATATATGTTACCCAAATATCACCAAAAGACCTATACTAGTGAACGAAATTGAATATCTACACAAATCCAGAGATGAAGATGAAGATCGAAATTGAATATCTACACAAATCCAGAGATGAAGATGAAGATCGATAGGTTACCTGGGCGGAAGGGAAGCTAAGGGTTTTATTCCATCAGCAAAGTGAAATGAGACAGACCAGAGACGTGGAAAATATTATGAAGGTAGAAATGAGGGAAACTATGACTTCTCACTTTAAACCTTTCCAAACACTTGCTTTTGCTGATACATATTGACTGATTTCTGTTACAAAATGTCATAGAATTTGTCGCTATTTTTTCTAATAAATGTAACTTAACTAAATGTACGAATATTACAGATGATGATGCTTGGACTAAAGATGAGGAAACAGTGTCGAAGCTTCTATGTGAAGGAAAACTTCCAAATACCAAACAAATTAGTATGATTTGTAAAAGATACCAGTCTAATCCATCCATTGTTCGAAAAGTTTGCGGATATATATGCAATACTTTACAAATGACATCAAAGCATATTAAACGTTGCTGGCCGGCATACGTTTATGATAAAGATCAGGAAGCTAACAGTAACTCTGTAACTTTTGTTGTAGTGAAAGGCACTGAAAATAAATTAAACTTAGACAAAAAGGTTGGGTACAACATAAATGTATATGAACATTTTAAGGATTCCCACAGCGCTGAAAGTGAGGAAATGATGAGCCATGATATGAAAAAAACAAAACGGTTTAACAACAAATTAGAGAAATGTCTTAGAAAACATTCACTATCTTTGATGCGCTCGCACAGCAATATTACTTTAATAGCGGGTAGCAATGTCAAATCTATAGGGTACGCACAAAAGGGAAATCAAGAAGGTGAAAACCAAAGAATCATATTTAAACCGTGCATTGTGATATATGTTCAGAAAAAAGGTTACATACCGCTAGCCGAAATGCCCTTTCCGACAACTCTGGATGAATTTGAAACTGATGTCAGAGAGTGCATCGTTTCATTGTATTCAAATAGTGAAGCATACCAAAAACACGAAAATATTTTAATGGGAACTTCAGTTGGAATAAAGCGCTTGTCAAAGCCAGGTACATTAGGTGGGTTTTTAGAACACCCAGTTCATAAATTATGTGGACTTACTTGTGCCCATGTAGTGTTAAATAAACATGAACTGAATGGATTCTCTGGTTACCATCATCATACAGGGAAGAACAGAAAGGTTGTCCAACCTGCTACAAACGATGGTGAGGAAATCGGAGAAGTTGCGTGCACACTTGTAAAACAAGATGAACCTGTGGGGATAGACCTTGCTTTAGTAAAAATACAAGCACGTCCGCCCATTTCCGGAAAATTTGCAATTACAGGTATTAAACTCTTTTTTTCCTTTACACTGTATATTTATGATAACATAGAAATTCCAATTTGTTATTATTATACTGTTGCTCTTTCAGACACATTTATATTCCAGTTAGATATTGTGGTGTAATCGCGTGTTGGTCGGTTATTCGAACAGTAAATCACTTGGATACTGACCACAAACCTGAATTTCATACAAAAACTGAACTTCTTCGCCACGATGATAAATGTCCAGTACAAACTTGATGAATATAACGTAATTGTCGTTGATCAATAGTGAGAGATTCTCTAGCAATGACATCGGAGGCACATAAAGTAAAATACACTAGTTTAAAACACTACACATAAAATGTGTTATCCAAACTTATATAAGATTTGTAAATATATATTTCAGAGTCTTGTCAGAACAAATACAATTCAGGAAATACCATGCATTGGAAAAATATTCAAAGAGGGGCAAAATTGATCAAATATGGCTCTGAAACAGGATATACTGAAGCTGACTACCAGTTTTTAGGTACCTGTACTTTTAGGAATGACTATGGTGTTCTTCTACCTTATCAATTAATGATTGCTAATCATATCAAACCGTTACAATGTGACAAAATTGCTGATGCATTGACCTCACCAATCGGGCATTTTGCAGCAGCGGGTGATTCGGGAGCTCTATGTTTTGTTGAAGATGCACAAGGACTTCATGCTGTTGGTGTAATTGTAGGCGGGTCCGGTGATTTAAAGACATGTTACCTCACACCTATACAAGACATTTTAGACGCATTGAATGAGAATGAACAAGGAACTGTTTCAATGACAACATTTCCAGATCACGAACCAATGGAACATTAAATAATTCTGGCATACTTAGCCGAGCATAGCCTTTATTTGCAAGTCAGCTTTCTGCTGAAATATGGCAGGCATACGAGTGCCTGCACCCGTGTTTGAATCCGGTTCGCCAGATTGGACGGCAAATGTGCTAACCATAGAGCTACGGAGGTATATAACATTATTATATACGCTCAGGTGCGCATCTTTGGTTCTTGTTCTTGAAACGCAATTGTGTGATTTTGATTGATTTTATAAAATGTCAGTATTTCATTTATTTTCGGGTGGTGAACGTTTCTGCATGTTTGTTGTATCTGACAACAGTTTGTTGTTGTTGTTGTTGTTGTTGTTGTTGGTTTTTTAGGTGGAGTGATTGTTTATTGTGATTGTGATTGTTTAGGTGTGCCTGGGTACACATGATATAAGACATTATATACTTACACATATATTTTAGTATACAGACGGAATTACATTTTGTATCATATTTTCAATGTGACGTCAATTTCAATTGTGTGATGCTGACGTCAATGATATTATTATTTGTCTTGAAAGCTAGCTATCTACTATGAATTCAATTTGCTGAAACCATTTAATAAGCGTGCGTGTCTTTTCTCTATACAGTGAATCATAACCAGAATACTCTTTTTTCATTGTTGTGATGGTTATAGTTCGAGGATGGCTTTCAAAAACAGCTACCCAAAACTAAACTGTCTTAAGTTATGCGTTGAAAGCAATGTCTTGGAAATCACTTATATTTGTATGTCGTTAAGACGCCATGATCACAACATCATTCTTGTAGTTTATGTAAGATGGGGCATATATTATGAATCACCCTGTATCTTGTCTTTGAAATGAAGTTATTTTTTTATATATCTTACCAAGAGGAATTCCTGTGTATCATGTATTATATGATCCGGTTTTTTAATTGCAGTGCTGTATGACCTCTCTACAGCGCCCACTGTATAGCAACTATCTCTTCATATATAAACATTCATTTTTTTCACTAGCCTTTTTTCTTCAAATCTTACCTTTGGAGAGCAACTTCCTCTTAATTACGACCACATTTTGTAGCTCCTATTTGGTGTTGCTATATAGAGGTTGTACATGTACTGTATATGTATTATTATTGTTGTTCTTTACAATTCAATATATGAAACGTTGTTTGTATGTATTTTGCGCTCCATTTATTATGTAACGTACTTTGGCGCCATCGCGTTTATTATGCATGATGACGTTACGTCATCATTGTTGTTTGTATAATCATTACCTGAAGAAGCCTTCTGGGCGAAACGTCGTGATTAAATGAATATACATTAAATGTTATTCGTGTTTGGTAGTTATATTCTGTTTTTGATAACTTTATCTTTGTAAAGTGCTAAAGTTTGTTCAAGCTTTTTATTTATAGTTAACATATTTTGTTAAAATGGCCGGATTAGCGGAACACGTTTGTTTTTTTATTAAAATATATTTCGAAAGCAAAATAATATAACTAGCAATTAGCCAATTTTATTGTTAATAACGTTGCAAAACGAAATATTTTGAAATGTAAGATTTAAAGTTTTATTTTAAAAATAACTTCAATTCAATCCAAAAACCTTGCATAATTTGATATTCCCAAAAATAAGGTCAATTGAATATGGATGCATGTTGCAAAAATCACACATACTTGATTGGATTAAATGACATTAATGTAGGATTTTATTTTCTGGTATTATATTCATATTTGTTCTAGAATTCACTTCATTTCGTAACAATTGTAATGTAATATGGTTGTGTGAGGATTTATCCCGTTCTATACTCCAATCTTGATATAAACAGTCTGAACAATGACCATTATTAGTTATACACCCTTTTGCATTATTGTAAAACACCTTAACACATGATTGTATGAGTGAGTCGACGTTTAATAACGACATTGGTTTCTTGATTGATTAATTAATAATTATTAATATTAATAGTCATTAATGTAATGATACTCTGAGTTTGAAGCTCTGTGAATTGAATTTTCCTATGCCATAAGTATAAATAATGAATATATAAATAATGTTCCAGACGATCTTGTAGAATTCGACAGACAGGCCGTCTGAACCAGAACTTTTGTTATTATTCATTTATTTTAATGCATTAGATCCTTCATATTCTTAACTTATTCCACTAGTTATGCTTTAGTAGGAATATAGGGTATGTTTAAAAAATCTATTATCTGGAGTGTAGTTTTCATATACTTTGTATAAGTCAGCATAAAAGTTTTTACGATATGATAGAATTTCTTTCGAGTTTGTTGCACTATATGATTTTCAGTTTTAAGTTGATGAATAATTTTACTTTGGGCTCTCGTGCGTTCTAGGTTTGCAAAGTATTTTGTGTTTTTCATTCCCTTCTATCCACTCCGTACGAGATCTTAATATAATGCCTTTGTGTTCATCTTGAAGGTTTTCGTTATTAGGATCGGAAATAATGTCACGTTCTGGTTTTTCAATGTTTTTATGTATACATGTACTTAATTCATATTCCGTCTTTGTTTTTTGTAATTTACTTGAACATTTAATTGATTCGATACGAACTGTGTTCGCATTACGTTTTTTGGTTAGACTCCTTATTTATGTTGCCTGTTTCGTTTCTTGCTTGTTTGATGTTGGTTTGAAAGTCTGTATTCAGTTATATTTCGTTGTTTATTTTGAAGAATCTTCCTCCACGTTCTGCTGAGAAGAGGTCCAAATCGAATGTAATAACTGAATGGTCGGATTTGAAACCTGATTTAATTTTACAAATGTTTACATGATTTAAAATATTGGTAGGCACTACGAAATAATCTTATCTGCAAAAAACAGTTTTGAATCACCAAATATCCTGTACATATGTATATCGTTATTTTCCACGATTTCTTGAATTAGCATGGAACAATTTTGTGTGTATTTTATTAACATATAGTTTTTCTATATTTATATCAATTATCGTGTTGAAATAACTATCGATTATAAATGTTTCATCACTGTTTTCTATAAGTATGTTTTCAAAAGGATTCAAATATTTATCATTATCTCTATTAGGTACGTTTATGCAAAACATATGTAAGGTGTCTGTTTGAAATCATTTGTAGTTGCAATATCTTTTAAATTTACATCAACATACAAGTAATTCGAAATATTGCATGTTGAGAAACTAGAAAGCTTCGTCTTTAATTTGATACCACTGTTATAAAAATATGTCATTTAAAGCACTGGACTCGTATATAGAGGATCTTGCATGAGTGCTCATTACATACGAGTTTTATTAAACGAGTGGACAAAATGATATGACACGAGGCTTTGCCGAGTGTCATATTGTTTTTGTCGACGAGTTTAATAAAATCGTATGTAATGAGCACGAATGTAAGATTCTATTTATCACATAACCTTAGAAAACGCTTATTATTCTTCAAAAGGATGATGTACGCTGCATATGTTTCAGCCAAAATTCAGCGGTACATTGAGCGCGACGTCATGGCGACGTTGATATTATCCTGACGTCATTGACGGATCAACGCATGGATTGGCTAACGTCACGTCAAGCTAATTTACATATTTATTGCACAGTCTGGGAGTGCCGAACGATATTTACGTCACGGCTTTACGGCACTCCTGGACCGCAGGTTATGTGATAAAAGTATTTCCTTTTTTTAATTGTTTGTTATAGAATGAGGACACACAAATCCCAAATAACGAGAACGTGTGAATTGTTCCGGCAAATCTAGTTGTGAAGAGTTTTAATAATGTCGAACAGCATGTTGTTTTTGGTCTATGTAATATCCTAGTGGTGTTAAATGCATTCCATTAACCGAAATAACACTTTTCTTGACTCATGGCACCACTCAGAACCACCAGAGGGCGTCATTGCATGAAATTCATACCATATCAGACCAGAGTCAACATTTACCAGTACATTTGTATATTATTTCCCAACGACTGTTGTGTGTTGGAATATGATCCCGGAACCCTGTATATTATCTGCAATTCTGGAGGAGTTTAAGTCAAAATTCAGCTTGTACAATTCAAAAAATACTAAACTCGATGGTACAGTGTAAATACTTGTTGGTCATTATGACCCTTTTTAATGGAGTAGAGTGAAAACCCTATAAAAGACTAAAGGAAAAGCATTGTACATAAAAATTAACAACACACTTCGCTCGACACCGGTTGTACAGTTTCCCTTGTCGTAGATGTCTACATAGAGGATTTTGACAAGTATCATGATTGAAGTAGAAGTTGTTTATTTACAATTCAGTTAAAATTAACTTAGCTTTGTATGTTTAAAAAAGATTAAAAACTTCCGACTTCCTGGGGATAGTGTACACGTCCGATACTTTTGTCCTCATACTGTAGTTGTTTAATTCGGATGATTACTGGCACAATAACGATTAGGAACGTCTTTATTTTCTTAACTCTGCTAATTCGTTATTTTAATTGTTTTTATTCGTTTCTCATGCCCGAGTAAAGAGGAATCAGTTTACTTTGCGAACAGTTTCAGACTGTATCACCCCTGGGTTGCTCCCATAGTTAGACGTTTAATGTGTTTATCAACTCTAAATGTTGGGTCTGTCTTCTCATTATTGTTAAACATTCGAACATTGTCGCAAAAACAGTAAAGAATGTCAGAAGTGACGTTTCTAATGGGTCTATGGTTGATATAAATTGATATGTCTTCTTTAAAAAATACTTTCAGATATTAGCTGATTGCCAGTCTGGTACATCGATCATACCCAAATACGTCCCTATAGCAACGATCAACACAGACACATACGTTTCCACTGGTGGCCATTCCACAATATTTCTGGGCTGCAGCTCAACCGGAGCGTTGGTAACATAATGAAACTAAACATAGTAAAGCCTAAAACAAGCCGCATGCTGTATGTTATTGGCAATGTTTTACAAAATATATTCATTGTTAACTACACTATGTTTAGAAGAGGGAATGCTTTCCGAAACAACCATCTAGGGAATGAATTGATCCTATATCCACTTGGTGAGCTGAATGGTTTAGTAAATTGGCTGCTAATTTTGTGGACCATTAAATAGAATTCCGGAAAAGGAAAGACGTATGTTCATACAACTTGATCCAGCATAAAGTATCAAACCATTCGTCCTCTACCTATATACTCTATTTTAATTGAACAAGTGGATAATGCGAATGTTATCATAACAAAAACCTCCGTAAACAATGGAAGCATACTAACATAGAATGTTAAAATGCAAGCTAACCATTAGCTATCTAACGTCTTGAACAATTTACAGCCATAATTCACCTACATACATTCACCTGAAATGTGTATTTTTATTACAGGCTGCGGTTCAGTATTGTGGAAATACACCCGAGGTTATTGAACTGTCTTTAGGACCAAATGCTGGTGACTATTATACTGTAGTATAAGTATATAGGTCTCTGACGTCAGAAATAAATGATGTATTAGCTTAAGTTGATGAAGTGTTGTGTTTAATTTCGCTATACATATCCATGCATTTCTTCAAGCATTACACAATGAACCTTCAAGAAAACCAGGTTCTATTGAAACCTATATTACTGGCAAAACCAATTTAATTGCTGATAACATGTCCCGCAAAGGTACATGGACATAACGGAACTACCTAAGTAAAACGTGGTAAAACGAGTCTATCCATCAACAGATTTCGCAAAGCTTACTCATGTTTGAACTGTAGTTACCATTTATTCCAGTACAAGTTCCTTTTGCCATACAAATGAAGCATTCTGAAATGTTAATGATTAAATATGTATAAAGACACGTTCGAAAGTATCCATTAGGTATATTTCGAACAAGTTACCTGTAATCGGTCCAAACGGTTAAGAGTATTCTTATATTAGCTATTGAGAAACTAAACCACTTTTTTAATGAATCAATATGGCTCAAATGAATTTGATAATGGACCACCCAAGTAACATTACATTTAAATTACCTTGAAATCAGACAAGATGTTTTGGAGAAGAAGATGTGCAAAGCCATATATAATGACTAATTGAGGGAAAGTAAAACTATCTCACTTGGGGTTCTATCTTGATATATTTTGTTACTTGTAATAAACTTGATGTAACTCTGCCGCTGTATGTTTTCCGCCGAATTGAAGGATTGATGTTTTCAAGCTGAAAAAAAGCTTTTACTCGGTGGCAATTATTTTATAACATAAAAACCGTGATATTCCATGTGAGAACAAATGACGGAACAATGTTGATGACAAATGCATGACGTCATCAGTTTTTCGGCGCGAAAACGTAACGTCACGTGCTTAAATACGTTCTTATTGACGTTGTATTGACTTGGTAACTATGGTAATGTGATAAAAAGAATCCGTCATTCGTTGTCTTTGAGATCAACAAATGCTCGTTTAATAACCTGTGTTTTCTAGACTCGTTTAAGAAATGTTGATCTCCAAAGACAACTAATGACGGATCCTATTTATCAATTACTTGAAGCAAATCAAAATTTCAAGCTGACATCAAAACAGGCAGTTTTAGTGGTTGATTTACTTTTTCCAGTGTTGTGACAATGTATTAAATCAACTGATTACTTGCGTGCCTTGTTGTAGTAACATTCATACTGGCAACCTTGTTGGGGTTGTTCGTTAGGCGATGAAGCTGTTCAGTATAATTCGAATCAAACTATAGGCGCAAACTACTAATACTGCCATAATGTGTGTTGGTTGTATACCGGAATAGGTTAATTGTTTGGTGCAGCTGACGTCAGACGTAAAGGTATACAAACCTAAAAATATAGATTACTTTTTGGAGACAGTACAATAATAGAGGTTTAATTTGCTTTATTTATGAATGTATCCTTAAAACACATAACATCATTTCCACTACAAAATCGAATAATACTCATACATATTTGGCGTGGATGAGACATCAACAATTACAGGTGGATTACCACAGTACTGTACTACAGCCTGAAAATATATACCGATGTTGAAAAGTAATATACCAGCTTTATATAGCGCCTTTTTCATACGAAACGCACGTTCAAATGCGCTTAACATAGAGTGCGGCAGCCACAGGGGCACAGGCGGTATCAAACATGACTACTAGTATTTAAAAGAGTAGACATTTTGAAGTATTCGTAGACGACGTCACACAAGGTCATTTTATTAGGACCCGCTCAGCGTTCATCTATACTGTTCAGTTGTATGTATACTGTCAATTTTCAAGAAATTTCAAGCAGATATTATATATGTTGATGTCTTTTATTTGCTACAAATAGTATTGTATTAATCGACATAGTCCGGTTTTTTTTCGGCAGCAGAAGAAGAATTCTGAAAAACCACTTGTACCTAGAAAAAATGTTTCCGTTATTCAAGAAAATTGTTTACGATAATAAACTAAACATTCTGTTCAGTTATGTTTTTTATCATTATCTGAGTTTCCCCGTACATTCTAGACAGTGTTGTAATCCACATTTCAATCCTTAAGTGGGCCCGATCTCCTGAAACATCTCAAGTACGAATCGCATCTCAAATGAAGATTTATCTCAAAAAGATTATATTAAGTCAGACAGCGAAGGCAGCACTCAACTTAACCAGCCGAGCACAGAAAACATTAAAAACACACGAAGCACAATGCCCAACTAAACAAGCGCAGATCTGCCCAAGTCCAAGCTGTCGAAAAGTATAATAAATTATAACTAGCTGAATGACCCAGTAGAAAAGATACAGCAACCAAAAGGCGGAATGCCTACGCTGAATGACCTAGTTACAACACTAAAACTGCTGAACTACATAGTTATAAAGAGTCTGAATGTAAGATATATTTAAAGTTCGAGCTCTCTAAATTTTACTGTAAAAAACTAAGAATAAGGTTTTCTGCGAATTTTGAGTCCAATCTCCCATGGGAATTCTTTAAAGGACACATGGCAATATTTGAGATGAGATTTAGCTCAGATTGAGATGTTCCGGGACCATATGTGGTTTGATGTTTGATCTTTTCTATTCAGTTTTTAAACAATGAGACAAGGGGCGTTTAATTTTCTTGGTCGGTAGTGTGTTGGGCACGTTTTAAGATTTCTTACAGCTAAAACGGGGCGATATAGTCCTTTTGCTGTGGAAACTGGGTCATTCAGCTAGTTAGTAAGTTATCCGACTATACGGGCCTTTCAACGTTTTAATACTGTTATTTAACTTTTGAGAATAAAGGCTGCTATAACTATGTAGTTCAGCAGTTTTACTGTTGTTACTAGGTCATTCAGCGTAGGCATTCCGCCTTTTGGTTGCTGTATCTTTTCTACTGGGTCATTCAGCTAGTTATAATTTATTATACTTTTCGACAGCTTGGACTTGGGCGGATCTGCGCTTGTTTAGTTGGGCATTGTGCTTTGTGTGTTTTTAATGTTTTCTGTGCTCGGCTGGTTAAGTTGAGTGCTGCCTTCCCTGTCTGACTTAATATACTCTTTTTGATGTAGTTATATTGATACAAGTTATTTGCGTAATCTTTTTGGGTTGTTGTTATAGCTAAGTGGTCAAATGGGTACAGTTTATGTTTATATATATATATGTACACTATTTATTGATCGGGTTGCATTAGAAACGAAATGTAATTTTGCCTTTTGGATCGAGCGGCTCCACAATGTTACATGCTCGGATAAAAGATGCTATCTGTTTCAGATTACCCATCTATCGCACACATAATACAGGGTGTTTTAACAAGTTCGTTCTCAATGTTTTATTTAAAAAAACACATTTGCTGACCTCACAAGACTGTAAACATTTCAGGTTGAAATCCAGAGTGTTCTTCCATTGTTCTAACCTATCTGGCATTAGAATATAACCTACATTATGAGCCAATGAAAACGCCGCATTTTGGCGGTTAACTGAAAATTTAATCATTAAAATTTTCTCTTCACAGACTTTACGTCATGCGTTGGCGCTACTTTCTATCGGCCAATCAGAATGCAGAATGTTATATTCTAAGTTAGTTAGAACATATTAAGTAAATTTTAATGACTAAAAAGGACTCGCTTCGCTTCGCTCGCTCCGCCCTTTTTAATCATTAAAATTTACTTTATATGTTCTAACTATAACTTAAATGAAGCTAATGAGTAAGAAATTAACTTTGTCTGCTGCGTACATAGCTCAAATAAAACTTTATATGAATCTTTAACACCCTGTATATAGTATAATGCATCTAAAACGGTGACTTACATCGAATCCATTCGCTGTGCACTTCAAAAAGATAGCAGAATGGGCACCAGTGGAAATAAACGCTTCACCTGAGAATGTTGCTATGGGAGCAAAGGGAGGGATGCTCGGTGAACTTGATTTGCAATCGGCGAATACCTATAATATTTAGAAATATGTTTGTATTTTTATTTATCATCCAACCGCCTTGTGGTTGAGTATCTGCTTAGTTTGCGATAGACCGCGAATTACTGTTACCAAGCATGTGTTCTATTAACATTGTGTTCAAGTCCAAATCATGACTATTACTTCTGAGCCAATGAAAACGCCGATTTTGGCGGTTAAATGATTTTTTTAATCATTAACATTTGGCTCTTGACAGACGTGACGTCATGTGTTGGCGATAATTTATATCGACCAATCAAAATGCAGGATGTTATATCCTGAGCCAGTTAGAACATATTAAGTAAATCTTAATGACTTAATTACTAAAATGGACTCGCTTCGCTTTTTACTTATTATGTTCTAACTGTAACAATTTGTTTGATAGATTGAACGTGTTTTCTTTTGGGATTTCACACGATCCATTGGCAATACATGTATAATTCGAATATAATATATTATTTACATTGCGCGTACTCTTTGAATAATGTTTTAAAAAATAGGATTACTATCAGTATCTAAAGTTTCACTCATTTTTATCATATGCAACATTTAAAAAGGTCTTGCATCACAGACAACAATCATCTAGTCACGGGTAAGAAAAGTTGTACAGTCAGATCTCGATATAACGACACCCGATATTACAAATATCGACTTACAAATTCATTATACTGACATAATATTTTGGGGACAAAAGTATTAAAACGCTTTTTGTATCAATTCAGTATTCTGTTATATTCGTTACAACGACATTTTTCTTGGGAAACAAACCGCGTCGTTTAATCGAGACCTGACTGTATATGGTAACCTACATTGGTTCCTCTTCGCCAAGTTGAAGGCTGTGGGACATTACACTCATTTAGCACCAACGATTCATCATTTCCAGTTTGTTGACAAGGGGTTGCCATGGCATTGTGGTGACTCACAGTTGACGCAATGTCGGTCATAATTTGACTGGCACCACAGGAAGGAGCTGTATAAAACGATTAATGAAAAATATTATCACATGACACTTTACGAGATGTCCCTGAAAATCGTGACTGGTGTAGGAAAGACAAAACCTAGCGCGAAGTCTAACAGACACAGCTCAGCCTCACTAGAGTAAAATGCGAAACGTAATTTTATTGCATCCGCGTGGATGACCAATACTAGTATGACACATTCGTACACAAACGACAGAACCAGGTTTGAATTATGTCAATCTGACTAAACTCGGACTCTTATTACGCATCATTATTTTACGCTGTATAAAGGCCTAACAGACAGAGGAAATGGAAAAAATATAAGGACCTGGCTTTAACGAGATTGATATTTTGTCGGTATATATGGTGGAAATTACCTTGTGGTGTAGACGCTGTTGACGGAACCTTAGGTTGTGATGTTGCTGTTGCAATAGGTAGTGTAGTGGTTTGCGCTGTAGTAGGGGGTGTAGTAGGGGCTGTAGTAGTAGTAGTAGGGGCTGCTGTTGTTGTTGTTGTAGTAGGGACTGCAGTGGTTGGCTTCTGCGTCGCAGGTGCAGGGGTAGCCACTGTAGTATTTGGATGATAAAATATGTTTAAACTAAAGGGATAACTACTAAAACCCTCAATAAAGATATGAGCCAGTCTCCAGGAAAACCTGCTATTTCGAAAATATTGAATTGGAGATTTTCAATAGTTGTAAAGGATAATGTTAATGAAGCAAAATGCAAAAGAAATTTTGTTAATATCTTGAATTTTAAGAAAGTTACAGCTATTTGTGTAGAGTCCCTATTTGGTGCTTTTTGTGTGACGTCGCAAACGTCATTGTAACGTCATTCGACGTCACTGTAACAAGAGTTTCATGATTACACCATTTTATCAATTCTTAACATGAATTGTTCAAAATAGTATCATGTGCTAGAATTATGTTTTAATTTTTAAAATACGTATCAAAATCAGAAGTGTTTGTATTCAGAGAAAGACTACTAATGTTTAAAACAACTAACTCCTCGTTTTTCTCAATCGGAGTACATTTCCGGCATTGGTCACCATAGCAACGAAGTATGTGAGTTCGATATAATTCATAAGAAATTTTAAAGCTAAGATACAGTAAAATATGAATAAATGACTTAAAATTGAATCTATAGATATGTTATTTTTTCTTATTTGAAAGCTTTTTAAAACCTTGTTAAATGCAGTAATTTCATAATGTCATTATAGCAGGTTTTCCTGGAGACTGGCTCATATATATTCAATACAAGTCAGAAAATGTCCTGAAAGATTACCAATATAAAACTGGCTTTTAATGTCAGTTATATTGTACGTAGTTCAGAATATACAAATTCCCTGATACAAATAATCTATAAGCTAACAAAAGTTCAGTAAAAGTAAAACAAACACAATATGTAATCATACAACAGTGAACAGTCACTCTCACAACGTACCGTCCAGTAAGGATAATGTTAAGAGTTCCATTTTATTCTATGTGTAAACACTTGTGAGATTACAATCATTGACTGAACAGGTAAAGTATTTTTATTTAGCATTGGCATTATCGGTCTCTGGATAAGCCTTTATAATAGGTTTTACACCGTAATAGTGGACACGACAACTGGACAGTTTGTCACATTTTTCACAAATCGTCTGTAAACGTACATACCATTGTTGCAAACACATGGATCGTAAGCAGCGCTAGGATACCTTCCTGAAGACGTTTGATATACAATGTTATTAAATAGCTACGGAATGTAAACTCACCAGTGAGACTTTTCACAAAGTCCTAAGACACATGCGGTTTTTTAAGTCATTAATCGAGAATTAATTATTTCTTCTTCTTCTTTGCCGTCTTATGAAGTGTCATGTATGGTTTCGAAATACAAAAATGACGGGTAAGCATTTAGTCACATATACATGTATTACTAGTATTTAAGAAACACAAATAAACAGTTATGTCTTTAATTTATCACATTGTCATTTCTATTTAAAGAGCCCAGCCACTTTGGCTAATAAGGCTCATCATTTCCGAATGCCTTTACCACAACAAAACTTCGATACACAAGGACGTTTATTTTTAGTTGATATAAGTAAAATATAGCCATAAAGCAAAATTTCCATACATCAACCCCATATTAAAATGGCTAACTGCTCTAACATCGACTTCTTCTTATCTTACATGGAACAAATTTTAAATGTAAACGTTTTTTATTGGTTGAAATTGACAGCAAAGTATTACAAACGTGTTTAATTCAACCACTCGTATCAATACATACATTTTTAAATAAATGTCTACTTAAATGTTGCAATTAGATTGATACAGTCGCATAATACGACTCATAAACCTGCCCTAATATAAAACAAGTTTTAAACAAAATTAACAAACAAGGTTAAAAACTCGTTGCTATGGTTACCTGCTGCTCCTTGAATAAGAACATCCTGACAATATTCGACATGATGGGGGTCAGAGAAATCTTGAACCTGAGGAAGTCTTTGCCACACTGAAATGATATAAGATACGTTTGAAAACAGTACAATTGACGTTTGGCGTTTAGTGCATTGTACGGACAGTTATTTACATGTTGACATCACAGCTAACTGTATCATTGATAAAAGGTAAAACAAACATATTTAAAAAAAGAAGGTTCATCTTTAATTTGATAAAGAATCCTCCATAAATATGAAAACAAATCCCTAGGACCGTGAAATGACTTCCCTTTTCTTGTTTTAAATTGCATAGTAGTTTTTATTGTATGCACCTTAGTGATTGACTGCTGCATACCGTCATATACATTTCTCCGCATAACTTTTTAACGAGTTGGTAAATTTCGATCTAATTTTGCATGGATGCAGTTCTAACAATGTTGTGTATGAATGTAATTACTCGATGAAGATATCGAAAGCCAATTCTTGTTTTTGATACCATCTGACCACGTTAGTACAAATGCACCTTCCTAAGATGACATAAACTTTATAAAAAAACTTAATCAATAATACAGTTACCTGTGGTTGACATGGTTCTAAGTTATATTTATAGTTTTTGCAGGATGAGGTGTGGGTCACATGACTCAATATTTTGCATTTTGGACACTAGGTTTTGATTGAAATAGGCAAAGTATGGTTAAGCCACCTGGTCATCAACTATATCAGGCCAAAAAGAAACGTATTCATACAAACTATTGTAATATCATTATTGTCAAGATTCCAGAGGGGGGTAACCTAACTTTAGAGCATGCACAAAATGGTTTGGTTTGGTACCACAATGTTCAGGAGGATGTTCTCTCTCGGAATCCGTTGTATGACACTTTGTCACCCTTGAGCATTTTCCAAGATGGCCGCCAAGATGATCGTCATCAATTGTCATCCATACACAAGTTTATGTTTCAGCGAAGAAGTTATAATTGCTTTTTTTCAAAAATCAATAACTTGGCAACTTATCAGCACAATTAAGCATTTTGAGTACTTTAGTTGAGTCCCAAATGTGTAAAACACCATGAAATGGAAGAAAACGAAATAAAGTCTCCAGTTGGTTTGTAAACAAACTAACGAAATGTAAATAATAAATGCATAATTTAAAGTCTAAGGGGTGCAACTCTTGCAAAAATAGAATTTTGTCATCCATGCATTTTACTAAATGTGATTTTTGGCATACTATTTCGACCGATAGAGCTGACATTATGTCGTCAATTATAGGTCATTTGTGAAAAGTATCCTAATTCTTTGTATTCAGTCTATTATCTGGATGATCGGGAAAAAGTTTTGAGGGAGATAATGTAACTTTAAGGCTACAAGTTTGTATCCATATTAACCATTTGATGGTGTGTATCAAATGGACATACTACACTGTCCACCTTGGGAAATCACAAATGCTTTTGCTCGCAATAAGGCATACAAGTTGAAAATACAGTCATACAGTGATTAGGTTTATACTATGTGTTATAGGTATGAGTTAAACAAAAGCAAAACTACTAGTGTTAGATACATACCATATGAGTGATCTCGGCAGGAATGATCTTTTGCGTGCTCAAATAATGTCGTGTAAAGTTCTGTGAAAAAAGACACAATGATGTAAGAAATGATGTTGAAATTAACTAGCTTATGATAAGAAATAATGGATATGCATAGATTCTATGTAGCTGTGTTGCGTTAATTAATAAAATATAGGCACAAGTTCTGGATGTGTAGTACATAAATCAAGAGTGCGTAACACGAGTAATTTATGTTTCAACGCACAATCGAAAACAACAAGTCAATACACACAAAGGGTGCGAATCCCACGCGTTATGTTTAAAAACATTATATAATGAAAATGTCTAGTTACACGTAGGACTGATTTTCTTCTTTACGAACTGTTTTAAATGTAATTTATCCCTTTTTTAAACTGTGTTGTACGCATTATACTCTTCGTTGTTTGAGGAAATAAAGATATAGTATCGGTTCAAGTACCGTAGACCTTTTGGAAGCATAGGCTTATGGTTTCTAATTATCTCAGTGTACCCTATATATAGAGAAGGTTGGGCAAGGACCATTATTAGCCGCAATGGATATGACATTACGAAAGCTTGTACAGTTCTTACATCAAACACGGATGCAAGTTCCTGTGACGTCATATCCGTTAAGGCTTAACATGGCCGCTTCCCAACCTTCTCTCTATATTAATGGTGCACTCAGATAATAATTGTGAAACTATAGTATATACTTAGATAATTAGAAACCATGTTTGGAAGAGGATGAAATGAGACATAGATCTACATAAGCTTTGAAACAATCAGGTAGAACGTACTAGTTATCTAGACCATAGTCATCGATAATCAGTTCAGGGACAATGGAACCTTTTACATTATATTTCTTTTCTGTATTTTGAGTTACTTTTGCTTGGCCATACCGAAACATAGAACTACTGCGAGCGTTAGGTTTAATATTCAAAAGATGAATTATTTTATGGTGAAATACCTCGGTAGCTTCCTTCGTGATTGTCTTTACACTCTGAAAATGTAATTTGCATCGTCATTTTCTACCATCAATAACACAAGAAAAGTTCAGAGCATTCTTGATACTCCATGACGTCACAATAATCTAAAGCGTTCTAACATTTTAAGACGTCACAAACTGTCCTAACAATTACATTTCATGACGTAACAATATAGATCTAGCCTATGGCGAAAACAACAACTGGACATTACACATCACAAGGACTATCTACAACATATATATATATTTATATTTATATATATATAGTGTACATGCAATTTTGAAATATACGAAGCAGCCTTATGCTGGACAACGCAATTGCAGAATGACACATACAAAACGAACAAAGCTCAACAAAAAGGCACAATGGCGAAATATTTTTGTAATTTTGTAATTTTACTATAGAGTGGACAATACATACATAGAGAGGGTTGACTAAAGGGCTTCCACCTAAGTACGGACAGCGACAAATGTCACTCGGGGCTTAAACGTTTTACAGTGCACCAAACCTCACACCCAAAAGACAACCTTATAGAACATTACAGAGTAAATAAAAGTACCCCGCCATGTAATGCCCTCTTACAAAAAGGCAACAGTGACAGGTAATAAAAGAATGTAAAACATAAAACATTATATGAATAGCGTCCATCGAGTAGCACAGAAAGTCAGAAGTCAGAGCAGAAAGAGAGCAAACTATTTAAGGGTACGACAAGACAATGTAACAGACAGGCATCTATGTGAGCCGTCCAAAAAGGCTTGAGGTTAGGCATATCATAGAGTCTGTATATTGTCCGGTCATCGCACAATGAAATAGGAAGCATAATGGCGACCTGTAAATGGACCCACTACTAAGCATGCAGTCCTTTGCAAAATTAAAGGGTTATATCCTCTACTCGGGAAACGTTATATAATCTTGATAAACACATCATGAAAGTGGCTATGACCTAAAATTTTACGAAATTTATAAAGCACATCACCATAAAATTCAGGCTGAGACAGACCTTGTCGCAGAAGTGTCTTTAAATTAATACCATATTTAGAAATGAGATCTAAATTACGCCTATGAAATTTTGCAAAAGTTGTACGAAGTTTATGGAAGCGATAGCCTTGTTGCAGTAACTTATTAGTAATACAAAGATTTCGAGTATTAAAGTCTTCCACTCGAGAACAAGCTCTAGCAAAACGGATTAATTGAGAAGCGTAAACACCACAAGAAGTTGACCGTGGAATATCTCCATCCAAATGTGGATAATTTACAGTATCGAAGTTAACATCATCTCTCTTGTCGTAAATTGTACTAACAATTTGACCTGCTTCAATTACAAGATCGAGATCTAGGAATGATGCGCGTGTATCAGATGATTAAGCTTTATTTAGTGTTAATTCGGCTGGGTAAATTTCTACGATCTTATTAGAAAAGTAAGAATTATCAATATTTAAGATGTCATCAAGGTATCGGGAAGTATTATTAAACGCTGTAAGTTTCATCAGATTGGAGTTCGGGAGACAATTTTAGTATGAAATCGCGTTCGTAATAGTATAAAAACAGATCTGCGACAAGAGGTGCACAATTAGTTCCCATTGGAATACCGATAATTTGTCTATAAATAGTAGTGCCTAGCCTAACAAAAATATTATCAAGGAGAAATATAAGGGCTTCACAAACATCGCTGCAGGTCCACATAGTATATTTATCCAATATGTTGTTAGTAAAAAATGCTTTAGAATAACTACACGCAAGACATGTAGTCTTCTCTCCACCAAATGTTTTCTCGACCAGCGCTATTAACTTGTTTTTGATACGAGCGTGCGGCAGCGTAGTATATAATGTTGAAAAATCATAAGTAGCAAGAGAAGAAACATCTTGTTTCCTTTGAATTTTATCAAGAATAATACCAGAATTTTTAATAGACCAAAATAGATTAATACCCGAATTTTCATAAGTCTTTTCACAATATCGCTGGACATGAACTTTTATAGCTGTTAAACATGAAGTTAGTAACTTAGATATATTAAAACGAGCTTTGTAAGGGGTCTTGTGCCTTTTTGGAGTCCAATACATAGTTGGTAGTTTGTGTTGGCCTTCGCATATACTAGTTTTAAGTACTTCGCAGCTAGTTGTATGGAGATTCACAATATCGCTCTCACTAAATAGTGTTGGTGTAAAAGCATTAGTAGAGGAAAGTTCATTAGATAATGCGTTAACATAATGTATTCGTCAAATGATAATGATATTATTAGAAGCTTTATCAGCCGGAACCCAAACGAAATTGTTATGGAAAGTTTGTATGTCTTATTTAAACTGGCGAAAAGACGATCTAGACTTAGGGGGTAAAAGTGTAGGATTAGACTGGTAGGACTGAATGCGTTTTTCCATTATATCTAAAAATGCTCGTTTCCAAGATGATAATGAGCTTGAGTCCGCTTTCTCTTTGCGGCTCCACTTTAAACAAAACTCTTCGATAGAATTGGCTATTACTGCCCTACAACGGTTGAAATCAGTTTTTGAGGGACATCTATATTTAGACCCTTTAGAAAACAACTTACGAATGTTTTTATTCAAAATATTGAAGTCCCCAGTGATGATGTGACCGGCTGGAGCATAACAGAATTTGGAAGATATACAATCACAACTAGTAGGAGTGTTGTTTACTATATCAAGGTCTGATACAATTTTATAATAGTTGAAAATAACACTTCTGGTTGGTTTTTTGTATTTGTAACAAATAATAGGATATTCAGAGCTTTTGAAATATTTGGGAATAGAATCAATAACACTATGATCTCTAAATATGCTTTGAACATCCACAAAATATTTCTTTATTAACATAGAAGAGTTTCAAGAAATGTCGTTTAAGATCAGCTTCTTTTTCTATATGAGGTCTTAAAACATGTTGCGTATAACTTTGGATCAATGAGGTAGTATCATATAAAGGCTTAGATAAAGCTTGAAACAATAAAGAAATGATTTTTCTGTAAAGAATAGAATAAAATTTTCAATGAATACCACTTACTTGTATGATCAATATGAAAGTCATGTACGTGACCAAATGAGTAGCAGCTACACTTGGGAGAAGTCGTTTTATATTTTTCTGAAATACAGAGCAAACTATTGATGTTTTGTTACGTATTACCACATCATTTACATTCAGACACCGTATTTGCAATTGTATCAACTAAAGAAAATTCGTATCATTACCTTCGAAAAGGTGAACTACGTAGTCTCTGCATTGTATGTGTGTAACATGAGCAAGTAAATGCCAAACTGAAATGAAAACATGTTATAAATATATAAATGCAATGATGGTAAATTAATTGAGTGCATTCTTGCCATTGGCCAATTGGGGAATTGTGCTCATAAACATCCAATCAGACGCATTCAATCTAGAGCGTTAAGAATCAATCGCAAAATGCAGTTTTCGAGTGTATTTTGGAACTGTGCTCTGAAGCAGGTTGCATTTAAGTATTTAACCCAACAAATCCAAACGCTTTAAGTAGGCATGCATGTCTTCAGTTTTAGCTTTCATATCTCTATATGTCTAAGTTAGTGTGCAATTTTAATATATATTTATTTATCATTTATTATAGTATGGGCATATTATGTAACGTTTTTAAATTTCTCATTGACTTGTACACGATGGCCTGTATAATCCGACAAAAATACTTAGTGTAATAGGGTATTTACGTAACAGTGCTTTTGGACATAGACATACTGTATAACGGGTCAATTTCACGGGTCCATTATTCACGTTTTTTGCGTGTTCTGGATCCCTTTGAATTTACGGTGTCTTGATTTCGCGCAAACGACCTCGACCGCGAATTAAAAACCTTGTTGGTAAACATGAAATCTTACGTAAGTTACACCTTGGAAAATAAATGAAAAAAGAAAATTGATTGCTGAACATGGCAATTTATAAAGCTTAAGATTTATTTGCAAAATCGTAAGAAAAACGGGTGTAATGATCATCAAAGTGTTGATTAATTGCGAACAAACGTTCTATGTACATGTAAATATTTATAAACGTTCGTCATTTTCTCAGCAGTGTGGTACACATGCTGTGCCTGTGTTATTTAAAGCGTTTGATCGTGCTGGGGCGCACAGGGAAACTCTTTGGTAAACAATTGAGCCGTATTTACAAGACTATTTAAACCATGATTTATTAATGCTTCCCACTGGTGTAACATGTAAGGGTGTGTGCTTCTGTCCTTCCAAATTTGATGATTTATAAACGATTTACGGGGTTTACAAATTACATAGTAAGCTTATTTATTTTATTCATAAATCGCTTGTTGCGTTTCGACTGTTATAGTTCAATTTTGAACCCTGAGCCATGACCTTTACGACTAGTCCATTTTGGCGGGTAGACCATGGTTTATTACTTTCGGAGGGCATTATTTACTGATATGATTCTTACAGATATGTGTTTGTTATCGAATTACAGTTTAGTACAGTCGGCAACGTTCAGAGTTGCTAACCTAATAATCGCTGGTTCGAATCACCAATTCGCTCATTTTTTAATATCATTATTTTATGTTATTTAAACAGACTATAAGTTAAAACGATTTTTTGTGTTTTTTAAATGATACATAAAACTGTGTCGATTCAATATATTTTTCATTGTTACTTATTTCAATCGTTTGTGTATTCCGAGCTTACTGACAACCTATATACGATGATTAGCCGTCAGAACGTTCTACAATATACATGTAACAAATATGGTTTGTCACATATACTAGTATTACACAAATTTTGCAAGTTATAACCGTTTAAAAAATTTAGAATAAAAAATGTAAAATATATTTGGTGGGATTCGAACCCTGGTCTGACAAAAGTTAATTTTGAACGTATCGAGCGCTTAATCGTCACGAAATAACTGACCCTAATTGCAATACTTACCTTAGTTACTAAACCTACACCAACCTATATCGATGAATGGTTGAAACCGTAAAAGTGAAGTCACGGCTCAATGCTCGAAATCGGTCACGGCTCAATGCTCGAAATCAAACTATATTTTGAACGGTTTGTTCGATGGTTATTATCGAATATCATTAGAAAATGTACACACACAAATACTTTTGTGGCAAACATTTACATGTTTAAAATCGTTAAATTTAACAAATTTGATGCACCTGCTTACAATCAACACCATTAAATGTTGAGAAAACGTTATGCACGTTCACATGATATTTGATACACATGCACAAAGTTTATACACGTTTTACAAAGATCTAATTTCGAATTATATTTTGCAATGTATTATAAGTCTAAGTCTTATTGCCGTATTTTACCGTATTTTGCTAAATCGACGTACTTCATGCAAAGTAATTTGATCAACGTTGGTTTATTTCGTGTTGCCCCTTCACATGTTTTTAATCATGAATGGTCTCCCTTTGTAAAATTTGTATATTTACAAGGTGAATATTTCGCTGGGTTTAGATTTCGCGCAATCGATGTTGACCGCAAATACAGCGACAATTAGACCTTCGCGAAATTTACCCGCTATACAGTAATAGTTCTTTTTGGTATGTTATTTTCACAAATCATCGAAACAAGGACAAATTATCATGTAATGATTTTTGTTTCCAATATCGCCTGTAACACTACATTGACATACTCGATCATTTCTATCTAGTATACTTCATGAATATCTTCCAGTATCCTTGATGAAAATACCCAACATCTCAATTAACATACGGTTTTATTCATAGTATGTAAAAAACATACCTGAGTTCGCACTTAAACAAACGTCATGTGTCAACAGGCGTGTCAACTCTGAAAAATTGTAATGAATATATGAATTGTTTTAAAATGTTTTTCATATTATAGGTTAGGTTTTGGTGCTTGTCGTGATTACGATAGTTGAACTAGAGACTTAGAAAACTGCCAGTGGCTTAACTATGGTCGAACTAACGCTATGTTGCTTTAGTATAGTTTAGTCTGAGCTATATTGAGACTTCCCAAACGCATCTACGAGAGGTGTTTAACTTATATTTGAACATAATTTAACATCTAGTATTTTCATGAATTCCACAAATCGAATTGTGTCTATCTAATAGTGTATAGTAATGTATCAAGTAATATAGACAACTATTTTAGAATGTATATGTAATATCCTCAGAACAAAATCAACATCAGTATAGAGGGTGTTGACTTTGCATTTTTTAAGGTAAAAAAACTCCAAGTGCTGATGTTTACAATTCCCTTCTTTAATGGACGTTTCATTGTTCTCCAGATTTAAATTATTTTGATACTTTATCAGGAGTTTTCTATATTTACTGTTTGGGTATAAAACTAAGACTAATTCATAAGGTACTTTATGACTTGTTTTGTAGGGCGACAACCTATGCTTATTATCATGACCCCAATCACTGTTCCGTATATATACAGCCTCCGAGACCTTTGTCTGCGCTCTTTGTTTTGCTTGGCATTGAGCTAATGTACACCACGTTTTTCTGAAATTCTTAATCTAACATTTTCGAAATAATTCGAATGAAAGTTGCTACTAATACTTACAACTTCGCTGCCATCCAACTTTGGGTTATTGGATTAGTCCTAGATATCACAGAACCAATGTACAGGGTGGTTGCAGGTTTGGATAATTTTTGGTGATTTTTAATGGTTGGTGCCATTTCGCCAAAACAAGCAAGTGAACGCATATTCCCCTTCATATGGCAAATACGAGGGGTGATCCAGAATTACGTGGACTTTTGCTCTAATTCAAAAACCGTTTTACTTACATTTACAAATCTGTACACACTCTAAAATTAATACTTCCTGCACAAGTATACTAAATTTCATGTTGATATGATAATATATAACGTAAATACAGCGTCTGCAAGAGGGTATGAATCGCGGGGCAGCTCAGAAATGACGTACGACGTCGCCTTCACGCCTATCATTTAATGATGCGTTTGAACACTGTTTATCAACTGCTCTTTATTTTCCCTAACCCATTATGCTCTTATTGTATGCATGTATAATCGTCCTGTCAATGTGTACCTAACTGTACTGTTACCAGCCTCGCAAGATAATATTTCCCCCTAATGTCACGAATGGTTGATTCTGACCATTGTAAGCACCGATCCAGTCAACGTCGGGTTTTTACCTTTACCCGCATGGCCTTCACATCCTCCAGGCCTTCTTTAAAACGTTTATGCCATTTAAAAATAAGTGGCTGTGATACAATATGTCTAATACTTGATTTCTCCAACATTTCTTCCGCGTGTGTTGGGGATTTTCCTAGCTGTACAAAGAATTATATGGTTATGCAAGTGCAAATGAAATTTTGTGACGTCCATATTGACGTTAATTATTATATGACAACAGTTAAATATATAATCATAGTATGCTGAATACACCGAATTTGACTTTGAAATTTCACTCAGTTGTTGATACAAGAATAGACAACATGACACCATATTTCATGAAGAAACACAGCAACAATCAGCATTAACGTAACACAATTTACTGAAAAAATCGGTGTTGATCCGCGATAGCATTTATGTGTTGCCATGGTAGCGTATAACGGTTGATGCAAAGAATTGTTCTAAGATAGGTGTTGCGTTTTATGTCAAAAATAGATAAAAGTCGCTTGTCTGTAACTTTCATATCAATCTGACCTAAAATAAACATTCAAGAGCAAAAGTCCACGTAATTCTGCATCACCCCTCGTATTACTGATTGTCTTCACGGAAATGGGTAAATTATAATCTTCCAACACCTTTTCGATGCTTCTGTCAAGGCAATTTGTCTGTAAAAAGCAAAACACAACACCCTCTACAAGGTGGTTGGTTTTCGTTAGAAGAATAATGCAATTTTGATACAAAATGAGATTATATAGTACCGAACATATGTTCCAACATGGTTCAATAGAAATAAATCGATTTTATTGTGTTAGGATGACAAAAGTTCAGTTTTGTTCAAATATAAGTTGAACCCCTCTCGTATGTGCATCTGAAGAACACATACGTGCTTAGATAGTCGACACACACCAAACTACAGCTCACGCCAAAACGCAGCCAATCTCAACGATGGTCTGTTAATCTACAACTTACGGACATCATATATAATACATCGTTATTAAGAACTGACATTGACATTTGTGAAATTCTATAAAGAAACATTTTACGTAAGCCTTTCCATTTGCTTTGGCGTGCGATTTAGCCATAAAAGTATTTTCGAAATTAGGACCGTTTCTTTTCAATACAAACAGATTGTACTTTTTTCGTACTTGCGCCATAGTCATACTAGTTGTTACATTGTACTCGTATTTTATAGGTTCCTCCTATAGTCTTTACTAGTTCTTTCTAGAGAACTCGACAGGGTGAAACAACCCGACAACTCGCCGAGGCAATGGAAGAGCAAGTGAGCTCACTGTAAAAGCAAGACAGCCTCGTAGAAAAACACCAACCGGAAGAATAAGTCCGCCAACTGAAAGAATGAGTCCTACCACTGAATGAAATAGTCCATCCACGAATTGTACATGTGTTACCAAACTTTTGCTTGCACGTATGTATGTTTTCACTTTTAATTCACGTAGCTTACACATTCATATTTTGATTTTTAAAGTAAGGATAAAGCCCACTGAGCTTTTTTTGCCTCGGCGAAGTACTCCCGATTGAAATTAATGAGCATTCAGGTAATCAGGAGCAGGTTCCTAATGGTATAGGGGAAGCTTCGGGTAAGTCATGAGTCAGTTAGTGATATCAGGAGGAATTGGGTTGAATCAAAAGGTATCGGAAGAAATCAGGAGAATATCGCCGATGTAGAATTTCTCAGTGGGACTTAATGCTTACCATGGTATTCAGGAGTAGTCTCGGCCGAACAATGTGCTGCAAGGGCACTTAGTGTGGTGTTTGTTGAACCATGTGTCACTATCGGTGCGTATGTTGCTTGTACTAGATGCTGAGTGTCTGAAACAAAGATTGGCAACTTCGATTGACTAATTTCCATTTCGGAACCACATTTTTTTTCTCTTTCCACAAAAAGCTTTTAATGGCCAATCAGAAGTAAGACTGCAATTCTTTACAACCAATAAAGTGAAAGTACTTATCGTAGCTTGTAAAATACTCCATTAAATAGCTAATCGGAATTAAGATAACATTTTCAGCAACCAATCAAATTGTATTTACCAACCAAAGCTTTTTAAACTACTCCATCAAATGGCCAATTAGAATTAAGATTACATTCTCAACAACCAATCAAATTGTACGAATCAACCGATAATTTTACCTACCAACTGAAGCTTTTTAAAATACGCCATCAAATGGCCAATTAGAATTAAGATTACATTAGCAACAACCAATCAAATTGTATGTGCTAAGCGAAGCTTGTATATACTCCATTAAATGGCTATTCGAAATTAAGATTACATTTTAAGCAACCAATCAAATTGTACTTACTAACAGAAGCTTTTTCAATATTCCACCGAATAGCTAATCAGAATTAAGATTACATTCAACAACAACCAATCAGATTATACGTACCTCCTAAATGAGCTATCATGTCGTTGAAACATGCTTCACCCACGCGCAACAGATGTTGCATATCATTCCATACTGTAAGGAATAATATATACTCGTATTGCATATTATATGTTTGTGTAGCAAAATCCAATTTAACTTCACCGATTGATTAAATAAAGCAAGAAAAAAACGAGTGACATTTAATCTAATGTAATTTTCTGTGACCACGGTCCACTAATGAGTATGATATTTTGATGTATATATAAAGATTAACACAGTTTATATCTGAAGTAATGTCTCTAAAGTGATATATTAAATGTCTATAATTGGGAAATCGCGTGACAATTAGAACGTAATGACGTGACAATTATTATGTTAATGTCACCTAGTCACATATTTCAAGCCAGGTATCGTTGGTGGCACATTTCGTTCACTGTATTCCATTTGGCGCTAGCTTTTCAGACTGTAAATCACCAGAGTTTAAAGTCACGCAATAAATGTTCATATTACCTATACTAATGTATCTACATGTAGAATGATGTCTTTAACAATTATGTTCATAAACGGGACTAGAACTCTAAAAGACCAATTATGCCTCCTTGTCAAAAAGATAATATTAAGTCAGACAGGAAAGGCACACCTGAACCAGCCGAGCACAAAAAAAACATAAAAAACATACAAGGCACAAAGCCAAACTAAACAATTTATAATCCTCCCATGTCCAAGCTTTCGAAATTCTAAATGAACCAGTTTCAGCAATCAAAAAGCTCTGAATAACCTAGTTCCAACAGTAAAATGACTGAATCACCTAGTTCAACTCTAGTATTGGTGAAATTAAATATCGGTAAACCCTTCGATGGGTCTTTACCAAAATCATCGTTTTTTAATTATTTTAGACTGGGTGCACCTACCTGCACAAAGGACATTTATATTACTAGTACTCACATGAATGATGTGACAAGCATTGTGCGGAAGAAGCTTTTCCTGGCTGTATGAAGTAGTGGTTATACAAGTCTGAAATAAATCACACAAATGACTTTATAAACTTTTACGACATTTAGATGCCTAAGCAATTGACATATAGCTAGGAGTGGTATTCTTGAAATATTGATCTTACTTGACTTAAGGATAAGGACAATACCATATTAAACTCTTGGTTAGTAACTGGTGATATAATTGGCTATACTTATCCTCCAATTAAATAAGATCAGTCTTGAATACCACCCCAGGTATATCCTTAACCACAAGAGCAACCTTAAAAACAAACACTCGAACATAACCTTTATTTCAACCAATCTTTTAATAATAGTTTATTTATGATGCTGAATAATGGAAGGTTACACAAGTCTTAACCTACAAACAAATAGGATGACCATGTATCTAATTTATGCATAGTAATAACAACAACATGTAACACAGTATAAGTAATAGTTAGAACATATCACGTAAATCTTTAATGATTCAAAGGGCGGAGCGAGCGAATATAACATCCTGCATTTTGATTGGCCGATAGAAAATCGTGCCAATACATGACGTCACGTATGTTGAGAAGAAAATTTAAATAATTAACTTTCCATTTGACTGACAGAAATCGGCGTTTCCATTAGCACCAAAATTTAGGTTATATTGTATTCGGGTTGATATGACCGTTACCAAAAGCATAGTAAAGTATAGAAAAGATAGTAAAAATCGGGCAGGGAAAGCCGCACACAACTGAAACATCCGAACACAGAAAACATAAAAACAACGCAGACCACCATTAGGAAATGAAACAGATCGGACATGGTATGTAGCACTCAGTTTAAAAGCAGATGACGAAAGACACAAAAAAGCACTGCACAAATTGCTAGCTCTGCATCTCGGACATACAATTATTTAAGTTCGTTGACGGTTTAGACGCTTTATTCAGACATAGCACCATTTCGTAGTACATTGTAATTTATGTTATATGCACTTATAGCAAATTTATTGTGATATATATCTCCTTAAGATGTCGTATCTTGGCACATGCACTTGATGACATTAGGCCGAAACAAATGATATTGTGGTTCTTGTAACCGTACCTACCCTACCATAAACATGATATTGGCATTTTGCTGGAAGTCACAGCAGATTGTTGATTTTCCAGTGCATAAATCAATAAATTATTTTTTTTTAAATATATTTTTCCTACCTACCCACGTATTTTTCAGCATGTTACCGAAACCAAAATATTACATGTAGTATGTTTTGGTCTAATTGTAAAGGTCCTTATTTCAACAATCAGTACGAGCTGACATAGAAGCATTGACCAAATGCGAAATTACATGTGTCGTAAAGATAACCCATACTCGTATGCCCTATATCGTGAATAAGGTCATTGAACACGAACATTTTAAGGTCTGCTCAACGTTTTGTGCTAGTTGTGTATATTCAAATCTTTATATTACTTGTAATTAAAATAATTCTTCATTTTATGTTACTAGTATAGGATATATACTTAGAAACGCTTTTATCAGTATTGAAATATGAAGTATGAAGACTAAATGTGTATGGTTCTCGAGTGCCATACACTCTCATTAAAAGTTATAAGTACACCAACACAGTGAGTAGTGATGTATGCAAATAGTGTAATATCATTTTGTTTCTAGATTAACACGGATATCCCTGTTAAAATCGGACAGGGATAAAAGTTAATGTATAATCAAATTTGCGTAACATGCCCTGTTTTATTCATCGACAAAATACGCGAACAGAGTTTTTATTTCGATTCTAAATACGATAATATCCCGCACTATTTAACTGCGCGCATTCCATTTTCACCCATTTGACATTGAACATAATTTCACGCTGAAATTGAGTGGCTTATTAGCTGGTACAGTTACCTCCCTCGTTAATGAAAACGACCTACGTAATTTTCTGAATTTTCTGAACGGTACCTATTCATTGTGTCGTTCGGATGCGGAAAATTAAATCACTCGTTCCGCTTTACGATAACACATGTCACGTGATTAGGTCAGAGTTCGAATTCACTAATGGATTTGGAAATTTGTGTTAAAATTCCGCACTGAAGCAAAGATACTAAAAAATGGCTGCCAATAGAATAACAAAATATTTTAAAATGCGATATTCGGCAGCTCATAAATTTTCTTTTATTTTTTAATGATGTTTAAAAATATTCCAAAAACTAGCGTAGGCCCCTGTCTAGAAAAGAAAAGATAATAATTATCAGTCTTCCATGGTTACTGTGCAACCAATCTTTTAGATGGGGAGGGCTATTTCCTAAATGTTTGGAAACAAAAAAGGCAGCCATTTTTTTGCCCGCTTCGGAAGGAAATTTTAACATTTTCAGTGCATAAACGATGCTACAAACAGTAATGAGACACATGATTACTCTGAGATAACGAAGTAAGTCGAGCGGGAATTGTTCATATGTGCGAAATATCAACCAATCTTAAGAAAATCTAACAAAAACGACACATGTTCCGGTTACTTCCCTTTGCAAAGCGGTTACTTCCCTTTGCAATACAATTAGTATAAAGTCCGTTTCGGGTCTCTACGTATCCGGACCGGACTGATAATTCAACATCGTAGTTGTAGGTTATTGTAAAGAAAGTAAAACGAATGCATTTTCGTAATTCCTCGCCGAGATGTAATAAAAAATCCCTCCAAAATCGTCAACAAATGTAAACATATTCGCGGGATAAAGGTCGCGAAAACTAATTACATGTTGTTGTTGTTCTTATTGGATACAATAAAACCCGGAATTGTCCGTCTGAATATCTTTTATGTTTTGACGATTTGCAACAGGATTTATTTAACAAGAAAAGGTGATTAAGATTAAAGATGTTTGATATTTAATCGTAACATGATTAATTGAAATGAAAATAGCCTTTTCTCTTGAACAAAAGTACTGTCTGATATACTCATGCAACCCATTACTGTATAAAAAGGTAAAATATCAAATTAGACCTAGAATTAAACAAATTGAAAAACGTGCATTATCCACAGATAGATATATTTTCATTTGGATCGGGCTGACAAATATTCATTCGGACTGACAAAGGATAGCAGGTTCGTATCGTCCTTCGTTACTTCCTACCCAATATTTCGTATCATACCGCTATCGAGCGCTTTCTTGTGCAACGGACCGCTTCTATAGGTTGCATAGACGTAGGAAAGCGCTCGGTAGCGCCTTTTGGAAACGGGCTCCAGGTTATAAATTTATTGTAAACTTATGCATCATCAAAAAAATCCAGTACTAGATGAGCATGTTACAAATAATGTAGGTCCGCTAAAAATATGCTGTGCATTAGTTCATATTATTTTGTGTATATGTCTTATAAAAATAAAAATGTTAAAAACCAAAATGATCTTTACTTACTTCCTAGTAAAATGAACTCTTATCAGCTGTAAATAAAAAAAATATTATCAGTTGGTCAATATGCCTCTTCCACTGTCGATGCAGGGACACGTGCGCGTTAACGCAGCATACTTGCATCCATTGGTATGCCTTCTGCATATATGCAAACATTTGTATTGTCGTTGAATTTGACGGAACGCTATCTCTTTATTTTTACCTCGTTTTATTTTACAATCGTCTTAATTTTAGATATCTTCCGGTTATTGTGAAACTTTGTCGTACCATGCATAAGCAGTAGGCCTATTCTTTGAAAACATGTTAGTGTTCTATTGAACATCAAATTGATACATTAATTCTTTGTTCATTGTATATGTTCTCAAAATGTGTTGTCCCTTATATACGAGGGTATATCCAAAAGTAATGTCACTGATGCTATTAAATCGTACGCCATGTGAGTGAAACAACGGCCTTTTACCCAAAGTTACATAAATCTATTTTGAATATGATAGTCAAAGTTCATATAAATGTTCTAAACAGTTATTGAGACATTTTATAAAGACCTACATGACGCATACTAACGGACATTGTCGCAAGTCTGACGTCAACGACGCCATAACGACGTTACTTCCGATATTTTTCTTAGAACTCCTAATTTAAAGCAACCATTTACTCATCCTTTAAAATGTACACCCTGACACTCATTATCTGCAGGTTGAAATTAATTTTAAGTGTCATCTGGATAGTCCCACAAGTAAAATCTAACTATACAAACAACGGGTCTCATTATTGAAACGTCGAACGGCATAGGGATAGGGATTTTGCTTCTTTGGAACATGGGCATTTTTTTAAAGGTAGCACCGTCTTAACTTTGGAGATTGTTGCTAGTAAACAGTGGTATCTGACGTTGTTCTAGCAACACCATCTTTTAAAGGATATTTCGCACGGGTAGGGTTTATAGCTAAGGCATTAAACTTGTTGAAAATGGTCATCCGGCTGGAGCGTTTTATTACTGAAACTAGGTCATTCAGCTGTAACCCTGACTTTCAGCTTTCTAATACTGTTAATTATCTACTTTTAGGACATCTGACAGCCAAAACTAGGTATTGAAGCCGTTTTACTGTTGGAACTGGGTCATTCAGCTTTTTGATTGCTGAAACTAATTAATTCTACTTTTCGACAGCTTGGACTTGGGCGGATCTTTTACTTGTTTAGTTGGGCATTGTGCCTTGTATGTGTTTTCTGTGTTCGGTTGGTGTAGTTGGGCTTTGTGTCTTGTATGTTTTAAATGTTTTCTGTGCTCGGCTGGTTAAGTTGAGTGCTGCCTTTCCTGTCTGACTAAATATTATCTTTTTATGCCCCCGCCACGAAATGGCGGAAGGCCATATAGTGTTCACCCTGTCCGTGTGTGTGTGTATTGTGAAATCGTGTCCGCTCTGTAACTATGTCATTTCGTATTGGATATTTATAATACTTGGTACAAATGTTCACCACATCAAGACGATGTGTAATGCGCAAGACCGGTCCCTAGCTCAAATGTCAAGGTCAAACTTAGAGGTCAAAGGTTAAAAGGCTCAAATAGGCATGTGATTTGTGTCCGCTCTGTAACTATGTCATTTCTTATTGGATATTCATAATACTTGGTGCAAATGTTCATCACATCAAGACGATGTGTCATGCGCGAGACCCAGGTCCCTAGCTCAAAGGTCAAGGTCACACTTAGAGGTCAAAAGTTAAAAGGTTCAAATAGGCATGTGATTCGTGTCCGGTCTGTAACTATGTCATTTCTTATTGGATATTTATATAACTTGGTACAAATGTTTACCACATCAAGATGATGTGTCTTGTATATGACCCAGGTCCCTAGCTCAAAGGTCACAGTTAGAGATCAAAGGTTAAAAGGCTCAAATAGGCATGTGATTTGTGTCCACTCTATAATTATTTCATTTCTTATTGGATATTTATATAACTTGGCATGAATGTTCATCACATCAAGACGATGTGTCATGCCCGAGACCCAGGCTCAAAGGTCAAGATCACACTTCGTGGTCAAATGTTATTTCGTTGTGGATTTAAAAATTACTTTGTAACATTCACACCCTGAGATCCCTAGCTCAAATGTCAAGGTCACACATACCCAGCTCTTGTCTTCTGGTCAATGTCACATTTAAGCAATTACAAACTGTATTTCAAATTCATATTTAATATTATTTCATTTGCACAACTTTATACTTAGGTGTCTGATGACAGCTTTTAGCGTGGGCATCCGTGTTCAGTGGACACATTTCTAGTTTAATATTATCTTTTTATATATTGCACTTATCTGCAGTATCGTATGTGAACATGTATATTGTACATGTGATTAAGATATAACTAGATAAGGGGATTAAACAATCGATATTCGGTAGTCACGGTAGTAAAACGAGGTGAAACAGAAAATAATCGAATGAACTAAAGGGAAACAATTCAATTAGGTAGTTGGGCTCGATACAAATGGGAAAGAACTTTTGAAAACATTGTCTGATTTATGGACATGAGAAGACTTTTCAATGTTTGTCATTTCAGTTAGATCGACCAGCCATAAATCATGACTTAATAGACATATTTATATTATCCTAAATTATCCATCAAAACATGAAAAATATGTTCTGGCCATAAAATTCAACTTCTTGTGAGTTTAAGTATTACTATTATAATAACACTTTTTCAGATTCCTACCTATTAATAAAATATGTATTTAGATGTGCCTCGTAACGAATTCAAAATTTGCCAAAACATATAAATCTGAAAACCATAAATCTTTCTGTCAGTGTTGCATTTATCTACTGATGAAATGATACAAGAAACTGGCTTAGTTTAGAATATACCAATAAATACATGTTTGTGAAGAAAACATGCCACTCCCCATATGGTCACACTTGAATGATCCTGTGCGAGTGTGCCTTGCCTCATGTACCCGCAAATATACATCATTTATCAAAGTTATCAAAGCCATACTGGTCATTAAGAGGACGACGTCGTTGTCCTGTAAAATGATTTACACTATATACATATATATTTTCAGCGAAGACGGCTATTAATGCACTGCCGGATTACATGCATAATACATATCTACATACATACTGTATATTGAATGGATCATATCGTGTTATCTAAAATCAGGGTTAACAAATTATCCTTACTACATGTATCAGGTTTTGTTCAACCAAAAAGCATTACGTACTATATGTACATAACGAAAACAAGGAAAATATACAGGTAGTTTCTCATTTTCTTATCTATACATGTAGTTAGTTTTGTCATAAATAAGCTAACTCGGTAGAGGGGTATAATGTAAATTCAATAAAACGCGTCCATATATAGCCATAAGATCAATGTGAGCAATGCATTCTGGGATTTAGGATATTATTTGTATTATGTTATTCGCCCACATGAGATAACAACTACGCATTCAGTTATTTGCTTGAGGTGGCTTTGAACTACAACATAGGACTATCTTCTGTTTTTAATGTTTGTCACATTTTCGTAAATGGTAAGTGGAATCTTAAACTTCTTATACTTCAGTATATATATATACCTCAGTTAAACTATATAACTCATTATATTCAATATTCTGCTTCGCTTATTTTAATTGGTCGTTTGAATTTGACATTACTATTTGTTTTAATTTGAAACAACTTTGAAACAGCAGTCAATGACATTTTACTCGTTCGATCCTCTCACTGATGAATACTTAATTTACTGATTTTCCTGTCATGTTTGAATTTTGTTGAAATTTATATATTTCAATGTTTTTCTTTGTACACATGTTTTTTTAATTATATTATATACATGAACTCGTACATAGGAATTACAAGGAATTTATTAACTGCACTCTTTTTACTTGCTTTATCTTCGTCTGGCTATACAAATGTAGCAGTCCAGTTCTCGTGTGATGTTTCCCATTTTTTTCTTCAAAGGTTGCAGACCATTTCTCGTATTCTTTCAAGTTCTTCTTCAAATGTTGCAGTCCATTTCTCGTATACTGTTTCATATTTCTTCCTAATTCTTTTTCCAACGTTGCAGTCCATTTCTCATATACTGTTTTCCATATTTCGTCCTTATTCTTTTTCATATGTTGCAGCCCATTTCTCGTTTCCGGTTTCCCATTTCGTCCAAATTCTTATTCAAATGTTACAGTCCATTTCTTGTAAACTGTTTCATATTTCGTCCTAATTCTTTTTCAAATGCTACAGTCCGTTTCTCGTATACGGTTTCCCATTTCTTCCAAGTCTTCTTAAAAGTTGCAATCCATTTCTCGTGTACTGTTTCCAATTTCTTCCAAGTTCATCTTCAAATGTTGCAGCCCATTTCTCGTTCGACCACCATTCCTCGATCTTCAGCTCCCGCAGATTAATATAGAATATATTAATTAGAGAGTCGGATTCTCCTAGTCCGTACCAGTTCTAGGTCGACTGTTACCCTTGGGAAGGAGTTAGCTCATCTTTTCAGCCTGAGCTGAAGCTTGGTCGCTACCAGGTGAGGATCTGATGACGTCTCAATCTCTCTTGCTACCAAGTAGGAATCTTCTACACTTGGTTACTATGAAGATGTGTCCAATCTGGTAATTTGTATCTCCATCAGATGTATCCTGGTTCTTCTATATACACTTAGTTACTATGAAGATATGTCCAATCTGGTAATTTGTATCTCCATCAGATGTATCCTGGTTCTTCTATATACACTTGGTTACTATGAAGATATGTCCAATCTGGTAATTTGTATCTCCATCAGATGTATCCTGGTTCTTCTATATACACTTGGTTACTATGAAGATGTGTCAAATCTGGTAATTTGTATCTCCATCAGATGTATCCTGGTTCTTCTATATACACTTAGTTACTATGAAGATATGTCCAATCTGGTAATTTGTATCTCCATCAGATGTATCCTGGTTCTTCTATATACACTTAGTTACTATGAAGATGTGTCCAATCTGGTAATTTGTATCTCCATCAGATGTATCCTGGTTCTTCTATATACACTTAGTTACTATGAAGATGTGTCCAATCTGGTAATTTGTATCTCCATCAGATGTATCCTGGTTCTTCTATATACACTTAGTTACTATGAAGATGTGTCCAATCTGGTAATTTGTATCTCCATCAGATGTATCCTGGTTCTTCTATATACACTTAGTTACTATGAAGATATGTCCAATCTGGTAATTTGTATCTCCATCAGATGTATCCTGGTTCTTCTATATACACTTGGTTACTATGAAGATATGTCCAATCTGGTAATTTGTATCTCCATCAGATGTATCCTGGTTCTTCTATATACACTTGGTTACTATGAAGATGTGTCCAATCTGGTAATTTGTATCTCCATCAGATGTATCCTGGTTCTTCTATATACACTTAGTTACTATGAAGATGTGTCCAATCTGGTAATTTGTATCTCCATCAGATGTATCCTGGTTCTTCTATATACACTTAGTTACTATGAAGATGTGTCCAATCTGGTAATTTGTATCTCCATCAGATGTATCCTGGTTCTTCTATATACACTTAGTTACTATGAAGATGTGTCCAATCTGGTAATTTGTATCTCCATCAGATGTATCCTGGTTCTTCTATATACACTTAGTTACTATGAAGATGTGTCCAATCTGGTAATTTGTATCTCCAGCAGATGTATCCTGGTTCTTCTATATACACTTGGTTACTATGAAGATGTGTCCAATCTGGTAATTTGTATCTCCATCAGATGTATCCTGGTTATCTTGTATCCATCAACAACGAGCGCGACATCAGAATCACATTTCCCATTCATAAAGTTTATTACTATATTGATGACAATGTCATTTAAAGCCGCATTATCTCTCCAAACTTTTTTTCCGATCATCCAGTAAAATACTTAATACAAGGAATTAGGATGTTTTTCACAAATGACCAATTATGACGACAGCATGTTAACTATATTATCTGTCGAAATGGTATGCCAAAAATCACATTTAGTAACATTTATGGATGACAAGATATTAATTTTGCAAGAGTTGATTCCCTTAGACTATGAATCGTACATTTATTTATTTTGTTTACAAACCAACTGGAAGCTGTATTTCGTTTCGTTATGGACACGTGTTTTCACCTTTGGGACTCAACTAAATTGATCAAACTGCAGACAGGTTACCAAGTTATTGCTTTCTGAAAGTAGCCGTTTAAGGCTTAATGGGGCTTTAAACAGGGAAATAGATAGCAACATAATGATAAATAAAAAAAGATTATATTAAGTCAGATAGGGAAAAGGCATGTGGACGAATAGTCTGGTTCTCGATTGTAAGAGTACGTCATAATCACGTAATATAAGGGACAGGTAATCCCGACTAGTGGACGGATCGATCATGAAAACGTGATTTTTAATCGAAACAATTTATAACGGAATTGACATGGCATGGAATTAATGGATGGTCCAAATGCCGTCAACGGTGTGAAAATATGTTTTGGTCGAAACGCATTACGTACTTCCTTTACTGCAATAAAGATTTTGCATTCTACTTTATATAATATACGCAATGTACCATTGCAACTAAAATTTGAAGTTAACATATTTCATAGCAAAAACAAATTACAGAATGAATGAACGAATGAACCTTTTATCTAAAATCCATATAATCATATATTCGCATGCATACTTAAAGTGTCCTGTTTCTAATTGAACATAACATTGTAGTATTCAATGGACGTATTTGAGTAGACGCCAGTGTTGGGCTTATCTTGTCAGTGGTATTGGGTTGTACAAATATTGTATTGAATAGAATTCTGTGTTCGTACTTCGATCGGTATTTTCATACAATTTAACCAATGCACTTCAGTGCACACTCGCGATAAAATGAAATAAGAAAATCAATATAAAGTATAAAAAATGTTAACGTAATGAATCATATTTGTACGAAGCCCAAGAATTTTACAAAAGCTATATCTATTTTATCTCGTTTAAACGAGTTAAATAAATACCGCATTTGTAATTTCAGTCAAATTCAGTGGCTCTATATTCAATGGGGATAACGTATTGAACGGAAGTGATACCCCTGACTGTTTTTCGACGGTAAATTTCGTCGCTTCGGTAAGTAAATCTTGATTTTTCTTTGTTTTGAAAGACGTTATCAATGAAATCAATCTGCACACCGTTTACTTACTGAAGAGACGAAATTTACCTTCAGGGGTATCACTTCCGTTCTATACGTTATCCCCATTGGTATTATCACATCATACTTCAAAACACTTGAAACGCGATGGTATTGTCTTGGGTTTTATTTTAAGACAGAGTGTCAATACTTATACATAGATACACGTGGTATAATCTTGAAAATTGTATTCAATGCAGCTGAAATAGATAAATAATCATTGGTATTATCGTATGAATTTGAACTTTTGTTCAAAGTGACTTTTGTTCGAGCCCATTCGAGTATGTATACACATACGGCACAGTCTTTTCAGAAACGATATTGTAGAGTTGACATCATTCTGTTCAATTGCCATATAGAATAATAATGAAATTTGCTCCCGTAGGTCAAGTATGGTAATAGCCTGAAAATTCCCCTCCTTGATAAAATGCACTTTGATGAGGAACTATATTTTAAGCCGTTTAAACAGTATAATCAAGCCGTTTAAATGTCACGTGACGTCGTTCCAAGCGTCACTATTTGAGCAGCACCTAGCTTATTACTGGACTCATATCCGGCCCATTGTAGAAATAAGTATAATAATAATAACGACTTTATTTAATGTGGATTACATATTTGACAGCAATATCAATTTTCAATAAGTCATAAATAGCCAACTCTGGAATTTAAGGTGGAATAGAAAGTCTCGATGCGGTTTTTTTACTTAAAACTCTCACAAAGGCGGTTGGCTTTACATGGTGGTATTATCCGGATAAAGAAGGAAGCACGACAATATCTAATCCTTGGAGGAAAGTTCTTAAAATATATTGATCACCTCTCCTGTACATGCACATACGAGTATACACCCAATTATACACATTAATATGCAGTTTGCAACACATGCAATTCTTTATTAATCTTTTATTTGCAGATAGTGGTAACAGGAACGTTATGTATTGGTGTATCGAAGAACAATACATAGTAGTATAATATAGCTACAGTTATGCTACAGTGAGTCTTTAAATCGGGAACAAACATTCATACCACACACTACCTGTTTCATCACATATTGATTTTGGTCAGTTTGTTGGCAGTTCAACCAGAGTTATAGCAGGCAGTGTATTAGTGACGTTAGATATGTGGATCCAGTGCAATGGAATCATAAATGGTTCCAGTGTTTGTACTGGATTCACTTAATCAACTGCTCCCAAATGAGGGTGTCAACAGATAGTCATACATTGATGTGTCTTACTCCTTGAAAAGCGAGTTGAAGTTTCTCCAATAAGTAAGTACACCTTTATCTTAAACAAACATAACCACAATAGATGTATGACCCATGGACTTGCCATTGGTGCTTCCAACGTCATCCACAACAAACGAGATGTGTAAATAAACGTTGATTGTGATTGTTTAAAACTTATTCAAATACATATGTGTATCAATTTCTTTTAATTATGTAATTTGATTAATAACATTGGCCGATCACATATCGCGAGAAAAATGTAAACAAAGATTTTGAAGTTAATGTTTTCTAAATCTATATATTTGTTAAATGTTCTATCAATACTTCGGCCTACCTCTGCTGAAGAAATATGCACGTGTCTGATACTGATACAGTTTTGCAACTTTCCGGGGCATCGTTCCTTTGTGAATATAATATGTTTATAAATGTGTGAATATCATACTTTCATGCAGAGCTAGAAATTGGGCTGTTTAAAAAAATGGCACCAATCATACTTTTTGTTCTTATTTATTTATATACGCAGACACTTTATCTACTTTCAATTCATGATTTTTTATTACAAGTTTTGAGTCTAAGTGTAAAATTTCAATTGAATCGGTCTTTGTTGAAAATAATATGCACGAAAAACATGTCAAAAATGTAAGGAGTGTAACAGAAATTTGTCGTGCAACATTGATTTTATAAGCATTACCACATTCATAATAGCCTTCTAGGGAACAATATCGTTCTCTTGATCAATAAAATAAAGTATTAATTAGCTTATTCTACATATGAAATATCTTTGATTCAATGTTTTATATTAAATAAATACCTAGGAGGAAAGGAGAGGCTAAATATTTTTGCATGAAAACATGCAAGCCAATTTCAATAAAATATATCTTTATGAAACCTGTTGGCCAAAAACTGATATATGATGTGCTCATTGTATTTAGAAATATGTCTGTTTGTCAGACAATTGCAAAAATATCAATCAAGTGTTTTCCTTTAGTGGTTATAGCACAATAATAGGACCTACCCCAGTATGTAAGGAGTGTAACATTTGATAGTTGGGATAAGATTTATTATTACTAGTCGAATTTATGAGCAGCAATGACTATTTCCTGGGAAAAACAGTCCTAGAGTATACGTAGGTGATGCTCAAGATTTCACTTAATGAATATTTGGTCAGATATTGGTCAACAAATGCATGTAAGGAGTGTAAAGCAGTTGCAGAAACACCATTGACTCCCACTTTTATAGAGTGCCAACATTTATTTTCTGAAGATACGTCATATCAACAATAACAACATCAAATAATAGTTTTATTAAACACCATTTATGCAATACTTATTTTAAGCAAAAATAGTTGTTATAAATACAATTTAGTGGAAAGTTCTTTATGAATGTCACGCGAAAAGCGTGTAATCTTAGATATAAACATTTCTCAATTCAAATGATGACTTTCATTTGTAAAACTTAGATGTTTGTAATATGTTTGTTTGGATGTTTTTAAAGAGTGGTGTGCCGTTACACTCCTTACATCATAATTCTATGTTACCGGTTGAGAAATGCAATTCGAACATGTTTTTGTTTTTGCTTCAAAAACAAACTTCAGAAGTCTGAGGTCCTGTTTGAGTAATGTTTAAAGTGCAAAAGTTCGAAACAATTATGTCAATATCTCAAAGGTCAAGGTCACATGTGAACTTCAAAGATCACAAATGGCCGTAATTTAGCTTGTCCAAGCCATAACTAAGTGATTTATTGTGGGATTTGAAAATACCGTATAGCGGGTAATGTCTGCGAGTTTTTATTTCTGCGTTTTTTGCGGTTTGAGGCTGTCCCGTAAAATTAAATTCCGCAAAATTAAACATCCGTAAACATTTTGTTCGCAAAATTTAACTTCCATATTTTGCTTCAATATACTGGTAATAATTATACATCTAATCTATATCTTTCTAGTGTTTTGTTACTGTCGTATTTTTCACACGTATAGTGATCGACTGTCTTTATTTGCTTGTTTGTTTAACAATTAATGAATGGTATGTGTTATATCGGTATTGAACCTCAATACACGTTGAAGCTCTGGAATGCACTGCCAACAGCACTCAGAGATAGTAAAACACTACCATCATTCAAGAAAGTGCTAAAAACGCACTGTTTTACTAAAGCATATTCTGGCTGATTATTAGTTTTACTTTTTAAGGGTCTCCTAAAAGGTAGTACATTTATACCTTTGGAGACGGTTTCTCGTAGCAGTGATATGTGACGCTGTTCTTGAAACACTAGTACAGTAGTAAATAGTGTCTTATAAATCGGGGGTCTCCTGCCTCCTTAAAGGAAGTATCACTATTCCTTTGGAGTTAGTTTCTCGTGGCAGTGGTATGTGATGCTGCTCTTGAAACACCCATGCATCCTGCCTCCTTAAAGGAAGTATCACTATTCATTTTGAGTTAGTTTCTCGTGGCAGTGGTATGTGACGCTGCTCTTGAAACACCCATTTTAGGGGGTATTTGAGGGAGGATTTTAGCCTTAAACTTTAATATATATATATACATTTGTTGTTATGTTTGCATGCAATATATCTATGTAAAATTGTTTTAACCATGTCTTAAATGTGATTGTTAAGCACTTTTGAACGTGTAATTACATGATAAAAGTGCTATATAAATATGGTATAATAATATATAATAATGATGTAAGTTTGACAACTGGTTCAATTTATAACACTGTAGTTTGTACTGATATTCGAGCACAGCCAGACATCATCATAGATATGACATAATAGACTGGGTTGAGGATAATATGCCGTTAAATGCATTGATTTAGTTTACCGGTAGTACATGTACTGCTGAACATGTTCTGTTCTGATGTTCCTAAATTGAAACAAGAGGGCCCAAAGGGCCCTAGGTCGCTCACCTGTCGAACTTGACCTAGCTTTTGTTGAGATGATCATTGTGACCAAGTTTCATGCAGATTAGGCCAATATTGTGACCTCTAGTGACTACGCAAGGTTTTTATATGATTTCGCATAATGACCTCGTTTTGCATGGATGAACCAATATCGAACTTGACCTAGATTTTGTTGTGATGATCATTGTGACTAAGTTTCGTAAAGATCAGTACAAAACTGTGACCTCTAGTGACTACACTAAGTTTTTCTATTATTTTCTCTTGTGACCTAGTTTTTACCCCGGATAACCCAATATCGAACTTGACCTAGATTTAATTGAGATGATCATTGTGACCAAGTTTCATAAAGATTAAGTCATAATTGTGACCTTTAGTGACTACACAAGGTTTTTCTATGATTTGACCTTGTGACCTCCGTTTTGACCCCGGATGACACAATATCGAAATTGACCTAGATTTTGTTGAGATGATCATTTTGACCAAGTTTCATGAAGATTAAGTAAAAATCGTGACCTCTAGTGACTACACAAGGTTTTTCTATGATTTGACCTTGTGACCTAGTTTTTGACCCCGGATGACCCAATATCCAACTTGACCTAGATTGTGTTGAGATGATCATTGTGACCAAGTTTCATAAAGATTAAGTCAAAATTGCGACCTCTAGTGACTACACAAGGTTTTTTTATGATTTGACCTTGTGACCTAGTTTTTTACCCCGGATGACCCAATATCAAACTTGACCTAGATTTTGTTGAGATGACCCTTGTGACCAAGTTTCATAAAGATTAAGTTAAACTGTGACCTCTAGTGTCTATACAAGCCAATTGTCGACGAATGACAACGGACGGACGAACGGCGACGGACGAAGAGTGATCACAAAAGCTCACAGCTGAGCTAAAAAGCTGAATTCTGTATAAAATTAACGATTAAATCTAAATCATACAAGCAGTGTTATGGTGTTGTTGATCATGCTGTAGTAGATACGGTAGCTATTTACCATTCGCAGAAATTTCTTCCGGTTTCTGAAACCCGCAGAAATTAATTCCCGATTTTCTGGTAGGTCGCAAAATAAAAACCGCAGAAATAAAACCTGCCCATTTTAGGCCCAAATCGCAAACTTTTCTACCCGCAGAAATAACCCGCTATACGGTAATGTGGCACAAATGTTAACTGATACCAGGCGGTGTGCCATGCAAAACAATTACGTCATTATCCCAAAGGTCAATGTCAAACTTGGAGTTCAAAGGTCAAAAATTGACATAATTTAGCTTGTCTAGAGCATAACTAAGTCATTTATATTGTGATTTGAAAATAATGATGCACACATATTTACTGATACCAAACAAAGTGTCATGCGAAAAAATTACCTCATTATCTCAAAGGTCAATGTCAAATGTGGAGTTCAAAGCTAAAACATTGTCATAATTTAGCTTGCCAAGAGCATAACTATGTCATTTATATTGTGATTGCTATACGGTAATGTGGCACAAATGTTAACTGATACCAAGCGGTGTGCCATGCAAAACAATAACGTCATTATCCCAAAGGTCAATGTCAAACTTGGAGTTCAAAGGTCAAAAATTGACATAATTTAGCTTGTCTAGAGCATAACTAAGTCATTTATATTGTGATTTGAAAATAATGATGCACACATATTAACTGATGCCAAACTAAGTGTCATGCGAAACAATTACCTCATTATCTCAAAGGTCAATGTCAAATGTGGAGTTCAAAGCTAAAACATTGTCATAATTTAGCTTGTCAAGAGCATAACTATGTCATTTATATTGGGATTTTAAAATAATGTTGCACAAATATTTACTTCTTCCAGACAGAATGACATGCGAAACATTTACCTCATTATCTCATAGGTCAAGGGCACACATGGAGTTCTAATGTAAAAATGGTTTTAATTTAGCTTGACAGAGCGTAACTAATATATTCATTGTGGGGTATGCAAATAATATGGCACACATGTTCACTACTACCATACAATGTGTCATGCGAAACAATTTAGTCGATATCTCAAAGGTCAAGGTCACGCTTGGAGGTCAAAGATCAGAAATAAACATAACTAATATTGTCTGGGCCATACCTTGTATGGTTTAACTTAAAAATTACTGTACAATGTTGTCCACCACCCGACAATTTTTATCGATGTGGTTTGCCATACATCTGAGACAAAGCGGTATGCGGATATATCACTAGTCACTCTACAGCAGTTCCAAACATCCGATTATCAGTATAGGTTGGTACTACTTTTATCATTTTGCAAACATACAGGAGTTAAATAATGTTATAGTGTGACTACGGCAAAGTCAGTTAAAGTCACTTTCGAGTTGCTGATTTTTATCTTAAAGCGTTGACAGAAGATTGTTGTAGTTTTAGGTACTGATTTTTGTAAGGAGTGTAACATTTAGGTGTCTATTATCCCCTACCATTTTGTGTTTTGTAGTAGCCTCATTTTTTACTTCGGTGAAATTGTTTCATTACTCAAAATTGATAATATTTAAATAGAAATGAATAAGAAAAACGGGAATCTTTTTCTAGGCACCCTTGAAAAATATGTAATTTAGCGACTGGCGAAATATTAACATTTTGAAGTATTTCCTAAGTCGGCGATAAGAACATATAACGCAATATATATACTTGTTTTGCATTCCTTTTACAAGTTACTTGAGAGATATTACAAGTCAGTAAGACAAAATGCTGTAAACTGTAACTTAACGAATTGTGTATGAAAATGTAAGGAGTGTACAAATGTAGCATTTTTATCCTAATTGATAGGGTTTTTCAAATGTACACCAATGTTTGAAAGTTACAGCTAGTAACCCAAAACATTTTACTCTAGGCAGGGATTTGATTCATTTCTAATATTTTGATATCATTAATTAATGTTCACATTACATTTTGTTACAATACGAACAATAATTAAGCTGCTCCTTATTAAATCATCGCCTTAGTATTATCTTGCGCTAACTACACAATTTCACTTATCGAGAAAAAGCGCTTCAAAGATTCAGATACGATAATCTCACTCAACATTGGTCGATTTGCAAGAAATAAAAGATAGTATTATTTGTACTAGAATAAAGTACCTTCACCATGAATTTTAATACCCCATGAGCTAGAGATAGGTCATAAAGTGTAACAATAATATCTTGATTTTCTTTAGTATTATATGAGCTATCAGGAGATAGCACTTGAAATAAGAACGTTTTAAGCGAAACTGTTTCATTTATTGTTGATCATTTTCATGTCAATTTTGAGCTATCTACAAAGAATTTTTGTGTCAAATCACGTGACGAATTGCTTCTTTTTGATTGGTTGTTCAACATTTGTTAGAATTATAGTGCGCTATCTCACGTACATAGCTCAAAATAATCCTTAATTTTGAGTGTGAAATGTTGAGTTAGCGCAAGGTGAGACGCGCAAACTTCTTAACGGATGCTTCCATTTTGAAAACAATGGGCGCATTAGATAGCTCAATATATTAGGATTTTTTTGCAGATAGCTCAAAATAATCGGCGAAATAAGTAATATTAATGGAAAAATATGGTTTGCGCTTTTTTAAATGCAATACTTCACAAAGAAAGGCCTGAAATCGGTCATGTCGTAGTTAGTGTGTACACACTGAAACAAAAAAAAATGTTATTTGTTATCAGTATTTAGTTTGTTACATGTTTAAAATGTCATGTTTTGTGGAAAGTCTGTAGCCAGGTAATGCCCAATAATTGTCTACAACAAAAATTCTTCTCGGGTATTACCTTCCCATTACCATTTCCTATAACTATGATGTTTATGCATTATTTCTCACAAGATTATTTTACGATCTGCCTTTATTAAAATGTTGATGTTTCAAAGCACTTTTGTGCCATTTTTTTAAACAACCCTGTTGCATTCTTATGGGCTAAACAAGGCTGAACTTCGAAACCATTATGAAAAAGCAAGGAAACAGTTAGAAAAATTTAAAAGTTCATTTAGCTGAAAGTCAGCTAAAATGTTGTGGTCGTACGAGAGGTGTTCAACTTATATTTGAACAGAATTGTTCATTTTTAATATTTGCTGCCATTTCGCCAAAACAAGCAGGTAAACGCATATAATCCTTCATATGAAAAATATTACTGATTGTCTTCACGGACATGGGTAATTCATAAATTCGTAAACAGTTTTTTATTCTGCTATATGAGCTATTTGTCTTAAAATTTTAAAAAAGCAAACATCAATGCCCTCTACAAGATGGTTGATTTTGGTAAGATAAATAATGCAAATATGATACAAAATGTGTGTAAATACTACTTAATTTTTGTAAGAGGACATTGCATGGCGGGAAAACATTTATTTACACTGTAATGGTCTATAAGGTTGTCTAGTGGGTGTGAGGTTTGGTGCACTGTAAAACGTTAAAGGCCTCAGTTACATTTGTTGCTGTCCGTATCAAGGCGGAAGCCCTTTAGTCAACCCTAATCCATGTATGCATTGTCCACTTTATAGTAAAAATACAAAATTACAAAAATATTTTACCATTTTGCCTTTGTGTTAAACTTTGTTCATTTTGTATGTGCCATTCTGCAATTTCGTTGTCCAGAACAAGGCTGCTTCGTATCTTTCAAAATTGCATTTGCACTATATATATGTTGTAGATGACCTTGTGATGTGTATTGTCCAGTTGTTATTTTCCTCTTCACCTGTCTCTCGTTCCGTTTAAGTTTGACTGACTGAGGCGTCAGACTTTATGGACGGGATGCCGTGTTTTCAGTTGGGTGTTGTGCTTTGTGTGTTTTTAATGTGTCTGTGCTCAGCTGGTTAAGTTGAGTGCTGCCTTCCCTGTCTGACTTAATATAATCTTTTAACTCATTTTTGACATGGTTGAATAGTAAGAAAAGGATTTTATTGCGTTTGTTTGACAAATTCCAATGTTCAATTTTGTTCAACTATAAGTTGAAAACTCGTAGTAAGTAGCAAGGGAGAGAACTACGTAGGAGAGCGATAGTGGGAAACCCGTGTCATACTTTTTGCTATGTATTTATTACAGTAACACATTTATTTCATAATGTCATATAGAAAAAAACATATATACGTAATATCACTGCAGTGTGTTGATCCGTTGGGCCGTATTACCTAGAGTTGCTTGTTCAAGATGCGATACGGCTTAGCGGACTAACACATTTGCAGTAATATTCCTTTTATTATATACCTACCAAAGCTTTTACGTGCGAAAATGCGTGTAATGTGTATACATTGCCGTCATGGACCTCGACATATTTTCGGCATATAACGCGACGTTCATTCATAAAAAGGTACATGTTTACGTCATGACGTCATTGACCTTGGTATATGTTCGGCCTATAACACGTCAAACAGGCATGATACGGAATCGGACAACCTGACGGAAAATGCAATCTGTCGCGTTGTATTCCATTGTGCGATTTAGCCTGTTTTCGTCACAATACAGTGTTAGGTATATAATAAAAACTTGTATTTGCCACCAATCAGAATGAAGTATGTATAATTACAGGATGTCTAAACCACGTGACGAAATGTACAGGTTATCAGAGGCACTGGCTGAAGTGATGGATGACATTGGGGTGAATGACAGACTTGTGATGAAAAGAAGACAAACAATGCTGCTAAATGAGGCTATCGCAAACAGTTCTGCTTTATCGCGAACAGCGAAAGTTTATCACTTTGGTAGCCAGTCTGAAGGTTCAACAACACTGGGACTTGAGTCAGACATAGATATATCATTATGCTTAAATGAAAACAATGTTATACAGTATATGAGTAAATGGAAATATGAAGGGTTGAATAAAATAATGGTACAAAATGAAGACATACCGCCTGGGTACTGTTAGCTACAGGATATCAGATCTGACGTACCTTTAGTGCTTTCTGACAGATTGATGAATTATGTCATGGATACTGAAGGAAGAGTATTGTTGACAAATACTTCCATGAATGATTCTTTATTCAGATATCCTGTAAATCGTACAGTAAATGGTCCAGCATTGACATACAGAGAAGAACCTGATCGGTATGAATCTGACATTGCTTTATATTGTGGATCATTTCCCTATCAAGCTCTTTCAAGTCTACAGATAAATAGACTAGGTAAATGGCCAACAGAAGAAGTATTGAAGGTGTGTAGAAATGTTGGTTGTTTTGTGGAACCCATAGGCAGCATTGTGCACTCACCTGCTGAACTAGAGAGTAAATTGGAGTGGAGAATATCCACCAGTCTCCAAGAGAGATACCTCATGTTCAGTTTGAATATTACACAGATGATGTGTTATATTTTGATGAAAATGATCCTGAAGACTCATATCAATCCATTTGTTGAGGATCTTTTGTCAAGTTTCATGTGCAAAAATATGTTATTGCACTACATAGCTAACATATCGCATGACTTGCATACAGGAAATTTACTGTCAAGCATCCTCGTATACATATTTATGTTAAAAGAATGTGTTAGACAAAGAAACGTTCCACATTTTATTATCCCGGAGAAAAACCTACTGGCTGTGCGCATGACTGAAATGCAAAGAGCTACATTACTAAAAGTAATTAACAATTTGATGGTTAATTTTGAACAGTTGTTGTTTGCGATAGAGATTGATGATCTAGGTAGAAAGTTGATGATGAAGCTAACCATGAAACTATACAGTCCATACAGTCCATACATTCGTTCGGCTTCACGTAACATGTCTTCGGGGGTTTCGTTTAGAATGGTATATATAATTGCCGGAATGCAATGCGTTTATCTTAACCAAGTATTAAATGAAATACAGCATGCCAGTTGTGAAGAGGCCTACCAGCACATGTCTCAACTATATTCAACCCTGAAAATATACAGCGGCGAAGTGAACTGTGAACTGCTTATACCAATGGTGAGCTCTACATTGGGTTCAGTGTTGGCTAACATGGATATAAACACACACACGGCTATATCTGACCAGGCGTTTTCCTATCTGGAAGCTGGAAAGGGGTCTGATGCACTGTCAGGTACACTGAAACTTGTTTCTGTATTATACTGTACAGGAGACATGGAGAAAGCAGAGCGTGAATTAACAGTCCTTCAAATGCAGTACAACATACCGAAAGTCCTCACGAAATGCAACTGTCATGAAACGATTCCTTCAATATTAGGTCAAAGATTGGGGAACTCTAGTGTATATAAGTATTATACTGAACATACAATAAAGTCAAGTATAGCATTCTGCACCACATTTCTACAATGTGAAATAAATGTTGTTCCCCTAGAACTAAGGTGTGAATTATTGAGATCATACAATGGCGAAGTCAGACACCTGCGTACAACAGATGATTATACATGGATGGACTTAATTGTTGTTGATTCTATTCCTTATATGTACTTTCTACAGTACAAGACGTATGGACATCTACAAAAAAGGAATAAACAACTACAAGCTCTAAATAACTTTGCACAGAGTGTTGCATTGGAACCTAATCTTGCTCACAGAGAGACAAGTCTCAACTTACTTGGACAATGTTTGGAACAAGAAAACAAACACCACACAGCACTCAAATGTTACATAGCTTCACTCCAGCATCGTATGAGGAACAATGCTGCCAGATTCTTACTGTGTATGCAGTTGTTCAAACTACAGAAGCGAGACAACACAAAACGTATACACACTGTCGACAAATGGGATTACAGACTGACAAGTAGGTACTCTCATCAACTAATACGACAACTATGCTAAATTTGCACCAAGCTGGTATCTGTGTTTAAGATTTAAACGTATGATTTACGGTAATACGTACTCAATTTATTGTTTACCCATTTTTTTCTTTCCTTATAATTTTATAGTACTTTCCCATCAATGTCACTAATTACATTACATGTTACACAGTCTAAACATACAACAATATTTGCATGTATGAAGGTACTTATTATAACTTAAGGGCTATAAATTAATGAATATAAATGAATATTTCTTTTCCGTTGAATACGTACATATAATTTATTACATACTGGTAATTATTACAGACCAGAACCTAGTACAACTTCGTTGGCTGCTAACTGATGTGGGTACTTCAGTCCTTCAAAACTGTTTTGATGACCTGGTGTGCAATGATTTCGCAGGATATTTGGCTTCTTATGAGACTGAAAAGATCAAATTGCAGTGGTTGTTCGACACGCGCAGAATATCTAAACGACATGAAACATTACTCTCTGAGTTGGACAGAACAACACTGTCATCTAATGACGAAAGTTCAAATCAGACAAATCTACTACCTTCCTACCAAACTTCATCATCATATTCCGTGGACAACTCTGAGAAAATGTTTTCATCAGCTAAATCCTCCAAATTTGACATCGCATTGCTCACGGTTCTTCTGAAGTATGTCTGTGGTCTGCATGCACCAAATGACGATGTGTGGAAGAAGCCTTTGCCGGATGACATGTCGATTGAAGCTGACATCAGCCGACTTGGCGAATGCAGGAATAAAGTACGCTCGTTTTTTTCTTAGGCACTTGGCAAGCAGGAATACTTAACACACTGTAACATCCAATTTCCTGAAAAAAATGTAACATGAGCTCATGTAATCCTAAAGTTCGTTTTTTATGTTCTAGTAAATACGGTTTAGTTACACTGATTGAGGCGGCAGACTTTCGGTGTAAGAAGTCGTGATTTTGTAGTTGCGTTGGGAATTGGCTGTGCTTTAGGTTATAAAGTCGTGTATTTGTAGTGTTGGGCATTCTGTCGTGTAATTGTGATATGCGGTGTTTAAGTTGAGAGATGCCTTCTCTGTCCGACAATCTATTATCTTCTTTCAATTGCCTTATAGTCCTTAGTTTCTCTTAGCATGATTTGACTTGACATAACATTTGGGCAGAATGATTGCTTTTCAAACACCTATTGGTTTGACATGTTATTTGTTGAAAACCTTGGTAATTATTGGATAGGGATTAGCCTTTGTTGCACAGATATCCAGATAGTCATTTTAATTAGTATGTTTAATGAAACGTCATGAGAATCTAGTTTTAAATACATGATTATGATATGGTATGTATGAAAGTCGTCTTGGCCTCATCACGATGACCAGATGCCAACTCCATTCTACAGCAAGTGTGGATAATTGGTGTCAATAAGGTTAAAAACCTTTTATTATAAACTTCACAATTTGCTATGGACATTTTTATAAGACAAGTTGTGAACTGTTAAATTGATCAACGTATTTCAGATAAGGGAATGGGATAGTTGTGAAGATGGTGTTAATGATGAAAGGATTGATGAGCAACGGAACACATTGTATGAGGTAATGTTATATTATATTGTTGCGTTGTTCATCAATGAAACCAATCGTTGTGCAGCCGAATTATATACCTTCTGTATGTAATAAAATAAGAAATTATTATATACAATGTACTAGTATACACAATAATGATTGTTTACAAATATATTGAATGCGCCTCGTTTAGCAACCATGCCAATATAATGACAGTAAGTCGGGTCCTGAAGAACACGATTAATTCAGCACTGTAACCATTCTAATCTGTAGTTCAAGCTCTTGATATTTTACTTTAATAAACTCATAATGATGTTTTTGATTTGTGATATATATTCTGAGTCCAGACTCCAATGGACATTAACATGAACACTTGACCATATTTGTGATGTGATTTAGCTCAGGTGTTGCGGAAGATCGTGGCCCGATCGTTGTATACCTTGCACGGATATACATTCTAGTACCTCTATATGTAAGTGACTTAATATCATTGGTGAATTTGACACATTACAAATAAAAATGAAATACGTAAATAGTTGTTTATTGGTTCTGAATAATGTTTGAATTTTTTAGATTTTAACAAGACTCGGCTTGAATGTTGAAATAAGAGATGACATAGAGTTTGATGAGCATCTTGATAAATTACATAAGCATATGTTAGAGGAGTGGTATGAAAATGACCAGAAGGATGTCATATTTGAGAAGGAACTACCCATGTTTTTTACAGATGCAGGTATTACTATTGTTATTATCTAGGCCAAGTTTGTACTTTTAGAAAAACACGTAATAAAGTATTGGAATTCCAATGGATTTTCATGACATTAATTATGCTGAATGCTTATACATATTTGCATATAAGGGAAAATGGCTAAACTAAAAAATCAACATGGCAATATATATTACTGTCCTTGCAACGCCATTACTATAATGGTATTCGAACCCGTATTGTACGGTGTCATCGCAAAATTAGACTACTCAGTCATCGCAAAACCATGACAAGGTTGTGCAAACAACCAGTACTGTAAAATATATGTTACCCAAATATCCCCAAAAGACCTATACTAGTGAACGAAATTGAATATCTACACAAATCCAGAGATGAAGATGAAGATCGAAATTGAATATCTACACAAATCCAGAGATGAAGATGAAGATCGATAGGTTACCTGGGCGGAAGGGAAGCTAAGGGTTTTATTCCATCAGCAAAGTGAAATGAGACAGACCAGAGACGTGGAAAATATTATGAAGGTAGAAATGAGGGAAACTATGACTTCTCACTTTAAACCTTTCCAAACGCTTGCTTTTGCTGATACATATTGACTGATTTCTGTTACAAAATGTCATAGAATTTGTCGCTATTTTTTCTAATAAATGTAACTTAACTAAATGTACGAATATTACAGATGATGATGCTTGGACTAAAGATGAGGAAACAGTGTCGAAGCTTCTATGTGAAGGAAAACTTCCAAATACCAAACAAATTAGTATGATTTGTAAAAGATACCAGTCTAATCCATCCATTGTTCGAAAAGTTTGCGGATATATATGCAATACTTTACAAATGACATCAAAGCATATTAAACGTTGCTGGCCGGCATACGTTTATGATAAAGATCAGGAAGCTAACAGTAACTCTGTAACTTTTGTTGTAGTGAAAGGCACTGAAAATAAATTAAACTTAGACAAAAAGGTTGGGTACAACATAAATGTATATGAACATTTTAAGGATTCCCACAGCGCTGAAAGTGAGGAAATGATGAGCCATGATATGAAAAAAACAAAACGGTTTAACAACAAATTAGAGAAATGTCTTAGAAAACATTCACTATCTTTGATGCGCTCGCACAGCAATATTACTTTAATAGCGGGTAGCAATGTCAAATCTATAGGGTACGCACAAAAGGGAAATCAAGACGGTGAAAACCAAAGAATCATATTTAAACCGTGCATTGTGATATATGTTCAGAAAAAAGGTTACATACCGCTAGCCGAAATGCCCTTTCCGACAACTCTGGATGAATTTGAAACTGATGTCAGAGAGTGCATCGTTTCATTGTATTCAAATAGTGAAGCATACCAAAAACACGAAAATATTTTAATGGGAACTTCAGTTGGAATAAAGCGCTTGTCAAAGCCAGGTACATTAGGTGGGTTTTTAGAACACCCAGTTCATAAATTATGTGGACTAACTTGTGCCCATGTAGTGTTAAATAAACATGAACTGAATGGATTCTCTGGTTACCATAATCATACAGGGAAGAACAGAAAGGTTGTCCAACCTGCTACAAACGATGGTGAGGAAATCGGAGAAGTTGCGTGCACACTTGTAAAACAAGATGAACCTGTCGGGATAGACCTTGCTTTAGTAAAAATACAAGCACGTCCGCCCATTTCCGGAAAATTTGCAATTACAGGTATTAAACTCTTTTTTTCCTTTACACTGTATATTTATGATAACATAGAAATTCCAATTTGTTATTATTATACTGTTGCTCTTTCAGACACATTTATATTCCAGTTAGATATTGTGGTGTAATCGCGTGTTGGTCGGTTATTCGAACAGTAAATCACTTGGATACTGACCACAAACCTGAATTTCATACAAAAACTGAACTTCTTCGCCACGATGATAAATGTCCAGTACAAACTTGATGAATATAACGTAATTGTCGTTGATCAATAGTGAGAGATTCTGTAGCAATGACATCGGAGGCACATAAAGTAAAATACACTAGTTTAAAACACTACACATAAAATGTGTTATCCAAACTTATATAAGATTTGTAAATATATATTTCAGAGTCTTGTCAGAACAAATACAATTCAGGAAATACCATGCATTGGAAAAATATTCAAAGAGGGGCAAAATTGATCAAATATGGCTCTGAAACAGGATATACTGAAGCTGACTACCAGTTTTTAGGTACCTGTACTTTTAGGAATGACTATGGTGTTCTTCTACCTTATCAATTAATGATTGCTAATCATATCAAACCGTTACAATGTGACAAAATTGCTGATGCATTGACCTCACCAATCGGGCATTTTGCAGCAGCGGGTGATTCGGGAGCTCTATGTTTTGTTGAAGATGCACAAGGACTTCATGCTGTTGGTGTAATTGTAGGCGGGTCCGGTGATTTAAAGACATGTTACCTCACACCTATACAAGACATTTTAGACGCATTGAATGAGAATGAACAAGGAACTGTTTCAATGACAACATTTCCAGATCACGAACCAATGGAACATTAAATTATTCTGGCATACTTAGCCGAGCATAGCCTTTATTTGCAAGTCAGCTTTCTGCTGAAATATGGCAGGCATACGAGTGCCTGCACCCGTGTTTGAACCCGGTTCGCCAGATTGGACGGCAAATGTGCTAACCATAGAGCTACGGAGGTATATAACATTATTATATACGCTCAGGTGCGCATCTTTGGTTCTTGTTCTTGAAACGCAATTGTGTGATTTTGATTGATTTTATAAAATGTCAGTATTTCATTCATTTTCGGGTGGTGAACGTTTCTGCATGTTTGTTGTATCTGACAACAGTTTGTTGTTGTTGTTGTTGTTGTTGTTGTTGGTTTTTTAGGTGGAGTGATTGTTTATTGTGATTGTGATTGTTTAGGTGTGCCTGGGTACACATGATGTAAGACATTATATACTTACACATATATTTTAGTATACAGACGGAATTACATTTTGTATCATATTTTCAATGTGACGTCAATTTCAATTGTGTGATGCTGACGTCAATGATATTATTATTTGTCTTAAAAGCTAGCTATCTACTATGAATTCAATTTGCTGAAACCATTTAATAAGCGTGTGTGTCTTTTCTCTATACAGTGAATCATAACCAGAATACTCTTTTTTCATTGTTGTGATGGTTATAGTTCGAGGATGGCTTTCAAAAACAGCTACCCAAAACTAAACTGTCTTAAGTTATGCGTTGAAAGCAACGTCTTGGAAATCACATATATTTGTATGTCGTTAAGACGCCATGATCACAACATCATTCTTGTAGTTTATGTAAGATGGGGCATATATTATGAATCACCCTGTATCTTGTCTTTGAAATGAAGTTATTTTTTTATATATCTTACCAAGAGGAATTCCTGTGTATCATGTATTATATGATCCGGTTTTTTAATTGCAGTGCTGTATGACCTCTCTACAGCGCCCACTGTATAGCAACTATCTCTTCATATATAAACATTCATTTTTTTCACTAGCCTTTTTTCTTCAAATCTTACCTTTGGAGAGCAACTTCCTCTTAATTACGACCACATTTTGTAGCTCCTATTTGGTGTTGCTATATAGAGGTTGTACATGTACTGTATATGTATTATTATTGTTGTTCTTTACAATTCAATATATGAAACGTTGTTTGTATGTATTTTGCGCTCCATTTATTATGTAACGTACTTTGGCGCCATCGCGTTTATTATGCATGATGACGTTACGTCATCATTGTTGTTTGTATAATCATTACCTGAAGAAGCCTTCTGGGCGAAACGTCGTGATTAAATGAATATACATTAAATGTTATTCGTGTTTGGTAGTTATATTCTATTTTTGATAACTTTATCTTTGTAAAGTGCTAAAGTTTGTTCAAGCTTTTTATTTATAGTTAACATATTTTGTTAAAATGGCCGGATTAGCGGAACACGTTTGTTTTTTTATTAAAATATATTTCGAAAGCAAAATAATATAACTAGCAATTAGCCAATTTTATTGTTAATAACGTTGCAAAACGAAATATTTTGAAATGTAAGATTTAAAGTTTTATTTTAAAAATAACTTCAATTCAATCCAAAAACCTTGCATAATTTGATATTCCCAAAAATAAGGTCAATTGAATATGGATGCATGTTGCAAAAATCACACATACTTGATTGGATTAAATGACATTAATGTAGGATTTTATTTTCTGGTATTATATTCATATTTGTACTAGAATTCACTTCATTTCGTAACAATTGTAATGTAATATGGTTGTGTGAGGATTTATCCCGTTCTATACTCCAATCTTGATATAAACAGTCTGAACAATGACCATTATTAGTTATACACCCTTTTGCATTATTGTAAAACACTTAACACATGATTGTATGAGTGAGTCGACGTTTAATAACGACATTGGTTTCTTGATTGATTAATTAATAATTATTAATATTAATAGTCATTAATGTAATGATACTCTGAGTTTGAAGCTCTGTGAATTGAATTTTCCTATGCCATAAGTATAAATAATGAATATATAGATAATGTTCCAGACGATCTTGTAGAATTCGACAGACAGGCCGTCTGAACCAGAACTTTTGTTATTATTCATTTATTTTAATGCATTAGATCCTTCATATTCTTAACTTATTCCACTAGTTATGCTTTAGTAGGAATATAGGGTATGTTTATTTGTAAAAAATCTATTATCTGGAGTTTAGTTTTCATATACTTTGTATAAGTCAGCATAAAAGTTTTTACGATATGATAGAATTTCTTTCGAGTTTGTTGCACTATATGATTTTCAGTTTTAAGTTGATGAATAATTTTACTTTGGGCTCTCGTGCGTTCTAGGTTTGCAAAGTATTTTGTGTTTTTCATTCCCTTCTATCCACTCCGTACGAGATCTTAATATAATGCCTTTGTGTTCATCTTGAAGGTTTTCGTTATTAGGATCGGAAATAATGTCACGTTCTGGTTTTTCAATGTTTTTATGTATACATGTACTTAATTCATATTCCGTCTTTGTTTTTTGTAATTTACTTGAACATTTAATTGATTCGATACGAACTGTGTTCGCATTACGTTTTTTTGGTTAGACTCCTTATTTATGTTGCCTGTTTCGTTTCTTGCTTGTTTGATGTTGGTTTGAAAGTCTGTATTCAGTTATATTGCGTTGTTTATTTTGAAGAATCTTCCTCCACGTTCTGCTGAGAAGAGGTCCAAATCGAATGTAATAACTGAATGGTCGGATTTGAAACCTGATTTAATTTTACAAATGTTTACATGATTTAAAATATTGGTAGACACTACGAAATAATCTTATCTGCAAAAAACAGTTTTGAATCACCAAATATCCTGTACATATGTATATCGTTATTTTCCACGATTTCTTGAATTAGCATGGAACAATTTTGTGTGTATTTTATTAACATATAGTTTTTCTATATTTATATCAATTATCGTGTTGAAATAACATAATATCGATTATAAATGTTTCATCACTGTTTTCTATAAGTATGTTTTCAAAAGGATTCAAATATTTATCATTATCTCTATTAGGTACGTTTATGCAAAACATATGTAAGGTGTCTGTTTGAAATCATTTGTAGTTGCAATATCTTTTAAATTTACATCAACATACATGTAATTCGAAATAATTGCATGTTGAGAAACTAGAAAGCTTCGTCTTTAATTTGATACCACTGTTATAAAAATATGTCATTTAAAGCACTGGACTCGTATAAGTATTTCCTTTTTTTAATTGTTTGTTATAGAATGAGGACACACAAATCCCAAATAACGAGAACGTGTGAATTGTTCCGGCAAATCTAGTTGTGAAGAGTTTTAATAATGTCGAACAGCATGTTGTTTTTGGTCTATGTAATATCCTAGTGGTGTTAAATGCATTCCATTAACAAAGCTTGTACAATATAGCCTGCAACGTTATATTTAAATGTATGTATGGTCAGAGAAAGCTATGTTTGTGTATTTTTGTTTTATAATTATGTATTACTATATTACCGTTACTCCTGATAGATAGTAAAATAGTTTTATTTTCTCATGGCAAATGAGATTACTTCCCTTTATGACTACAGTGTTAACTTCAGCATTACATTGTTTAATTTATTTTTTAATTATTATCAGCAATAATATATTTATTTATGGCAAACCTGATATGTTTTAATCATTATAAGTATTATCTTTCACATAATTTTACATGTGTGTCTGTTATGTTCTATTTACCATACTATAATAGCAAGTTAACTGTGATATGTAATTTTATTTATTTAATATATATCTTTAATTCATGCAAAAATGTGTTACCTTCCTATGTCATATATATATCAAGGACCCCAATTGAAATAAGGATTCCTTTAAACCCTTTTTTATGTTATCATTGACATTTAATGTTGATTTGACATGGCTATTTTATTGATTCATGCTTAAACATGTATTTATTTACTGTATTTGCATGTTTTGATAATTATCATTGCCATGTGAATGTTCATTTTATGTCGAATAAATCTATCTATCTATCTAAAGCTATAGTAAATCATGTTCGATAGATAGAAGTTTATTTCCAAGTATCTATAGACCAGCGGTCTGATATATATACACACATTACTACAAACCATAGATAGCAACCATTATCAGTATTAACATCAACATCATAATTACTGATTATACATGAATAAAGTTCAAGTTATAGATTCGAGTATTTCAGTATTTGTCCATGATTTCCTTTTATATGCTACCAGCTTAAATACTTCCTACATTGCTAAACCCATGTCATATCCAGGTAAATGAAAATCTATAACAGAAACAAGGCAAGGCGGCTTCTGGAACAATAATGTTGAGATGATGTTGACTCTTAAAGTACTCTTAAAGTACTTTATTCGTTTGAAGAAAGTTGCAAATTCGTGTCACTTTGTTGATAATAACTAACTAACAGTTATAATAATCATAGCTAATTGTAATCAATCTTTCTAAATTCATATACTTTGCAAATTTAATAGAAACCAATAATATTCCCTTATGTATTTATTTTAATCACAATTATTGTTTTATTTGCTCTTCGTGAAATCTGTTCACTTCTGCCTATTGTCTGTTGGTTTATAACATTGTTTGCTAAAAGCATATGTAAACACCCGATGAACACTGGACAAAAACATGTGACAATAGATTTACTGATGTCATCATTTGTTTATTATGTTTGTAAAATTGCTATCAATTGAAATGTTATTACACATATCCAAGCTACATAGGTTGAAAATTTCAACAAAATCAAACTCGAATTGACCGAGCTATGGGTAAATATATACATGTACTCTTATAAGATTTGTTAAGTGTATTGTACTAGTGTTCACTGATTATAATAATTACCATTAATAACCTACTAAACCCAGAACAAGACAAGACATCAAAACAGTTTTGGAAATATGTAAAAACCAGAAAACAAGATAACGTGAATGTAGGAAATTTGAAAGCAAATGGAGTGATTGCTGAAACTGCTGAAAGTAAAGCCAACATGTTAAATATATAGTTTAGCTCAGTGTTCACAAACGAAAATATGTCAAACATTCCAGATAAAGAGCCAACCCCTAAGACCTAAGAAATTATTATCAATTAAAACGGAGTAAAAAATGACTTGATCGACTAAATGAAAAGAAAGCTGGTGGACCTGATTAAATTCCAATCAAATTTTTGAATCAATGTGCCATCGAAATAACACTTTTCTTGACTCATGACACCACTCAGAACCACCAGAGGGCGTCATTGCATGAAATTCATACCATATCAGACCAGAGTCAACATTTACCAGTACATTTGTACTACTATTTCCCAACGACTGTCGTGTGTTGGAATATGATCCCGGACGGAACCCTGTATAATATCTGCAATTCTGGAGGAGTTTAAGTCAAAATTCAGCTTGTACAATTCACAAAATACTAAACTCGATGGTACAGTGTAAATACTTGTTGGTCATTATGACCCTTTTTAATGGAGTAGAGTGAAAACCCTATAAAGGACATGCATTGTACATAAAAATTAACAACACACTTCGCTCTACACCGGCTGTACAGTTTCCCTTGTCGTAGATGTCTACATAGAGGATTTTGACAAGTATCATGATTGAAGTAGAAGTTGTTTATTTACAATTCAGTTAAAATTAACTTAGCTTCATATGTTTAAAAAAGATTAAAAACTTCCGACTTCCTGGGGATAGTGTACACCACGTCCGATACTTTTGTCCTCATACTGTAGTTGTTTAATTCGGATGATTACTGGCACAATAACGATTAGGAACGTCTTTATTTTCTTAACTCTGCTAATTCGTTATTTTAATTGTTTTTATTCGTTTCTCATGCCCGAGTAAAGAGGAATCAGTTTACTTTGCGAACAGTTTCAGACTGTATCACCCCTGGGTTGCTCCCATAGTGAGACGTTTAATGTGTTTATCAACTCTAAATGTTGGGTCTGTCTTCTCATTATTGTTAAACATTCGAACATTGTCGCAAAAACAGTAAAGAATGTCAGAAGTGACGTTTCTATTGGGTCTATGGTTGATATAAATTGATATGTCTTCTTTAAAAAATACTTTCAGATATTAGCTGATTGCCAGTCTGGTACATCGATCATACCCAAATACGTCCCTATAGCAACGTTCAACACAGACACATACGTTTCCACTGGTGGCCATTCCACAATATTTCTGGGCTGCAGCTCAACCGGAGCTTTGGTAACATAATGAAACTAAACATAGTAAAGCCTAAAACAAGCCGCATGCTGTATGTTATTGGCAATGTTTTACAAAATATATTAATTGTTAACTACACTATGTTTAGAAGAGGGAATGCTTTCCGAACCAGCCATCTAGGGAATGAATTGATCCTATAACCACTTGGTGGGCTGAATGGTTTAGTAAATTGGCTGCTAATTTTGTGGACCATTAAATAGAATTCCGGAAAAGGAAAGACGTATGTTCATACAACTTGATCCAGCATAAACTATCAAACCATTCGTCCTCTACCTATATACTCTATTTTAATTGAACAAGTGGATAATGCGAATGTTATCATAACAAAAACCTCCGTAAACAATGGAAGCATACTAACATAGAATGTTAAAATGCAAGTTAACCATTAGCTATCTTACGTCTTGAACAATTTACAGCCATAATTCACCTACATACATTCACATGAAATGTATATTTTTATAACAGGCTGTGGTTCAGTATTGTGGAAATACACCCGAGGTTATTGAACTGTCTTTAGGACCGAATGCTGGCGACTATTATACTGTAGTATAAGTATATAGGTCTCTGACGTCAGAAATAAAAGATGTATTAGGTTAAGTTGATGAAGTGTTGTGTTTAATTTCGCTATACATATCCATGCATTTCTTCAAGCAGTATACAACGAACCTTTAAGAAAATCAGGTTCTATTGAAACCTATATTACTGGCAAAACCAATTTAATTGCTGATAACCTGTCCCGCAAAGGTACATGGACATAACGGAACGTGGTAAAATGAGTCCAACCATCAACGGATTTCGCAAAGCTTACTCATGTTTGTTTGAACTGTAGTTACCATTTATTCCAGTACAAGTTCCTTTTGCCATACATATGAAGCATTCTGAAATATTAATGATTAAATCTGTATAAAGAAACGTTCGAAAGTATCCATTAGGTATACCTCGAACAAGTTACCTGTGATCAGTCCAAAAGGTTAAGAGTATTCTTATATTAGCTATTGAGAAACTAAACCACCTTTTTAACGAATCAATATGGCTCAAATGAATTTGATAATGGACCACCCAAGTAACATTACATTTAAATAACTTTGAAATCAGACAAATGGTTTTGGAGAAGAAGATGTGCAAAGCCATATATAATGACTAATTGAGGGAAAGTAAAACTATCTCACTTGGGGTTCTATCTTGATATATTTTGTTACTTGTAATAAACTTGATGTAACTCTGCCGCTGTATGTTTTCCGCCGAATTGAAGGATTGATGTTTTCAAGCTTAAAAAAGCTTTTACTCGGCAATTAGTTTATAACATAAAAACCGTGATATTCCATGTGAGAACAAATGACGGAACAATGTTCTCAAACACGTGTGATAACAAATGCATGACGTCATCAGTTTTTCGGCGCGAAAACGTAACGTCGCCGGCTTAAATACGTTCTTATTGACGTTGTATTGACTTGGTAACTATGGTAATGTGATAAAAAGAATCCGTCATTCGTTGTCTTTGAGATCAACATTTCTCAAAGGCTCGCTTAATAATCTGTGTTTTCTAGACTCGTTTAAGAAATGTTGATCTCCAATGACAACTAATGACGGATCCTATTTATCAATTACTTGAAGCAAATCAAAATTTCAAGCTGACATCAAAATAGGCAGTTTGTGTGGTTGATTTACTTTTTTCAGTGTTGTTATCAAATCAACTGATTACTTGCGCGCCTTGTTGTAGTAACATTGATACTGGCAACCTTGAAGGGGTGTTCGTTAGGCGATGCAGCTGTTCAGTATAATTCGAATCAAAGTATAGGCGCAAACTACAAATACTGCCATAAAGTGTGTTGGTTGTATACCGGAATAGGTTAATAGTTTGGTGCAGCTGACGTCAGACGTAAAGGTATACAAACCTAAAAATATAGATTACTTTTTGGAGACAGTACAATAGTAGAGGTTTAATTTGCTTTATTTATGAATGTATCCTTAAAACACATAACATCATTTCCACTACAAAATCGAATAATACTCATACATATTTGGCGTGGATGAGACATCAACAATTACAGGTGGATTACCACAGTACTGTACTACAGCCTGAAAATATATACCGAGGTTGAAAAGTAATATACCGGCTTTATATAGCGCCTTTTTCATGCGAGAGAGAGAGACAGAGAGAGAGGGCATGTCTGGCGCTGCAGAAGTTCGCCTGGCTCTTATTTCGAATAGACAGTCTGGTTCCTTGATGTGCCCGGTGTTTAGTGCCCTGTGTTTAGCACCGATACAAATGTAGTGTAGAAAACTCAGCACCTATGATCATTTGTGCTTATCTGTCGTCCAGTCAAATTTGTTATTTCAACCAGTCAAATTATTACCGTACAGTAACGTAAACACACGAAGATTAATAAATGTCCTGTCAAAGTTGTCCACAATATCACAATACCATAACATAGAATAATACAATATACAATGTTTGAATTACCATAACACATTCATGAACAGGACCTGGAAACAAAACCTACTACACACATTTACACGGCCTAGAACAATACTTTAACACTGTCTAGCATAATGCAACACACGATGCAATACGTTTACAATACAATTAACACATGTTGTTACCAACTCGATAATCACCAACTACAATGCATAAAATCAATCAACAAGCGTCAACAGAGGCCGCCATGCCTCAGATATTTATGTGAGAATAATTTAAGGTTTAAAGAAGGTGCCAAGCCTCTGGAAGAGGCTACAAGACGACTCCAATTGATTCAACGATGACCGAGTAGGTAATGTTTTTTTATCATTATCGGAGTATCCCCGTGCATTATAGTCAGTGTTGTATCCACATTTAATCCATAACTGGGCCCGATCTCCTCAAGCATCTCAAGTAGAAATCGCATCTCAAATGAAGATTTATCTCAAATCAAGAGTCTGAATGTAAGATATATTTAAAGTTCGAGCTCTTTAAATTTTACTGTAATAAACTAAGAATAAGGTTTTCTGCGAATTTTGAGTCCAATCTCCCATGGGAATTCTTGAAATGACACATGACAATATTTGAGATGAGATTTAGCTCAGATTGAGATGTTCCGGGACCATGTGTGGTTTGATATAGTTATATTGATACAGTAAAGTTCCGCTAATAAGACCACTTTGATTATTTTGAAATTATGCAGATTTTTGCCAGTTTTAGGTCCCAAAGTATTAAATTGAGAACAAAAAAGGTCCGCTAATAAGACCAATTCGCTATTAAGACCACCATGTGTGGTTTGATGTAGTTATATTGATACAAGTTATTTGCGTAATCTTTTTGGGTTGTTGTTATAGCTGAGTGGTCTAATGGGTACAGTTTATGTTTTTATATATATATGTACACTATTTATTGATCGGGTTGCATTAGAAAACAAAATGTAATTTTCCTTTTGGATCGAGCGGCTCCACAATGTTACATGATCGGATGAAAGATGCTATCTGTTTCAGAGTGACCATCTATCGCACACATAATACAGGGTGTTTTAACAAGTTCGTTCTCAATGTTTTATTTAAAAAAACACATTTTCTGACCTCACAAGACTGTAAACATTTCAGGTTGAAATCCAGAGGGTTCTACCATTGTTCTAACCTATCTGGCATTAGATGAAGCTATTAGAGTAAGAAATTAGCTTTGTATGCTGCGTACATAGCTCAAATAAAACTTTATATGAATCTTCAACACCCTGTATATAGTATAATGCATCTGAAACGGTGACTTACATCGAATCCATTCGCTGTGCACTTCAAAAAGATAGCAGAATGGGCACCAGTGGAAACAAACGCTTCACCTGAGAATGTTGCTATGGGAGCAAAGGGAGGGATGCTCGGTGAACTTGATTTGCAATCGGCGAATACCTGTAATATTTAGAAATATGTTTGTATTTTTATTTATTATCCAACCGCCTTGTGGTTGAGTATCTGCTTAGTTTGCGATAGACCGCGAATAACTGTTACCAAGCATGTGTTCTATTAACATTGTGTTCAAGTCCAAATCATGACTATTACTTCTGAGCCAATGAAAACGCCGATTTTGGCGGTTAAATGATTAATCATTAACATTTGGCTCTTGACAGACGTGACGTCATGTGTTGGCGATAATTTCTATCGACCAATCAAAATGCAGGATGTTGTATCCTGAGCCAGTTACAACATATTAAGTAAATCTAAATGACTTAATTACTAAAATGGACTCGCTTCGCTTTTTACTTATTATGTTCTAACTGTAACAATTTGTTTGATAGATTTAACGTGTTTTCTATTGGGATTTCACACGATCCATTGGCAATACATGTATAATTCGAATATAATATAGTATTTACATTGCACGTACTCTTTGAATAATGTTTTAAAAAATAGGATTACTATCAGTATCCAAAGTTTCACTCATTTTTATCATATGCAACATTTAAAAAGGTCTTGCATAACATATAACAATCATCTTTTCACGGGTAAGAAAAGTTGTACAGTCAGGTCTCGATATAACGACACCCGATATTACAAATATCGACTTACAAATTCATTATACTGACATCATATTTTGGGGACAAAAGTATTAAAACGCTCTTTGTTTCAATTCAGTATTCTGTTATATTCGTTACAACGACATTTTTCTTGGGAAACAAACAGCATCGTTGAATCGAGACCTGACTGTATATGGTAACCTACATTGGTTCCTCTTCGCCAAGTTGAAGGCTGTGGGACATTACACTCATTTAGCACCAACGATTCATCATTTCCAGTTTGTTGACAAGGGGTTGCCATGGCATTGTGGTGACTCACAGTTGACGCAATGTCGGTCATAATTTGACTGGCACCACAGGAAGGAGCTGTATAAAACGATTAATGAAAAATATTATCACATGACACTTTACGAGATGTCCCTGAAAATCGTGACTGATATAGGAAAGACAAAACCTAGCGCGAAGTCTAACAGACACAACTCAACCTCACTAGAGTAAAATGCGAAACGTAATTTTATTGCATCCGCGTGGATGACCAATACTAGTATGACACATTCGTACACAAACGACAGAACCAGGTTTGAATTATGTCTATCTGACTAAAATCGGACTCTTATTACGCATCATTATTTTACGCTGTATAAAGGCCTAACAGACAGAGGAAAAGGAAAAAATATTAGGACCTGGCTTTAACGAGATTGATATTTTGTCGGTATATATGGTGGAAATTACCTTGTGGTGTAGACGCTGTTGACGGAACCTTAGGTTGTGATGTTGCTGTTGCAATAGGTAGTGTAGTGGTTTGCGCTGTAGTAGGGGATGTAGTAGGGGCTGTAGTAGTAGTAGTAGGGGCTGCTGTTGTTGTTGTTGTTGTTGTTGTAGGGACTGCAGTGGTTGGCTTCTGCGTCGCAGGTGCTGGGGTAGCCACTGTAGTATTTGGATGATAAAATATGTTTAAACTAAAGTGATAACTACTAAAACCCTCAATAAAGATATATATTCAATACAAGTCAGAAAATGTCCTGAAAGATTACCAATATAAAACTGGCTTTTAATGTCAGTTATATTGTACGTAGTTCAAAATATACATATTCCCTGATACAAATAATCTATAAGCTAACAAAAGTTCAGTAAAAGTAAAACAAATACAATATGTAATCATACAACAGTGAACAGTCACTCTCACAACGTACCGTCCAGTAAGGATAATGTTAGAGTTCCATTTTATTCTATGTGTAAACACTTGTGAGATTACAATCATTGACTGAACAGGTAAAGTATTTTTATTTAGCTTTGGCATTATCGGTCTCTGGATAAGCCTTTATAATAGGTTTTACACCGTAATAGTGGACACGACAACTGTGGCACTCAATTGTTGTCCTAACTTGACAGTTTGTCACATTTTTCACAAATCGCCTGTAAACGTACATACCATTGTTGCAAACACATGGATCGTAAGCAGCGCTAGGATACCTTCCTGAAGACGTTTAATATACAATGTTATTAAATAGCTACGGAATGTAAACTCACCAGTGAGACTTTTCACAAAGTCCTAAGACACATGCGGCTTTTTAAGTCATTAATCGAGAATTAATTATTTCTTCTTCTTTGCCGTCTTATGAAGTGTCATGTATGGTTTCGAATACAAAAATGACGGGTAAGCATTTAGTCACATATACATGTATTACTAGTATTTAAGAAACACAAATAGACAGTTATGTCTTTAATTTATCACATTGTCATTTCTATTTAAAGAGCCAAGCCACTTTGGCTAATAAGGCTCATCATTTCCGAATGCCTTTACCACAACAAAACTTCGATAAACAAGGACGTTTATTTTTAGTTGATATAAGTAAAATATAGCCATAAAGCAAAATTTCCATACATCAACCCCATATTAAAATGGCTAACTGCTCTAATATCGACTTCTTCTTATCTTACATGGAACAAATTTTAAATGTAAACGTTTTTTATTGGTTGAAATTGACAGCAAAGTATTACAAACGTGTTTAATTCAACCACTCGTATCAATACATACATTTTTAAATAAATGTCTACTTAAATGTTGCAATTAGATTGATACAGTCGCATAATACGACTCATAAACCTGCCCTAATATAAAACAAGTTTTAAAAAAATTAACAAACAAGGTTAAAAACTCGTTGCTATGGTTACCTGCTGCTCCTTGAATAAGAACATCCTGACAATATTCGACATGATGGGGGTCAGAGAAATCTTGAACCTGAGAAAGTCTTTGCCACACTGAAATGATATAAGATACGTTTGAAAACAGTACAATTGACGTTTGGCGTATAGTGCATTGTACGGACAGTTATTTACATGTTGACATCACAGCTAACTGTATCATTGATAAAAGGTAAAACAAACATATTTAAAAAAAGAAGGTTCATCTTTAATTTGATAAAGAATCCTCCATAAATATGAAAACAAATCCCTAGGACCGTGAAATCACTTCCCTTTTTGTTGTTTTAAATTGCATAGTAGTTTTTATTGTATGCACCTTAGTGATTGACTGCATACCGTCATATACATTTCTCCGCATAACTTTTTAACGAGTTGGTAAATTTCGATGTAATTTTGCATGGATGCAGTTCTAACAATGTTGTGTATGAATGTAATTACTCGATGAAGATATCGAAAGCCAATTCTTGTTTTTGATACCATCTGACCACGTTAGTACAAATGCACCTTCCTAAGATGACATAAACTTTATAAAAAAAACTTAATCAATAATACAGTTACCTGTGGTTGACATGGTTCTAAGTTATATTTATAGTTTTTGCAGGATGAGGTGTGGGTCACATGACTCAATATTTTGCATTTTGGACACTAGGTTTTGATTGAAATAGGTAAAGTATGGTTAAGCCACCTTGTCATCAACTATATCAGGCCAAAAAGAAACGTATTCATACAAACTATTGTAATATCATTATTGTCAAGATTCCAGAGGGGGGTAACCTAACTTTAGAGCATGCACAAAATGGTTTGGTTTGGTACCACAATGTTCAGGAGGATGTTCTCTCTCGGAATCCGTTGTATGACACTTTGTCACCCTTGAGCATTTTCCAAGATGGCCGCCAAGATGATCGTCATCAATTGTCATCCATACACAAGTTTATGTTTCAGCGAAGAAGTTATAATTGCTTTTTTTCAAAAATCAATAACTTGGCAACTTATCAGCAAAATTAAGCATTTTGAGTACTTTAGTTGAGTCCCAAAGGTGTAAAACACCATGAAATGGAAGAAAACGAAATAAAGTCTCCAGTTGGTTTGTAAACAAACTAACGAAATGTAAATAATAAATGCATAATTTAAAGTTTAGGGGGTGCAACTCTTGCAAAAATAGAATTTTGTCATCTATGCATTTTACTAAATGTGATTTTTGGCATACTATTTCGACCGATAGAGCTGACATTATGTCGTCAATTATAGGTCATTTGTGAAAAGTATCCTAATTCTTTGTATTCAGTCTATTAACTGGATGATCGGGAAAAAGTTTTGAGGGAGATAATGTAACTTTAAGGCTACAAGTTTGTATCCATATTAACCATTTGATGGTGTGTATCAAATGGACATACTACACTGTCCACCTTGGGAAATCACAAATGCTTTTGCTCGCAATAAGGCATACAAGTTGAAAATACATACATACAATGATTAGGTTTATACTATGTGTTATAGGTATGAGTTAAACAAAAGCAAAACTACTAGTGTTAGATACATACCATATGAGTGATCTCGGCAGGAATGATCTTTTGCGTGCTCAAATAATGTCGTGTAAAGTTCTGTGAAAAAAGACACAATGATGTAAGAAATGATGTTGAAATTAACTAGCTTATGATAAGAAATAATGGATATGCATAGATTCTATGCAGCTGTGTTGCGTTAATTAATAAAATATAGGCACAAGTTCTGGATGTGTAGTACATAAATCAAGAGTGCGTAACACGAGTAATTTATGTTTCAACGCACAATCGAAAACAACAAGTCAATACACACAAAGGGTGCGAATCCCACGCGTTATGTTTAAAAACATTATATAATGAAAATGTCTAGTTACACGTAGGACTGATTTTCTTCTTTACGAACTGTTTTAAATGTAATTTATCCCTTTTTTAAACTGTGTTGTACGCATTATACTCTTCGTTGTTTGAGGAAATAAAGATATAGTATCGGTTCAAGTACCGTAGACCTTTTGGAAGCATAGGCTTATGGTTTCTAATTATCTCAGTGTACCCTATATATAGAGAAGGTTGGGCAAGGGCCATTATTAGCCGCAATGGATATGACATTACGAAAGCTTGTACAGTTCTTACATCAAACACGGATGCAAGTTCCTGTGACGTCATATCCGTTAAGGCTTAACATGGCGGCTTCCCAACATTCTCTCTATATAAATGGTGCACTCAGATAATAATGGTGAAACTATAGTATACACTTAGATAATTAGAAACCATGTTTGGAAGAGGATGAAATGAGACATAAATCTACATAAGCTTTGAAACAATCAGGTAGAACGTACTAGTTATCTAGACCATAGTCATCGATAATCAGTTGAGGGACAATGGAACCTTTTACATTATATTACTTTTCTGTATTTTGAGTTACTTTTGCTTGGCCATACCGAAACATAGAACTACTGCGAGAGTTAGGTTTAATATTCAAAAGATGAATTATTTTATGGTGAAATACCTCGGTAGCTTCCTTCGTGATTGTCTTTACACTCTGAAAATGTAATTTGCATCGTCATTTTCTACTATCAATAACACAAGAAAAGTTCAGAGCATTCTTGATACTCCATGACGTCACAATAATCTAAAGCGTTCTAACATTTTAAGACGTCACAAACTGTCTTAACAATTACATTTCATGACGTAACAATATAGATCTAGCCTATGGCGAAAACAACAACTGGACATTACACATCACAAGGACTATCTACAACATATATATATATTTATATTTATATATATATAGTGTACATGCAATTTTGAAATATACGAAGCAGCCTTATGCTGGACAACGAAATTGCAGAATGACACATACAAAACGAACAAAGCTCAACAAAAAGGCACAATGGCGAAATATTTTTGTAATTTTGTAATTTTACTATAAAGTGGACAATACATACATATAGAGGGTTGACTAAAGGGCTTCCACCTAAGTACGGACAGCGACAAATGTCACTCGGGGCTTAAACGTTTTACATTGCACCAAACCTCACACTTACCCAAAAGACAACCTTATAGAACATTACAGAGTAAATAAAAGTACCCCGCCATGTAATACCCTCTTACAAAAAGGCAACAGTGACAGGTAATAAAAGAATGTAAAACATAAAACATTATATGAATAGCGTCCATCGAGTAGCACAGAAAGTCAGAAGTCAGAGCAACAAGAGAGCAAACTATTTAAGGGTACGACAAGACAATGTAACAGACAGGCATCGATGTGAGCCGTCCAAAAAGGCTTGAGGTAAGGCATATCATAGAGTCTGTATATTGTCCGGTCATCGCACAATGAAATAGGAAGCATAATGGCGACCTGTAAATGGACCCACTACTAAGCATGCAGTCCTTTGCAAAATTAAAGGGTTATATCCTCTACTCAGGAAACGTTATATAATCTTGATAAACACATCATGAAAGTGGCTATGACCTAAAATTTTACGAAATTTATAAAGCACATCACCATAAAATTCAGGCTGAGACAGACCTTGTCGCAGAAGTGTCTTTAAATTAATACCATATTTAGAAATGAGATCTAAATTACGCCTATAAAATTTTGCAAAAGTTGTACGAAGTTTATGGAAGCGATAGCCTTGTTGCAGTAACTTATTAGTAATACAAAGATTTCGAATATTAAAGTCTTCCACTCGAGAACAAGCTCTAGCAAAACGGATTAATTGAGAAGTGTAAACACCATAAGAAGTTGACCGTGGAACATCTCCATCCAAATGTGGATAATTTACAGTATCGAAGTTAACATCATCTCTCTTGTCGTAAATTGTACTAACAATTTGACCTGCTTCAATTACAAGATCGAGATCTAGGAATGATGCGCGTGTATCAGATTATTAAGCTTTATTTAATGTTAATTCGGCTGGGTAAATTTCTACGATCTTATTAGAAAAGTAAGAATTATCAATATTTAAAATGTCATCAAGGTATCGGGAAGTATTATTAAACGCTGTAAGTTTCATCAGATTGGAGTTCGGGAGACAATTTTAGAATGAAATCGCGTTCGTAATAGTATAAAAACAGTTCTGCGACAAGAGGTGCACAATTAGTTCCCATTGGAATACCGATAATTTGTCTATAAATAGTAGTGCCCAGCCTAACAAAAATATTATCAAGGAGAAATATAAGGGCTTCACAAACATCGCTGCAGGTCCACATAGTATATTTATTCAATATGTTGTTAGTAAAAAATGCTTGAGAATAACTACACGCAAGACATGTAGTCTTCTCTCCACCAAATGTTTTCTCGACCAGCGCTATTAGCTTGTTTTTGATACGAGCGTGCGACAGCGTAGTATATAATGTTGAAAAATCATAAGTACCAAGAGAAGAAACATCTTGTTTCCTTTGAATTTTATCAAGAATAATACCAGAATTTTTAATAGACCAAAATAGATTAATACCCGAAGTTTCATAAGTCTTTTTACAATATCGCTGGACATGAACTTTTATAGCTGATAAACATGAAGTTAGTAACTTAGAGATATTAAAACGAGCTTTGTAAGGGGTCTTGTGCAGTTTTGGAATCCAATACATAGTTGGCAGTTTGTGTTGGCCTTCGCATATACTAGTTTTAAGTACTTCGCAGCTAGTTGTATGGAGATTCACAATTTCGCTCTCAGAAAATAGTGTTGGCGTGAAAGCATTAGTAGAGGAAAGTTCATTAGATAATGCGTTAACATAATGTATTCGTCAAATGATAATGATATTATTAGAAGCTTTAGCAGCAGGAACCCAAACGAAATTGTTATGGAAAGTTTGTATGTCTTATTTCAACTGGCGAAAAGACGATCTAGACTTAGGGGGTAAAAGTGAAGGATTAGACTGGTAGAACTGAATGCCTTTTTCCATTATATCTAAAAATGCTCCTTTCCAAGATGATAATGAGCTAGAGTCCGCTTTCTCTCTGCGGCTCCACTTTAAACAAAACTCTTCGATAGAATTGGCTATTACTGCCCTACAACGGTTGAAATCAGTTTTTGAGGGACATCTATATTTAGACCCTTTAGAAAACAACTTACGAATGTTTTTATTCAAAATATTGAAGTCCCAAGTGATGATGTGACCGGCTGGAGCATAACAGAATTTGGAAGATACACAATCACAACTAGTAGGAGTGTTGCTTACTATATCAAGGTCTGATACAATTTTATTATAGTTGAAAATAACACTTCTGGTTGGTTTTTTGTATTTGTAACAAATAATAGGATATTCAGAGCTTTCGAAATATTTGGGAATAGAATCAATAACACAATGATATCTAAATATGCTTTGAACATCCACAAAATATACTTTATTAACATACAAGAGTTTCAAGAAATGTCGTTTAAGATCAGCTTCTTTTTCTATATGAGGTCTTAAAACATGTTGCGTATAACTTTGGATCAATGAGGTAGTATCATATAAAGGCTTAGATAAAGCTTGAAACAATAAAGAAATGATTTTTCTGTAAAGAATAGAATGAAATTTTCAATGAATACCACTTACTTGTATGATCAATATGAAAGTCATGTACGTGACCAAATGAGTAGCAGCTACACTTGGGAGAAGTCGTTTTATATTTTTCTGAAATACAGAGCAAACTATTGATGTTTTGTTACGTAATAATGCAACAAATGGAAATATAAAAATATTTTCAGTTATATTTTCGTTTAATAGATCACTGTATTACCACATCATTTACATTCAGACACTGTATTTGCAATTGTATCAACTAAAGAAAATTCGTATCATTACCTTCGAAAAGGTGAACTACGTAGTCTCTGCATTGTATGTGTGTAACATGAGCAAGTAAATGCCAAACTGAAATGAAAACATGTTATAAATATATAAATGCAATGACGGTAAATTACTTGAGTGCATTCTTGCAATTGGCCAATTGGGGAATTGGTTCAGAAACATCCAATCAGACGCATTCAATCTAGAGCGTTAAGAACCAATCGCAAAATGCAGTTTTCGAGTGTATTTTTAAACTGTGCTACAAAGCAGGTTGCATGTTTTAAAGTATATAAACCCAACAAATCCAAACGCTTTAAGTAGGCATGCATGCCTTCAGTTTTAGCTTTCATATCTCTATACCGGTATGTCTAAGTTAGTGTGCAATTTTAATATATATTTATTTATCAGTTATTATAGTATGGGCATATTATGTAACGCTTTTAAATTTCTCATTGACTTGTACACGATGACCTGTATAATCCGACTAAAATACTTAGTGTAATAGGGTATTCACATAACAGTGCTTTTGGACATAGGCATACTGTATAGCGGGTACATTTCACGGGGTCCATTATTCGCGTTTTTTGCGTGTTCTGGATCCCTTTGAATTCACGGTATCTTGATTTCGCGCAAACGACCTCGACCGCGAATTAAAAACCTTGTTGGTAAACATGAAATCTTACGTAAGTTACACCTTGGAAAATAAATGAAAAAAGGAAATTGATTGCTGAACACGGCAATTTATAAAGCTTAAAATCTATTTGCAAAATCGTAAGAAATCCGGGTGTAATGACAATCAAAGTGTTGATTAATTGCGAACAAACGTTCTATGTACATGTAAATATTTATAAACGTTCGTCATTTTCTCAGCAGTGTGGTACACATGCTGTGCCTGTGTTATTTAAAGCGTTTGGTCGTGCTGGGGCGCACAGGGAAACTCTTTGGTAAACAATTGAACCGTATTTACAAGACTATTTAAACCATGACTTATTAATGCTTCCCACTGGTGTACAAAAATGTAACATGTAAGGGCATGTGCTTCTGTCCTTCCAAATTTGATGATTTATAAACGATTTACGGGGTTTACAAATTACATAGTAAGCTTATTTATTTTATTCATAAATCGCTTGTTGCGTTTCGACTGTTATAGTTCAATTTTGAACCCTGAGCCATGACCTTTACGACTAGTCCATTTTGGCGGGTAGACCATGGTTTATTACTTTCGGAGGGCATTATTTACTGATATGATTCTTACAGATATGTGTTTGTTATCGAATTACAGTTTAGTACAGTCGGCAACGTTCAGAGTTGCTAACCTAATAATCGCTGGTTCGAATCACCAATTCGCTCATTTTTTAATATCATTATTTTATGTTATTTAAACAGCCTATAAGTTAAAACGATTTTTTGTGTTTTTTAAATGATACATAAAACTGCGTCGATTCAATATATTTTTCATTGTTACTTATTTCGATCGTTTGTGTATTCCGAGCTTACTGACAACCTATATACGATGATTAGCCGTCAGAACGTTCTACAATATACATGTAACAAATATGGTTTGTCACATATACTAGTATTACACAAATTTTGCAAGTTATATCCGTTTAAAAAATATAGAATAAAAAATGTAAAATATATTTGGTTGGATTCGAACCCTGGCCTGGTATTTATAAAGCATCTTAGTGGAAAACTTAAATATTTTTACTTAAGTAAAAAAATACAATGCACATATTTCCTGCAAATTGAAGAATAGTTCGTGTTTCCTAAGTGATTATAGTAGCTCTCTACATAATGCATAGAATGTATGTAAACAATTCATGATCAGAATTGTATTATTTAGCTGATACACTGGAGGAAATTTTAAGATTTTAAAAAAATTCAAAATTTAAAAAAGATGTTTTATAAATACCGGCCCTGGTCTGACAAAAGTTAATTTTGAACGTATCGAGCGCTTAATCGTCACGAAATAACTGACCCTAATTGCAATACTTACCTTATTTACTAAACCTACACTAACCTATATCGATGAATGGTTGAAACCGTAAATGTGAAGTCACGGCTCACTGCTCGAAATCGGTCACGGCTCAATGCTCGAAATAAAACTATATTCTGAACGGTTTGTTCGATGGTTATTATCGAATATCATAAGAAAATGTACACACACAAATACTTTTGCGGCAAGCATTTACATGTTTAAAATCGTTAAATTTAACAAGTTTGATACACCTGCTTACAATCCACACCATTAAATGTTGAGAAAACGTGATGCACGTACACATGATATTTGATTCACATGCATAAAGTTTATACACGTTTTACAAAGATCTAATTTCGAATTATATTTTGCAATGTATTATAAGTCTAAGTCTTATTGCCGTATTTTACCGTATTTTGCTAAATCGACGTACTTCATGCAAAGTTATTGGATCAACGTTGGTTTATTCCGTGTTCCCCCTTCACATGTTTTTAATCATGAATGGTCTCCCTTGTAAAATTTGTATATTAACAAGGTGAATATTTCGCTGTGTTTAGATTTCGCGCTATCGATGTTGACCGCAAATACAGCGACAATTAGACCTTCGCGAAATATACCCGCTATACAGTAATAGTTCTTTTTGGTATGTAATTTTCACAAATCATCGAAACAAGAACAAATTATAATGTAATGATTTTTGTTTCCAATATCGCCTGTAACACTACATTGACATACTCGATCATTTTTATCTAGTATACTTCATGAATATCTTCCAGTATCTTTGATGAAAATACCCAACATCTCAATTAACATACGGTTTTGTTCATGTATGTAAAAAACATACCTGAGTTCGCACTTAAACAAACGTCGTGTGTCAACAGGCGTGTCAACTCTGAAAAATTGTAATGAATATATGAATTGTTTTAAAATATTTTTCATATTATAGGTTAGGTTTTGGTGCTTGCCGTGATTACGATAGTTGAACTAGAAGCTTAGAAAACTGCCAGTGGCTAAACTATGGTCAAACCAACGCTTTAGTCTGAGCTATATTGAGACTTCCCAAGCGCAATTACGTGAGGTGTTCAACTTATATTGGAACATAATTTAACATCTAGTATTTTCATGAATTCCACAACGAAATCGAATTGTGTCTATCTAATAGTGTATAGTAATGTATCAAGTAATATAGACAACTATTCTAGAATGTATAATAATTATGTAATATCCTCAGAACAAAATCAACATCAGTATAGAGGGTGTTGACTTTGCATTTTTTAAGGTAAAAAAACTCCAAGTGCTGATGTTTACAATTCCCTTCTCTAATGGACGTTTCATTGTCCTCCAGATTTAAATTCTTTTGATACTTTATCAGGAGTTTTCTATATTTTCTGTTTGGGTATAAAATAACAACCATACTAATTCATAAGGTACTTTATGACATGTTTTGTAGGGCGACAATCTATGCTTATCATCATGACCCCTTCTAAATGGCAGAATCACTGTTCCGTAGTCGCATATAAACAATCTCCAAGACCTTTGTCCGCGCTCTTTGTTTTGCTTGGCATTGAGCTAATGAACACCACGTTTTTTCCGAAATTCTGAATCTAACATTTTCGAAATAATTCAATTAAAAGTTGCTACTGATACTTACAACTTCGCTGCCATCCACATTTGGGTTATTGGATTAGTCTTAGATATCACAGAACCAATATATGTACATGGTGGTTGCAGATTTGGATAATTTTTGGTGATTTTTAATGTTTGGTGCCAGTTCGCCAAATCAAGCAGGTGAACGTATATTCCCCTTCATATGGCAAATATTACTGATTGTATTCACGGAAATGGGTAATTTATAATCTACCAACACCTTTTCGATGCTTCTATCAAGGTAATTTGTCTTTAAAAAGCAAAACACAACACCCTCTACAAGGTGGTTGGTTTTGGTTAGAAGAATAATGCAATTTTGATACAAAATGAGATTATATATTGTTGATTCAAAGTTATCCGTCACAACCGCACAAACAAACATTCAACACGATCGATTATTGCAGGCGTGTCAGGACTAAGTCCTAACATCATTTGTACATTTAGATAATCAAAACTTTAACTGCCCTTTAGCCGAGTGGTTTACAGCTATGGTTTCGTGAGTCTTATTTTGAAAATGTATACAATTTACGGCGAGTTCAAATCCCAACAATGCCTAGATTTTAAAAATTTTGCTTAAACTATGTATATTAATGCTTTTGCTCATTCCGGTGATTACATACATAGAATGATACCAGATCTATTCAAATGTGTATTCCAGCACACCAGGATTGAGTTTATCCTACGAAGCTGGCAATTTTTGCAATTGTTTGCGCATTTAATATAAAAAAAAACAAAGCGCATATTAATCAATCCAGCTACTTTTTTCGAAAGGAAAAGTATGATAAAATTAATTTGTAGATAAAAAAGCATCAAGGATGGTATGAGTAAATGAAGAGCGCTGATTGGTCAATACATACATTATCCTTTTAAGAAATGGAACATTCTGACGGTTTTGACAGATATCTTTGAATCGACAGTAGTACTGAACACATGTTCCAACATGGTTCAATAGAAATAAATCGATTTTATAGTGTTAGAATGACAAAACCCTAAGTTCAGTTTTGTTCAAATATACGTTGAACACCTCTCGTGTGTGCATCTGAAGAACACATACGTGCTTAGATAGTCGACACAAACCAAACTACAGCTCACGCCAAAACGCAGCCAATCTCAACCATGGTCTGTTAATCTACAACTTACGGACATCATATAATACATCGTTATTAAGAACTGACATTGACATTTGTGAAATTCTATGAAGAAACGTTTTACGTAAGCCTTTCCATTTGCTTTGGCGTGCGATTTAGCCATAAAAGTATATTCGAAATTAGGACCGTTTCTTTTCAATACAAACAGATTGTACTTTTTTCGTACTTGCGCCATAGTCATACTTGTTGTTACATTGTACTCGTATTTTATAGGTTCCTCCTAGTGTTTACTAGTTCTTTCTAGAGAACTCGACAGGGTGAATCAACCCAACAACTCGCCGAGGCAATGGAAGAGCAAATGAGCTCACTGTAAAAGCAAGACAGCCTCGTAGAAAAACACCAACCGGAAGAATAAGTCCGCCAACTGAAAGAATGAGTCTACCACTGAATGAAATAGTCCATCCACGAATTGTACATGTGTTACCAAACTTTTGCTAGCACGTATGTATGTTTTAACTTTTAATTCACGTAGCTTACACATTCACATTTTAATTTTTAAAGTAAGGATAAAGCCTAGGTCACACTAAGCTTTTTTTGCCTCGGCGAAGTACTCCCGATTGAAATTAATGAGCAATCAGGTAATCAGGGGCAGGTTCCTAATGGTATAGGGGAAGCTTCGGGTAAGTCATGAGTCAGTCAGTGATATCAGGAGGAATTGGGATGAATCAAAAGGTATCGGAAGAAATCGGGAGAACATCGCCGATGTAGAGTTCCTCAGTGGGACTTAATACTTACCATGGTATTCAGGAGTAGTCTCGGCCGAACAATGTGCTGCTAGGACACTTAGTGTGGTGTTTGTTGAACCATGTGTCACTATCGGTGCGTGTGTTGCTTGTACTAGGTGCTGAGTGTCTGAAACAAAGATTGGCAACTTCGATTGACAAATTTCCATTTCGGCACCACATTTTTTTTCTTTTTCCACATTTTAACATTTTCAATTGAATCATGTACATTGCATTATAAATATGTATATATGGGACAAAACGAATATTAACGTTTAGCTAGTGTCCTCTTTATTACAGAGAGTTTAAGCTTCTTTTAAGAGTCTTTTGTTACAGAAATATGTTGTATCAGTGTACAAAAATGAGATGATATTCAGAATTTAGTATTTACATGGCGGTGGCGTGATTACTTGTGACACTTCATGGCAATGACAATTATCCTTGGCGTGGTCGAATGCGTCTGAAATAATATTTACATATTCGTTAGTTTTCGTTTTCTATGTTAATAAATGTACCGTAATTATAAGTCTGCATTATTTCGGAAGCAGACGCTTGAAAAAGTAAGATCATTGAATATTACTTACAAGATAGCATATGTTTTAAAAAAACATTCAATCAATTGACCAATCTGAAGTAAGATTGCATTCAACACAACCAATCAAATCATACTTACCAACCAAAGCTTTTAATGGCCAATCAGAAGTACGACTGCAATTCTTTACAACCAATAAAGTGATAGTACTTATCGTAGCTTGTAAAATACTCCATTAAATAGCTAATCGGAATTAAGATAACATTTTCAGCAACCAATCAAATTGTATTTACCAACCAAAGCTTTTTAAACTACTCCATCAAATGGCCAATTAGAATTAAGATTACATTCTCAACAACCAATCAAATTGTACGTATCAACCTATAATTTTACTTACCAACTGAAGATTTTTAAAATACGCCATCAAATGGCCAATTAGAATTAAGATTACATTAGCAACAACCAATCAAATTGTATGTGCTTAGCGAGGCTTGTATATACTCCATTAAATGGCTTTTCGAAATTAAGATTACATTTTAAGCAACCAATCAAATTGTACTTACTAACAGAAGCTTTTTAAATATTCCACCGAATAGCCAATCAGAATTAAGATTACATTCAACAACAACCAATCAGATTATACGTACCTCCTAAATGAGCTATCATGTCGTTTAAACAGTCTTCACTCTCGCGCAACAGAAGTTGCATATCATTCCATACTGTAAGGAATAATATATACTCGTATTGCATATTATATGTTTGTGTAGCAAAATCCAATTTAACTTCACCGATTGATTAAATAAAGCAAGAAAAAAACGAGTGAAATTTAATCTAATGTAATTTTCTGTGACCACGGTCCACTAATGAGTATGATATTTTGATGTATATATAAAGATTAACACAGTTTATATCTGAAGTAGTGTCTCTAAAGTGACATATTAAATGTCGATAATTGGGAAATCGCGTGACAATTAGAACGTAATGACGTGACAATTATTATGTTAATGTCACCTAGTCACATATTTCAAGCCAGGTATCGTTGGTGGCACATTTCGTTCACTGTATTCCATTTGACGCTAGCTTTGCAGACTGTAAATCACCAAAGTTAAAAGTCAAACAATAAATGTTCATATTACCTATACTAATGTATCTACATGTAGAATGATGTCTTTATCAATTATGTTCATAAACGGGACTAGAACTCTAAACGACCAATTATTCCTCCTTGTCAAAAAGATAATATTAAGTCAGACAGGAAAGGCACACTCGGCCTAATCAGCCGAGGACAGAAAACATAAAAAAAACCCACAAAGAACAATGCCCACCTGAACCAACCGAGCACAAAAAAACATAAAAAACATACAAGGCACAAAGCCAAACTAAACAATTTATAATCCTCCCATGTCGAAATTCTAAATGAACCAGTTTCAGCAATCAAAAAGCTCTGAATAACCTAGTTCCAACAGTGAAATGACTGACACACCTAGTTCAACTCTAGTATTGGTGAAAAAAAACCTTCGACGGGTCTTTACCAAAATCATCGTTTTTTAATTATTTTAGACTGGGTGCACCTACCTGCACAAAGGACATTTATATTACTAGTACTCACATGAATGATGTGACAAGCATTGTGCGGAAGAAGCTTTTCCTGGCTGTATGAAGTAGTGGTTATACAAGTCTGAAATAAATCACACAAATGACTTTATAAACTTTTACGACATTTAGATGCCTAAGCAATTGACATATAGCTAGGAGTGGTATTCTTGAAATATTGATCTTACTTGACTTAAGGATAAGGACAATACAATATTAAACTCTTGGTTAGTAACAGGCGATATGATTGGCTATACTTATCCTCCAATTAAATAAGATCAGTCTTTAATACCACCCCAGGTCTATCCTTAAACACAAGAGCAACCTTAAAAACAAACACTCGAACATAACCTTAATTTCCACCAATTTTTAATAAAAGTTTATTTATGATGCTGAATAATGGAAGGTTACACAAGTCTTAACCTACAAACAAATAGGATGAACATGTATCTAATTCATGCATAGTAATAACAACAACATGTAACACAGTATAAGTAATAGTTAGAACAAATCACGTACATCTTTAATGATTCAAAATGGCGGAGCGAGCGAATATAACATCCTGTATATTGATTGGCTGATCGAAAATCGTGCCAATACATGACGTCACGTATGTTGAGAAGAAAATTTAAATAATTAACTTTCCATTTGACTACCAAAAATCGGCGTTTTTACTAGCACAAATTTAGATTATATTGTATTCTGGTTGATATGACCGTTACCAAAAGCATGGTAAAGTATAGAAAAGATAGTAAAAATCGGGCAGGGAAAGTCGCACACAACTGAAACATCCGAACAAAGAAAACATAAAAACAACGCAGACCACCATTAGGAAATGAAACAAATCGGGCATGGAATGTAGCACCCAGTTTAAACAGCAGATGACGAAAGACACAAAAAAGAACTGCACAAATTGCTAGCTCTGCATCTCGGACATACAATTATTTAAGTTCGTTGACGGTTTAGAAGCTTAATTCAGACATAGCACCATTTCCTAGTACATTGTAATTTATGTTACGTGCGCTTATAGCAAATTTGTATTGTGATATATATCTCCTTAAGATGTCGTATCTTGGCACATGCACTTGATGACATTAGGCCAAAACAAATTATATTGTGGTTCTTGTAACCGTACCTACCCTACCATAAACATGATATTGGCATTTTGCTGGAAGTCACAGCAGATCGTTGATTTTCCAGTGCATAAATCAATAAATTATTTTTTTTTAAATATATTTTTCCTACCTACCCACGTATTTTTCAGCATGTTACCAAAACCAAAATATTACATGTAATATGTTTTGGTCTAATTGTAAAGGTCCTTATTTCAACAATCAGTACGAGCTGACATAGAAACATTGACCAAATGCGAAATTACATGTGTCGTAAAGATTACCCTTACTCGTATGCCCTATATCGTGAATAAGGTCATTGAACATGAACATTTTGTGCTGGTTGTGTATATTCAAATCTTTATATTACTTGTAATTAAAATAATTTTTCATTTTATGTTACTAGTTCGTGTACATTGTTTTATCCATTTTGAATCACCCATCCTATTTCCACGGCTCAATCACATGCACATTATGATGCATAAATCAAATAAATACATCTAATATGAAGTATGAAGACTAAATGTGTATGGTTCTCGAGTGCCATACACTCTCATTAAAAGTTACAAGTACACCAACACAGTGAGAAGTGATGTATGCAAATAGTGTAATATCATTTTATTTCTATATTAACACGGTATAGAACTATGATATTACGTTTAAAGATCTTAATAATTGTAAGTATTAAAGGTTTTTATGTCTCTTTATCGTAGATGTGGATTTTTACTGTGGCAAATGAATGTCGATTGGTCAGTCGGTAGACCAAATGGTTTCCGATCAATAACCCCAGAACAGTTGACCCTAGGTTTCACATACTTTAAGTGCAGATTGTTCATCACCAATAGATGACCCCCATTGATTTTGAGGTCACCAGGTTCACCCCGAATGCCCAAAGATTTCTAATCCAAATCGTAGGATTGGTGGGACTTGAGATCGTAAAACTTTATAGTTAGGTTGCTGATCATTCGTAGTGGCGCATCCAAATCTTTAGGTCAATAGGTCATAAGTCGAGGTATTGATCGTCATAATCATACATGACTATTCGACTGTCATGAGGCATGCATGTTTTACAAACGTCTCTCGTTCTTTATGTAATCGAATTCTTCAAATTTTGTGGATTTTTTTGGTGTAGGTATTAATGGGCAATGTGTAGTCCATATTCCCAGACTTTGTGCGAAAAACATTGTTTACACTTGTATTTTTCTGGATTTGAGAGTTCACGGTCCACTCCTTACACCAAGCACATTACAAATATAAAATTATTTTGGATATCTAAGTTACACTACTCGCATGCACACATGCAAAAAAGTGAACGAGATATAATGTACAATAAAGAATGTACAAGCATCACAAGTCGGTGTACTTATAACTTTTAATAAGCGTAGTAATTATTACGCCAGGGCGAAAGTATGCACATTATAACCTATGCTGTCCAGGGGTAGTATTCAATATTGATTTTACTTGACTTAAGGACGACCAATCAGATCACACCATATTTAACTCTTGATCAGTAACAGGCGATATGATTTGCTATCCTTATTCTCCAATTAAATAAGATCAATATTGAATACCACCTTACTTGACTTAAGGATAAGGACAACCAATCAGATCACACCATATTAAATTCTTGGTCAGTAACAGGCGATATGATTGGCTATCTTTATTCTCCAATCAAATAAAATCAATATTGAATACCAACCCTGGTGAGAACAGATATGAGATTAAAACATTTAGCTGAATGCGTTTGTATGAGGCGTTTCCAACTTAACGTACGTGTATATGAGCGGGACAGTTGAAATGTTGCTATCGCTGTATAATTGGTCTAAAATACAGACAGTAGAAATAGAATCAATTTTATACTCACGATTGTAAGCAAGGGACTGGCTACATATCGCTGAGTGATCTATCAAATCTGCAATTAAATATTATTAGGTTACTTGTAATTGGAAAAATCCTGAGAAGACAAGTAGCAGACAATTGAAGAATTTAAATAGTATTTCAATCATATTTAGCTTTTAAATGCTGCGAATACCACGGTTATGTTGCATCAAAATTCTAATCAGTCAAATAAACGACGTCATTCGTCATTTGTTAGCCATATAATTACTACTACTTAAACAATGCATGGTCCAATTTTTTAATGCTCGTATCTCGAATAGTTTAGTTTTCTTCTCAAATTTCGTATACCCTTCAAATTTCTGTTAGGAAGAACATGTGAGCGACTCGACGTCATATGTACAATATTAAGTATTTGTTTGGTAAAGTTATCTTATTCTGAATCTGAAAAAAAATCATGAAAAAAAATAAATCAAGTATCCTATGTCAGTAGTTTAAAAGTATTGAACGGATGACCAAATCGAGTCGGAACGAAAACATATCATGGAATATCAATACATACAGGAACGAAAGTAATTACAATTTACATACGTGGCGAGTGATATTCTCCATAAAAGTACCGCCCCGGGCAGTAACAATGGCTTGCGCCGGATGTGAAATGAGCTGAAATGAAACAAACGACGACCTTGACATTCAATGTTTGTAAACTGACCTGTCACCGGCACAGGTAACCGTATCATTGATTAAGAGTAAAAAAAAAATTGTAAAATTTATATATTTATAACAAGGTTCATTTCATAGGAATTGGCTAGATTTTAAAGGTATTAAAAACAAGAATTGACATTCGATATCTCCATAAAGTAATTATATTCATACAAAGTATTGTTATAACTACTTCCATGCAAAATTCCATCGAAATTAATCAACTATTTAAAAACAAATGCCATGAATGTATAGCACGGTGTCTACCCGATCACTGAGGTGCATTCAATAAAAACAAAAACATAGAAATATTGAGCATATCATCTACATATGTCGAATTTACCGTTGTGTAGAAACATAATAATTTGGTAAAATTAAAGAACGCAAAAGTTGGAACAGATTTACCTGGATGGCACAGTAAATGTATACGTTTAAGCCGTAAAACGAATCGGCTGCATATTTTTTTTGTCAAAATGACTCCATGTTTGTCAAATGACGATTTTGTGACAGCGATTTTCATTGGTTGATTTTTATACGCTTACCAATGAAAATGGCCGTTAGAAAACCGTCGATCTCGCTAAAACCCACCTTTTTAATTTGCTTTAACTCTTAATTAATGATACAGTAACCTGTGGTCACCGGATATGTGTGACTTTGGATTGTCTGTACGTTACAATATTCACTACAGCAGGTGTTAAGTGTCGTGTAGCGGTTGTAAAAAGTCTCCCGGCACTTCTCCTCAGTGTAGTTATTATTCATAATTACCTCCCTTAATGGTTACTTATGCACGAAATTCAAAGTCCACAGTATGTCATTCATTGTGGGGCGAGTACATAGGCTTGCTTTAAATATCCTTTTCCGGGATATGGATGGTTCGTTCTATGCCTGACTCTTGTGTGGTAGGCTAGGCGCTGTCATCGGTTCTGTATGGCTTGTATATGTGCCACAGTATTTAATCTTTCGTAATGATCGAAAGTGTAGATTTTCTGATCAAAATTCAACTACCAATTGCAAGTTCTTTCAAATGAAGAAAATTCGACAGAGATACGAATTAAAAATAAAATGCATGAACTAAAATAAATAGTTCTGAGCTTATCAGTTCTTATAAATTATTAATTCAGACAAATATTGATTAAAATGTTTAAACTACTATTAAACTACAATACAGAAGCTATGAAGAGATTTATTGGTCTGAAGTAAAGATATTATTACCTTCCAAAGTCTCTATGACTATTTGTTGGCAACTAGGTGGATGAATTTTGGCTAATTTGTGAAACACTGTTAAAGAAAAAAATAAATTATGACGTAATGAGAAAGGCATTAAGATTCAACAGTTCAGCACATTGCCTTTTCGATAAAACCATTGCTTATGTTAAAGAAAAAGTACCAGCTACCCAAGTTATTTTCCTTTTCTTTTTTCATATAATTAAATAGTCGGTCTTTAAATCTGAATCGAGTGTTATTATACTAGAGTTCTGTTATCGGTTACATGCTGTAAAATCATTATTTTTCGAGGGAGTTGAATTTTCGTTGATTTCGTTGTTGAATTCGATCACGAAATTAAATCCCCACGATTAATCGACCTGTCCAATTCAGAACCTATGTTTACCCTTCCGTGTTTTGTGATCCACGAACTTACGACCCCTCGAAAATGCATTTTCATTACAATCCACGAAATTTAATACCAACGAAAATATGTGATTTTACAGGTTTTGACGTCATACCAATGTAATGGAATGAATAACGTGCGATTGTTTCTCGGTTCAAATCCCGTAAAGGCAACGCTTTATTTATGGGATAAGGTTCACATTTGTAAAACATTTTCTTATGATTCCTTGATAACAAAAATCGAATTCGTGATAGCAGGAAATACTGGCCATTTTTATACCAAACGTATATCAAATAATAATATTCTTACTCTTGACATCAGAAAAAAACTTTCTGGTAGAATCTTATCAAGATTTATTTCCTGACATCAAAAATAAGTCTTGGTAGATATAACAAGAAATTGAATTCCTGATATCACAGATATATTTAAGATAGTAAAACGGTACACATACACTTGGGGTCTGGACCACGTCCCCCTTCCGCTACGCGCCTGGAAATATTTGTTTTATTTATTATATACCCAGACCCATTCAGTAAACACACAAACAATTATTGGATGTATTTGATATCAATACAAAAATCTACGTAATTCCTCTACTGTTATTTAAGCTAGAGAGGCATTTACGAATATTCTTATTGGTTCCAGATACGTTTAATAATGTTTGTATGATTTGTGTAGGGGTCTGGGTATACAATATTGATGATTAAAATTTATCCAGATGCGTAGCTGTGGGGGGGGGGCTGGGTCCAGACCCCCAAGTTTCTGTGAAACGACATACCATATTGTAACATTTGTTTGAATTGACAGAAAAATTATTAGTAAATCGTATAAGATATTACTGGGCTTATGCAATACAGTTTGGTAAATTACAATACCAACAATGTTTTCTTACAGCGTTTCTAAAAGTTCATAATGTCTAATTCAGGCAAAAATAAAATGAATGTATGACGTCATGAATATATGACGTCAGAATAAAACACTCACCTAGGACTGTGGGAAGACAATGATTGTCGTGATCCTTGAGGTGTACAAGCTCTAAATAAAAATATTAAGATTGATAATTATGGGTTTTAAGTCACGCACAAATGTTGGATTGATAATTATGGGTTTCCAGTCACGCCATTTGCATAATTGTTATTGCTATGCTATTGCTTATGATGAATAGTATATTTATTATCATACATAACCATGTAAATTATGTGTTTCTTGTTTAATTGTTTAAGCTGTTAATGATTAAAAGTATGAAAAAAATAATCAAAAGCATACATATTTATGTATTCGATGGTCAAGAAACCAAATATTGTGTACAATAATTGCTATAATAATTACAAAATGTATTGCTCCTTTCAACCAAGCTAATCAAAATTCAAAACCAAATCAAGACACATAGATTCTACACTCACTTTATTTAGACTATGTTTCGACACACTATTTCAAATCATATTCAATTTGCCTAGTAAGTACTGTGTAGGCCTACTCTCTTTATAATTATGTTATACTTTATTTTGGCATTTTAATTTCATCACATAAAATATAATTATAAATAATTCCATTAGATAATAATAATAATACAAGTGTGCCATACGTTATAGTTAGAACATATTAAGTGAATTTTAATGATTAAAAAGGGCGGAGCGAGCGAAGCGAAGCGAGTCCTTTTTAGTCATTAAAATTTACTTAATATGTTTTAACTAACTTAGAATATAACATTCTGCATTCTGATTGGCCGATCGAAATTAGCACCAACGCATGACGTCAAGTCTGATAAGAGAAAATTTTAATGATTAAATTTTCATTTAACCGCCAAAAATTCCGCGTTTTCATTGGCTCATAATGTAGGTTATATTCTAAATATTGTTAACATATGTTAGGATTTCCGTTATACGTTTACCATGACTGGGTTATGTTTATTTAAGAAATAAAAATCTGTTCGCGTATTTTGTCGGTGAATAAAACATGGGCAGGAGTTCGGATGCGGAAAAATTAAATCACGAGTGCGTAGCACGAGTGATTTAATTTTCCGCATCCGAACGAGTGCCCGTGTTTTATTCACCGACAAAATACAAGAACAGAGTTTTTATTTCGATTCTAAATACGATAATATTCCGCACTATTTAACTGCGCGCATTTCATTTTCACCCATTTGACATTGAACCTAATTCCACGCTGAAATTGAGTAGCTTATTAGCTGGTACAATTACCTCCCTCGTTAATGTAAACGACCTTCGTAATTTTCTGAAGGAAACAAAACATTTTAAACATTGAAACAATTTTAATAACACGAGCATAGTGTATCTATGTCATGAAATGAAAAATATAAATGAATTGATTATCAGAAATTTTTATGAATCTTAATTTCGAGAGTATATTGGAGTTTCTAAAAATAGATGCGTCATAGCTGAAACACTGGATTCTCGTGAAACTCGCGGTCCGTTAAATATTTACTATAAAGTTTACGTTCATTCATTCATAAATAGGTCATGTGATACGGGGCGTAAATTGTAACAGCCAATTTGTTACCATGTTTTATGGGGGTAATAAAACATGGTCAGGTCTTCTCTTTGTTTAATGGATTAATCCGCAGATCGTGTTAGAATATGTTGTATTGTATTCTGTATACTCAAGTGTCGTTTATACGATTTAAGTTAATAAAGATATGACATATGTTCTGTTCTGTAAGTAATGTGGGTTTTTTCAATTGAGAGGCTCGGGGAAAGATTAGGCAACTGCCTAACAACACAGCCTAACTTAAACTAAAATATTCTCATATATAATCACTCATTCATATTTCATTTTCCACTATAAAAACATGTGTAAGGGGACCTTACCGCGAAATTCAGGGACATGCTCACAATCTGGATGAGAACCTGTAATTAGAAAGATTGCTATATTTACTATAAAATTATTTTGTTGAAAATCTATGTCATGTTAATTATAATTTTATTTGACTTGAAGCAAATACAGGTGTAAACACACTGACAGAATAATACCGAACAGGACAAACAGAACAGCACAAACAGTTTATTTACCTTGAGCATAATACAGTTCATCACTATAACAAAATAACATATATACCTACATTGAAAACAAGATATACATTTTTAAATGAAAACTACACTATATTAAAAGTGAGAATGTCTTAACCACAATGTAAATAATTAATATCCAAATATTGACTGTTGCCATGATTATGGACAAGTAGAATACTGATTTTACTCCAATGTATAGTTTCAAGTTTTAATAGCAAATAGGCAAATAATATGCCTTTGGCCAATTTACTACAAATATATACAAGTACATATATATTATAAGTAACTATACAAACATTTGTCATAGTATTTAACAGAGATAAATAACAAATTACGAAGCAACTGTATCAATGGCTACAGAGCGTCCTACGTAACATAACAATATGATAAATTCAGCTATATTTTTATGGTAGTAGTATTATTCGACGACATTAAATATACAAATTTGTTCAATATATCCGATGATCAGTGAATATTATACATAATATGTAAGTCAGAATAAATAGGACAGCATAGCATAACGTGATTTTCAGTTTCTATCATATTAGTATTGCATAGTTTACATTTACTGTCAGAGCGGGCAATATTTGTATATCTATCAACTTCAATTTCGAGAGAGTGTGACCATAGACGAAACTTTGATAAAGCTAGTTTGTACTTATCGTTCACCTTGATATGTAGATATTTTCAGACTTATATTGACATTTAAATTGTTTGTAAAAAATCCAACTCAGATTGTGAATTAATAGTATCAGTCCAATGCTGAACGTATATACGTTGTCGCATAGAATAATAAAATATTTGATCAAAAGTATCCAAGTTCCATACATAATTAAAACCAAGTGAATCAATCAAGTTTTATAGCCTTAGACCAACTATCTTTAACATTCAAAATGTGAAAACGGCCATCATTAACTTGTTCGTTATGTGTTCTGTGTATCAGCGAGGCCCGGAAGTTCTTAATCTTGCACCACTGGCACCAGAACACCAAACTGTGATTTAAATGTTGTAAAATAAGTTTTAAACCAAATCAAACTCAAAAACGCAGATTTATTGACATGGCCCGTTCGTAGTTTGTCTATATATTACACATGGTAATGAAGCCGATTCGCGGTACCACTCGTTTTCGAACTCGTATTTTCCATACGCGCCAATAAATCGTCAAAGTTTTTATACAGTTCGACAGATAAATGATTTATCTTTAAGATGCAACCGAAAATCCGGTACAACTTGTCGTATTTATCAAGTAATACTGCTTTTTTCGTTGCCTTTGACGTTTCTGTAATTTTCTTTCACTCTTAACTTCCGGTACAACAACAACAACAACGTAACCTGTTATTTGATTGGTCCAAATTTTCCGCGTAGATTTCCCGCAATATGTCAATTCGAGTAGCCCATTACCACATTGTACAAATTTTGATATCTGAGTAAATTGAGATATTGATTCATTCATGACTTTATTAAACAGTAGCTGTCAGATACCGCGTGAGAAAAAAATCCTAATTAATTGGACTTTTAAATTTCCCTCCCGGTAATCAGTTGGAAATGAGCAGCCAATCAGATCGGCCGTACAACAATAACCGGAAGTTTACAGTGAAAGATTTTGCAATAATTTTGACAGATCGATAAATCACTCACTTATCAAAGCTGTGGTGAGTCGTAGTCTTCTAAAACAGTTGGATTTTTAGTTGCATCTTAAAGATAAATCATTTATCTGTCGAACTGTATTAATACTGAGACGATTTATCGGCTCGTATTGAAAATACCAGTTCAAAAACGAGTGGTACGGCGAATCGGCTTCATTACCATGTGTAATATATAGACAAACTACGAACGGGCCGTGTCAATAAATCTGCGTTTTCGAGTTTGTATTTGGCTTGATTTTGTTTAAAACTTACTTTGACATAATTTACACCACAGTTTGGTGTTCTGGTGCCAGTGTCTTGCACCAATACTTAGGTGCTCTTAATTTGCACATAACAGATAATGGAAACCGTCCTAACTCTCCAAGGACCCCCGCACTCGAGGTTTGAGTTCGAACGCCTAAAACATGTTTACAAAATCTGATGTGAAGTTTATCTTCCTCTTTCATATCATATATACCCCAAATCTCGATACTTTACAAAAGAATAGGAACAATCATAGAGTCAAACAATACAAGTTTAGTTTTCGTATCACATTTTAACCCGTCATTTGTTCTCACATGAAAGATGACGGTATTTATGTGATACACATTAGGAAAGGATGATAGTCATACTGTCATACAAACCATGGGAATGTGGAGTGCATCCTATAATGAGGACTAACACCAGCAATGAACTTCCTGAAACATAAAATAAAACGTAAGCTTCATTGATTGCATGTTTTCACTAACAAGATTACAAGAGTTAACCCAAGGGTAAAATTACTCAGTGATACCAGAAAAGAATCACATGGAAATGGTTCAACGTAACCAACATGGCACTGACAGATCACTTGGTATGAGCATTATCAGAGACTGTATATAACATAGATTGGCAACTAGACTGAGCACGCGTGTGCTAACTTGTAACAACTAAATCTCAGTAACTATTGATCAAACAGACTTAAATTATACATTTTAAGAAAGCATACAGTACATATCCATCTACAGCTGAAGTAGAATATATTAAGTATATAAATTTAGTCTTTTCCGGAAAGTACTAACAATATTGGCATGTTTTATTAAAATAAGAATATAATTCTAAAATGTGATACAATTTTGAAAAGGTATCGTCAAGAATTTATCAAATACTGGATTCGTGAAATACTTGTTAACGTTACGTCAAATAACGTTTGATGGCGTTTGCGACGTTGCTCCCCAAAGGTAGACGGGAGTGGTTAGTTTTAAAAGTAGATAACATTGTAAATATGCGTACTAATTTGTTCAAATTTTCAGTAACTGTTTATAAGAGTCTCGTCTTTCTAATGATACATTATCATGATTTTCGGACTTTTGTCACTTAGCCCGGTTTTCCTGGATATTTTAATTGTAAATTTGTTCATTTGCTCAGTGGTTCATTTGAACAAATAAATTCCATGAAATAGTGACATCCAAGAATTACACCAGGCCTCAATCTCTCGAAACATCTCAATCTTAGCTCAATCTCATCTCAAAAATAGTCATGTGTTTTTCCGATAATATCCATGGGAGACTGGACTCAAAATTCCCATCACTAAACAGAAAACCTTATTCTTAGTTCATTACATTAAAATTTTAAGAGCTCGAACTTCAAATGTTTCTCAAATTCTGACTATGATTTGAGCAAAATCTCAATTTAAGATGATATTTCTACTTGAGATGCTTCAGGAGATCGGGGCCTGATCTAGGACAAACCTGGCCAGCGTTAGTGCCAAACACTAGTCTATCGTATAACACTTAATATCACTGTATGGGTTATGTTGTATGCATATGAAATAAAGTATTTTTCTGTTAGTATTTTTGGTCCCTATGTAATAGAGTGTAAATGACTTGGGTATGAGCCAATTTTCATGACAATCGGAAGGGTCATGCAGACCAAACTGAAGTTTAAAAAGCTTGTTTTTCCATAAGTAAAGAGTAGTTATCAAATAGTTTTTTTTGTTTTCTCTTAATATTTATTTTGTACTTACGACCTTCTAATTCCAGGCCAGCGATATATAAAACATAAGTATATAAACATCTTTATCACATGTTTGACGTCGCGGTAGCGTAATAAAGCCATTATTTAATTTTGATAATACACTAGTGTAATAAAGCCTTCACGCGACGTCACTCAAAGCATAGGCGACGTCGTCAAAGTTGCGCGTTTATTATAGTGAAAATAGGTAGCTATTTTATGTTTCGGCCGGAAAAAAGCTAACATGTGATAAAAAGAACATTACATTTGTGACTTTCCACATTGAATTTATTAAACTCGTTTAATAAAATCGATAAAATGCTCGGCAGAGCCTCGCATTTTATTATTTTATTCAACTCGTTTAATAAATTCAATATGAAAAGACACTCATGTAATATCCTCTATATATAATGAATGTAAAATACCCCTAGTTTTACTTACCATTAAGACACATCTCCATTGCATTAAAATAGTCTAACATTCGACATTCCCCAAATAGATAAGAATGATTGACAGTCTTACGATTATTTACATCCAAACTTATCAGTTTTTTGACACACAAGTGCGAATGTCGATTGAATACACTAACAATAGAGGGTGTTACCACATATAACACTCATTGTGTATTATAATTATAAAAGTTTCCAAAGAAACACCAAAGTCACTGCAAAGGTGTTTGATCGGTTTTGTTTTTAAAATAATACATCTACTCGTTGCCTGTTTAAACTGCTTTATTTAAATCAGCAACATTTGTTTATATTAAGATCAACAATTATTGTCAAACTGTTCGTAAAATCGATATTTTTGCAGATAATTACTGCGCTGGGACTATATCGAAATTCTATTGCCAGGCACTGACCAGATATATACTAGCTTCTCGGTACTGAAATCCAGCTGTGCTCGGTCAATGTTTATAAACGAATTGTAGAATCTGATAAATAGGCGCTTATAATTTAAGTGCCAAATAATATGCCACCTTTGTACAATTATTAATATACGCCACATGCCTATAAAGTCACATAAGCCTAATTTGATATTTGACCAGATCGACTGTAAGAAAACGAACATAAAACGTGTAAAGTAGGTTTGAGCTTTAATAGCAGCCACCAGAAAGCCTCCCAAAAGAACTTTCAGTGCTTTGATTGTAAATTGTAACACTGCTGATTGATAAACCGTACGATTTTCATTTGAAATTAAGTTACTATTATTCCCTATTTGTAAAGAGCGCTTACGTGTTTTCTGACACATATGCCTTGTCGCTAGGGAAGATAAGAATGAATGAAAAGTGTAAGTGTTGTAAGGTTGACTAGTGTTCGACTTGTTCAATAACGTCATTTTTACTTATTCTGCTATAATATTTTACTTATTTGAACTAGGTCATCCGGCTGGAGTTTCCCATGTGGTCATGTGGCGGAGGTTATAGCTCGACTTGTTTTGGATGTAGCATTCAGCTGGGACATTTCACGTATTGAAACAAGGTCATCCTGCTAGAGCTTTTAGCCTTTTTAGTCCCCTACCGGTTTTTGACCGGAGGGGACTATAGGTTTGCCCTCCTTCCGTCTGTCCGTCAGTCCGTCAGTCAGTCCGCCAGTCAGTCCGTCCGTCAAAAAATCTGGATCCTGACATAACTCAAACAGTTTCCAAGCTAGGTTTATGAAACTTGGTATGTGAATAAGGGGAAATAAGGGGATAACTAAAAGTATTTTGATTTTGACAAATATTGTGGTTGCTATGGCAACAGAAACATTGAAAATGGCTTCAAACCGATAGAGGACTTCTGTATTGCTTGCAGTTCTTAATTACTTGTTATTGCTGAAACAAGGTCATTTAGCTGAAACAGTGCCGTTCGACGTTTTGATACTGTGACTTAACTTTTGGTACTTAAGTCAGCTATAACTATGTAGTTCAGCAGTTTTACTGTTGTAACTAGATCATTCAGCGTAGGCATTCCTCCTTTTGTTTGATGAATATTTTCCTTTCAAGCTTTTTACCACCTGGGACTAGGACTGATTAATTTTCTTGGTTGGCAGTGTTAAGGGCACTTTTTCGTTTTAGGATTTCTGACAGCTAAAACTAGGCATTATAGTCGTTTTGCTGTGGAAACTGGGTAATTCAGCTAGGGCATTCAGTCTTTTGGTTGCTGAAACTATTAAGTTATTATGCTTTTCGACAGCTTGCATTTGGGCGGATCTTTGCTTGTTTAGCTGGGCATTGTGTCTTGTATGTGTTTCATGTTTCCTGTGCTCGGTTGGTTCAGTTGGGCATTGTACTTTGTGTGTTTTTAATGTTTTCTGTGCTCGGCTGGTTAAGATGAGTGCTACCTTCCCTGTCTGACTTAATATAATCTTTTTGTTAGGTATCCTTATAGGCAGCACCGTTACACCATGGGAAACGGGTTCTAGTAGCAGTGGTGTACACGTGAAGCTGTTCTTGAAACTCTAAATGAATGTACTATTTAACTGTGAACTATGTTAAAAAAACATAGGACACAGTTAAATAGTATATTCATATATATGGTGCATACTCTCGTCGTTAACGAGATAATATTGGTTAAGTTGCGTCGACTCTTTGGATTAAAATAATGCGTGATACCAGCTGGTGTAGTAATGCGCAATTGAAACTGTCCAGTCAGCTTACAGGCGCGTAGCTAGCCCATAATCATGTGGATTCACTATTGTTCTAGGGGGTCGGGGTCATGCTCCCACGGAAATTTTGAAAACAATGGTGTAATCTGGTGCATTTGAAGCGTTCCCGAGGTGCTTTATTTAGTTCTAACAACCACGAAGATTTAATCAACGTGCGTGTAACAACCTAATTTATAGAATCATTAATTTGTTGATAAACGCTAAAATTGGCCGAGTACTTCTCTGTTCAAAAGAAAGCTAACACATAAATCAAACAAAATAATTTAATGTTCCCATTTTCAAAGATTATGTTCACATAAGCTCCAGATATGCTTATAAAAGTCTATTTGCTCGTCCCTTTTCAGGGCAGCAAAGTTCTTTCTGTATGATAACATTGTTAACCAATGTTCATATGTCTGTAGCTACTAGTAAGCGAAATATGGCAGACCAGACCGACGTTCAGTGGTTATGATAGATCGCATATATTTTACACTTCTTATACTACTAATACTACCTCTCAGCTTAGGCTCTGGAGACCCGTATGGTGATTAGTAAATCAAAGGAACAGTTAGAACAGTGACATTTTCTAGGTTTCCGAGAGGCGATCAGTGCCTGGGAACGTTGCCACGGTGTCGTTGGTGACGAGCTGCTTTTGCTTTGAAGGCTCCATTTACTTGAATTCGGCCATGGCCAGAGCTTTGCCGTACTTTTCACGACGGCGCCTGCTGCTAGCATGCGTGTAACCTAGCACTCCGTAACTGCTTCAACTAAGTCGATGTTTTGCTTCTGTGACAACTATGTAAAGAGACGATAAAGGTGTACCTCAGAATGTTACACTTGTAGGTGGAATCGCCTTTTCGCTATAGATAGCACTTCAATTGTAAGCTATTATAGTGGTGTAGCCGCTTTAAAATTTTAGATCGAGTCCGCACGACTGGTACATCACATAGACTGCAGGCGGAATCGGTTCGAAATTCATCATTTCTTTTCTAGCAACAGCGTAGTTTCCTGTCTTTTCTTGAAAGTCGTTTTGCAGATTACCGATTTACTGCACTAAGTTTAGAAGGTTACTAACGTGTACTGCTCCGCAGGCGTACACGCATAATCCATTGATTCAAGTTATGGACTTTGCAGTTAACATTGCTTGTGAAACTAGTTGCTGGCACCTTTGCCTGGTCACACGTCGTAATGACTCTCAATGAACTTCATAACTAGAGATTCCATATACGCGGTTGTACTGGGGCGAGTTTGTTACTGCAAGCCAACAACTACAGTATGGTAGGTTGGTAGTGTCAGACACCAGTACAGTTTATAAAAGTAGAAAAAGAAACACAAACAGTCTTGCGTAAATAACCGGCACGATGTCTGAGAATATCACAATGTGAATTCTAAAGAAATTTGGAATACAGACACGACAAAGAAGGAAAGCGTTTAAAGTGAATTATGTTTGAACTTTTCCTGAAAAATATTTTTGTCAGAATCATGTGGATTCAGCTGCGTACTCGCGTATAGGTAGCTACGCGCCTGGCTTACGAAGCCAACCGGAAAAATTTAATGTTTAACATCCGTCTTTATTCTGTGTCCGTTTTAATATGTCTGATTTTCATGTTTTAAATCTTTTAACTATATATATATTTGATATAATGTCTCCATGCTTATACTGCCTAAATGTATTCCAAAATCGTTTAACCACGTCTTATTTGTGATTGTACAGCACTTTTGAACGAGTAAGTACATGATAAAAGTGCTATAAAATGTGGTATATTAATAATTATCCCCATACATATACGTTTTTTTTTACTCGTTCTGGCAATGCGTGACCTTAAAAGCGTGCATTGTCTAGTATCATGACATTTCACAATTACAAACGCCTTAAAATTGTTAATATATGATTAAACACAATTTATTGCCTAAAATGCAAATGGAATAGGCCACAAGAACTAAACCCATTTTATACGACCCTCCCAAATAATATTTATTATGTATCGCTTTGGCATACAAAAGAAACATGTACAGACAACTGACCTGCTGATATTACATATTCAATATTAAGACGTGCGCTTACGTTTACATTGTACGACTCAAATATATGTGTTGTTCTATTAATTGGTAATTGGCTAACAATACTTTCATATCAAATACACTGTCTTACGATTGGCTTTGTTTAAATTAAGTCTATTTCATAGTCGCTTAATTATATCAAGTACATGAACCAGGATGTTTAAATCACAAAATGTTACACTACTTTTCCTATCCCCTAATATCAATTAATCTTAAACTGAAAAGGTCACTGTCGTCTTGTGCTGTTAGTACTCCTGATAAAAAAGATCGGTGTTTCTCTCGCGAAATAAAAAAAACATGACAGCTCGTCTATATATCAACAGTATTTAGATCGCGTCTAACGCAGTTTGATAGTCCCAAAAAATGCTTCCTAGTGTTAGGGATCTGGTCTGGCAGGCATTATGCAATTCCGTGGCATGCGCTGTAATTGTTTCCTTCTTGTTGAAATACATAAAAACGAGTAGTATAGTCGGACAAACATAAAAAGGCCGGGCTAAATTTAGTACTAGTTAATAAACAAAGCAATGACCTTCACATCTAATGCATCGAAAAATTTTATAGACATGATAGTGCTAAAATATTTCTCGTATAGCGCCAGTGACTCAGTGGTAACGCATCCCCCAATAGAAGATGTACCCGGCATTATAATTTTGTACGAAGGTTCGAATCGTCGTTGTGACTTTACTTTTTATCATCACGGTTATTTCGTTTTTTTATCATTTTTAAATTACAAAACTATACAAAAGATAAAACAAAACCGAAAAAAAGCCAGTAAATATATAGATTAGTAGACTTAATTCAAAGAAATATTCTAGCCAAAAAGTCATTAACTGGGATTCGATCGCGCGTAATAAAAACGTGCCTTTGTTGTGACTCGACCTTGCTCTGTTCTGACTGAGCTATTTTCTTCATCGGCTTTTGTAATGAAGTTAATACAACTTATAAGTTCACTTCGTGTGCAAAATGTTGTAACGTTGTTTTTTTTCTGGTACTATTTATAGCCCGGCTAATTTATTTTTGTCCGATTATAGTGCTTTATAATTATTAAAAGAAAAAATCTATATCTGGCAACTCTAACCCATGTAACTGAAATTGTTTACGGATTATGGTATTATGGAATCACCAAAACCTGATAATAATTAAAGTATTGTAGTGAGAAAAAAAACAGCTTCGGCATACAGCTTTTTTGTTGCTGAAACTAGTTTATTCAGCTTTTCGACAGCTTGAACTAGGGCGGATTATAACTTGTTCGGTTGGGCATTGTGCCTTATATGTGTTTTTATGTTTTCTGTGCTCGGCTTTTTCAGTTGGGCATTGTGCCTTGTATGTTTTTATGTTATATGTGTTCGACTGGTTAAAAACTACCCACTCAGTGCAACATTTTAACGGTTTATATATGCCGAGCCTGAGATCGAACCACCACTCCCTTCCTAATTCAAAGTCGCAAATAATTACAGTATTAACACAAACCTATTGCTTCACAAGAGTTTTTGTCTTGCCTTATCTGTGCTTACCCATTATCTTCAAAAAGCCCGGAGGAACTAATCTCAAGATACTTCACTTCTCAGAGAAGTTTTTATGAACTTATTTGTCGGATACGGATGGAACGTTATGTGCCTGTCTCGTGCATGGATAGCTAGGCACTGCCGGCGCATCTGTATAGCTTTGATTTGTCTGAGTATTCAAGTATTTAAAACTCGTTATATATCCAGCCCAGACATGTATCACTATAGCAGGTGTAAGTGCCGTGTGGCAACAGTTACAAGTCCCCCGTAAGTTATAATTTGCAAGTATACTCAGCGTCAATGAAAAGTTACCACCATATTGGCTCTTATATTTTAAAATTCACGTTACACTGTGTTAAAAGCCGAACACGACTATGTTTTGACCTTACTGTGTAGAACAGCCATCCTATTTAACAATATTCAAATACACACACTATAAACGTTTGTACTGACAGATAATATTATATACAAAATACAGAGGTATATATAAGTGGTAACTTTTCAGTGACGCCCAGTATACCTCTGTTTATGATAATGTCCTAATTTCTAGACGCATGCAGAGCGTAATTTCTTGTGGGGTCAACGAAACAACAACTAAGTCACACGACTCATTTAAAAGTTTTGTTTGCGTAATAGTAACAAATATCAACGCAACAGCATAAAACTAAACGATTGTATAGAAGGCGTCAACAACTGGTGTCGAGGTAATGTTGACTACGGTTGGAGAACCCTCACAGTATTGCATAGCAACCTGAATATTGAAAATAGAACAAACTTTATTGACGAGCTAAGAGAATTACATGACTGTATTTAATCAAATGTTTTTAATTTTCAACTTTGAACTGAATTTATTAAAATTTAACTCATTTTGTTCTAATGCTCTGCATCGTATTTGTTGTCTTTTGTCCAACATTCAATATTTCTACGACGCATTGTAGCTTGCACATTCAGAAACGCTTCGGTTGGGAAGGTTTGTAATGGGCATGCCCATCATACAAGGAGTAGTTGCTCACAGAAAAAGTAATGGTTGAATAAAAACAGTCAAACTGACTTGAACGCACCCCCAACGATGATTTATATGGCTGGGTGTTGGCGCTAACTATAGTCTATTCTGGTTGGATTACCTGCGCATGTCTTGTTTCTTCAGGCGACGAAACCCATATTTGCCTTTGGGTAGTTGCAAGATGGCGCAGATGAAACAAGAATAAAAGCAAACTAGCGAAAGTTCGACCATAATTTAACAACTAAAGACTTTCGCTGTCTTTAATTGAACTATGGTAAACATAGTTAGTACCAAAACCCAGCAAATATTATTAACACGGCACAAAATACACCCGAAAATACTAAGTACCAAGTATCCATTTCCGTTGCATCGCAGGAATATACCGGATTGACCTCCAGTTGTATTGTAAGTGTCGCCAGTGAAGGTTGCTACAGGAGCGAATTTTGGTATCGTCGGTGAGCCGGCCTGACAGTCCGACTGTACCTGCAAGGTTGACAGATGCAACAAATTGGTCACAACGAATTAGTTGCATTTTATGCAGTATGAATCTGCAAGAACCATTACTCTATTTTATTTCAGTTTCGAAATATCAACTAGTCAGTGGACCATATTGAAATTCATTACTGTTACAATATGCAATCCACAATAAATAAAGTTATTATCATTATTAACCTTAGTTATCTTAACATATCTTGATGTTTGCAATTGGGAGTTCATCGAAGAAGTGTCGTATAAATAAAACATAACCATTTTTACATTATTTTAACAGTCAGTCAAATGATGTTTAATAGTTATAGAAAGTTACACTAATTTTCAAATTTCTATCTTATCACAAGTACAACAACTCCTGAGAGGAAGTCGTCATGGACATAGTTTGTTGTTCGTTATTCTGATTTGAGTACAGAGAATGATATACATACATGTACAAGATAAGTTGTCTTTTTTTACATTGTAGCCAATAAATACGCGTGTGCTAATAAAAGAAACACTCATTGTATGCGGCAATGTGTAAGTATGTTGTTTTTTAACCTGATTATGATACTGGCGTTAGTTTTTAGCTCACTTTTTTAAATCAATACATGTATACGTACATTTAAGCCTTTTCTCCATGTTTCTGACACCGGAAGTTTACAATCCTTCAGAACCAAAGCTTCGTCGCTTCCGGTTACGTCACACGCACTAGCCAATGAATTGTTTACGTGTACTGCCGTTGCAATATCTAGTGTCATTGCAGATGAATCGCAACCATACGCTTGAATAAACATTCAGAAATAATTTAACCCGAAAACATTAAAACATGGTCCAGGGGTGATATTCAATATTAATCTTACTTGACTTAAAGATATGGACAACCAATCAGATCACACCATATTAATTGATTTAATTGATCTATCGATATGATTGACTATCCTTAAACAAATACGATCAATAGTGAATATCACCCAAGGAGTGATATTCACAAAGCATATTAAGGGAAAATTGAGAATTTTCTTAAACTCTTAAAAGTTCCTTACGTGCATCAGCAAAACAGGAAAGTCATTGTTTACATATTTTAGAAGCGTTATGTAAAGAGCTACAGTAGTCACAAGAAAACGTAGATTATTCTTCGTTTCTTGTGCAGCTCAACATTTTACCTTAAGTCAAAATACTTAAGTTGTCCCTTAAGATGATTTGTGAATACCGGTCCAGCTCCAATCTTCAGTCAGGTAGATAATGCAAAGTTTCTGGACCATGATAAAATCATGACTGCAAATTGTTATGACCACACTTCCACTTCAAGTGAATTGTTAGACAAGGCATGTAACTACTAGTATTCAGTGCATTTGGAAATTTGACACATGACAAACCCATTTGTACAAATGGTTTAAGTGCCTTTGATAATCTTAATAGTCAGTCTCCTGGGAATATTTATGTTCATCACAATGCTATCAGCAAAAGATAATAGGATCTCCTCATTTTCTCAATTTACCATATACTGGTCTTTTAAAGGATACTCGATACTCAAGTTGACCCGAACCAGGTTGCATTGCTTTATATTTTGCTGCTTAAGTATCCAAAAGGAAACGACAGAGCGCAGCTAAATTAGACACATAACTAGGCAGTATCCTTGTATCTCGAAAGTAAATATCTAAAACACTTAAAGAAAACAATCCGACAACAAACAAAATCTAACGAAATCAGAACGAATGCTTAAGTCTCCATCTACCGTTCAAGCCTTAAATAATCGAAGAAACAAAAACCAAATAACACCAATGAAGTGTCTGGGGGACAGCCAGCAGTAAACACGGTCCAAACAAATAACTTCAGTTGTATATACAATTCGATCATGTAACATTTTATACCGAATATATCGAGTCCAGGGCCCGGGATTACAACCAATACTTACACTCAGCACTCAAATATTGAAATTCAGTCTTCTGAGGTTCAGAGCGACACTTTTTGAGAACAAGAAGTTATAATATTGTTAAATAGGTACTTAATATTATTATTGGCTTATTCAATAGTGTTTAGTGTATTTGTAAGCTATAAATGTAATTTTTCAGTCTGAGTGCTGAGTGTGGCACTCAGGTTCAATAATTACATTTATACGTCATAAATAGTACACAATGACATAAAATGTGTATCAAATAACATTTTCAACAATCATTTAACAATTGTATACATTTTCCTCATCAAAATTTGCAATCTAGGACAAAGAATAGTTCATTATATCACATTTTCAATACTTGAGTGCTGAGTGCTGAGTGTAAGTATTGGTTATAATTCTGGGCCCAGCTCTGGTTATGAAAACGTTGTTTTGGCAAAATACGTCGGACTGTTGTCATTGGTCCTATCACCGGTAATGCTGCAGCCACACTACATTTAAGTAAGTTCCCCAGCCACTTTCGTGTATTTTCACATGCATTTCCGCATAATAAATTACAGGCATATTGGTAATCGGTAAAGCATAGTAGGAAAACGTTTGTTTTATAAATACCGCTATGGCTTGTGGTCGAAACAGGAGCAGGTGTTGTTGATGCGATCGTTGTTGTTGATGCAGTCGTTGTTGCTGGCGTTATTGGTGTGGTGTGATGTTCCGTGGGTTCTATGAATAAATAGACCAGTTTGAAACATCAAACATACATTTATCACATAAATACCGTGATCTTCCATATAAGAACAAATGACGGAACAATGTTCTCCAACATGTGTGATAACAAATGCGTAAGGTCATCAGCTTTTCGGCGCGAAAACGTAACGCCGAAAAACACCGTCGGCTTAAATTCGTTATTTGAGGCGTTGTTTTGACTCAGTAACAATGGTAATATGATAAAAAGAATCCACCACTCGTTGTCTTTGGGATCAACATTTCTTAAACTCGTCACGAAAACAAATTATTACTCTCATCAAAGACACGCTAAATAACCTGTGTTTAAGATATGTTGATCTCCAAAGACAATTCATGACAGATCCTATATGTCTAATTAACACAAAGAAAGTGTCTAGATTCCGTATGCGACAACATCATTACATGTGTCGTTATTTTACTGTAAATCGTACGAATGGGCATATCTAGATTTATTTATTCTCATAAACTGCTGTTTTAAGGGGATCACATGATATTTTCATTGAAAATTATCAACGACACATTGATTGTTCCTAGATGACTGTATTCATCGTGGCATTCTCGTACATTACTACCGGTTAACAAAAACATTAACACAATATGAAAATTTCAAAACAATAATTAAATATAGTACTTACCCGTGTGTTGTGTTGTCAACGAGTGTTTATCTAGAAGAAAAGAACTTTATGAGCAACGCGGTATATTCAAAGCACAACTGCTGCAAAATATGCCAGATAAATAGGATGAACACATAATAAATGACGTCATACACGTGCAATAAAGCAGAGTTACGTACACCATACGCGTAGAAGTGCAATAAAGCATAGTCACATAAGCGAACATGCAACTTTTAATATACTAGTAAGCCATTGACGTCCTTATACATTCGACGTTGTTTGTCTTATTGAGTTGATTTGATACAATGCTCCAGTATAACATTGAGCCTACTTCTTATTTGACTGCCGAATGCTCTTCTAATAAACAAATCAGTTGTGTATTACAGGACAATAATGCATCAGCAGAAGTAACGTATTTCGGGTGAAATTAGAACGTCGCCATCATTTAAACATGTTTTGTCAGTTATTAGTGTGATCTGAACTAGTTCACGGACTTGTAAGCAAGACAAAGAATGGAATGCATGACCTCGATTTTGACATCATGCTAATGTTCACAAAGCACCACAAGTCTGTTCTGTTAATCGAAATAGGACACCTGTTTAATTTTAGGTGTAGTGTGACTAGTCTTGTTCCTGCAGATATACGGAGAGAGAAATTGACATTCGTTCCGCTAGGTTATTCCGAGGGATCTTCAGCATCACCGGAAAGAGCAGGTAGGATAAGCTGATACGTAGTAGGTAGTTATACTTACCCCCACAGGTACATGGATCATTGTCCCGGAATACCGCTAAAAAGATCGAAAGAAATATTTTTCATTCCTCCAATAAGGAGAGCAAAACATGTTTACAATATGTGTCATGTAACGGTATAAAGGATTTACATGTACATGTACATACATTTAGAGCAAATAATGGTTAGAGCAATATCATAACAAATATCACATAATTATCTATGCCAATTCAGCATTCGTTGTCCTGAATAGTACCACTATTTATACAATATGTGGTGAGTTGTACACATTTCTTGGCGTCATACATAAAAGCTTAATACTAAGTTACCTTAAACAAAATTCAAAAGTTACTAGTAAACTATATGATATTTTATTATTTAGTTACAATCTGTTATCCTGGCGCTTATCTCATAAAAATGTTGACGCAGCGACGTTTAGCAAAATAACAACTCACCATGCAGCAATACCTCACCATGCAGCATGCATGAATGGTCATTAAAAGAGAAATATGCAACATTATAAACACAAAAAGTTCTGAACAAATAAAAATGTTGTGGGCGGCTGATTATGCAAAAAAGTAAATTTGAGATTTATTGTCAATTTTCCTGCGCTCGCAACCATAGTCGTCATCAATTAGCTTGCCTCCCTGTCTGCGCGTGAGTCCTGTCATTACTATAGCAATTTCCAAGTTAGGCATTAAAAACTTAGTGTGTGAGTAAAGGCCGATACTCGTTCAATTTAATTTATTCTGAGAAAGTGTGGTTGCTTCGGAAACGAAAATAGTAACAATATCTTAAAATTTGTTTTTGTATTGCTTGCAATTTTTCAGTCACTTGTTACGTTTTGATATTGCTCTAGAATACGTGTCTGTTAGACATGTTGACCCCTTAATTGTCAGTTGGTAAATGAAGTGTTGTAAGATTTGTATCGTTATAGCAATGGTGATTGAAGCAAGCGTATACAAGTGAATATACCGAACAAGCTTTGTTGGAGGTCTAAGTAAATTTAACTGACAAATAACTCACCGTTTAAATTATTAATTAAACTCTGAACACATGGTAGGCTGTGACCATGAGACTGGCTTTCATGATTTAGGTGGTCTAGTTCTTTCCAGACTGAAATAAAAAATATATTTCTAAGGAAAGGCACCAGTATCATCAGGCTGAGTACTGGAGTAATGATTACAACTCGGACGCATGATAACAGTAAGCAATGAAAAGCGAGACTGGGGGTGAGGACGTGCTTGTGGTCTATGGTACACAGGGGAGTAACAAAGGCTTGCCTTAACACTTGCCTTAACACTTGCACACGTTTCATTTAAGTTTATATCAATTTTAGTTCATGTTATGTTAACTTGGAAACAGAAAGGCAATAACAAATCGGACAGGGAAGGTAGCATTCAAAAGAAATATCACAGCATGAAATGCACCCAAACGAACAGAGTTTCGACCCTCCATTGCAAAAGAATGTGTTAGGAATTTGACTGTCCCTTAAAAAGGGAGAATACGGTGTAGTAAATTTTGTGACTGTACATTGTGAACGGAGACAATTTTGTAAGAATTGGGCTGTACTTAGCAACGTCGGGAGACTATTGTCCGGGAATTTTAGTGTACACTTTGCGTCCGGAGACTATTTGTCCAGGCATTTGATTTTACTTTGCAACGGGAGACTATTGTTCAAGAATTTGTTTCTACATTTGTACTTTGCAACAGGAGTTTTGTCCAGGAATTTGTTTGTACATTGCAACGGGAGATTATAGTCCGGGGATTTAATTGTACTTTGCAACGGGAGATTAATGTCCAGGGATTTAATTCTACTTTGCAACGGGAGATAATTGTCCAGAGATTTAGTTGTACTTTGCAACGGGAGATAATTGTCCAGGGATTTAATTGTATTTTGCAACAGGAGATAAGTGTCCAGCGATTTATTTGTACTTTGCAACGGGAAATAATTGTCCAGGGATTTAATTGTACTTTGCGACGGGAGATAATTGTCCAGGGTTTTAATTATACTTTGCAACGGGAGATAATTGTCCAGGGATTTAATTATACTTTGCGACGGGAGATAATTGTCCAGGGTTTTAATTGTACTTTGCAACGGGAGATAGTTGTCCAGGGATTTAATTGTACTTTGTAGCGGGATATTATTGTCCAGGGATTTAATTGTACTTTGCAACTGGAGATTAATGTCCAGGGATTTAATTATACTTTGCAACGGGAGATAACTGTCCTGGGATTAAATTGTACTTTGCAATGGGAGATTATTGTCCAGGGATTTAATTGTACTTTGCAATGGGAGACTATTTTCCAGGAATTTGATTTTACTTTGCAACGGGAGGCTTTCATTCACTAATTTTATTTGTCTTTTTTTTGCAACGGGGGACTATTGTCCAGGAATTTGATTTACTTTGCAACAGGAGAGTTTGGTCCAGGAATTTGGTTGTACTTTGCAATGGGAGACTATTGTCCTGAGATTTAATCAATTGTGATTTGCAACGGAGACACCAGTATTTAAGTTTTTCACTCCATTGTCCAAAATATATTTCGAATTTGAGTTTTGTAAATGTTACAATTATTACACGACTGATCGAAGTAATAATAAGCAAGTTATATTCACCATATCGACTTACTTGTATGATGGGTTATACATACGGGATGATGCTCGTGTCTGTGGTGGAAGAACTCATCTTTTAGATCTGAAAACATAATTTCATCATAAACTGAACTAACATTAGCATACATTAAAGTGCAGAATCACTTAATTGCGTTTGACAGATGAACATTGCATTTGATAAAAAGGATGATATATTCGATTGATAGAACGTTGTTATGTTAATTTGAATAGTGCAATACGCGAATATACACTAAAATGAATAAAGGACACCAGTCAACATAGCATTGCTGTTACATGAAGACATTCAATTGACCAGACGACAGAGATAACACCGATCTCTTGAACAATCTCAGGTAGAATTCTCAAACTCAAATTGAGATTTCGCTCGAAGCAGAGTCAGAATTTAAAATAAATCTGAAGTTTGTTCTTTTCAACTGTTACTGCAAAGATCTCAGAATAATGTTTCTATTGTGTGATGCCAATTTTGAAATCAGCTCCCAGTTGAAATTACGCCAAATTAGCGTAAAGATTCATGTCATTATTTGAGATGAGATTTTGCTCTGATTGAGATGCTTCGGGTGATAGGGACAGACATCTTCTTTTCTTTATATAGAGAATTGAAATGACCAATGAAAGTTTAATTTTGGTTGAAAAACATTAGAATTAGTTCACATGATTATTGCATAATGCAATACATACAACATATTCGCTTGATAACCTTCGACAAACCCCTTCGACAAAAACCCTTCGACACAACCCTGCGACAAAAACCCTTCGACAAAACCCTTCGACAAAAACCCTTCTTCGACAAAACCCTTCGACAAACAAACGGACGGTGGATCTCTACACTGACGCCTGGTCAGTTGATTTGACTGGACAGTGTTATATTCATAACATTCAACAAGACCTTCTAACACAACACCACGTTACAATTGCATCAGATTTTCACGTTGTGTGGCTCGAAGAATTGTTGACGTCATTATCATGATGGTTGTAATTTTATGTGAGTTATCGGATAATATTTCATCGTTATATCAACCAGTGTGACGTAAAATGTGATATATAGAAATAATGATTATAACAAGAGATATTTGTAAAACACGTATGCCCTATGGCATCCCAATAGTAAAAAATGGTGACGGTCACAGTGACCTTGACCTTTAACCTCAAAATCAATACACCCTTTCAATTAAGGAGGTACTTGAATTGTCTCCCTTTGATGACGTAGATAGGGGGCACAAAGCGAATATCAGAGCCGACTATCGTTAGCGTGTAGAGCAAATAAAAAATGTGTCAACTTTAAACCGCTGTAAATCAGGTTTTATTCCATCAATTTTTAAAACCTTTATATTTACGAAAACTAGATTATACAGCCTTTTAAATAATGTAACTTTCAATAATATACGATTCAATAATGAATAATATAGGTACTATCTTTTCTGGCCGGGAATTTCACGGACGAGAAAAGGTAAAAGTAACGAACTGAATTCAATACTCACCAATTAGCGTTTTAAGCGATCAATTTTATTATTGTTTGAAGTTTTACAAACTAGACAAGCTAAGCTTTCCGTCATTGTTATCGCTGTTAAATAATGTTCAAAATTAAAAATAGAGCCATTTCCCCCGAACCTAAATATACCGCGCAAAGAGAATGAATTTCCAATCACGTTTGAACTAGCATGAAGAAATTATGGATTTCAATAATTGTTTACTTATTACTACATATCGTAAGCTTTAATATGATATAAAAATCGTGAATATCCAGCCAAAAATAAAAAAGTAAAACCTAATAAACGGATCCATTTCATTCTTTATAGTTTGTAGTAAACTCCGTAGGGGCGCCGGTCTACTGGAATTACCAGTATGAATTTATACTTACTTGTTACGTGTATATTGAAGTACATTTGTATTATACTTAAAAAGTACTATAAATTGTGGAAGTATTGGGGAAGTCCGTCTATTTTACGCTTGTATTAAATTCAGAATAAATTGTGTGCACTATTTCATGATATTGAGTGAAAATGCCATAGTCTAATCTACATTATACCTGGGACGAATAACACCAGATTGTACAAGTCTTCGTTTATGAGAAATGCATATAATGAGAAAAGTTTCTTTAAATTGGTATAAACATCTAACAATTTGCAATGAATTATATATTGGAACCATTTTAATTGAACATTACACCTCATACTGGCACATTTAATACGTTTATTTTTAAATCAACATAACTTTATTCTTTTTATGATGTATTTTTAGACCTTCGTAATATGCAACACAAACCTCGATGTTAACATGTGTCATCAATGTCAATCATTTGCAGTAAACATTGATCAAAGATAGTGTACATTCGATGACAGATGGAAGTATATTCTTTATTTCGTCTCATTTATGTACATACATATAACATACGACATAAGCAAAACAGATAAAATGTACATAACCATTCAGTTATGAATTATAAGAGACAATTATCAAATCTTAAAATAATCTGATTATCATAAAATCACTATATGACTAGCTTGTACTATGAACTGTCCTATAAACAGTGCTATATCATTATTTATAAACAATAAACATTAATTTATATACAAAATTAAAACTAAGAGAATGTTGTTAATATGTTGAATTAAAATATAGTTAATTTTTTTATTTAAGGAACTGAGATTTGTAAATGAGGCACTAATGCGCTAATTAAAAAATAGTATTAATATATCATTTATCACCCCGGTCAGACCGTAGATGAACTGATTAACAACATTCCCTTAGATGTCAATAAAACTGGCAATAATTAATGCGATAGTATGAATACATTATTTACACAGATAAAAATGTCGTCTTTGTAAAATCATAAAACAGGTTTTGGCGCAAATTCTTATAGCGTTTTTCTCAGTAAAAAGAACCCTTAGTTTCATTAAATCATTCAGAGAATAAAAAGCAGGACAAATAGTTGCGACCTGTTCATACAAGGTATTTCTTAAATCTGTGTATAAATCACAACTTAAAAGAACATGAGCTTCATCTTCTAAAACTTGACAATTTTGACAAATGCGTTCCGTTAATGGCAAGCCTTCATACCGCCTTGTCTCAATGCGTATTGGAGCAACTCCACATCTAAATTTACAAAAGACTGATCTATGTCTTAAAGGCAATAATATATTACAATAATTCTCAACTTCGTAACTATGTTTGAAAGTACAATACGTTCTAAGTTTATTTCGGCCTCTGCCGGATACACCGGTAATACTGTTAATACTAGAATACCAGTCATTAACATATTTGTCAATGGTGACAACATTATTACTGATGAGCACCCCACTGTGATCTTGGTGGCTTATCTTGATCTGGGACCAATATACACTACATTTTCTCCAGCATAGGGGATCTATGTTGTTTATTGTCTATCATTATGTAATTGTGCTACACAATACTGGCCTAGGTATTATTATGTGTTTGATTTTTGTTACCTTATCTTTAAAATATTTTCTGCCCCATTTGTAATTTTTATCCCATTTCTCGAAATATAAATGTACACCATTTGAATTAAATTATTGATACACATAATATAAAACATTAAAAATATAATTTGGTGAATTTATTTTTAATATCCTAATATTAAAAACGGCAAAATGTATACATGTATTGAAGTTAATTTTCGATGCAGTAGTACATTGTATAAGACATGTCCTTGCGAACAAGATATTTAAGAATGAAATATGCACTGCATTAGTATTACTAGATAATATTACTTCTAAATAAAGGTGTTATTGCATAGGAACATATTTTTGTAAATTATTTTTCTTTTAATTTTTACAAATTCGAGGGGCAGCATTTTATTTGTTTCGAGTTTATCACAATCTATTTTAAGCAATTTTTTAACTTGTACATTATCTTTGATAATAATTTAGTAACTTGGTCCAAAATTATTCGTGTGTGTATTCTATATATTCCCGGAGCAAATTTTTCAAATAGATCAGACGATCTTCTTAAACTACACTGTAACATTAACACCCAATTACGTATACATGATGAGAGCAGTATAATCAACATAATTACCACACAATATTAATATTTGACAAGTTTACGTCGGTGAATTGATCCATGGACCAAAAACTGTAATAACTCGGCCTTGACTGAGGACGTGAAATTTCACACGTTTTCCTCCATACATGATACATGTAACATAAATTTGTTGTACAATATAAACATCTTTATTGAAAAACACAATAATAAAACCCGATCTTAACATAGTTAACGCAAAATTATCAATATAGGTAAAATTGTATCTGTTCGCTCTCTTTATCGAATTATCGTTTATTTGTTTTAACCCCCGGTCTGCGTCACATCCGGTAAGGGAGGTCACTCTGCACGCACTATAATCGCTTAATTGAAAGAGTGTATAGGGATCATCTACTGTTGTTGACCCACCTCCATGTAAAGTTTGAATATCCTAGGGCAAAGTGTTCTTGAGTTATTGAACGGAAACCATTGGAAAAGTCAGAAATGGTGAAGGTCACAATAGCCTTGAACTTTGACCTACTGACTTCAAAATCAATAGGGGTCATCTACTGTTGATGAAAGTGACCTTGACCTTTGACCTACTGACCTCAAATCAATAGGAGTCATCTATTGGTGATGACCAACCCCCATGTATGACCGACGGACTGACAGGTGCAAAACAATATAGCCCCTCATCAAAGATGGGGCATAACAAAAGCAGTCACAGAATAAACGATTCGAATAACATACTTACCCAAGTAAGAGTTAACATGGCTACACTTTGTATGGGAATCGACGTCTACAAAACAAAAATGTGTATGCAATATATAACAAAGTAAAGTTTTGAAATTAATTTCATGTGATAAAACTTTGCTATCGTACGCATGGAAAATAATGTTCTATAGCGTTGTTCAATTACGAGGGGTGATCCTGAATTACGTGGACTTTTGGGCAAGATCGGTATGAAAATTACACAAAATTAGCTCGTATCCATTATTTTCATACATTTAAACACATTTGTGTACAATATTCTTTGTATCAACATTTATACACTACCATAGCAACACAAAAATGGATCAACTCAAGTTCAGTGATACTTACTATATTATTGCTGATTGTTACAGTGGTTTTTTTACATTAAAGATGCTGAAATATGTCATCATGTTGTCTAACGTCATAACGACGTCTGGGCGAAATGCAAATGTCATATCCTGTATATCCTTGTAGTCGTGTTATGAATACAATGTATATTGAGAATACTAGGTTAGTGCCTTATATTCCTTGAATGTATTGGGTGAGTTGGAGAAAGTTTATTCGACGAGCCAATAAATTCAAGTAATATAACGCACTAATCCTAGTGTTCTACTTATCTAACATCTCATAGATTACAAGTAGAATCTGGTAGATTGCATAAGCCAGAACCCATACCATTCCAAGAAAGAAAATGTCATTTTTGTCAAACACCTCATATTTACATGTAAATGTATTGAGTGTAATAAAGGAATTGTATTGTATTGGAAGACGAATTTCATTTCATATTAGAATTCCCGATATATAAAGATATAAGAATGACATATACATGTATTGATCAATACGATTGGAAAAAACCAAATGTACCCAAAGTTATTGAATTAATGAAATCAGAAAATGTAAAGACTAATAGAAACCTTGCTATATTTTGTCATAAAGCTTTTAGTCAAAGAAATATATATTACTATTATTTTGAATAAAAAAATAATAATAATATAGATCTCGCGCTGTCAGTCGCACTTTCGTCTTTTTATTTTGTCTTTTTATTTTGTTTTCTTTTTGTATTTTTTGGCGTATGTTACACTGTAGTGAAACGAAGCTATATCTTTATTATTTAAGCTAAAATGCATTATGTTAAAATGTACTTTTTTTAAATGTGTATGTATTTATACTGTATTAACGATGTGTTAAAATAAGTAATATATTGAAAGTGAATTATCGTGAAACCAAAATGTTTTTATTTTATTCAAATTAGAATTGTAAACGGAAGTATTAGTTAGAATACTTATGATGATAATATGTATATATAGATAATATATTTGACCACTCACATATAGATGATATTGAATAATTGTGTACGCATGGATTATGTCTATTGTACTTGAAAATAAACAAATAAAAATCTCCAAATAAAATCTAGTTCCGTATTAAAAGACAAATCTGAAAATCTGAACGAGAATTCAGTAACGCGCTTCAATTCAAATACAATCAATAAACACAAAACTTCAGTTTAACATAACATGAACTACATGTAATCACATTTTGTGTTTCACCCGTCGAATCTCTCCAAAATCTATCAATGACATTCTAGAAATTAGAAGTTGTAATGACGTCAAAACCTATATGACGTCACTCAGTACGTGACGTTTCCCATTTTTTAAGTAACAGTACGAGTATGTTCCCCTACTAAACAGATTAGTAACAGGATAAGTAGAATAACTTGGGCCCATGACGTGTTTATGATTCAAATATATCAGGTCCCGCTCAAATAATTATGTAAGATTCTCCTTCAACACTGAATGACTTGGTTGAACTTGAGGTCGAAAGTAGTCCCATGTCATGTGACCACATAACCTAATAAAGCTCACATGGCATAATAAAGCTAAAATTTACACGACGGGTCGTTTTCGGGCTAATAAAGGCCTAATGGTAGGATAAATGAGTTACTATTGCCATATTATAATAAACTTCGCAAGAATTCACTTACGGCCGCATAATTATCCAGCAGGAAAAACAAACGCAAACAAAAGAAACATTGGGCAAAACAAGTTTGGAAGCCGCATGTTTTAAATAGCACTAGCATTCTTACGAAAGCCAGGATAATGTGACAGAAAATGAATGTCGATGTAGAATACCGACGTAGACTTAAACGGTATTACTCTACATATGCACACATGCACACATGCACACAATAATGGTATAATTGGTTACGGGAAGTAAAGAACAGTGAAGACAAGGAGCGTTTAATTTTCTTGGTCGGAAGTGTGTTGGGCACTTCTTCGTTTCAAGATTTCTTACAGCTAAAGCGGGGCATTATAGTCCTTTTGCTGTGGAAACTGGGTCATTCAGCTAGTTACAATTTATTGTACTTTTCGATAGCTTGGACTTGGGCGGATCTGCGCTTGTTTAGTTGGGCATTGTGTCTTTATGTTTTATGTTTCCTGTGCTCGGTTGGTTCAGTTGGGCATTGTGCTTTGTGTGTTTTAATGTTTTCTGTGCTCGGCTGGTTAAGTTGAGTGCTGCCTTCCCTGTCTGACTTAATATAATCTTTTTGAATAACAATGTTTGGGAGGTTGATGAAATGACTCAGGTGTGAAGGTTACGTCGTACGTCATTTCTGAGCTGCTAATCATACCGCCTTATAGACACTGTTTTTTACGTTATTTACGATCGTATCGGAATGATAATTGGTGTACTTTTGTTATTAGTATCATTATTACCGAGTCCACAGAGATTTTTGAATTAGAGCAAAAGTTCACGTTATTTAAGATCACCCCTCGTATATTGGATAAACATTCTAAAATAACAAATCTACATAATATTAATCTACATATAGATTATAAATTTTAGCACATAATGTGATGCGAAGTTCTAACACTGGCTATAGATAAATACACACAATATATAAAGAGAGCTTAATGCATTTACTGTATTCAGATCAAATTTACATTGGTAAATTGTTCCACAACATAATACCGATTGTCCCAAAACTTGGAAGTCTTATGTAAGAAGGAACGACCTAACAATAACCAGGTACGTCAAAAGAACAACAAATCCTACCCTTTCTTGTTGACTGAACAGTTCTTCCAAATAAGGTGGTACGAATCTGGACACATTTTTAGTTCGAAAATTAGTGTAAGCAAATACAGAGGGGAGGAGCTATGAATACGTACCCGGATACGTTTGATAGGCGTTGTTACCAATGCACTCACAGTTGTGCGGCATGTGATCGAATGCATCTAAATAAAATACAAGAATAAAACCAGTTACAGATAATATACTGTGAAACATCTTTATAAATACATTGGTGACAAAGTTAAACAATTTAATTTGACTATGATATTAACTGGAGCTTTCGTCTATGGCAATTTTGAAAATTTTGGCAATTGAAAATAAATGCATATAAATGCAATACACTATTTTATAAAGTGTTGTTCGTCAGAAATTATTGACAACTTTAAGGTCGGCAATAAAATTCTGGAGTATGTTGAGTAACCAGGGCCCAAAATTACAACCAATACTTATATTACACTCAGCACTCAAATATTGAAATTCACTCTTTTGAGGTTCATAGTGGCATTTTTAGAGCAAGAAGTTGTAATAACGATAACTTGGTACTAACTATTGTTTTTGGCTTACTTCCTAGTGTTATTTAGTGTATTTGTGCGCTATAATCGCAAATCATCAGTCTGGGTGCTGAGTGTGGCACTCAGATTCAATAATTACATTTACACCCCATAAATACACCATGTAGTACACAATGGCAAAAAAAAATTGTATCAAATATTATTACACTCTTTAACTATCTTATACATTTCCCTCATCTAAATTTGCAATCTAGGACAAATAAAAGCTCAATATATTACATTTTCAATATTTGAGTGTTGAGTGTAAGTATTGGTTGTAATTCCGGATCCAGGCGGATCTGGACATCTATCATTGTCTTATTATCTCTATATTTAGCGTTTTGTACCGGAACAGTTTTTGCAAGCTCGTCGATTGCATGTGTACAAAACAATTCAGAACTATCAATTCGAACACAGGTCACGGATGTCTTCTATTTGCAATTTGTCAATGGCAAGGGCTACAGAAGCCAATTTTCATCCTTATAATGGCCAAAGCTCAGCTAATACTGGATGAATATGAATTAACACCTAGGTACATAACGACAATAGCCCATCATGTTGATTATGACGTTTGATAACTGAAGTTCAAATACTTTTCAAATGCGATACAATATTTTGGGGGAGGGACTGACTGACCATTAAGAACATAATGGTGGGGGCATAAAACCAATAAACTTAGCGTAAACTAATCTGAGCTACACGCTGATACCCGTAATATAGCATTTGAGTGAATAAATAAGAAAATGCGATAAGTTATGTGACAGGCACTCCAATTACCGTAAGTCACCTGTCTTAATAGGTAACATGAGAAGGTTGAATTGACTGTGGGAGTAGTAAGGTACGTGCTGACTGCCTATGAACAAGAACATGAACTGACAGAGATAAATTGTACTACCGGTAGTATTGTATTTCGAATGTGATCATTTCAAAGGGATGATTCATAAAATATACATATAATACAATATCATTTGTATTATGTACATTTATGTATATTTTGAAATGCTATACAACCTGTTTGTAATGAATAACTTGTTTGTATATATTGTATATTGTATTTATCATGGGCCAATTGCCTAAAATCTTGAAAATAAACTGTTGATTGTATATATTGTTGGCGTTCTTTGGTGATGGCCTTAGTGCCAAACCAGCCCGAAGAGGATTGGGATATGACCTGAATCACATATAGTGTATTATAACTTGGTGAAGAAATTAATACTTGCTTTTCAATGAGTGGATCAGCCTTTCCTGACAATCCCAGATTCCAATGTCGTACAACTTACTGAAAACTTAAAAAACAAATTATCATTTGTATTTGACAAATTTGGATGTGCCGCTGCTCAATGAATACTTCATTTACAGCATTTCGAGTAAGTGAGTGTCCATCTATTCACGATTTTAATTTTATACCTTTCCTCATTTCGATACCGTATACTTGTAATGAGCATTTGAGCAAACTTGCTCTTAGTACAACATCATACGTTGTATACATACGCATATCAACATAATATCCCACAGTTCACACATAGTGGTCTTAAAGAGACTCCCCGGTCTCGACCGTGGAGTCGATACAGACCCGATACACACGATATATGTACAGACCCCTATACAGTCGTGACATACCCTATGTGTGAAATGTTGATCGACACAGACTCCTATGATTTCACATGTATCATCAACGTTATGCATATGGTATATAGCACAAAAACACATTACTTTCCTGAAATATTCTAAAAGATTTATGCTGGTAAGCTCAAGTGCCCAAAGCTGAATGACCACAATACGTACAATCGCTACGACAAATCGTGCGTCATGGTTCCCAACATAACAACTCCTGACTGGTGCAATCACAGGATCTTAACCAATCATAGGAAAGCATGTTCCGTCTAATGTGCCTCGCTTAAACGGGAAATAACTTTTTAAGGGATGATCCATAAAACCCAGTGAGAACTCCAATTTCTTTATTTCTAAATTGGTAACAACGTAAAACTAGTTTATTTAGGTCAGACATCTGTTTATATTTGTGGTCATTAATATTACATTTTTTTCTAATTTAGCCCATGGAGTATATGTACGTATGTGGCTTACTAAATAAGGCACATTCATTTATCATATCCGATGAAAATTTTCAAAACAGTAAAAGTGCTCTGTTATTATATTGCATTGTTTGTTTTCAAGTGACATATCTAAATAAACGAACTGTGCGTACATGTAATAATTGGAAGATTTGATTTGATAACTTTTCAATATATATTAAAAAACTAACCTGAATTAACAGACACACACGTGTCATGGTGCGGTAGGCTCATCAACTCTGAAGCAAATAATTGTACAGAATAATACCAACGCTACTATGGTCACTCAAACGTAAAAAAACATTCTACAAAAATGTATCTTAATTAGAGATTTGAGCGCGAGTTGATATTTTGTTTAAAATATTGCTATTTATGATTTTAACTGTAAACATTTCAGCTCTGAGAAAAAAATGTCTATTGTCATATTTGAGGCTTTTATGCATATACTGTGATGGAAGCCTTCTACAAGTCGGATTCTGTCATGAAGTTCGCATAGGCTGAGAGTCAGTCGCAGCGTTTTTTTCTAGTAAAGAAGTCTATTATCTAAGAAATGGTTTCTTTAAAGAGATTTTTGTCTAAGAAATAAATAATTCTTGAGATTCCGTCGCTCATGAGGTACATTGATACAAGAGGCATAATGATATGTGTTCAGATTGACCCAAAGCATTGGTGACATTATATAAGTATATTTTACAAATGTATAGTTTACCATTGTATGCAGGAATGTCTTCACATTTTGAGCCTGAAATACGACAGAAACAAATTGTACAATGTTTATTTATTAATATTTAACATGTACATGAAATGAAAAATAAATCGTTACAAGGCATTACTAAATAAATTGGATGTTTAAACGTAAGGTGTGACTAATTAGTACAGTTGTAAAAATGTATCTATTTTTATATGTGGTTTGTATAAAGTAGGCTAAATTGGGATAGGTTTCCTATGTGTGATACTTTTTTATATTAATATGAAACAAAGCATTTGAATATTGTGAACTAACAGTCTAAACTGAACTAAAGACTGGTATCGCACCGTTTGATAAACACATACTTTGCTGTTCGAATCAAGATTCTGACATTTCAACTGATGTGTGAAATTTCGTTCAAGATAAAGCAGGTGGTTAACGATTGAAATTGGTTAAAGGGACAATCACCTGTGCTCGACATAAACCAGGCCCTCGAAATAATGATACTCGTCATAAATTCAATATTAAGTATAGAGAAAATTCGTCGGGACGTCTAAATTCGCTCGACATAGGCCGGATGCTCGTTATATCGATACCTCATCATAACGAAGTTTTACTGTAAGTTTATAACATTCCAATTTCAGAAAATGTTTACCATGAAGAAAACAATCGACGCTTGCAGTCCATATGCATAAAACGATCAGCACACACCCTGAAATAAACTCATAGACAGCAACATTACACACATGTATATACCGTTATCTAGTGAATATTCTTTTGAAATGTTTAAGTATTTTTACGTTAATCCTCCCTCTCTATGTAAACTCAGTACAAAAAGAAACGTAAGTTGTAATGTAATGTGCGTTTTCTACATACAGTCGGGATATAGATAACAAAACAGATACTCATCTTAACGTTTATTATTCCATAATGACACAGCACAAGTGAGTTCTTGGAACGAATTAATATTAACGAAAAAATTGTGATTTTAATGAAACCTGTACACCAATGGTCAATAGTGTGTAATGTCAAAACATCAAAATGAAAAATGGAGGATTTTTTGTTAAAAAATGAATTTTCAAAATAAACGGCTTGTTCACATACCCATGGTTCCCAACGGTGAGTATTGCTAATTTTGTCGTCAACCGAAAGCGATTCTTCAGGTGTGCAACCCTGATATAGGCATCCTGACTTGGCTTAGTAACACCCATACTATCGGGTATTGGTGTTTCTTTTACACTACCCGTTGCATTTTAACGTTGCAGTAGACGGGATATTGTGTCAAGACTACGGTTAAACCGTCATGTGACGTCAGTTTTATTGACGCCAGCACTGAGGAGACAATCCGGTTTTAGACATCATCAGACAGCCGTGCCATAGTTCCAAGTGACTATATTTGAAGGATGAACCTTTATTTAACTGTGGCCGTCCGCTATCTACAGGGATATAATGAGTTCTGCAAAGAAATTATTCATGCAGAATGGTAGCACGTGAATATCTTGTTTTTACAAGTAAGGGCAATAGCGGGCCATCAAATGCAAAAAACAACGTGTTGTTGTATTCAAAATGTGTAGAAACAACTTTTGATCGGTTATGCAAAATATTATGTCGATAGGTACCGAACTTGTCCCACAACATCAAAAATACTGCCCTAAAACCACTTACGTTTCTTTTTGTACTGAGTTTATAAAGAGCAGTTTTATGTTTGTATGTTCGTGTTTCCTTGTCAAGGTAATTTATTTATGTCATAATAAAAACAATTGGTTGATTGTACAGCATAATGCGGTTATATAAGCAAATGATGAGATAAAGGAGGACAAAGCAAAGTTTTAAATTGATGCAACTTATATTAATAATCCTTTATGGATGACTTCTTAATTGCTAACCAGTAATTGAATCTAGTTTAGGCACTGTAGAGGTTACTATACAACATCTCAAAAGACGGGATTCAAGACTTTCTTCCCCTAGATCATTGTTAAGTACCTTGATACGCTTATACGAAGCCCCTATATTTTACGGAGAACAATGTTTAAGATACGAGGGTGATTCCTGAGTATGACTCCGGACACACTTGGTATATTTCAGCAGTAGACAATGCAGTTCGTGCTGATGGTCACTCGGGATTCCGTCCGTAGTAATTTGAAGATGTAATGATTGACCAATAATTCAAGAACAACTGGGTGTGTCAATTGGGTCAGCCTTCATGCCACCGAAAACGGTTGAAACATTGAAAAACAGAATAAATAAGAATCAAATATTTCACTAACCAGTCGTTCCCATCGTGTCAAGGTAAAGTTAATCTGATATATACAAAGATAAGAACTCGACGCTAAAGATAACAATGACTTAAATCTTGCATATCGCATCAAAAATTTCCAAACTGTCGAACTAAAATTTTACATCTCGGCAAGTTCCGTCTGACTAATAGTTCACACCTCAGTAGTCTCCGTCAGATTGACCTCCTACATCTGAATCAGTGTAGCAATACCACGTGACTTTTGACTACAGTTACAAGAAGAAATTTGTAAAAATTTGAAAATAAAATAGCCATTAGTATTTTATTTCTTCATCGATTTCTATGAAATATACGCCACGCTAAGGGGACAATTATTTGCTTTCCGTGAAATATAAAAACTTTTTCAGCGGCCGTGCCGTTTTGTCCATTACCTTGTGAAACCATGGAACTTATAGGTTTCACAGGGTAATGGAAAAATCGGTAAAAATGCTGAAAAAGAGATTATATTTCAAGGAAAGCAAATACTTTCCCCCTTAGCGTGGCGTATATTTTATAGTAATCGATGAAGAAATAAAATACTTATGGCTATATTTGTGTTCTAATGTTTACAAATTTCTACTTGTAACTGTAGCCAAAAGCCACGTGGTATTGCTATCCTGTGAATACTAAGTGCGCAAAGCTTACATACATGCTCAAACACCAGCCAGTTCAGTCATATAAGTGCCAAAACCTGCTACAATATTTTACAGCGTCGTTCTTTTTATCTTTGTAAATAATGTACGTATTTGATTAAATTATAATATTTTAGTTCGTCTGAAGAACAGTTGTTAATCAAATTAGAACCAATCTGATTGGTCCTAAGTAGATTTCATAAGTCATTTCTTAAATATGCGCTATAGTGCACGGTAACTCTCAGTATCTTAATAATTTCTATTTTTTTTTAATTTTATATTTTAATAAGGATAAACAACTGTTTTTCAGTTTTAAACACATACTATGTAACAATGTGTACTATCAGATTTTTATATACGGTACATGTACCTTGTGATATTTGATGTTCTATTATAATGTAGATAATGTCTCTTATAACTCTTATTAAGAGTGGCTATATATGATTTGTGTTGATGTCGTGTGCAATATATGTTGTAAATATAGATGAGACTCAAATAAATAAATAAATATAAAATTCTTACACTTTCGTAATTTTCTTATATTCTACTCGTTTCAGGCACGTTTCTTGAATACATTTTGTAATTTATTAAATTGTTCCGCAATAAAGATAATCACTTTAAAGGAAATTAGTTCAAAATGTAACAAAATGTCACAAACACGCCATCTGAGTTAAGAAAAGATACAAAGAGTCTGGACAAGGCTGATTTCTCTTGAATTCTTGTTGGTAAATTAAGGGCTATAATTGAGGATTACCAGAGTGATTTGGCTAATAAAGAGATATAATGTCAAGAACATAGTTAGCAAGTCGGGTAAGTAGCAGCTGACTCAGGGCAAGGATTGTAACACATGTTTTGGTAATTCAAGGGTCAAATCACAGGAAGGCCTTAGCGGTATCATAGACAATTAAACATGAAACATGGCCAAAATAAAATACAAATTATAAACTTGCCATTAAGTTTGGGAAGCAGACTAAAACATTTAAATAAGATTCTGGAAAATGCTTACTTCACATTTAGGTAAATGAAGTGCTACACTTTCATTCCTTGGTACAACACCTGACTCTCGGCTGACGTGAAAGACGTGCAAGAGTGATCTCTTACCAGTTTTCCATCATGAAGAATCTTACTAGAACAAGCTGTGGAATTAAATACAAATATCCTACGGCAAATCTACACACAGGCGCCGTACGACCCCATGCAGAATATGCCTCCACCTTATAGAACAACATTCAGAATCAGCAATGCCAAACTAGACAAGGTGCAAAATTTTGCCCTAAACAAAACGTAGGTCATTGGATACATCTACACACAGACACTGAAAGTGTAATGACCGCATGCAAATGGGTCGCTCGGTTATTGTGTCCAATTGATAAGAGGTTTCATCGCTTTTTATCGTGGTCTATTTAAATATCATAAAATAAACTGACATCAAATGTTTACATTTTGTTATCAGCGACCTTACATCAGGACATTGGTTTATAAGTTGAAACTAAAAACATGGAAACCGATCTAAGTACGAGTAATATCGCGGAAGCATTTACTGAACAAAATCTTGACGGATTGCCACAGATATTAAGATTTATTTGTTAAACAGTGACAAATTTCTCACTACTTGTGACTTGGAAGGTTATGCTATGTAAAGTAGAACTACTTCGTACGATGTATCGTTTATTACAGAAACTTCCTGTGGGTGTGAATAGGAGGTAGGTTATCAATTATTACGCGTATTCAGTTGCTATAGTTACGGATGCAGCATTGGTTACATGCATTGTCTATCCACCTAACAAGATATGCAAAAACTCCATAAATTCAGAGGCACAATCGGCGCTATTGTTTTGAGTTTAGGTCTTATTTTAAATGAAGCGGTTTAATAATGAAAAAACGTATATAATTATTGTTAAGAATATCAACGTGTGATGTACATGTAGTTACTTTGTCAACATTTCTACTTAAACCTGTTCACTCAGCCTAACATCTTCATGAGACCCTATAACTACATCTTAATCCGGCACGACAATTCATTAGAATGATATCAGTTAAATTAACTCATCGGTATGTGACAATTAATTTAGTGTTCACAATGTGTAGCACATTACAGAAACTATGTAACGAAAACATTGGAAACAATTGAATAACTGGTCCAGGGCGTTATAATAGCGATGTATAACTGATATACAGGGGACGTATACTACCATCAGTTGAATAACGATTTGTATTTATTATTTGCGATATTGAAACTTAAATCACCTGAACATTTATAGATCGTGGTGAAGGTCAATTAATATCTAACTCCTGATCCCAAAAATATTCATTTGACGATTTTCTATATTTGCTATTATTACTCATGTTTTATTTCAGAATGAAGCTGGTCGTTATTATAATACTTGTATCTATAACAGTTGGAATTGCTTACCTTGTATCTGAAACATCGCTATATCAGGATAGATTTGGTGACGCTGTACGTCCATCACACTACAAGGTATAACAAGTTTCGCTATTAAAATCCCATTATGCCTTAAAGGGCTAATTTCAAAAACCAATAACTTGGCAACATATTTGCATATTTTGAGCACTTTAGTTGAGTCCCGAAGGTGGACAACACCAGGAGATGGAAGAAAACAAAATAAAGCCTCCAGTTGGTTTGTAAACAAACTAACGAAATGTAAACAATAAATACATAATTTAAAGTGTAAGGGGAGAAACTCTTGCAAAATTAGTATTTTGTCATCCATACATTTTACTAAATGTGATTTTTTTGGCGTAATATTTCGACAGATATAGCTGACAATTATGTCGTCAATTATAACTTTCAATTGCGAAAAACATCCTTATTCTTTGTATTTAGTCTATTTACTGGATGATAGGGAAAACAGATTTGGGAGATATAATGTGACTTTAATAGTATTTACCAACGGCTCTTATGTTACTTCCGTGATCCGTACAGGGGGGCCCGATATGTTTTTCTACAGACTAAGAATAATTAATTTTATGTACCGTATTAGCGCAGTCGGTAATGAGCTAGTCTCGTATACCAAATATGTATTTGTCGTAATAACTCTAATTGAATTTTATCTATAAACGATTTCAAGAGTTGTTACATTTTACTCAATAGAACCCATTTCTACGTTGTAAAAAGTCGCGAATCAATTATAAAGAAGATATGTTTATCAAACAATTATGCCTCATAAGTAATAAATGCTAAAAGGCAAAATCAATATGGGCCTTCTACAGTTGATGACCAACTACCATGCAATGTTTGAAGAGCCTGTCCCCAATTCGTTCTTGAGCTATCAATCGAAAATCTGTTGGTGTTTTTATTTATGTTAAATGTATAAGTGATCTTGAATTATGCGGACCAACTGACTCCAAAATCAATATGGTGTCGTCCACTGTTGATGACCAAACTCCATGTAAATTTTGAAGATCCTGGCCCAAAGCGTTCTTCAGTTACCGATGGTAAACCATTTGGTCAACGGACCTACCTACTGATGGACCGACATTAGCAAAACAATATGCCCCCTCTTCTTCGAAGGGGTGCATAATTATTATTCGCGGTAGCAATGTTATTATAAACTCCCGCATAAAACGTCAGTTTTGTGAATGAAAATTATGAATGAAATTAAGGTGAAACGGGTGTTTAATACAGCGTATTAATTATTGTTCAATCAATAAATTTCTATTGGGAATAAAGTGACACATTGCTGATATAGTATTTCTTGAAATGTACGCTGACTTTCTACCCGGAGTCCGTTATAGTATTAATAGTTTGTCATTTACTTTCCTAACCAATTTGAAGTTTTTGAAGGATACCATGTTTACGAGTGCGAAACTATTTCTCACGCGTAAGTGTGAATTTTAGGTCATGAAGTAAGTCGCTCGTTGCCAGAAAGAGGCAAACATGTGAGCATCTGAAATGTTTTATGGAGACTATGGCATTTGTGCAAAACACAAACCGTATATATCACAGTTCCTAACTTACAACATAGTACACAACTATGAATTATACTTTCAGGCGATACACAGGTATGAAGCAAAGACGCCCTTTTCGATAGATTTTCCTCATGACGACATAGTTGACCACACCACTGATAGCCTCAACAAAGAACAAACGCATATACTATTTCTAAAGGTTCACAAAGCGGCCAGTTCGACAATGCAGAACATATTCTACAGTTTCGGATTCAATAGAAATCTCTCGTTTGTTCTACCAATTGTCGGGAACTATTTTTCAAAAGAATTACATTTTTCAGTGACATATTACCGCCGCTTCCTCTGCCAATTTGTGCTGCTCGAGATGATGACGCATGTGAGCCTAATCTTAATAGGAAATATGACATCATGAGTAATCATATGGTGTTTAATAAAAATAAATCCAGCCAACTGTTACAATCTGACGCGACGTTCATTGCTATAGTACGAGAGCCGTTAGAGCAATTTGTATCGTCCGCGTATTACTACAAAAATGTTTGGAAATATCAGTACCTCAAACGTCTTTCAAATGAAAGATTTATGTTAGATTTAATTCGCGAACCAGAGAAATACGAAGCTACATTAATGACAGAATCTATGACATATAATTCCATGTCGTATGATTTTGGTTTTAGGTTTCGTTCAGTGGAGGAAGCAGAAAATATGACCGAATATGAATTTGATAAGTTCCTTAATAAAACTAAAGATACCTTTGACATCGTTCTTGTTAAAGAGATATTCGACGAATCTTTAATTCTAATGAAACGAATGTTAAAGTGGACATTACGGGATATTTTATATATAAAGAACAATGAATTTATGTCAAAAGCGAACAGTTCCATGCCAATGCCAACATTGTCTGCCGAGGATATGAACTTGTTCAAGAAAAGGAACCGATTTGATTACGGTCTTTACGAACTCTTTCGAGGTCGTTTAGTTGATCAAATATCCAAAGTGCCAGGCATACAAGAAGAGGTTAAGCAGTTCCAGTTTATGCTAAAGCACGTCAGTAATTTCTGTGCATTAAACATAGTCGGGTCATGCAATGTGTTTAAAATACCATTTGATCAAGTAATTTAGTCGTTCTCACAAATTGAATGCATGGAATCTTTAACATCGCGTGTATATCTCTCTAAATTATAAACATTGTTTACGTTAAATGTATCGTTTAGAACTAGCTTGTATAAGTTATATCAATTTATAACGTTTGTATTGCTGACATTGTCCACTATTATAAAATGATAAGTTTTATTTATATTATTATATTGTCACTCACATGTGTTTCAAGTAGAATGTATGTATTTTGGGCCGGTGGCCTTATACGGGAATACAATAAACATAAGTTGAGTTGAGTTTAATTGAAAGCACTCGCAGATGACGTCAACGACGTTAAATGTCCTTAAATTAATACATTATTCCATCGAAAGAGATTTGTCCAACATAATTATTATGCCAAGTTTCGTTAAATTATATCGGCTGCTTTTTTAGATAATAGATAAGTTGCATTACATATTGAATGACTCTTGTACATAGACAACACTTACGTCAATTAGTAAAAACTGCTCTTGCATTCGTGGTCTTTCGTATTATTTTTATCAAACGGGGTGGTACGAGCCTCTGGGAAGGGCATTCATGCAAGATCGTCTATACTAATACATCTTACATTGCTTAATCAAATAAATGGTACAAAAGAGGGGTAATAAAGGCTAACTTGAGAAGGTGGCCCAATCCTTTTTCAATTGAAATAAAATGCATTTTTCAACAAAATAAATAATACTGTCGCGGGTAGGGTCTTTTAATGTGGGATTTAAAATCAGAAAAACACAATAAAAATCCTTTTTTCATTTAAGTATTATTTACGTTTTGTCAATTCACGAAATATGATCTTTGTAATGTTCAAATTTACGACTTTGCTTGATTTATGACATTTTCAAAATATCAGCGCGTGGTAAATGCACCAATCTACCTAGCTTTCACTCCTATGTTAAAATTTAATTTACAAACATATACTAGAATGACTGGAAGGATAGTAATCTTAAAATTACAATCATAAAATCAGTCTGGCTGAAGTGATTGGGGAGAAACTTGTAATAAAATATCCACTACTGTCATTCTCGCTTTAAAGGTACTGGACTCAATATAATCAACAAAATATGAAATATTTTAAAACCACAGCAAAGGGTTCTGAAGAATGTTTAAGTATTTAAAAATGTTTGAACAATGTTTAAATAATAATTTCCAATTGGAAATATTTGATAGATATATCATTTTTTGTTAAATGCATAACTATGTCCTTATGCCCCTCGTGTGCTATTGAATATAATGGTATTCAATATAGTAGGGAAATTTAGAGAGAATTATCAACAAACATATCAAAATATGTTATGTTCTAGATCACTATTTTATTTGGTAGATTTAACCGAGTATCTATTCAATGTTCCATTAACTTTCCACTGGACATTCATAATACTGTTAAATCACTTATTTTCATGGATATTAAAATGTAATTTTGTGACGTCATATTTCATGGATTGCAAAAGATTGTAGTAGAGCAAACCCTTGTTCCCTGTTTTGGTCATAGGCACATGGTTTCAAATTATATAAATAAGGTTAAGTTACCATTTTTCGAGGGCTGATTTCAGCAGTTCAGCCGTTCAGCCACCCTTTGACATTTTAACTTCCTCTGGTCATTGAGCTACCTATGGAAACCTGCGTTTGAGTCGCCCTGTGGAAACTGTTTCTCTCCTGGTGGGTGCACAGTACTATCGAACATGTACAGACACCGCCCTCACATGTACCAATTCACACATTGGTCGAGTGGAGCATGTGGGTTTTTCTTGCTCAGAGAAGTTAAGGAGTGGTCCAGACGGGGGTTGAACACGGGACAGCTCGATCCCGAAACACGCGCTCTACCTCTAGGCCACTGTTCAGCTCTGGGTGTACCAGATAATTTGAAACTATAGTGTGCACTCAGATAATAAGAAACCATGTGCCTATGGTTTTGGTGGTCGCTAAATCGTTAAGATTAGATTTCGTGGTGAAGTTCAACTGCGAAATAAACGAAAATTTACACCAACGAAAAATAATTATTTTACAATATCTGCTAGTGGTATGTTGTATTTCTCATGTATTGAGTCATTGACACTTTTTGTTTTTTAAATGAGATACTTTGATCATCTGAAGTTTTGTACCTTTAAAGGTGCAAACTTAACGTCAGTCTGACTGAAGTTAATGAGAAGAGTTTGTAATATGAAACTGTTGCCGACATCTTCGTGTTAAAATCATTTACATAATTGTCGCCAAACATGAAGTAAGTCTATATGTTTACAAACTCGTTCAATTACTAATACAAACAACTATTTTGGTTTCCCTTACATATTTGCAATATCATTTTATATGATACAAACAGAAAACGTAACCGCGTCATTAAGTAACAAAGCCGAGGAATCTTGGGGTGAACTAATAGATAAAACAATTTAATTAACTTCGTAGATATTTTAAATAAATCAGCCATTACAATCGAGATCAAATAAAGTGGTAGACGACTCATTTACTGATATCGTTGTCGTCTCTGAAGAATTTCACCCAGTTGGCATGACCCACCATAAATAGTGAACAGGATGGCCGTTATCAGAAAGTTGGAAAATAGTTTTGTTCGATAGTCATAGGCATGATTCATAAAGTGTGTTACATAAATAACGACACAATGTTGCCAATTGGATTAAAGTGCACATTATCAACCAGCGGTAAACGACGATATTCTGAAGATTATTTTATCATTATTTATTGGACTTACGCGAAAGAAATACAAATGTACATTATTATGAAGCCTTCGTCGCTGCCACCATTATATTTAATACAGGTAATATATTTTCATTTTGTTTTAAATTTATATTGTTATGCAGAATGTATATTTATTTACGATGTATTTGGGGTTTAAAAACAAAATATTGTCATGGAATATTATCTTGTGTCACCTAAAGTTTCCATAAGTTAGTGGTCCGCCGGATACCGCTAGTCTAGAACTAGAGAACCAATGTTAACGACGTCTAGCTTTATGTAACGCACCAATAATCAAACCACCATTTGGACCATTATGTTAAAAATAATTACCATCGGTATCAATTCGGTTTGCGATCAATTATATATTTTGAACTGCTACTTAAATAATTTTACGTCTCAAATAGTTAAGAACTAAAGACCATGTTCGATGTTCGTTCACTGTTTTTCTCCTTATTTTGGATTCAGGAGGAACTGTCATCCAAAGAAACATGTTAATATTTTTATGAACCATGATAATAGAAACGTTCTGTTATACTTACATAATTAGAACATTCTAACTACTTAATTTAATTAATTATGAATACTGTGTACTATTTTCATTAACACATTCTGTTATACTAACGTCATTATAAAATTCTACTTTCTTTATCAAGTTAATCAATTATGAATACTTTGTTCTAATTTAATTAATATATATTTACGCGTAAACTGTAAAGGAACGCTAAGAACATGATTGTTCTTTCTTGATGTTTGGGTGTAAATATATCTAATCAGTCCACTGAGTTATTGTTGTTGTGGGTGGTGGTTATCTCTAACTGAAATATTGTTTCACTTCATGAACTCATTCACCGCATTTCTCTACCCAAACGTGCAGTTGTTAAAGTACAACGCACGAAACATGAATGCTTATTTAATGTGACATTTGTTCCTGATAGTGTGATTTTAATAAGTTTCTTGTCAAAATATAGCTGACGTAAAGGAAGAAAGTTGTCTAGTTTAATAAACATTAGATTATAACAAACAACATGATTATGTGTGTTTCAGAAATTATAACGGGTAAAATATAAGGGTTGAAATGCCGTAAAACAATTATCTTGAAATTTTGGTTAATAATTAAGTTTAACAGTATTTATCTAGTACATGATAGAATGAACGAAAGTGGCTATTCCCATTTTAAATAAACACATTTTTAAGAATTTTGTGTTCAAAACAGAAAAACATAAATTGTTTTTAAAAATAAGATTTAAATTAAAATCTAGGATATACTGGGAACCACGCAAGTCTATGTTGAAGTCCGCTGTCGTGGTGGACCATTAAAACTTAAGGTTCAACGTCATGAAATTGATCAGAGGAATACATATAAAACCCACCAATACTTAAGAGCAGTTCTCTGAGAAAACCAAATTTTTAAAGAAGGGGTGCGGCACGCATAGTCACCGATTTTCCTGAAACTTTCAGGACTTAGTCGTATCCATGCACATACAAAGTATTGATGTTCATTTTATTCCTAACACTTCCGGTTACCATGGTAAGGGATGTTGAAGTTTTTGGTCAAAATCGAGTTAATTGAGGTAGAAAATTTTCCGTAAAACACCAGTTTTGTACTTACCTTGCTGGAAAACTGAATATATACAGAAAAATGTTGTGAATGCGTCGGAGGTATAAAACAATAATAAAGCGTAGGAAAAGATTTACGACGGGTGGCTTAAGTCAATGACGTGTAGAAGGCGACACAAGTAGCTATAACACCTACAGTTTGATACATACGTTCGTACTTCAAATTGTTCGCTGAGTAGTTGTATTGTATTGATAACGTACTGTTTATATCCTTAGATACATTGGGAACGTATCTTCTTCACAACAGATTATTCAGTAATCCATACAACACGGATACAAACCACAGACGCCATTGCACTGAATAGCAACCATCTGTTCAGGCGAGATAACTATAAAAAAAAGTTAATATCAAGAGGGTCTATTAGTTCGACACCTTAAGCCTAGGTCCAACTGAGTATTTTTTGTCTCGGCGATGTATTCCCGATTGAAATTAATGAGCTATCAATACAACGGGAACAGGTTCCTCGTGGTCTAGGGGAAGCTTCGGGGAAGTCATGAGACTGGTGATATCGGACGGAATTGAGATGAATCAGGTGGTATCGGAAGAAATCGGGAGAACATCGCCGATGTGGAATTCCTCAGTGGGACCTACGATTTAATCGTAGTGCTTTCTATCGACAATGAGACAGTTGCCATTTAACTGGCATCTTTCAATCATGTCTTCGGTGGCGCGGCCCAATGTACCGTTTTATCAAAGCTCTTACGTAAATCTCAAACCTGCGCTCAAATCGAAACTCCTTATAATGCTTTACAACCACAAATAGGGGACATATGTGGTGTGTAGTATGTCAATATTGTAGATCCCTTTTCCACAAAGTGCAACTGTTAGAGATTTATAAAGAATTTAAATTTGAACTAAAGTTTAAGATTTCAGTAAGTGCTTTGTTAAAACATTAAATGGGACCCTTGCAAGCTAAGATCTTATTCGTGCTAGTATTATCGAGCACAGTCGTTTAGGTGAATATACGTGCCTTACCTACTTAAGTGGTGGGACGTTTGCACACATTACATGTATATGGTAAAAAGAATTATGTTCATGTATTTTTTTATATTACATTGTACTATATTTCAACATCATATATTTAAGGTTCTGTTGTTGTTGTGGTTACGTGGTGAAGTTTCAACATTAGAAGGTAAAACATTTATTTTCATTCATGAAATTAATTGATAATCGGACTGAGGGAAGGCAGCACTCAACTTAAACAGCTAAGCACAGAAAACGTAAAAACGTCACATACTTTTTAACAAAAAGGCACAGACAATGTCCAACGCCGGTTTTCATTCTGAATGTCACTAACATTACATAGTTTTCATGTATTTAATATCATTATATGTCTTTGAATAAACCTTGTTCTTGCTATTCTTTATCATGTGACGCTTTTTAAAAATAACATTTAAACCGGAAACAGTGAATCCCTTTCGTACTCAATCGAATTCGTTCTTGTAACTTTCGTACCCACGTGGACAATGGAGATAATCTGACCCTCACCTTAATCCTCTACGCACTAGAACGAGGGAAAGGTATATTGACGACTTACCGAAGGTATATTAGGGCACAATAAACTCGATTAACATGTACAATGCCTTATATTTTGTTGGCGAAATTACGCAACCAACCAGAAACCGTACCAACATGCTAGCGAGTGTGTAGGGCAGCCTGATGTTCTTACTTGCTTTTATATTATACTTACTTACTTACTGTCCGTTATGCATTCTTGTATGTATGACAGCAACAAAGGACCACCGGAGTCTGTCTTTGGCTAACTTCTCCACTGTTCCCCAGGACTGTCCCATACTTCAGTTCCGTTTCCACGGTACGCATCCATGTCGTATTTCCTTTGCCTTCAGGTGTTCAATGTATGGCAACTTTGGGATGAAGTTGTATTCCTTACTTTTGCTGTGTCGTTGCCATTTCCATCTCCTTCTTAACTGTAGCACTTAATTATGTAATTGTATTGAATTCGTTTCAACGCTTTTACGAAATAAATTATAGTATAAATGTTTATCTTATCGGTGGTCCGGTAATGTACATACATAACCAGGTGTGTATAAAACATATAATGTGCAGATTATTGAAATAGAATACAAGCAAAATAGACTAATTGAAAGCCAAGTGAGCTATAAATCTTAGTTGTATTGCGGTTGTATTTATAACCATGATAATAACGTTTGTCTATATGTTATATACGTAGTATGTACAGCTGGTGTTTGTCAGATATACAAAATTATGTGTTTTTCAGGGACCCCCTGCTACAAACAAAGGGTTGACATCGCATTTCTGTTGGATTCCTCCGTCAGTATTCATGACGTCGACTTCACAAAGGAATTAAAGTTTGTGAAACAGGTCTTACAACCACTTCCGGTCGGAAAATCTGGAGTTCAGGTATCCGTCTCCACGTTCGGTTCAGACACATTTACAAATATTTACTTGGATGATTTTGACAGCAAAGTTAACCTAATGAGCGCTATTGACAAGATTGAATATCGTGGAGGTCAAACTAAGACCGATATTGCAATTGCGCATGCGCGGGATGTTATATTTAAAAAAGAAAATGGCGGCGATCGTAATGGAGTTGAACGGCTTATTATAGTGGTAACTGATGGATATTCAACAAATAATATTAGTACTTTGCGGGAAGCGAAGAAATGTCGAGAAATGGGGATAAAGATGATATCTGTAGGTGTAGGACATGGTATTGATGAGGCTGAATTACGTAATATTGCTAGTACATACAACGGCAATGAGATGGTTTTCACTGTTGAGGATTTTGACGGATTGGATGACATCGTGGACCGAGTAGCGGTGGCGGCTTGTGATGGTAAGTTTATTCTTGACATTTATTTGAATGCTACTGCATCACTGAACTGTAGAGCTAGTACGTCCATTTAACTGAAACATCTTATTGTTTTCACGCTGTGCTACAAGCAACGTTTTATCGCTTTGATTACTGTCCAGGATGCAACTGAAAAATGTCCGACGGTGTACATAAGCGTCATGATTCGTAGAATTGTAGCGAGGTGTCCTGGTGTAGAACTTCAGTGTAAACATGTTTCCGTTATCTCATGATATCAGTACGTAGGCGTAATTGCAAGAGTGAAATCTGTTTCGATTGTTTAGGTGGTACAAATCACTTACACACCCTCTCCATGCAGTTTATCATGAATGTCAAGCATTTATTGTGTCAGCTTGCAGCAAATCAGCACAAAATTCACACGCGGTATTTAAATGTCAACATGTTTATTTTAAATGTCAGATTTCTTTTTAAATGACTGTTTCACAATGTGTCATACAACCTATTCAAGTATTTAAGACTTTATTTAGGCTATACCGAATCTGATTGGCGTTTTATACCATATTCAGTCATGAAACCCGTTTGGTTGCAGAATACAAATGAAATGGTCACAACACCGTGAGAAGCCACATACACGCATATCACGGCGATATACATATTTTAATAGGTGGTCTATGACATTTGTCACACACCCGTGGTAATGGTGATATCAATGAAGAATGGCGATGTGTTGTTTGTACATTGTTTTAAGTCAATTATTGATATTAATTTTATTTTATATTTTAGTGATGCTACAAGATTCTGCACCAGATACATGTAAGTTTAACTTAATTACTGCATATGTTTATTCTATTGTTATTATGGTGAATAAAGAGGCGCAGTCAAGCCAGTGACCGTGACAAGCTAAATTAGGCACCAACCTGCCTTAAGCAGACACGCCAGCGTCCGTGATAAGCTGAATTAAGCACACACCTCCTGCCTTAAGCTGGAAAGCCAGTGTCCGTGATAAGCTAAATTAAGCACCCACCTACCTTAAGCAGTCAATACAGTGTCCGTGATAAGCTTAATTAAGCACCCACCTGCCTAAACTTAGTCGAGTACTACTCATAGGCACATGGGTTCAAATTATCTGAGTGCACTATCTGAATGTATCCTATGTAGAGAAGGTTGTGCAGCGGCCATGTTTAGCTTCAACGGATATGACGTTACAGGAACTGGTGTCCGTGTTTGCTGTGACAACTGTAGAAAAACTGGGTACCAGCGTTCGTAATTTGAAACCATGTGCCTATGGTACAACTCGTATATACACAGTAATCCTATATCAATGAACAAACATTTAATTACGGAGCCGAGGAGCTTAATTTACATTAATGTTGTAATATACCGTCCGAAATAACACCATTGACGTACTTATAGTATATATTTTGATTTATGATTTCAGATTGTGGCGGGAAGCCAGCCGATATATACCTAGCAGTAGATTCCTCAAGCAGTGTCTTAGGTACTGAGCACGGACGTTTTCTGTCAACACTTGTAAACATGCTCGATATTGGACCAGATACTACACGTGTTGGTGTCATCGCCTACAGTGATCACGTGCATCCAATACTAAGACTTGACACAAGTTTCGATAAATCAATCATTGAAGAAAGATTAATGGATATTCAAACTTTTGGCGGGAAAACAAAAACCGGAAGTGCTCTTCATTATTTGCGCAGAAATGCATTTAAACAGAACTATTCGCGCAGGAATGTTGCACACGTGATAATATTGATAACAGACGGCCAATCAAGTGACGCTGAACGAGCTTTGCGTGAAGCAGAATTACTGAGGAACCTTGGTGTTTATATCTTCGTCCTTGGCATTGGAACGCATGTTGATATGAAAGAACTTCGATCTGTTGCAAGTCGACCTCATGAAAATTTCGTATTTGTTAACGAAGACGCCTCAATGTTGTCTGAGATAAGGACTGTGTTGGATATAAAACTATGCACGGGTAAGTGGCGGATAAGCTAAGATGGCATGTGCAGTGTTCAAATTACTTATCTGTGTAAAGCCAAGGTCCCACATGGGAATTCCACATCGACGATGTTCTCCCGATTTCTTCCAAAACCACCCGATTCGTCACAATTTCTTCCGATATCACAAACTGTCTCATGACTTACCCGAAGCTTCCCCTAGACCACGAGGAACCTGTTCCCGGTGTCCTTATATAATTAATTTCAATCGGGAGAACATCGCCGAGGCAAAAAATACTCAGTGGGACCTAGGCTTTAATTAAACAAAATTATTTTTGTTACTTCATCGTCTTTAATAAGATGTGTTGAAACTGCGTTCAATGTATAAGTTGATGAAATTCACAGTTGCAACCATATTACCGGAGTACATGTATTACTGCCGAGCATAGCCTTTATTTGGCAGTAAACTTTCTGCTGAAACATGGCGGGCATATGACATTGTGTGCCTCCACCCGGATTTTAATCCGGGTCGCCAGATTAAATGGCAAGCGCGAACCACTGAGCTACGGGGGCCAGTACTATTATAGTTATGGAGTCTGCCCAGTCACATTGACATGTGGTGGCCTGAGATTTGAATCGAACGTTCTATGGGAGTATATAAGCCACATTTGCGTTTGTTTCTTTGAATAATACAATGTAAATTTTTTTTAAAAATCATCTTATCTTTCAGGCTATCCGACAACAAGTTCACCAGAGACACAGCTAGATGTAGATGAAGGTAGTGTTTATTATATTACAAATATATAATAGTTTAGTGCTAACCCCATAGGCCGATGGTTTCAAATTATCTGAGTGTACCCTATATAGAGAGACGGTTGTGCAGCGGCCAGGTTTAGCCGCAACGGATATGATGTTACGAAAGCTGGTAGCCAGTTTTTCGACAGTTGTCACAGCAAATACGATTACAAATTCCTGTGACGTCGTATCCGTTGCTTCTAAACATGGCCGATGCACAGCCTTCTCTCTATAAAGGATAATTTTAAACTATAGGGTACACTCAGATAATTTTAAACTATAGGGTACACTCAGATAATTTTAAACTATAGGGTACACTCAGATAATTTTAAACTATAGGGTACACTCAGGTAATTTTAAACTATAGGGTACACTCAGATAATTTTAAACTATAGGGTACACTCAGATAAGTTTAAACTATAGGGTACACCCAGATAATTTTAAACAATAGGGTACACTCAGATAAGTTTAAACTATAGGGTACACTCAGATAAGTTTAAACTATAGGGTACACTCAGATAATTTTAAACAATAGGGTACACTCAGATAATTTTAAACTATGTGCCTATGGCTAACCCCTCAAAACAAATTGCACAATTGTATTTACGATAGCTCTTGACGAAGTGATTGCTAAGGAGAAGTTTAATTATTAGTCTTTAGTAGTTAAAATGAAAATACACCCTGGCAAAATATGGTCATAATGGTCCACACGGAAATATGTTGCTAAAATTGTGACACCACAGTAACTTTGTTGTTTACAAGGCAATCAAGTGATAATGACATCACATATAGGCGTGGACTATCGCGCGCACGTCGTTTCTGTGGAAATATATTTATGCAATAAACAAGAACTATAGTTACCATATATATAATAGAATATACACAGGTTCTGAGTCAGTACATGTGTTTTCATTTGTTTTCAGGAAACGATCTTTGCAGCGATTTAGAGTTCAAGTATACGATGTTTGTCTATGACGAACTTTCGTTTTCGACGAAATCTGACAACGTAATCAGAGATTTTGTGGATAAATTGATGTACGAACGAACCGGCAATAATCTGAAATATGATTGGAAGACAAGACCACGTGACGAAAATAGAATATATTCTCAGAACGAGGCTCTAGTCTCTCTTTTGAAAGATATCCGCATCTACGGCTTAGCACAAAATGTCCGACAGACAACACTTGTAATGTTTATTGAAAATTCCTCACGGAACCACTTCTCAAAAATGATTGTAGAATTAAGCAGACTGAATTTCGTTTACAAGCCAAATATTGTTTTAATTTATATTGGTGACGACAAAAATGAGCGAGCAGACAATAACCGGAGATATGGTCTCAATACTGCTCTTACCCTTAATGTGGCATCGGTAAATGAACTGCACGAAATCAAACATACATTAGTTGACCAGATATGTTCTAGATAGGTTTGTGTCTTCACTCGATGAACCAAGCAACACTAAAGTTGTTCTGTGTTTACTATTTTCTCCACAACGTCCTATTTATTGCTGCATCAGTATTAATATAGTGTTTTGTTTTAAGTAGCGCTGGTCAACAGTAGTCAAGTCATACCGAGACTACCTAGTCACATTACTCTGACACAGGGTGAACCAGCAGTTACCGTTACCTTGATCAAACAATACTGAGCGCCAAGCGAGGCAGGTATGGAGCATTTTAAAGACTCGGATCGAACCAGGGACCTCTCGCAATAGAAGGGGACGCTCTATAATCTGGAATTCGAGGCGGACTATTAATGTGTAGGTAGCACAATAGTTAATAACGTTTCGAGACGGCATTACTTTAAATACGAGTATGTATATAAATGTATGTAACAATATAATTATACATTTGGTATGGAAACATGATAGTCGATGTTGTTTATTTTTGTGTGTGCAAAGGTGGTAAAGAGAAGGGAGCTAAATCATGTCAATTAGACTTCAAATTTACAAGAGTTGTTCCCCCTACATTACTTCCATTCATTACACTGTCGGTTTTGTTTATAGAAAAGCATTCAAATACACCCAATCTAAAAAGACGTGAACGAATACATTTGTACATTTGAACTTGTTAATTGGCCTTAATTGCGGCGATACACACCGGTCTGGCAGAAAATACCAAAACTAGCACATTTTTTTGGTATAACTATGTACAAATATACTTCACTTTGTGTAAGATGCGTATGTTCTAAGGTATCAGTTTGACTGCAGAAAAGAGTAATGTCAGTTTTCTCTAAATGGATATTTTTATACTAATTGATTTAAGGTCGATTGTGAAACAAATGTTTCCAACTTATATTAATCATTCCTGGTGTTATCCTTTCCACGAGGGTACGAGTTTCCCTTATTTGCTGAGCGTCTAGCAAGGTAATTTCTGGTACAATTTTATTTCGTCTTCGGTATGACGTGGCCTGGGATCGAACCCGGGACCTCCCGCATTCGAAGCAGACGCTTTACCACTAGGCTATCGAGGAGGCGATTTATGCTATGTCAGCCAGACTCGAGTTGGCGTCCGTTGGGGCATTGCTCATTTTTTACATTGTCCTAACACGTGTTCAATTTTTTGTGATGTTAGACTTAAGGAACCCCATGTGTCATATTATTTTATATATTTCACAAAATAAATTATGTGTATAATAACAGGTGCATACTTTTGTGTACGTTTACCTCGTATTCAATTCAATAAAATAGCAAGTTGAATTCATAAACACTTTTATACGGGACAGTTACGTAAGTGATATGGAGTAGTGGTGTTGAGTAGTGTTGTGGAGTAGAATTGTGGAGTGGTGTAGTGTTATGGAGTAGTGGTGTGGAGTAGTGTTGTTGAGTAGTGTTGTTGAGTAGTGGTGTGGAGAAGTGGTGTGGAGTAGTGTTGTTGAGTAGTGGTGTAGAGTTGTGGTGTGGAGTAGTGTTGTGGAGTAGTTGTGTGGAGTAGTGTTGTGGAGTAGTGTTATGGAGTAGTGTTGTTGAGTAGTGGTGTGGAGTAGTGTTATGGAGTAGTGGTGTGGAGTAGTGTTATGGAGTGGGGAAGTTGTGTACTGTAGTGTTGTTGAGTAGTGTTATGGAGTAGTGTTGTTGAGTATTGGTGTGGAGTGGGGAAGTTGTGTACTGTAGTGTTGTGGAGTAGTGTTATGGAGTAGTGTTGTTGAGTATTGGTGTGGAGTGGGGAAGTTGTGTACTGTAGTGTTCTTGAGTACTGTTATGGAGTAGTGTTGTTGAGTATTGGTGTGGAGTGGGGAAGTTGTGTACTGTAGTGTTGTGGAGTAGTGTTATGGAGTAGTGTTGTTGGGTAGTGATGTGGAGTGGGGAAGTTGTGTACTGTAGTGTTGTGGAGTAGTGTTGTTGAGTAGTGGTGTGGAGTGGGGAAGTTGTGTACTGTAGTGTTGTGGAGTAGTGTTATGGAGTAGTGTTGTTGAGTAGTGGTGTGGATTAATGTTGTGGAGTAGTGTTATGGAATAGTGGTGTGGAGTGGTGAAGTTGTGTGCTGTAGTGTTGTGGAGTAGTGGTGTGGAGTAGTGTTATGGAATAGTGGTGTGGAGTGGTGAAGTTGTGTGCTGTAGTGTTGTGGAGTAGTGTTATGGAGTAGTGTTGTGGAGTAGTGGTGTGGAGTAGTATTGTGAAGTAGTGTGGAGTAGTGGTGTAGTGTAGTGGAGTAGTGGTGTAGTGGTGTGGTGTGGAGTAGTTGTGTGGAGTAGTTGTGTGGAGTTATTGTGTGGAGTGGAGTAGTTGTGTGAAGTAGTGGTGTGGAGTTGTGGTGTGGAGTAGTTGTGTGGAGTAGTTGTGTGGAGTAGTGGTGTGGAGTAGTGTTATGGAGTAGTGTTGTGGAGTAGTATTGTGAAGTAGTGTGGAATAGTGGTGTGGTGTAGTGATGTGGTGTGGAGTAGTTGTGTGGAGTTGTTGTGTGGAGTGGAGTAGTTGTGTGAAGTAGTGGTGTGGAGTTGTGGTGTGGAGTAGTGGTGTGGAGTAATTGTGTGGAGTAGTTGTGTGGAGTAGTGGTGTGGAGTTGTGGTGTGGAGTAGTGGTGTGGAGTTGTGGTTTGTAGTAGTTGTGTGGAGTAGTTGTGTGGAGTTGTGGTGTGGAGTAGGGATGTGGAGTTGTATTGTGGAGTAGTGTTGTGAAGTAGTATTATGGAGTAGGGGTGTGGAGACGTGGTGTTGAGTAGTGGTGTGGAGTAATGGTATGGAATAGTGTCGTGGAGTAGTCTCAATAGTCAGCGGAAGAGCAAGTTCGTATTGGTAATAGCCAATTCCATGGGTAACTAGCTGGGTCTCATGTACCTCTGTATTTATTTGACCAGGAGACAGTACGTAATACACTTACAAGAGTAATCATGTAATGGCATAGAACATTTTCCTGTACACAAGAACTGATTAAAAGACGAGAGATATCCGCTATACATGTACTTAGAATTAGAAGGTCGTAAGTACTAATTACGATCTTAAAATACTCATGCATCTATGAAATCTGCATCTCAATGCGCTTCTTATGAGCCTATTTTCATGAAAATCGTAAGTGGACATGTTGAACAAACTGAAGTTAAAAACCTTGCTTTTCCATAAGTAAAGAGTAGTTTTCGGACAGTTTTTTCTTGTTTTCTCAAAATATTGATTTTGTACTTACGACCTTCTAATTCATAGCCAGCGGTATACTCGCACTGTTTTTGACCCAAACAAAATGCATATTGTAACAATGCATAGCACTAATATGACATTTTCTTTTAATTCTCAATTATGGCTACAGTTCCAAGAAAAAACATTCAGGCTACAGTTTCAAGCTGTTTTCAGAATTTACCATAATACCAAGCAACATGTCGCCCCTGATGCTATTTTTTCAATATTACACACAACACAATAATCTTTATTTGGTCAGGTTTTATTTGTAATAAAAGATTATACCAAATTTAAAAACACAAACAAGCACATGTGTAACAGTAGTTTAAAATAATATACATGTAGTAATTGATAATAAGCTTGCGTACGGGTAAAGTAATTTCTATACGTGCATTTGACGTTTGATCTACATTAAATATTGAACGGTGCCATCGATATTCACTGGGAATTAAGCTTCGAGAAGTTGGCAGGAAGTTGGAAGATCGTAGTTAGAAATTGAATTTCCAGCTGCACGCCAATAACGAGCTGGCAGTGAGTTCGACATTCACATAGCCACGCCAATTCCCAGCTGGTGACCAATATCTAGCTATAAGTTTGTTATTCAATGTTCTACCAGTGCGAATTTCCAGCTGACGTCGAATTTCTAGCCAGCTGCGAGTTCGTTATTCGACATGACAAAAGTCGAATTTCCAGCAGAGTTTGAATTTTCAGCCAACTTTGAGTTCGTTATTCCACATGACAAAAGCGAGGTTCGGAATAAATTCAATGTGGAAAGTCACAAATGTAGTGGTCTTTTTATCACATGTTAGTGTTTTTCGGCCGAAACAAAAAAAAGCTACTTATTTTCACTATAATAAACGCGCAACTTTGACGACGTCGCCTATACTTTGAACGACGTCACCTCAAAGCTTTATTACACTAGTGCATTATCAAAAAAAAAGACTTTATTACGCTAAATTAGAGTATTGCTTTTCTCGAACGTCAAATATAAAAACATATCCGTTGATAGCGAGTATTAATGTGTGTCTAAATAAGAGTATTGCTATTCTCGAACGTCTAATATAAAAATACCCCTTGTTCATTAAGACGATTTCTCTCCCTTGTTAAATTATATGAATTCACTGCCGTGTTCAATTACATTCGTTCACTCCCTTGTTAAATTATATAATCATCTCCCATGATCAAGTCCATTGTCCTATTACACGATTTATTTCCCCTGTTCAATTAAATACGAGTTATCTCCCTTGTTCAGTCACATGAGTCCACTCCCTTGTTCAATTACACGAGTTCACTCCCTTGTTCATTACACGAGTTCACGCCCTTGTTTAATTAAATATGAGCTAACTTCCTTGTTCAATTGCACGAGTTCACTCCCTTGTTTAATTACACGAGTTCACTCCCTTGTTTAATTGAACGAGTTCACTCCCTTGTTCAATTACACGAGTTCACTCCCTTGTTCAATCTTGTTCAATTACACGAGTTCACTCCCTTGTTCAATTACACGAGTTCACTCCCTTGTTCAATTATATGAGTTTTCCCCTTGTTCAGTTATACGAGTTTTCCCCCTGTTCAGTTATATGAGTTCAACCCTTGTTTAGTTATATGAGTTCTCCCCCTTGTTCAATTATATGAGTTCAACCCTTGAGTTCACTCCCCTGTTTCATTCTCAACAATTCGATAAAATCTAGCTCATCTTTTTGCATCAAATCACACTCGTCCTGACCAATATTGAAGTTTTCATTCCATTTAGTTTCGACAAATTCTACATTGTCGTTAGGCTTAGGGTTTCTGGTAGAACAAAAAGTTTGTAACGAAGTTAACATGAATTGAAAATGCAATATTTCATCATGTATATCATTACCTTCGGCTGTAATTTGCCTCCAAAATTTCTTATAAAAGAAATCGTATACTAAATAATCCAAACTATTACGTTTTTTAAACAATTCCATATCTTTCGTTGTGAGGTCCTCTAAACCTCTTCCTTTTCCATAAACGTTGTTAGATAGAAACAAAATGTCTTTCAGTGTCCAGTTCAAATAACGCTTCATTAAAACAAGAGATTCCTCAAAATGTTCAACAATAAGGACAAGTTTGAATATGGAATCTACTTCATGGAGATAGGACATTGTTCTCGCTGTGTCGGTGGTTACTGGAAATCCAAAATCTCGCGCCATTACGTTTTTGGTGTACGAGAAATACCCCCTATCGTATTTTTGGGGGTGTCGTATTAAGTTTTGAAGTACGTTGCCAGGAATACGAGCTATATAAGGAATTTTTTGTGATGGTTGTAAGTAATAATTCACCGCAGAAATGAACACAGCCATTGGATCTCTGACGATACCAATATATTCAGTATCTTTAGGCAATAATTTAGAATATATGTTTATATTAAACACACCGTGGTTACACAGTATGTCATAACTGGTTCGATATTTTGGTTGAATTATTGGTAAGTGGTTTTGTGATGTTCTAGAAAAGTAGTTCGGGTGTTCTGTAAACACGAAAGTCAAATTCCGCTTCAAACCAAATCGATAAAACATATTCTGCATAGTTGAACTGGCAGCTTTATGAACTTTCAAAAATCCAATATGGCGGACTTCCGCTTTAACCGGAAGTGGTTGAGGAAAAAAGAATCCCAGTGTATTTTCACTCACATTTTCACGTACACTTTTACGTAGATAAGCACGCACGTTCTTGGATACGTTATAATGAGGATAGGTTGTTTGACATTGGATAATACCATATGTAATAAAAGACACGCTTGTACCAACCAGTATAATCGCTCCAACCACGTGACTGAAAAACAAAAATGATATACGTGAACTTAATTAGACATACTGTCCAGTTAGGATAATGTGAGAGTGATGTTTTATTTTATGTGTACAACGATACAACAACCATTGTCTGAAATTATAGAATATCTGGATAAGCCTTTAAAATTGGCCTTACACCATAACAGTGGACTCAACCATTGCGTCACTGTATTATTATCCAAACTGAACATTACGGTATAATTTTATACATTAATACATGTAGTAGATAAAATAAAAGATTGATGTCCGGAACCTTAACGTACAATGTTAGGGAATAAATCATAGGCAGTCAGCACGTACCCTATATGGACCAAACACTTCCCAAGACCCCAGTGACAGTGGCCCGCCCGCCTGAAGCCTTGCAGTTTGAGCAGGATCAGTAATTTGTTAAGATATGACAGATTATTTGACCCAAGATGACCCAGATGCCAACTTAGCTCAGAATGTATATAGGCAAACACTGTGAACATGTTTCATAAAAAAGTCAAAACTATGACCACTAAAGTGTTGACTACAGTAAATTAAAATTTTGTTGACGACGCATGGCGCATTACGGACTCATAGGGTGATCACATTGAGTTTAAAATGTAAAAAAGCAGCTAAATTAATTAATACTACATTTAATTTTAACGATTATTAAATTAAAAGCTTAAATCCAAAGATGTATGTTACCATTTTTGCTCTAAATGAGTTAGAAATAACGTTCAAACGTCTGAATTCAGGCGAACAAATAAATATCCTATAAATATTATTGTTACACATGCAATGTAACATGAGAAATATCAATTATACAAATTTAAAGCAAGTACGCATGCGCAAATAATTGAATCACATAATATCCCCATAGGCGGATCCACCCCCCCCCCCCTAAAATCGCCAAAGTAAAGTCAATTCATTTGTTGTATCACACTAAATCGCATATTTAAAGTCATTTTGTTCTGCTTTCTGCGCGCACAGCGCGCAATTAACATTTTCCACTAACCACAGACACTTCGATAGACTCTCTGACGCCCCGTTATTCAGGTCGAACTTTGCGATTCTGATGTATCGCTCTTTTTGCACTTTTATTCTCTTTTCGCCGCATTTTATGACAACAAAGATGAATGCGCCAGCTCCAAAACGAGCGAAAATGCAGAAAACTTTGACAAGCTTTTAGCTCATTATTCATTTCACGCCCCCCCCCCACCCCCCTAACACTAAATCCTGTCTCCGCCCCTGATTCCCCCACTTGAAAAATAGCACAATAGCAGCATACAAATGACGGAAATATTGAATAAATAATGACATATCAAAATCACATATTTGCGTGGATCGTAAATTCGTGGATAACAGAACATAAAAAGGGTAAACCCGTGTCTTAATTTCAGGAGATTATATTTCGTGGTCGAGTTTAACAACGAAATCAACGAAAATTCAACTCCCTCGAAAAAATATTGATTTTACAGTATACTATATTTGAGTGTAATGAAATTCAACCATCTTAATTAAATAAAAGATTTGTGTCTGTTAATCGTGTAACTATACACCTTAGTGTATACAATATTGTATTCATGCAGATGAACATTGAACTAATACATAACGGGTATTATTTTATCTTATAAATTATTCAAATATTTGAAAATAATAATCGGTTTTGTCCTTAACTTTAGCCTAGGGGTCTGTTTTCAGTAAAACGTTACCAAACAATATTCTTACACAACCAGCAGTTTCAGCTATATAAACATATAGGGAACCAATGTGTGCATGAATTACCGTTAAAACACAGCTACGGGCAAATAACTTAATAGACTTCCGAGGAAGAAAATAGAGCAGCGGTTACAATGTATTGATGTGTTGACAAATGCAGAATATGGGCTATATGTTAAAACCGAAATGATTAATAGTTCTGTGTTTAATCTATGATAAAGTATAGTCACTTGTTCAGATGCGTACATTTATCACTCGAGCTACACACTCGTGTTTGAATTACTACGTATCCGAACTCGTGACTGTGCTTTATTCTACGATAAAATACACGTACGTATTTATTCTTTCTTAAATAAAACCATCTTGATATTCGGAACCCAATTCAACGCGTACAGTATATAAAGAGTGACTGACTCAAGTCAGAAATTAATCAGAGCTGCCACAAAGAGACAGCGGCGATAACTCAGTGGTATCACACTGGACTGTCAATCCAGAGGTCGTGAGTTCAATCCCCGGAATCGGTAGGCTACTTGACATTTCTGAAATTCTATTCGTATTAATTCCCCGCTATATCTGATCGTGTGGGCTGTGAAGTATATGGCTAAAGATGCCAGTGACCTGTGTATCGGTGCTATACACCGGACACATTAACGAACCAGGCTGCCTATTTGAAATAAGAGCTAGGCGCACTCATGCAGCGCCAGACATGTCTGTATCCAATCTCTCTCTCTCTCTCTCACTTCAGGGGCTTTCTCTAAGTATGTCCCCCTGGTCAGATCACGCTGTATGATGTACCAGCGCCCTTGTGGCTGCAACACTCTATGTAAAGCGCCGTTGAACGTGTGTTCGAATGAAAAGGGCGCTATATAAATTTGGTATATTATTTATTTTTCATAAGTATGCCAAAGGGGCGGTGGTCTTACAGTCTTACTAGAGGTTGTACTGTATAAGAACTTAAGTATGTATGTGCGTTAACTTCCTCATTAAGAATGGATTACAACAATCATCATACAAGATATCCGGAACACACACTTGCTATACGAGTGATCATCTTCAATTAGGCCAAAACAAACGGATAACGTGGTTTGGGTAACCCTACCTAACATTTGTTTATGCCCCTACCCTAAACATTGTATTGGCATTTTACTGTAAGTCATAACGTATTGTCGATTTTTTTAATCGCATAAAACCATTATATTTTCATAAAATAATTAAAAACAAAAGTTTTTTCCTGCCTACCTAACCTATTTTCAGCACGTTACCAGAACCACATTTATCAATTTGTTCTGGCCTTACATGCATACATACAAAATAAATGTACATGTATATACGCACAATGCTTCAATAGAATACAATACATAAAACGCTAGTACGATAGCAATACCAGTCACATGTTTCACTATAGGGGCTGAAACTCAAGGCCTTATTTGTTAATTCTAAATTTTGAACAATGTCATGTTGAACATGAATTGAATTAACAATGTTTAGCCACAAAATCTACAAATTAAGAATAATATGTAGATAAGATCAGCTATAAGATCACCTACGAATGAATTAATTCATTATTAGTGTAATCAGTACTGTAGCACAGGTAACTGTATAATTATTAAAGAGTAAACAAAACAAAACAAAATGTTTTTATAAATTTACAATATCTTAGAAAGGTTCATAGCACGGGAAATTGACCACACAGTCACTAAGGTGCACTTTGTTTTTCATGGTATAACTATTTAACTAGTAGATCAATTTCGATGGGATTTTGCATGGAGGTAGTTCTAATGCTGTTGTCTATGAATGTTATTACTTTATAAAGATTTTGAAATCCTATTCTTGTTTTTGATACCATAAAAATCTGACCACTTTAGTACAAATGCACCTTTCTAAAAGATAAGATAAATTTTATAAAAGAAAACTTTTTTTACTCTTTATCAATGATACGTACAGTTACCTATATACACTACAGATATCACTGAAACAAATAAGTGTTAAGTATTCGTCCTGGTAATGCACGGTTCCAGAAGGGGTCCGGACCCTCCTCCCCCCGGATATTAGCAAAAATAAGTTTCGGTTTCTTTCTTGGAGTCTAGTCAGGACACCGATGTTGACCATCGTCCTGAAAAAAAATTGTTGGTCGGACCCCCTCCTGATAGAAATTGTTGGAACAGCGCGAGGTACGTAGCACTAGCAGACGGAATACTAGTAACCCCCTCTTCTCTCTCACATACACACATACACACGCGTGTATCAATATATAATCCCAGAACCACACATATTATGTTTCACTGTAAGGAACAGAATTTGGCCAGAGAACGGCTGGCAGTCGACATATTCTCGGTAAAATCGATTATTGTAGTAAGACGTTCGTACATTATTTATTTGTTCCGCATGTAGTGTGTGACTTGACAACGGATAGCTATACGGACTGAAAAGAATTGGATAAATATTTAATTCGAAAAACATGTCGATGCTTTTAAATTGGTTACAAACATCTTTTATTCATGTTTTACAAGCCGACTTTTCCCTTGAACAGCTATTAAGTTCCGAGCCGTCAGCAGAAGATATACATGTACATACTAAATTACTAACATGCTTGTAAAACAGCGAGTTATGATTCAGATTAGTCGTGAAATGTCAAATTATATTTATACGAAACTCAAAAGTTCACATACCAGCGAGTGAAGCGTTTTCCAATCATAGTTAACATCCTACACCAAGCACATAATTTCTGGTAGTAACAAAAACTTTACTGTGCCTGAATAATAAACCTCTCTAGCGCGTAGTGCGCATGCGCATACGATGTTGCTGATCTGTAGTGTTGGTAGCCGAGCGAACGATCGGGGAATACTATAAAATCGATTTAATTTGACACCCTTGAACTACAGGCACACAATTTAACGAAGTGATAGATTTTGTTCGACTATTTTCTTAAATCTAAATGTACTGTACCTATTGGTATAAAATTGTGCACGAGTAAATAAAATACACCCTGTAATACCAGTATAAGCGTATTTTGAGCGCGCAGATCAAATACGACAGAGCAATGCGAAACAAGTGGATTGTTTTGATGGTCAATGTAAGTTCCCTTCACCATTAGGCTGTTGCGAGTATTCGGGTACTCGGATATCCACGATTTGGGCTAGAAAATCGAGTACGAGTATTTGTCATCCCCGAGATCGTTGGATCGCGATCTTTGATAAAAATGCATACCCTATACAAATGGCTCTTAAATTAGTTACCATAAGTTTATAGGACAACTTTGGGACAAAATACTGACAGTAAACACGACTGTGAGCATCTTTAATTTGCAATTCGAAAGTAAACGTGTACTATAATTGAAGCTAGCAACATCATTGAATTCGAATAAATTATGGTCGGACAAAGTCGCGTTTATTAAAGTTCCTACCGGTAACTAGAAATGAAACATTAATTCGTTATTCAATTAAATTGTCAATTATTAGATCACGCCATACAATGTCTGAAGGAACGTACCGAGTTCACATTGAAGTCGTGTCATTACTTCGGTATTTTCATTCAGGCTGATAAAAAGGCAGTATGCAAAAGCTGTCTAAATGTATCACTAGCTAGTCAATGGAGTGAGAAGACAAATTGTTGTTTGGTGTTATTTAACTTGATTTTTGTCGCTATGTTATTACAGATTATCCGTTTTAAATGTCTTCATGCACCCTTATACATGAAAGTACATTAGTGTTTCACAAAGTATGTGATGTTATTAAAGTAAAAGGTCTCTATGGCAGTATTTATTTTCATGACATATGTAAATGCTGATTCGTGGTTCTATCTGTGAATTGCTCACCCCGAATCGTGGATCGAATCGAATCGGCACTTACCTGACGATCCACGACATTATGTTATAGTTAGAACATATTAAGTAAATTTTAATGATTAAAAAGGGCGGAGCGAGCGAAGCGAAGCGAGTCCTTTTTAGTCATTAAAATTTACTTAATATGTTCTAACTAACTTAGAATATAACATTCTGCATTCTGATTGGCCGATATAAAGTAGCGCCAACGCATGACGTAAAGTCTGTGAAGAGAAAATTTTAATGATTAAATTTTCAGTTAACCGCCAAAATGCGGCGTTTTCATTGGCTCATAATGTAGGTTATATTCTAAATACTAAGAGATTTGGAATTGGCCGAGGATGACCTACAATAAATGCCCCTCGATCGTGATGCATTGATATATTCAAAGCACTTTTTTCTAACATTCGGGAAATACGCACCAAAACCCTCCAGTTTTGCTACCGTCCCGTAGTTTTCTTGTCGTAAATGGATCAAATATCCTAGATATACCTCACCGCTCAATCCGTTTAAAACTAATTGAAACCTCGAAAACCCGGCCGTCAAATAGACGCGTTTTTTACGACAGAGGGGGTAGATCGGAGCGTACTTTTGAGCTGGTGGAGTTTACGGAAAACGTTTCTACGATTGTTGAAGGTTGGGCCGTGGTCAAAAGTCATTTTTAACTGTTTATATGATATTATTTCGTGTTTCTTAAATGGGTACCGCAAATTTAATATTTAAACGGATTCTTGTAACGATGTAATCCTTCGTAAGCGCAGGCCTCTCGATCAGGCACAATATGCTACACGATGGTGTTGATGAAGAACATGTCGTACGCCTGAACGTCTTGGACATATTAATAAACTCTTCCAAACAGTAGATTTCTAGTATGTATGTATGTACTGGTCGGGGCTAATTATTCTTAGATCATTTATACTTCTTTTCGTCTACGGAGCAGTTGTGAGTGGACGTCCTGTTTGAGGAAGGTCTCCGGTGGTCCTAAACCGTTGGCATTTTCTCCACGAGGCGTGTTCACTACATGTATTTCGGTACACACCAAAGCCTGCTAACGTCAGTATGACGCACACCAGCTTTACACTTATACAAGTGGTCAATCGACCATGCAGTGTTTATATTACCAATGTTTATGTATTCGATACGGTTACAACGGAGACATTTGGTGCTTTAAGCAATGTGTGCCTTCGAGTTCGGGGATTTATTCAATGAGTACCCTTAGATCGGGTGTTTACACATCAGTGAACTTTAACAAGTGGTCTTTTAATCATACATACTATAGTAAACCACTAAATACCACTCCATAAGCTTAACAATAATCATATGTTTCGTTTGTAAATTGTGGTATGTTTGACGAACAGAATGTATCTACTATGATACGTGACCCCTTATATTCTTGTATTTTCTTGACGCTGAAAGGTACCTCTTTACAATACACAAGTTTAGACGAGGGTGTTCGAAAAGAAATGCAACTATTCAACTGTAAGAAGACATTTGGTCTCAACTGTACACATGCCATGTTTGACGCGCAAAACTCCATAAAATACAAATACGAGGATCAGTCAAAAATTTCTGAGAGTTGAATAATAGTAAGTACAACTGCAAACAGATGAAGACTTAAATAACCAACTCTCAGAACTTTTTGACTGACCCTCGTATTTGTATTTTCAAATATTATCCCCTGCAGATCGTTTGATGATTTCCGTCATCAGTTATATGCTGATAAATATAATTGCCAAGCAACCAAAGAATACCAATAAGGGTGTGGTGTCCCAGAATAGCGTATAATTCTTGCTTTATTCAGTCCAGCATAATGGCACAGCTTTGAAATTTTGCATGTTGCATTTATACAACTATTCCACATTATATTTGAGGAATTTGTTTTATACCAGCATACGCTGCATATGTAATGATAAATGGAAGAATTTGTATGTCGTCAGCAGAAACAATATATATTTCAGAAATGAATTCAAATATTCAATGGCTAATAGTACTTAAGTATTATGAAGTTTTAGAGACCATCTTTACTTATGGCAAAACAAGCTTTTTAAACTTCGAATTGGTCAACATCAAACAAAATAGTTTGTGACACTTACTATACTTGTTTTCTGCAAGGAAGTTGTAAACATCGATCCGTCATTACCGTCCAACTTGTACTTTTCATGCCGCAAAACGCGCAATCTTCGCGCATGCGCACTTCGTTAAACTTGTCAAATTAATAGAACTTGTGTTTTTCATGAGACAACGGCACCTCGACGGATATACAAAATGTAAATAATGAAATGGCTCCGCATATTAAATATTACTTGTTTACGTGTATATTGAAGTACATTTGCATTATACATGTACTTAAAAAGTACTATAATTTAAGGAAGTATTTGGGAAGTCCGTCCATTTTACGCTCGTAATAAATTCAGAATAAATTGTGTGTACTATTTCATGAAGAAGTGAAAAGTTAAAAAATGCCATAGTCTATTCTACATTGTACCTGGGACGAATAACACCAGATTGTACAAGTCTTCGTTTATGGGAAATCCATATACATGTAATGAGAAGTTATAATTTCTTTAAATTTGTATCAACATCTAACAATATGCAATGAATTATATACTGGAACCATTTTAATTTAGCAATATACCTCATATTGGCACATTCAATTAGTTTATTTTTTAATAAACCATTAACGTGCGTGAATAAAACATATATGTTTTATGATGTATTTTTAGATCTTAGTAATATACAACACAAACCTTGATTTTAACATGTTTCATCAATTGATGTCAATCATTTGTAGTAAAACACTGGTCAAAGATATTGTACATTGGATGACAGATGGTGTCAATATAATTACGAATTAGTACCCCACTGTGATCTTGGTGGCTTATCTTGATCTGGGACCAATATACACTACATTTTCTCCCTGCACAGGGGATCTATGTTGTTTATTGTCTATCATTATGTAATTATGCAACACAAAAAGAGTATATAAGGTCAGACAGGGAAGGCAGCACTCAACTTAACCAGCCGAGCACAGAAAACATTAAAAAAAAGCACAATGCCCAACTAAACAAGCGCAGATCCGCCCAAGTCCAAGCTGTCGAAAAGTATAATAAATTATAACTAGCTGAATGATACAGCAACCAAAAGGCGGAATGCCTACGCTGAATGACCTAGTAACAACAGTAAAACTGCTGAACTACATAGTTATAACAGCCTTTAGTCTCAAAAGTTAAATAACAGTATTAAAACGTTGAAAGGCCCGTATAGTCGGATGACCTACTAACTAGCTGAATGACCCAGTTTCCACAGCAAAAGGACTATATTGCCCCGCTTTAGCTGTAAGAAATCTTAAAACGAAGAAGTGCCCAACACACTACCGACCAAGAAAATTAAACGCCCCTAGTTAATACTGGCCTAGGTGTTGTTATGTGTTTGATTTGTTATTACATTATCTTCAAAATATTTTCTGCCCCTTTTGTAACTTTTATCCCATTACTCGAAATATAAATGTACACCTTTTGAATTAAATTATTGATACACAAAATAAAAAAACAACAAATTTGGTGAATTCAGTTTTAATATCCTGATATTTAATACAACAAAATGTATACATGTACTGAAGTAAATTTTCGATGCAGTAGTACATCGTACAAGATATGTCCTTGTGAACAAGATATTTAAGAATGAAACATGCATTTCATTAGTATTACTAAATAATATTACTACTAAATAAAGGTGTTATTGCATAGGAACATATTTTTGTTGATTATTTTTCTTTCAATTATTACAAATTGAGAGGCAGCATTTTATTTGTTATCACTATACAACGGGCAGTCTGGAAACGTTTATATTATTCATATATCCTACTCAGTGACATGTAACCTTCTTACAGACAGCGGTCATCAAATCTTATGTTTCAAATCTAGATTTTTCTGTTAAATGACAAAAACTGATCAAATTCAAATGAACTTCTGACATTTTAACGGGTGATTCTAATACGTCGACAATAATATCGCAACATGAGTGTGGGAATATTGCAACTATGTCATATTTTTACCGAACTTATGTTATGCTGCCCGACGCGAACATTCTGTGCAGTCATTTTAGGTCGTATATATTGGTAGCTGTTTAGTTGACGAAAAGGCGAAAGTCTATACAGATTTGAACCTTGTGTCTATACAGATTTGAACTGCCGAAAATCGTCCGATACGTTCCGATTTACGTTCGGTCTTTCGATGTCTATTTTATCTTAGATATAGATTTCAGCCGTTCTCCCAATGGAGAGATGTGTTTATACAGATTTGAACGCACTTGCTTTTACAGGTATCTATTTTAGACACTTAAAATGGTATCTATACAGATTTGAATTGTTCTCGATTCTTGCTATACACATTTGAATACATTCTAAGCGTATAGGCTCATGAATAAACTTGACATTGTATTCAGATTCGTACAGTTCTAGCAAGCAATGGCTATATAGATTTGAATAATGTTGTTTCTGAACAAATGTACTGGTTGTCTATACAGATTTGGCTCGTTCTATATACTGAGTATTGCTACCTAGAAAGGCTTAAATATGTATAGATGGGGGTTCGCAAATCTGTATAGACACAACTTCAAGACAACAAATCTGTAAAGACACCAGGCACCAAATATGTATAGACACCAGGCACCAAATATGTATAGACACTAAGCACCAAATCTGTATAGACACAACTTCAAGACAACAATCTGTATAGACACCAGGCACCAAATATGTATAGACACCAGGCACCAAATCTGTATAGACACCAGGCACCAAATCTGTATAGACACAACTTCAAGACAACAAATCTGTATAGACACCAGGCACCAAATATGTATAGACACTAAGCACCAAATCTGTATTGACACGACTTCAAGACACCAAATCGGTATAGGCACCAGGCACCAAATCTGTAGTGACACAACTTCAAGACACCAAATATGTATAGACACTAGGCGCCAAATCTGTATAGACACTAGGCACCAAATCTGTATAGACGCCAGCCACCAAATCTGTATAGACACTAGGCGCTAAATCTGTATAGACACCAGGTACCAAATATGTATAGACACCAGGTACCAAATCTGTATAGACACCAGACAACAAATCTGTATAGACACCAGGCACCAAATCTGTATAGACACCAAATCTGTATTGACACCAGGCACCAAACCTGTATAGACACAACTTCAAGACACCAAATCTGTATAGACACCTGGCACCAAATCTGTATAGACACAACTTCAAGACACCAAATCTGTATAGACACCAGTTCTATTTTCCGGCAACAATTTTCCCATAAATTTACTGATAAGGGGGTAAGAAAGCTGTCAGGTGTCCATTTTCATTCTGATAAGCCCAACTCAGGTTATTTTTAAAATGATTTGTGTAAAAAATGTAGCACGGGTTAGAACAACACACGGGCCAAATATGAGCTTTTGGAAAATACGAGGGATATTCAAAACTAACGTAGTTACAACGTAGTACATTGTACAATGATAAATATTAATTTGGGGCCTACAACATCATAATTCGGTATCTTTCTGCGATCAGAAAACACCATATTAGGCATATAGATCTGTAACAAGCCTGTCATAAATTATCTAAAGCTCTTAAAAACAGTCCATAGTTTCCTGGCATGCCAGGCAAGGTCAATTCGACGAACAGAGTGTTCATTTTGTTGATGAAATCATGTTGTAAAGTTGCATCAATAATACGACATGTTCACATACGACATACATTAAGTCGTCAAAAAGTCAAAAACAAAATCTTACAATAACGTCTTTTCGTCTGAATTAATGAGAAGTCACTTGAACAATGCAATATTATTATCTTTTAAATGATTGGAATCACTGTGTATAACCATATGGACCTACTTTCTGTCTGTGCAAAAAGATATGTCAGTCTCCTCTCTGTGCAAAAAGATATGTCGGTCTCCTCTCTGTGCAAAAAGATATGTCGGTCTCCTCGCTGTGCAAAAAGATATGTCGGTCTCCTCTCAGTGCTGGCACAGGTCACTCTCGGTGCAAAACAATGTATTTGAAGGACGACGGTGGGCAGAAAGGTAAGAAAATCGTTTTTTTGTTAAAAGATACAGACTTATGCATAAAATATATCCATATATAACCCACGGTGTTATGTTTGATTGTTCGGTCATCAGGTTGACCGGGTAGGGTTCGAGACCCTGTATAGAAACAACACTATAATAGCTTAAATATGTTTATTGTATGATCGACTCCTACGAACTAACTTGATTATTGAATCAACATGCAGTATATATATAACAGTAACATTAACTCTGGGTTACAGGTATTAGTTAGGACTTCACTAGTGGTGTCCCTTATACATTGTACTCGTATGAATACACCCCAAATAATTAACCACTGTCTTCATATTGTTCCTTTTGTTTTACGAGTTGCCAGAAGTTCAGATGTAGCTGGAATGTTGACCGGAGGTACTTGTTCGAATGAACATTGCGCCATGTTGATGTGCAGTAAGCACGTATCCCAGTCAACCCCCTCTTATCTTTGTTTGGATGGAGGAGTGTTTGGCCCAAGTAGGGTACGTGCTTACTGCCAAGTGTAGCATTACCATCATTAAAGGCTACTATTATAATATACGATCTTTTTCAGCAGCCGGGCCGTTTTTTCAAGCACCATGTGAAACCTTCAAAGTTTCAAGCCATCTTCTTTTCAAAGGTTTCACAAGGTGTTGAAAAAAAACGGATAGGGATGGAAAGCTTACACCTCACTTGGCATGGTACATACTTGGCATTGCACATACTTGGCATTGTACATACTTGGTACTGTACATACTTGACATTGTACATACTTGGTACTGTACATACTTGGCATTGTACATACTTGGCATTGCACATACTTGGCATTGTACATACTTGGTACTGTACATACTTGACATTGTACATATTTGGCATTGTACATACTTGGCATTGTACATACTTGGCACTGTACATACTTGGCATTGTACATACTTGGCACTGTATATACTTGGCATTGTACATACTTGGCGCTGTACATACTTGGCACTGTACATACTTGGTACTGTACATACATGTCATTGTACATACTTGGCACTGTACATACTTGGTACTGTACATACTTGGCATTGTACATACTTGGCATTGTACATACTTGACATTGTACATACTTGGCATTGTACATACTTGGCATTGCACATACTTGGCATTGCACATACTTGGCATTGTACATACTTGGCATTGTACATACTTGGTACTGTACATACTTGGTACTCTACATACTTGACACTGTACATACATGGCATTGTACATACTTGGCATTGTACATACTTGACATTGTACATACTTGGCATTGTACATACTTGGCATTGCACATACTTGGCATTGTATATACTTGGTACTGTACATACTTGACATTGTACATACTTGGCATTGTACATACATGTCACTGTACATACTTGGCATTGTACACTCTTGGCATTGTACATACTTGGCATTGTACATACTTGGCACTGTACATACTTGGCACTGTACATACTTGGTACTGTACATACTTGGCACTGTACATACTTGGCATTGTACATACTTGACATTGTGCATACTTGGTACTGTACATACTTGGCATTGTACATACTTGGCATTGCACATACTTGGCATTGTACATACTTGGTACTGTACATACTTGACATTGTACATATTTGGGATTGTACATATTTGGCATTGTACATACTTGGCACTGTACATACTTGGCATTGTACATACTTGGCACTGTATATACTTGGCATTGTACATACTTGGCACTGTACATACTTGGCATTGTACATACTTGGTACTGTACATACTTGGCACTGTATATACTTGGCATTGTACATACTTGGCATTGTACATACTTGGCATTGTACATACTTGGCATTGTACATACTTGGCACTGTACATACTTGGCATTGTACATACTTGGCACTGTACATACTTGGCATTGTACATACTTGGCACTGTACATACTTGGCATTGTACATACTTGGCATTGTACATACTTGGCACTGTACATACTTGGCATTGTACATACTTGGCATTGTACATACTTGGTACTGTACATACTTGGCACTGTACATACTTGGCATTGTACATACTTGGCATTGTACATACTTGGCATTGTACATACATGTCACTGTACATACTTGGCATTGTACACTCTTGGCAGTGTACATACTTGGCATTGTACATACTTGGCACTGTACATACTTGGCACTGTACATACTTGGTATTGTACATACATGTCACTGTACATACTTGGCATTGTACACTCTTGGCAGTGTACATACTTGGCATTGTACATACTTGGCACTGTACATACTTGGCACTGTACATACTTGGCATTGTACATACTTGGCACTGTACATACTTGGCACTGTACATACTTTGCACTGTACATACTTGTCACTGTACATACTTGGCATTGTACATACTTTGCACTGTACATACCTGGCACTGTACATACTTGGTACTGTTCATACTTGGTACTGTACATACTTGGTACTGTACATACTTGGTACTGTACATACTTGGTATTGTACATACTTGGCATTGTACATAGTTGGTACTGTACATACTTGGCACTGTACATACTTGGTACTGTACATACTTGGCATTGTACATACTTGGTACTGTACATACTTGGCACTGTACATACTTGGTACTGTACATACTAAATGTCATACTGTACATATTTGGCATTGTACATACTTGGCACTGTACATACATGTCACTGTACATACTTGGCATTGTACATACTTGGTACTGTACATACTTGGTACTGTACATACTTGGCATTGTACATACTTGGCACTGCACATACTTGGTACTGTACATACTTGGCACTGTACATACTTGGTACTGTACATACTAAATGTCATACTGTACATATTTGGCATTGTACATACTTGGCACTGTACATACTAAATGTCATACTGTACATACTTGGCATTGTACATACTTGTCATTGTACATACTTGGCATTGTACATACTTGGTAGTGTACAAACTTGGCACTGTACATACTTGGTACTGTACATACTAAATGTCATACTGTACATATTTGGCATTGTACATACTTGGCACTGTACATACATGTCACTGTACGTACTTGGCATTGTACATACTTTGTACTGTACATACTTGGTACTGTACATACTTGGCACTGTACACACTTGGTACTGTACATACTAAATGTCATACTGTACATATTTGGCATTGTACATACTTGGCACTGTACATACATGTCACTGTACGTACTTGGCATTGTACATACTTGGTACTGTACATACTTGGTACTGTACATACTTGGCATTGTACATACTTGGCACTGCACATACTTGGTACTGTACATACTTGGCACTGTACATACATGGTACTGTACATACTTGGCACTGTACATACTTGGTACTGTACATACTAAATGTCATACTGTACATATTTGGCATTGTACATACTTTGCACTGTACATACATGTCACTGTACATACTTGACATTGTACATACTTGGTACTGTACATACTTGGCACTGTACATACTTGGCATTGTACATACTTGGCACTGCACATACTTTGCATTGTACATACTTGGCACTGCACATACTTGGCAATGTACATACTTGGCACTGTACATATTTGGTACTGTACATACTTGGCAATGTACATACTTGGCAATGTACATACTTGGCACTGTACATACTTGGCACTGTACATACTTGGAACTGTACATACATGGTACTGTACATATTTGGCATTGTACATACTTGGTACTGTACATACTTGGCATTGTACATACATGGTACTGTACATACTAAAAGTCATACTTGGCACTGTAAATACTTGGTACTGTACATACTTGGCATTGTACATACTTAGCATTATACATACTTGGTACTGTACATACTTGGCATTGTACATACTTGGCACTGTACATACTTGGTACTGTACATACTAAATGTCATACTGTACATATTTGGCATTGTACATACTTGGCACTGTACATACATGTCACTGTACATACTTAGTACTGTACATACTTGGTACTGTATATACTTGGTACTGTACATACTTGGTGATGTACATACTTGGCATTGTACATACTTGGTACTGTACATACTTGGCATTGTACATACTTGGTACTGTACATACTTGGTACTGTACATACTTGGCATTGTACATACTTGGCACTGTACATACTTGGCATTGTACATACTTGGCATTGTACATACTTGGCATTGTACATACTTGGTACTGTACATACTTGGCACTGTACATACTTGGCACTGTACATACTTGGTACTGTACATACTTGGCATTGTACATACTTGGTACTGGACATACTAAAAGTCATACATGGCACTGTAAATACTTGGCACTGTGCATACTTGGCACTGTACATACTTGGTACTGTACATTCTTGGCACTGTACATACTTGGCATTGTACATACTTGGCACTGTACAACTTTACATACGTAGATATACAGCCCTTCAACTGATGGGAGACAATCCAAACATGACATCTTTAATGTTCAGTGGGACTTACACCACTTCCGATAGGCCTACTCTAATAAAAAATATGTAATCTGCTTCCTCATCACTACGCCTGCATTTTTACTTACTGATTGTAACATGTTGAGATGTGTGTGCAAATATTAGATATGTTAGCATATATGAGACATATGTACATATAATTATGAGATTTGTGCTCATGCAGGGTATCCAAAAAGAAAGTATACAGTTTCAGTGTCTATTGATACAAGAGCTGTCCACAAACAGCGCGCTCCACTATTCACAGTGCCATGCTAGGATAGTATAATCATTATTTATTCAAAACAAGATGCTTCATATCAGCAGCATTACCCTCTGCTATGTAGAGGTTGGGGCTTCTAATTTGAAAAAGGGAGATAATTTCGACAAAATGCAGGACCGTTAACTTATCATGTTAAGGTACTCTAGGTCATGAAAGTGAACAAACAAGCATTTCTAAGTCCAAAAAAGGGCATAATTTCAACAAAATGCTAAATAGTTATCTACTGCTGTGTAGGGGTTGGGGTCATGATGGTGAACAAGTATGCAAAGTATCAAAACAATATATCAATGCATAATAGTGCACAGAGAGGAGACCGACATATCTTTTTGCACAGAGAGGAGACGACATATCTTTTTGCACAGAGAGGAGACCGACATATCTTTTTGCACAGAGAGGAGACTGACATATCTTTTTGCACAGACAGAAAGTAGGTCCATATGGTTATACACAGTGATTCCAATCATTTAAAAGATAATAATATTGCATTGTTCAAGTGACTATACGTCATTAATTCAGACGACAAGACGTTATTATAAGATTTTGTTTTTGACTTTTTGACGACTTAATGTATGTCGTATGTGAACATGTCGTATTATTGAAGCAACTTTACAACATGATTTCATCAACAAAATGAACACTCTGTTCGTCGAATTGACCTTGCCTGGCATGCCAGGAAACTATGGACTGTTTTTAAGAGCTTTAGATAATTTATGACAGGCATATGCCTAATATGGTGTTTTCTGATCGCAGAAAGATACCGAATTATGATGTTGTAGGCCCCAAATTAATATTTATCATTGTACATTGTACTACGTTGTAACTACGTTAGTTTTGAATATCCCTCGTATTTTCCAAAAGCTCATATTTGGCCCGTGTGTTGTTCTAAACCGTGCTACATTTTTTACACATATCCTTTTAAAAATAACCTGAGCTGGGCTTATCAGAATGAAAATGGACACCTGACAGCTTTCTTACCCCCTTATCAGTAAATTTATGGGAAAATTGTTGCCGGAAAATAGAACTGGTGTCTATACAGATTTGGTGTCTTGAAGTTGTGTCTATACAGATTTGGTGCCTGGTGTCTATACAGATTTGGTGTCTTGAAGTTGTGTCTATACAGATTTGGTGCCTGGTGTCTATACAGATTTGGTGCCTGGTGTCTATACAGATTTGGTGCCTAGTGTCTATACAGATTTGTTGTCTGGTGTCTATACAGATTTGGTACCTGGTGTCTATACATATTTGGTACCTGGTGTCTATACAGATTTAGCGCCTAGTGTCTATACAGATTTGGTGTCTGGCGTCTATACAGATTTGGCGCCTTGTGTCTATACATATTTGGTGTCTTGAAGTTGTGTCACTACAGATTTGGTGCCTGGTGTCTATACCGATTTGGTGTCTTGAAGTTGTGTCAATACAGATTTGGTGCTTAGTGTCTATACATATTTGGTGCCTGGTATCTATACAGATTTGTTGTCTTGAAGTTGTGTCTATACAGATTTGGTGCCTGGTGTCTATACAGATTTGGTGTCTGGTGTCTATACATATATGGTGCCTGGTGTCTATACAGATTTGTTGTCTTGAAGTTGTGTCTATACAGATTTGGTGCTTAGTGTCTATACATATTTGGTGCCTGGTGTCTATACATATTTGGTGCCTGGTGTCTATACAGATTTGTTGTCTTGAAGTTGTGTCTATACAGATTTGCGAACCCCCATCTATACATATTTAAGCCTTTCTAGGTAGCAATACTCAGTATATAGAACGAGCCAAATCTGTATAGACAACCAGTACATTTGTTCAGAAACAACATTATTCAAATCTATATAGCCATTGCTTGCTAGAACTGTACGAATCTGAATACAATGTCAAGTTTATTCATTGTCACTGTTCCTGTCTTGGTCTCCACATTCGCATACTAAATGGCAACCATTGTACAAAGTTTTAATCTTAATGTTTGATTATAAAATCAATCTTTTAACTTGCACATGTATTATATACAAACCATTATTTCTGTGTATTATACACTAACATTCAAAATTGTTTTTAAAACTAGCGCCTACACATAATCTTCAGAGCTTTGAAGGAGTGTAGTTCATTTAAGAAGAAGACATTAGTGTGTTACCTCCCCTTACTACTTCAACCATTTTGGTTCGTATTGACTTGGGGGCGTTTTCATGTTTCGATAGCCTGGTTCTCACCGACTGGACTGTTTCGTGGAACAGGTAATAGCCTGGTTCTCACCGACTGGACTGTTTCGTGGAACAGGTATTAGCCTGGTTCTCACCGACTGGACTGTTTCGTGGAACAGGTAATAGTCTGGTTCTCACCGACTGGACTGTTTCGTGGAGCAGGTAATAGCCTGGTTCTCACCGACTGGACTGTTTCGTGGAACAGGTAATAGCCTGGTTCTCACCGACTGGACTGTTTCGTGGAACAGGTATTAGCCTGGTTCTCACCGACTGGACTGTTTCGTGGAACAGGTAATAGTCTGGTTCTCACCGACTGGACTGTTTCGTGGAGCAGGTAATAGTCTGGTTCTCACCGACTGGACGGTTTCGTGGAGCAGGTAATAGCCTGGTTCTCGCAGACTGGACTGTTTCGTGGAGCAGGTAATAGCCTGGTTCTCGCCGACTGGACTGTTTCCTGGAACAGGTAATAGTCTGGTTCTCACCGACTGGACTGTTTCGTGGAACAGGTAATAGACTGGTTCTCACCGACTGGACTGTTTCGTGGAGCAGGTAATAGTCTGGTTCTCACTGACTGGACTGTTTCGTGGAGCAGGTAATAGTCTGGTTCTCATCCCCAATATCACAGTAGTAATAGACAGAAATCAGAGCATAACCTGCTCCTGGAAACAGCCCAGTTGAAAAGGCCTAGTGTCTTATTACTTTGAAACTTTCTTGTGTTTACCGGTATGTGGCAACAATAATGACAGTCTACTACACTTAACCGATTTAAAAACGCAACAGTGGGTTTTTGATAAATTTAAGTCAGTTAAGGTGCTTCAATTCTCTTGAAATTTTGCATGTAATGAAATCAATACATGAAGTCATAGATGTGCAAATTTCATTGTAATCCGGGTTTAGATGGTCACAACACCAAACCACGAAATGTATTGATCGACAATGTCAAGTTTGCAAAATTAATAATGTATTTATAAACTGCAACCTGATATTAAAATCAGGCGTCTTTGCCTCATTGTCGGGAAAACAAAGTGTTGTAGGATGTTGTTCCACACATCTATGAGGAAAACACGTACCAATCCAAACGTTCAGAAGTTTCTGCTTGATGATGCACTTCTTGACGGCAAACCATTGGACACAATGCAGCCTATGCTAGATGGGCAAACACTTGCTGACAGCTCATGTTGAGGCTGTGGAGGTCATTGCATTTTTACTCGTGAAACGAAATTTGAAGGCAGACACAATGACCTGCACAGCCTCAACATGAGCTGTCAGCAAGTGTTTGCGCATCTAGCATAGGCTGCATTGTGTCCAATGGTTAAGAATGTTCATTTCTTATGTCTATGGCATCTAAAACCCGTAACCAGAAGTGGATAATGGAATATGTCAAGATAAATAAGAGGACAGACAAAATGAAGCGATTTTCAACATGGGTCATAATAAACATTAATCAAAATGTTACGGAATGAATATTTTAGCTAAATTACTTAATTGTACGCATCATTGCCTTCAAATTGTAGGTATAACAGACAAGAGGGCCCAAAGGGCCATAGGTCGCTCACCTGTCCTAGTCGTTTATGTACCCCTAATGGTAGCCTCTATTGCATGTACAAGGTTTTCATATTGCCTGATGCTTTATAATTTACATCACATTTAGACCCAATGACTTATTAAAGTTATTTAACCTTGTGACCTAGTTTTTGACCCCGGATGACCCAATATCGAACTTGACCTAGATTTAGTTAAGATGATTATTGTGACCAACTTCCATAAAGATAAGGCCGAAAATGTGACCTCTAGTGACTACACAAGGTTTTTCTATGATTTGACCGTGTGACCTAGTTTTTGACCCCTGATGACCCAATATCGAACTTGGCCTAGATTTTGTTGACATGATAATTGTGACCAAGTTTCATAAAGATTAGGCCGAAATTGTGACCTCTAGTGACTACACAAGGTTTTTCTATGATTTGACCTTGTGACCTAGTTTTTGACCCTGGATGACACGATATCAAACATGAACTAGATTTTGTTGACATGATCATTGTGACCAAGTTTCATAAAGATTAGGTCAAAATTGTGACCTCTAGTGACTACACAAGGTTTTTCTGATTTGACCTTGTGACCTAGTTTTTTACCCCGGATGACCCGATATCGAACTTAACCTAGATTTTGTTGACATGATCATTGTGATCAAGTTTCATAAAGATTAATTTAAAATTGTGACCTCTAGTGACTACACAAGGTTTTTCTATGATTTGACCTTGTGACCTAGTTTTTGACCCCGGATGACCCAAAATCGAACTTGACCTTGATTTTGTTGACATGATTATTGTGACCAAGTTTTATAAAGATTAGGCCAAAAGTGTGTCCTCTAGTGACTGCACAAGGTTTTTCTATGATTTGACCTAGTGACCTAGATTTTGACCCAGAATGACCCAATATCGAACTTGACCTAGGTTTTGTTGATATGATCATTGTGACAAAGTTTCATAATGATTAAGCTAAAACTGTGACCTCTAGTGTCTACACAAGTAATTGTGGACGTACGGACGACGGACGAAGAGTGATCACAAAAGCTCACTCTGTCACTATGTGACAGGTGAGCTAAACAAGAGGGCCCAAAGGGCCCTAGGTCGCTCACCTGTCGAACTTGACCTACAATTTTTTGAGATGATCATTGTGACCAAGTTTTATACAGATTAGGCCAATATTGTGACCTCTTGTGACTACACAAGGTTTTTTATATGATTGACCTAATGACATACTTTTTTACCCCAGATGACCAAATATCGAACTTGACCTAGATTTTGTTGAGATGATCATTGTGATCGAGTTTCATAAAGATTAGGCCAAAATTGTGACCTTGTGACTATGCAAGGTTTTTCTATGATTTGACCTGGTGATCTAGTTTTTGACCCAAGATGACCCAATATCAAACTTGACCTAGATTTTGTTGTTATGATCATTGTGAACAAGTTTCGTAAAGATCAGGTCAAAACTGTGACCTCTAGTGACTACACAAGTTTTTTCTATGATTTGACCTTGTGACCTAGTTTTTGACCCCAGATGACCCAATATCGAACTTGACCTACATTTTGTTGTGTTGATCATTGTGACCAAGTTTCGTAAAGATTATGCTAAAACTGTGACCTCTAGTGACTACACAAGGTTTTTCTATGATTTGACCTTGTGACCTAGTTTTTGACCCCGGATGACCCAATATCGAACTTGACCTAAATTTTGTTGAGATGATCATTGTGACCGAGTTTCATAAAGATTAAGTCAAAATTTTGACCTCTAGTGACTACACAAGATTTTTCTATGATTTGACCTTGTGACCTAGTTTTTGACCCCGGATGACCCAATATCGAACTTGACCTAGATTTTGTTAGGATGATCATTGTGACTAAGTTTTATAAATAATAAGTCAAAATTGTGACCTCTAGTGACTACACAAGGTTTTTCCATAATTTGACCTAGTGACCTAGTTTTTGACCCCAGATGACCCAATATCGAACTTGGCCTAGATTTTGTTGACATGATCATTGTCACCAAGTTTCATAAAGATTAGGCTTAAATTGTGACCTCTAGTGTCTACACAAGCCAATTGTTGAAGGACGGACGACGGACGAAGAGTGATCACAAAAGCTCACTCTGTCACTTTGTGACAGGTGAGCTAAAAATATGTTTGACCGGAAGTGGCGTCTTTAAAAAAAACATTTGTTTGATGCCATCATGTTTACGCGCATGTATCGTCGGCATACCAGACGCAGACAATCGTAGGTGTAAACTGCCTCATGAAAACACTATGCAAGTCTAAATATCATCGACAGACGACAGTTAATCTTCTTTGTCATGATAAAACGTCACATAACTCCTTAAAGCAAGTCGATGGCGCCAGGATGTTATGTATCCTAAAAGCGTGACACCGTACACAACGCACTTCAAAATTTAATTTTATGTTTTTTGTTGGGGTATCGTTTCTCTATAAATTGTCGGTCAAATCGTCACGCCCAGTCGTTTTGCTCAAGCGTCACGTGTAAATAATGTAAATGACGCCACTATGACGTAATGAGCTAAATTGAAATATTTTGTCGTGGAAAATCGTACCAGGCATAAGACTAACGTCCCATTCATTGGTTTATACTCCAATAAAATTTAAATAATAATTAATACAAAAATACCGACCCCCAAAATAGTTGCGTTTCTAAATCGGTTAAGCGCAAAGCAGCCATTTAAGGGGGTCACCAAATATGGCGAATTCATCCAAGTGTATTTTATATAATCTCATTCAACCATGCGTAAATTTTCATCCAAAACATCTTGGAAAAGTCTGGGAACTATACTAACCACTGATGTATGAGGATGATTTATAATATGGCAGCCTCATCAATTACCTAAATACCATGAGGACAGCTAGAATCAGCTGTAAAATAACAGAAAACAACACAGTTTTAATTTCACAAAAAATGGTGTCATTAATAATGGGCATTTTCACATGATATAAAATACAATATGTATGTTACTCTAAATGTCTACACCACATACAATCTCTCTTCATACAATGATAATTCATACCGTAAAACCAGAAAATTTTCACGAGGTCAAAATTTCGCTAATATGTTAAACTTAAGTAGCTCGCGAGATTAATTGTTCACGATTTTTAAAATTCAGAACAAATTGCTTTCTGTTGTTAACCGATGTTTAATAAGTTCACAAACCTAAGTTTTCGCGATTTTACCAATTTCACGAATAAAGCAAAAATTAATCCCTCGCTAAAATTTCTGATTCGACAGTATACTGTCTTTAACAACAATAGTCATAACAATTATTTACATTATATAGTGACATAAATAAATGGATGATACAATGTAACAAACACCCCTAGTAGCTTAAAACCCTGTTACAACAGAAAGACAAAGCAACCGCATTATGGTTGCCGTCGAGAGGTAACTCCTGGTCCCGATCTCCTGAAGCATCTCAAGTAGAAATCTTAACTCGAATTAAGATTTAGTTCAAATTGTAGGTTAAATTATCGATCAATCTGAAGTTCAAGCCATTGTAATTGTACCGTTATAAATGATGTTTCTGTTTTTAATGCCAATTTTGAGTCCAGCCTCCTGTGGGAATTTACTGTTGAGATTTAGCTCAAATTGAGATGCTTTAGGATATCAGGGCCTGGTATAACCACAGGTAACCGTATCATTGATAAATAAATTTCACAAAAAAATATTTTTTCATTTATTTTTATATTTTGTTATTTATTAGTGATACAGCCACTTGTAACATTTTATAGAACTGTTGTTGAGAAACAACTTGTATTGTAACAGTTTTAATGGGGTGATAAAAATGCGTGGGTAATATTCACTACCCAAGATCTGCTATACAGTATACATGAACAAGTCATTAAGAATCGCAAGCAATACAGAAGTCCCCTACCGGTTTTAAGCCATTTTCAATGTTTCTGTTGCCATAGCAACCTTAATTTTGGTCGGTATCAAAATATTTTTGGACGTGCATTATCCCCTTATTGCCCCCTATCCACATAACCTAGCTTGGAAACTGTTTGAGTTTTGTAAGAATCCAGATTTTTTGATGGACTGACGGAAGGACGGAGGGCAAACATATAGTCCCCTCCGGTCAAAAACCAGTAGGGGACTAATAATACACTCTCATATACAAATCAAGGGTTAAACACACCACTACAGCAGTGCCAAACCTTACGATTCAGAGAATTCAGCGATTAACGCATAATATATCAACCATACATGGAAGTAAAATATTAACTAGATGTTGGAGGACAACGGCCAAATAATACAGGAAAATAACTGGATGACCACACACTAACAACTGCCTCAGTTGAATGCAAAGGGTTGATTTTTGCGGCTCAGTAGCAGGAGTGAAACAAACAATATTTGATTTAAGGCCAAGTGTTCATCTTTCTTGTCATACAATATCAAAGTACAAAACCATAGTAAACATGTGTACACAAATTATATATCTCATTCAGTGGATTTTGTTGCCACAGAGACAACAAACAAACAAAATACATGCAAAATGTTTTTTGTTTGTTAAACACTGGAATCTTAAACTATTTTTAATTAATCTTTAATCGGCAAATTGTATTGAAATAAACAATTAATCAAATTCATGTACTACTCAAATCGCAAGTATGATATACGCGAGTATACAGAATACTGTTTACAACATACATTTTTATAAACTCAATTAAACATATGATGAAAATTGTAACACAATAACTTAAAATGAGTTAACATCAATGCAGATAAAGAATTGGAGTCTATCACATGCAGGGGTTGTACTGAGGCATAATGTCCAATCCTGAAAATAGTTGGTTTCAAGTGCCATTTATAACTTATATAAGCACATATCCCTATACAAAACTCTTGTCTAAAACTATTTTGTCATCAACTAACTTTATTTTCTGCACAAAAGTAACTTCTTTTTAGTGAAGCAAATTCTGATTTCCTGATTATTCCGCAATAGTAGGACCCCTTCACATGCTGTCGCAATATTGTACAACATGCTTTTATTAGAGGCTGAATATCATGCGACATTCTGATAATTTTTGCGCAAGATTTTACCATATATTAGAGTCAAATACCTACATGTAGTTTTTTTCTATTTTATCAGGGGTGTCAACAGAGCCAAATTAAAAATCCTGAAAATCATATGCGGCTGACCATTTTTGACAAACTAGAGGCCGTCAACCATATATAACTCAGTTTTTCAAACTTTATTGAAGAAAAGCCTTCAGAGCAGATGTAATTGACCATAACTTTGCCATTTCTTGAGATATTTTCATCAAATAACTTTTATTTTGGTCAGACAGCATAGCTCTTCAAGGATAGACAAATCCGGAATTCCGGATAAATCCGGAAAATTGACACCCCTGATTTTATATAAAGAAACTGGGTCCTTCAGTGTGGATCTAATGGGGTCACAATATGCGTCTCATCAGGATAATTATTACTGCAGGAGAATAGTTTATGTATCTATGGAGCTTAAATATAACCATGAAACTGGTTAAAATGGCAATGAAATTGAATGTTTATGCGAGTTCATCAAAATCATGGAGCAATGTGAAACATCAAAACATCATAATACACACAAGAAACAAAATAGGGACAAAACAAGCGCGAGGACGAATCAGTAGTTTAACTGCACTGGCAGTGAATAATTGGCCAATTCAAAATGAAATTCAGGGGTACTTCTGAAGCATAATGCCCAATCCTGAAAATAAGTTGCAAGTCTGTTTCAGGTGCCATTAACACACGACGTATATCCCTACAGCAAAACGCTGTTTCAAACATTGTTTTATTTTTCAAATTCAGATTATGGAGCTTCAAATGACAATAACTTTGAATATTTTCATCAAATAACTTCTATTTTGTACAGAAACAATCATTCTTACTAATGCAGCAAATTCCGATTATTCTGGAATTGTAGGACCCTAGAAATTGAGATTTGGCTTGTGTTTCTGGGGATTATCACAATATAGAACATTATCGGGACATAAGGTTGAAAGTAAAGAAAATGACAGAAATACTTAAATTTGTACATAAGATTTTAAATTTGACCCAAAAACATCTTTCTCACTTCACATTTTGAAATGAGAGTCACTCTTCATAGTCTGTGATATGTTTAATCAACATTATTTCAAACCTGTATATACACTGCCCACCAAAAATAAGTATACAGATGTTATTTGCCCATTTACTTGTCTGTAATAACAGTATTTGTAAAACAGTGAAACAACACTTTTTTTTAAGAAAAAGGAATATTTTTGTTTATTATATGTAAAGACCATACATTAATTGGTACCATAGGTGCAAAATATAAAGTTTCTTTGTCCCGATTGAATGGTAACTTAGTCACAAAAAGATGGAAAATTCAGCATATTAGATCACATGGGTATTTAAATTCAGAACATATTCATCTTTATTTCTATCTCTGTTTTTACTCATTTAGTAACTGTAGTTTCAGAAACAAGTACAATTGTGACTGTCTGATAAAAGGATATTGAATAATTTAACCATTAATTATTTACTGTATACTTATTTTTGGTGGGCACTGTATGTTTAATCAACATTATTTCAAACCTGTATATATGTTACCTACTAGTCAACTACACAATGTCACTGTATGATACTTGAAAAGGGTTGATCAAGGTTTTGAAACAATTTATCTAGTACTCATTAGACAGCTCAGTTGTTTTTTTTGGATACAGTATACAATAATTTTGAACACAAAATGCATAATTAAGGAAAATTTGATAAAAACTTGAACAATTAACTGTACCTTACAAAACACATACAAAATATAATATAATATACATGTCAAACTGTATAAAAATGAGCATCACAGAGCGTGCGAAATCCAATCTCATGCGCAGTGGTCTCCCTTTCCACATGTAAAGTAAGATCTGCTATGAACAAACCTTTTAACCATTTTATTTTCCAACCTGTAAATTTAGGATTTGAAACTACTTGTCCGAATCAGCAAAAGTGAAAAGCTTTCCTTTATACTTGTCTGAATCAATAATAACTTGTTCCAGGCAAGTGCTACCTGGACATAGACTAATTTCGATGAGTGATTTTCATGACATTTCAGAGTTTTATAATTTAAATACTAATATTATCCTGGCGACATTTAAGGGAAATGAGACCAAAGAAGGTGATAAAATGAAACAAAATAAATAATAAGAATAAAATGTTTAAATATGCAAACCAGAAAAGAATTCATAACTTTTTATCACAACCTATTTTTCATGCCCTTCAATTTTATCTTTAAATATTTTTTTGGAAAACTATCCAAAACCAGTCTAAATTGGAGCCAAAGACATGTATTTTTTTTTCTTATCAAAAATAAAATCCTCTTGCCATCTTTTTAAAGCAAAAATATAGAATGATAATCTAGCAATGGATTTAATATGGCTAAATTGACATTTAATTGTAACAAGAGATGTTTGTAAAACATGTATGGCAGCCAAATAGTCAGAAATGGTAAAGTCACAGTGACCTTGACCTTTGACCTACTGACTTCAAAATCAATAGGAGTCATCTACTATTATAGGAAATCATTTGGTCTACCGACCGAACTACAGGTGCAAAGCAATATACTCCCCCATCAAAGGGGGGGGGGGGGCATAATAAATCATAATGAGCTATATATGCATCAAATTTTAACACCGAGATCTCCCCTCGACTTGTAGATATCAGAAATTATGAATACATTTTGTGTTTTGAGCCAGACTTATACTTGGCCCTTATCCTTATAAATTCATTCCTGATCATTAATCTGACCATCAGATACAAATAGTTGACATTAAATTAAGATTTCAATTATCCCTGATAAATTTAATTACTTATTTGCCTCGCAGACAGACATGCCACTAGGCGCTGTCGCCTTTGGTTTAAATCCTACCCACCTGGTGAGGGTTCATATATGATTTTAATGCTTGAAAAAAAAAAATTTAAGACAACAAATTATAGAGCTTGTTAATGATGATTATTCCATGTGTTAATTCCAACATCACATGATTACGTGACGTTAATGAATACATGTACAGCCATTATTATACGGCCTAGGAAGACAAGCGCTGTGTGGAGATAGGAATTATGAAACTAATTCTACAAATGAAAGGGTGTGAGGTCAAACAAACAATATATGTGGTTATGGTAATTTTAACAATCTGTTTCTATGCCAACTTTGAGGACCAGAGTATGACGAGTAGATGCGAAATATGCAAACTTGGGTGGAGATAATACATCTATGAATAAATTTTTACCAGCCTGAGTACCATAGACCACATATATTGTCTATCTGGCCTAAATATGGCATCATTATGTTAATGCAAGACTACTATGCGAGATGCAAGTATGTGCCAAGGTCTTCATTGTTCATCACAAAATATACAGCCACTGAATTTTTTTACATCCAATCTTTTTTCCGAGAAATGTAATAGTTTTAAATGAATTAATCCCCCTTCATTAAATTGAACAAATAATTATATTTATTATCATTTACACAATTTCGTTCCACAAAATAATACTTCATTTAAACAAAATAGCACAAAAAATCCTTTGTAAAATGTTAGAATCATACTGTTATACAGGCTCTCACAAAGACTTCTGGCATAACAGCATACTTAAAATGCTTTCAAAAATGACGTATTGTATATATATATATATATTATATATATATATATAGATCTGCAGATCACAAAACACAGCAAGTTTGTTCTTCAATTTTCTGAGTTCATACTAGTACATCATACAACATTTTAAACATCTTGAAAAATTCCCCTTTCCAAGCCTCATTTTGCATGTCACATGACTGAAATTAGCCAATCACAATCCATCGTTTTGAGATCGTTCATTCTTAAGTTTCCCACATCACTTTCAAAGATAAATCACAGCACTGGAGACTCGTACATATTAGTAATTTATATTATAATAATAATGGATATCATAGTAACCATGAATAAATCAACACTTCATACAAGTTTTTGTAGCAGAAGCGTAACCTCAAAATATACATACAGGTAAACCTTGGCTAACCCCCCTCGATACCTCAATGAGACAACCTCAAATTTAAGACCACAATTATCAGGTCCAATTTCAGTTTTGTTCTAAATTCAACATGAATATTATGAACAATTCTGACAGTAATGAGACCAGATTCCAAGAGAAGGTCTTATTATAGAGGTGTTACGGTATATAATATTACCCCACTACGTATGGCAAATATAACTGATAAGAGGGCAGACTTGGGTTCCAATCACATTCACTGCATCAAAGCCCAAATCAAGAAAAAAATCCCAAAACTCAATTCTGCGAGGTACATATAAATAGTTAATGCAACGTTCCAACATCATGAACGTCCATTTTTGGTCGACTTGCTCAGACTGCCTCATTACTCACCCACCTAGGATTGGACGCAAAACTATCGTAACTTTCATCATAATTTAATCAGTTACTGTAGTTTTGCATTGAACCTTAGATATTTCAACAAAATGGCCAAATCCTTGCAATTATTAAAAGCTGAACACTTTATATTATATATTAGCCAAATTGGAATGAGAATCCGCCTGGAAATCCACCGCCGTGACCACCACCACCGAACTGTTGTCCACCACCACTGAAGAAAGACTGGAATATCACATTGGGATCTATATCTGGAAAGAAATAAACATTATAAATCCTAAAATCCTGAAAAATTATGAAAAATAAAGAAACAAGACCATTTTTGGCCTGGCACTCAAAATCCTAAAATTATTTACCCGTAGAATTCACAGGGGTGTCAACAGAGCCAAATTAAAAATCCTGAAAATCATATGCGTCTGACCATTTTTGACAAACTAGAGGCCGTCAACCATATATAACTCAGTTTTTCAAATTTTTTATTGAAGAAAATCCTTCAGAGCAGATGTAATTGACCATAACTTTGCCATTTCTTGAGATATTTTCATTAAATAACTTTTATTTTGGTCAGACAGCATAGCTTTTCAAGGATCGACAAATCCGGAATTCCGGATAAATCCGGAAAATTGACACCCCTGAATTTATTACTCATTTTTAAATGATTTGCATTGATTTTTTTTGGAGATCAGTAAATCAGGAGTTTAGTCACTTTTAACATAGTAGTACAGGGGTTCTACTGAGGCATAATGCCAAATCCTTAAACGAGTTGCAAGTCTGTTTCGGGTTCCATTATCACACATCCCTACACCTTAACTAGGTTTCTAACATTGCTGAATTGTTTAAATTCAGATTATGGAACTTCAAATGACCATAACTTTGTCAATTCTATGAATTTTTTCATCAAAAATCTTTTATTTTGTGCAGCAAATCCAGATTTCCGGATTATTCTGGAATAGAAGGAACTTTGAGTAGTAGAATGCTTACCATGGAAACCTGCCCCACCAAAGCCCCCATCTAAATCTTCTAAATCATGTCCGTTATCGTATCTTTGTCGTTTTTTCTGATCCGACAGGACGGAGTATGCCTCACCAACCTCCTTAAATTTGACCTCTTCTAGTTTTTGTACTTCCGGTGTATCATGAGAATGACGATCTGCGAAAATCAAAATATATATTGTTTAGGAGTAACCTGCCCTTGGATATGCAATTAGATTAGTTTTAAGGGCAGAAAACTCATTAAACATGGAGACCTACAATGCTTTTGGTGTAATTCTGTTTTTTCATATATATGATACGGTGTTCGCATGTATCTATATACAAAGCTGAAACATATTGTACAAGCCTATACAAATATTTTATAAAAGCAATTGTCCTACAATATAGACAAAGAAGGAAACCCCAAAATCGAGTGTACAAGTAGATTTATCGAGGCCTGTAACTGCCAAAAATTAGCCCCATCTCATACTCGACACTATTCCAGTAGCATCGTTAGGGCAGCCGTGCTGTTTTATAAACTTTTTAAAAAAAGATTTAACACATACCTGGATGATGGACTAATGCCCGTTTTCTGTATGCTTTCTTTATTTCATCCTCTGTTGCTGTTTTTGATACACCTAACACCTTGTAATAATCTTTCCGTTTACTTTTCTTCAATTCTAATTTAGCATCTTGTAACAATCGTTTGTTTTCTGAAAAAGAATCTCACGCTTGAAATACCGTCACTTTTTATTTGTCCAAATATTTTGTCAAAGACAGTTCTATAAGGCCAAAACAAATTACTTATGTGGTTCTAGTAACACGGTGAAAAAAAATTAGGGTTGGTCGGTAGGAAAAACATTTTATTTTTTAAAACTATTTTATTTTTCCAACCCGAGCTGGCCATCGCGAAAACCATGGAAGAATCATCAATTGCGATACGTGAGAATAATACATCCGATTTTGGAACCACTAAATGCTGTAGTTTTTATAGTGTTCTGGAAAATCGCCGATTTCGAAATTGTTTTTATTTTTTGCTATAAAATCAGGGGTCCTACTGCACAGTGTATAACCATATTGGTACCCTCTCGGTGCAAATTGATATATCGGTACCCTCTCGATGCTGGCACGGGTCTCTCTCGGTGCAAAACAATGAAATGGAAGGACGACGATCGGCAGTAGAGGTAAGAAAATCATTTTTTGTCTAAAAATATGGGTTTATGCATAAAAATCGATAGCCCACGGAACCCCCGATGATAATCCATTGTATTCCTATTGTTCAATTTGCTCTGTCAGTTGTCAAATGTTCAGACGTGGCTGGAATGTTGACCGGGGTGCTTGTTCGAATGAACATCGAGCTATGTTTATGACGCTTAAATGCGACTTTTCTTCAATATAGCAAATATTTAATACCTCATACGTAAAGCCGTTGATCATATCTTGCCACTTAATGTTTTTTATTCGGTAACTTCCATCAAATTTATTTAAAAACACCCTACTTTCGGTTTAGATGCGGCACCGGTACCCTCTCTGTTTTCATTGTTTTGCACTGAGAGAGACCCGTGCCAGCACCGAGAGGGTATCGATATATCATTTTGCACCGAGAGGGTAATGATATGGTTATACACCGTGTACTGAGGCATAATGCCTAATCATGAAACGAGTTGCAAGTCTGTTTAGGGTGCCATTAGCACACATTCATCCACCCTAACTAGGTTGCAAACATGGTTTTATAGCTAAAATTCAGATTATTGATCTTCAAATAACCATAACTTTGTCAATTCTTTGAATTTTTTCATCAAATAACTTTCATTGTGTACAGAAATGAATTGAATAGAATTGTGGGACCCCTGTAATGTTTATGGTCTGGCCAAAAAGTTAGGGTCGGTCAGGTTACTAGAACCACATTTATAATTAATTTGTTTAGGCCCAATTGACTAGCAGAACAATGGGACAATCAAAACTGTTTTCAATAAACGCTTATGCCCCAGTGGAAGCATTTCGCATAATAATGAGCTAAGTAAATCAGCCTTATTCAGAGGGGTCATAGTGTTGAACAAGTGTGCAAAGTACGAAAGCAATAATTTGATGGACTTTGAAAATATTTGAGTTTGAAAAACTTAGGTTTGATTACGAGTTGCAGCAGGTCATACTGTTGCCTGATAACAAAGTTGATTTTTCTCAATACATGAAGATGTTGCTGGTGTCTTGTGGAAGGATGAGAAAATACTGGTTAGAATTTTTCAAGAAAGTGTTATTCTCCGCCGTTGCTAATGGAAGATAGGCCCGTTGCTAATGGAAGATAACTCTATCTTACATTAGCAACATCTTTCTAACATGAGCGACCAGCGCATGATTTATTTCCGACCTTAGTTTTGGGATGTACGTGTTCATTGCGATATAAAGCTAATGAAGACGAACACCAATAGGCTCTATACCATTTAAAAAGCATATTTTTGAGCGTACCACAACAGCGTACGCTTTATTAACGTTATTATTAATGATTGTTTTGAATGAGAACGTACGGCAAACAGCACGTTATGATGACGTTATGATGACGTCATGATGACGCCATGAAAGCTAATTTGTGTTATAAAGTCCCATTTTCTCAAATTACGTCGGAGAAAAATAATCCATCATGAGACGGTCGATGTAGGATAAGGATATCTCACCCTCGGGGTCGAAATTTTAACCAGGAACTCGGCAAGCCTCGTCCCTGGTTAAAATCCGACCCCTCGGGTGAGATATCCTTATCCTACATAGAAGCTCATGATGGATTCTTATAAACTAAACCCAAATAAACAAACTAGCAATAGACGTATGTAGAGGAAGCAATAATTACCCCGTGTTTTATCAAGCTGGCAAATCTTCTCATAATCTCGAACAGCTTCCTCATATTTCTCTGCATCCATATAACTGTAAACACAGACACCAACTATACAGACACACACAATGATACAAACATCGTAACATGTCATTTTAAGGCCACTAGCCAAAATGCTTATAAATTTGGAAGAATTTTTTACACATGAATGGATGTCTCCCACAAAGGGTCATACTTGCTGTGTAGACAACTTCCTCCATATATCAGCAGACCACCTAGGATAGCCTCCCAGTTTATATCGAATGGCACGACGGATTAAGGAACGATGAATCAGGAATATATCATATTATTTCACAAAGTTCTGGCACAAATTACATCCAAGAGAAACACAATGAACAAGTCATTAAGAATTGCAAGCAATACAGAAGTCCCTAACCGGTTAGAAGCCAATTTCAATGTTTCTGTTGCCATAGCAACCACAATTTTTGTCAGAATCAACATATTTTTAGACGTGCATAATCCCCTTATTGTCCCATATCCACAAATTAAGTTTCATAAACCTAGCTTGGAAACAGTTTGAGTTATGGCAGGATCCAAATTTGGGCATATTTTCACTCTTTCTGTCACCATAGCAACCACAATTTTTGTCAGAATCAAAATATTTTTTGACGTGCATAATCCCCTTATTTTTTGACGGACGGACGGCAAACCTATAGGCCCCCTCCGGTCAAAAACCTGTAGGGGACTAATAAAGCTGCTTCTTATTGGTGGACAATATTGACTTCCAATCATTTCAGTCTCAGCAATTATTCATCTGACCTAAATTTTTTACGATAAGCACAAACCAAGCTACCAACTACTCATGTGAATGTTCATATTAATCCAAACAGTAGTTAAGAACAAGCGCAGATAAACTTCAAGACATCCATCTAAACAGACTTTCAGCACAAAATTAATATATCTCCCCCAATTTATTATCCATTGTTCGTCACATTTTCTTGAAAATAAAACACCGAGTAGCATTTTCTATCTGCTTACCTTTTTGCTCTCCTCATAAAAGCTTTAATGTATGTATCATCTAACTCTATAGCTTTTGTACAGTCATCTATAGATTGATCTGATTTACCGATCTGTAAGTGAAAATATGCATGATAACCCATTACTGCATAGGTTAAGCCTAGGTCCAACTGAGCATTTTTTGCCTCGGCGATGTACATCCGATTTAAATTAATGAGCTATCAGGACATCAGAAACAGGTTCCTCGTGGTCTATGGGAAGCTTTGGGGAAGTCATAAGACAGTGTATGATATTGGAAAGAATTTTGATGTTTCCGGTGGTATCGGAAGAACATCGCCAATGTTGAATTCCTCAGTGGGAACTAGGCTTTAAACAGCATTTAAACATTGAATTAAAGAACAATAAAATCAGATATTTTTGCGAGGTCAAAACTTTGCGATTTTGCCATTCTAGAGTAGTTTGCGACATTAAATATTCGCAATTTTTAAACTTCAGAAAGAACTTCTTTATTTTCATTGTTTTACATAAGTTCACAGACATGAATTTTTCGCTAACTTATCAAATTTCAAATTATGAAAATTAAACACTTGCAAAAATTTCTAATTTTACAATTCATTATGTACATACTATATCCAATTAAGAGACGAGTTAGATTGAATCGTCACATACTATGTGTAAACAATTGCCCTTTTGTTCCCTGAGCCACAAAAGTACTGGTATTTCCCCCTTACTACAGGGTGGCACAATGATCATGTGGATAATGCTCCTGACTACGGATCAAGAAACCCCTGGTTCAAATCTCGGCTCGGCACTGGGTATTTTCTATATTTCAATGTATTTTTGCCAACTAGAGATTAACTGGTTTCAACAGTTTGTAACTCAGAGGTTATCTTATGTAAGTTCACCAGACCAAGGAGTCTTTTCCAGAAAAAGTGACCAAGGAGTCTTTTCCGGAAAAAGCTAGGGTATCACATTTGAATTCCTTGTACACCTATTCCCTTTGAAAAATCTCAAAGTTGGTACAAAGCTCTGTTAAACAAGTGATCCATGTTTTGTAGAACCACTTTCTGGTATACTGTAAAACCATATTTTCGTGGGTATTAAATTTCGTAAATTTTAATCAAATTGGATTTTTGTGAGGTCGTAAGTTCATGGATTACAGCACATGGGTAAATCTATGCCCAGTATTGGGGAGGACGATTAATCATTAAGATTTGAATTTGTGGTCAAGGTCCACAACGAAATCAACAAAAATTCAACTCCCTCGAAAAATTATGAACTTACAGTAGAAATGTTGTACAATTCACAATCTACCAAACTATGAAAACAATGACTTACCTTCGAACATACAGTTGCACGATTACAATATAATTTAGAATTTGTGAATTTATTGTTAGGATCTATTGATAAAGCTGCTGTATATATGTTGTATGCCTCATGAAATTTTCCTGCACGAAATTCTTTGTTTCCTTCCTCTTTCTTTGCTATTAGTTGTTTCGCTTTCTAAAAACAGACAAAAATATACTATTTATTGGGTACTTATCACAAGTTGTCAGCCATTTACATAATAAGTTAACCAATTGAAGACATATACTGTGAACCAATTTACTTTCGCTAATACTAATTTTCACTTTTTGGTGATCGTCGGCATATTCGCGACTACAAATTATTGTGTTTTTAAGGTTCTCCCAATGTCCATATTAATGTTTTTAGCACTTTCACGGCGACTAAATTTCGCGAAATTCAACCACTCGCGAACTCAGGCGAAACTAAATTGCATGAAATAATTTCTTGGTTTACAGTTATAGACAAATAAATGGGTCAGGTAATGTCTATGGTAGCTGAACATACCTCTAATAGAATTCAAAGTTGAGACATTTGTTTATTTGGGTTTACCACTGTTTCTCAATTATTTTTTAGTTGTATTCGGTGCTCAATTCACCTAACTAGAAACCAGTTTTCTTGGAATGTACCCTAACCAGAACTAACTTGACATTCCACAAATAACCAGGTACTTCTACATATGAGGAAAATCTTCTTAATATGAGGAAAATCTGCAATGTTGTCAAATTTTCATGGCATGGTATGACTTAAAGTGATCAGGGGTGTAAATAGGGCAAAATTAAAAATCAGGAAAATCGTATGCCGACGACCATATTTGCTGTGATCAGGAATCAAACCCAGATTGCCAGCTTACATATCAAATGCACTAACCACTGAACCACGTTATTGCTCCAGGAGAGATTGGCATAAAATATTAACTTTCCAATATTTAAACTGTAAAATCATTTAATTTCAATGGGACAAAATTTCATGGTTTTGGTGAAAAATTTCATGGGGACATAATTTCAAGGATTTTGGATTTTAGGAAAAAACTTATCAGAAATTATTCAAACATTAAACGGATATAATTGTTTCATTACATGTTGATATATGCAAGTACACTTCCCAACAAGAGCTGTCCACGAACAGCGCGCTCCACTATTCGCAGCCATGCTGGGATAGTACAATCATTATATATTCAAAACAAAATGCTTCATTACAGCAGTATTACCCTCTGCTGTGTAGAGGTTGGGGCTTCTAAGTCGAAAAATGGGGATAGTTTGGAAAAATTATGCAGGACCATTACCTACTCATGTGTAGGTCCTCTTGGTCATGAAGGTAAACAAATAAGCATTTCTTAGTCCAAAAGGGGGCATAATTTCAACAAAATGCTAAATATTATCTTCTCCTGTATAGGGGTTGGGGTCTTGATGGTGAACAAGTAGGCAAAGTATCAAAGCAACATACCAATGCACCAATGTACCTAAACTTTAACATTTGCATTTCTAAGTCCAAAAGGGGGCATAATTTCAACAAAATGCTTGATAGAGTTACCCACCCCTGTGTAGGGGTTGGGGTCATGATGGTGAACAAGTATGTAAAGCAATATGTCAATGCACTTTGAAAATATTAGAGGTGAAAAAACCTGTACCTAAACTTTAACATTTGCACTAAGTTGAAAAAAGGGGTCATAATTTCAACAAAATGCCTGATACAGTTACCTACTCCTGCATATGGGTTGGGGTCATGGTGGCAAACAAGTATGCAAAGTATGAAAGGAATATCTCAAAGGACTTAGAGCATATAAGGTTAAAAAACCTGTACCTAAACTTTAACAAAAGTGTTACGCCGACGCCAACGCTCGGGTGACTGCAATAGCTAAACCTAGTCTTACACTTGACTGAACTTGAAAGCAAGTACGACAGCCGCTGTAAACTTGACATATTAATTGTCCTTATTAATCATTGGGGATTTAATTTCGTGGCTGAGGTCACCCATGAAATCCATGCTATTAAATCCCCACAAATATTAGGCATTTTACAGTATGTTGGTAGAAACGAAATAGCCATGTGATGTAGAATACAGGTGTTCTAATGAGCCATAATGCCCAATCCTGAAAATGAGGCTCAAATCTGTTACGGGTGCCATCAGTACACATCCCTACAACAAAACTCTGATTCAATGATGTTAAAGTTCAGCTTATGAAACTTCAAATGACCATAACTTTGTCAATTCTTTGAATTTTTTCACCAAATAACTTTTTTTAGCTGATTTCCGGATATTCCGGAATTGTAGAACCCCTAAAAATACTTACGCGGTATGTATCTTTAGCTTTTTGATGATCAGGTGCTAACCGTAAAACTTGTTGGAAATGTTGAAATGCTTTTTCTATGTTGTCCTGATAATACAAGCACATACCTCGTACATACAGGGCATCGGGATTCATACCGTCTCGGTGTAATGTGTCGCTACAAATAAACAACAGATGTGGTATCAAACAGGTACGCCCTCACTCTAGAAGTCAAATACATGGGAGAAAGTTCAAACTATTTACTAAGACTGAAAACTTTTTCAACGCTTTTAGATTGCTGAAACTGGTTCATTTAGAATTTTGACAGCTTAGACATGGGAGGATTATAACTTGTTTAGTTGGGCATTGTGCCTTTTATGTTTTCTGTGCTCGGCTGGTTCAGGTGCGCATTCTACCTTGTGTGTTTTTTTAAGTTTTCTGTGCTCAGCTGGTTCAGGTGGGCATTGTACCTTGTGTGTTTTTTTATGTTTTCTGTGCTCGGCTGGTTAAGCTGAGTGCTGCCTTCCCTGTCTGACTTAATATTATCTTATACTGAAATAGATGTTTTTCACATACATTACATAATGCAATTGTAACTTGAAATATAAAAACTCAGTTTAAGACTGAAAACATTGGAGTTTCACCTTTGCGCAAAACATTAATTTATGTTCAAGGTCACTGCAACCTCTATCTTTTACATACAGGTCTCAGTATCTTTAAGTACCACAGCACTCAGGCTCTAGTTATCACTCAAACATGATTTGGTCGACAGATAGACTCGTGTGACACATGCAACCTAATATAACCACACTTCTTTCAAAAGGGAAACATAACGCCTAATTCATGAGTCCTACTAAGGCATTATACACAATCCTGAAAACTAGATGCATGTCTGTTTCGAGTGCATTTTGCACACATCCCAACACCAAAGACACTCAGCTGTAAAAACTTCAAATGACCATAACTTTGTTAATACTTAGAATTTTTTCATCAAATTACTTTTATTTTCTGCAGAAAAGTTCATTTTTCCTAGTGCAGCAAATCCAGGTTTCTGGATTTTTTCCGGAATTGCAAGAGCCCTGCTAATTTTGTCTAATGCACAAAGGGTGTTACTCAGTAGAGGTTGCACTATAGTAAACAAGGAAGAGAGTCAAAGGGAAATAACCATAGCAACAAAACAAACTTACTTTGCTAATTCCTGAGCTTCTTGGTAACGCCCCAAAAATGTCAGAAGTTCTGCCTTGCGAATTTTGTACTTGACACAAGAAGTTGTCTGTTGTAAACACTGGTCTATACAAAACAATGCCTGAAAAAATTGGTACTTTGTTATAGTGCGCCCAGGATAATGGGATATTTACAAACATGAATCTGTTAGGTCAACTGTTGCAAAATTAGTTTTACAAATGACTACAAATTAAACAGATAAGGTATTGAACTCAAAACATCACTGGTAAATCATGCATGTCTGAACAGTCTGATTCATCCACCTTTGTGGAATATACCAAATTCTTCCACCTCTCTCAATATCCTCGGAGCACTGTAAACCTCTATAAACATAGCAATAGGTAAAATTGTGTTGTTTTAAAGTCCGAAAATATTAACCTGGTCATGGTTAAGCTGGCATGAAAATAAGGTTACAGGTGGAGTTGATAACCTAGAAACTATTTTATTCAGCCCTTAAAGACTACTTTAAACCGTTTTACTATGACATCATTATGAAGGTCATCTTACAATTTAATGTTGAGCCAAGCATCACGTTTCATTTATAAATTGTACTAACAGAGGAACCAGCATTTAAAGTTACAGATAAATCTTCAGTATACCATTTAAAAGCATAAAGTGAATATAACATACTCGTCTGTAGTCTTTCTTTTCATAATCGTCTTCAGCCATCTGTTCATATTTGTGCATACCTTCAGCAACATTTAACTGTAAAATAGTCAACAAAATCATCTGATTGGATTGTTTTCAAATAAAGTTCACTTAGCCAATAATGTTTTCATCAATTAAAATTACAGTATTATTTTCGACAGAGAAGCTAATTTTTTCTAGTCCAACAAATCCAAATTTCAGATTGCAAGTCTGTTACATGTGCCACCTGCACATCTACCTACACTTTAACAAGGTTTCAAACATTGTTTTATTGTTCAAATTCAGATTATGGAGTTTCAAATGATCATCATTTTGTCAATTCTTTGATTTTTTTCATCAAAAAACTTATATTTTGTACAGAAACAATCATTGTTTCTAATGCAGCAAATCTGGATTTCCTGATTATTTAGGAATTGTAGGACCGCTGAAGGTAAGGTACCGGGGGTATTCAATTATAAGTAGAACATTTACCTCTTTCTTGGCAACCTGATTATCTTTTTCTAGTTCAAGAACTGTGGAATATGAACGTTTTGCAGCCAGCGGATCACCCAGTGCTATATGACATTTACCTTCACGTATATGACCCTGAAAAATATGAATAAGCACATTTATTATGCATGCTCAACTATAGGGCAATTCAAGAAAATTTTAATTTTACTAGCGACATACAAATATATATATGACAAGGCTTTTTCCTGATATAGTATGGGCTGTTATATACCTAGCAATGTATTGTAACGAATACAGGCCAAATCGCGCAGTGAAATACAACGCGACAGATTGCATTTTCCGTATCATACATGTCTGGTTTTCCGAATCCGTATCATGCATGTCTTACGTGTTATATGCCGAACATATACTAACTTCAATGACGTCACGACGTAAACAATTGCCTTTTTATGAATGGGCGTCGTGTTATATGCCGAAAATATGCTGACGTTCATGACGTCAATGTATACACATCAAACGCATTTTCGCGCGTAAAAGCGCTTTTTTCACTTTTGAAGGTATATTAAAAAGGAATATTACTGCAGCGGTGTTGATCCATTAAGCCGTATTACCTCTCGTTGCTTGCGCCATACCGCATCTCACTCGACCTAGCAGTCTCGTGAGATACGGCATTACACAAGCAACTCGAGGTAATACCGCCCAACGGATCAACACACTGCAGTGATATTCCATATATATACATTAACATGACCAAAGCCCTACTTACTACACAGGACAAGAATAAGAGGTTAATACAAGATAAAGCTGGACCAGGAGGTGTGATCAGACAGGAAAATGAATAATGACCAGAGGGCTTTCATGTGTGCCACTTGAACTTCACCTGGTTTGATTATGATATTGTGGAACAACCGATACATGATAATCTAGTGTGTGATGGCCTTAATCAGCTGCAAATATGCTCACAATTTTCAATCATAAACGGCAGCCAATTCACCAGGGTGGCATGGTGGTCGAGTGGATAACGCCCTTGACTACTGATCGAGAGGTCCCTGTTCGAATCTCGGCCGGGACACTTGGTCATTTCTGGAACGCTTTTCAGTGTTTCCCACCCAACTAGAGATGAACTGGTTGGAAACCCAGAGGTAGTCTCGCGTGTATCGGTGCTATACATCGTTAAAGAACCAGGGAGTCTATTCGGAACGAGCTTGGGCAACGCACCCGGATTCCATGTATCACAACTCTTTCTTCTACTCGCTGTCCCTTCAACAAAAAACAGGACCCCATTGGAAATAAGTGCTTGCACTTTCATGGGTTATCCTTGACCGAAAGGCCGAAATACATACATACATACACCAAACCAGCTTTCCTGGACTGAACCCTAACCAGTACTAACTTACTCTTCCACAAGGAACCAGCAACTTCTCCACATGTGGATGAAGATCAATATTGTTGCCAAATGTTCATGGAAGGATATGACCTGCCATGACAAAGAATCGAATCAAGATTCCGGGTTACAACCCCAGCACACTAACCACTGAACAATGATGGCTTTAATACAGACTACAGTATACACAAACCTTCACAAATGAACTATCCAGTCTGACAGCTTGGCGAGCGTCTTCCAATGCATCAATAAATTTATTTAACATCATATAACAGGCAGATCTGTTACCATAGTAAGCAGCACATGTTGGACAAAGATCTGAAATACAAAATACGACAATGTTGAGTTCAATAGGAAACAGATTCTTTATATTATATATAGCAGACAAGGCTTGAAAATCCACTTGTGAGCTTGTATTAACAAGAGGAAATTGACACCGGGTTAGTTAATTTTCAGCAACGCTCTTCCTGCAGGAAGAGTGGAATTTGTAGCCAAAATTAATCAATTTCAAGTTTAAATCACACATAAAATGGAACACAAAATAATTCCTGTACTTTAAATTTCAAACCGGATGTTGATTTATTGCTTACAAACCTAAATACTGAGTTCTGTTTATATGATCGCACACGATTTCAACTTACTATAACAATTTTAAACAACTGGATGAAACTATATAATTGTGACATATATATACAATAATTTACACATGTACTGGCAAAGGAGATAATACCGGACAGTAGATAATACCGGACAAACGGTCCAGACGCTTTATTTAGTTGAATAATTAATTGATCTTTGTATCAAATCACTCAGAATCGTGAGTAAAAGGAATCTGGTAGAAAAAAATATTCAAGCTAAACAAAACATTACTTATTCATCGCAGGTATCATCCGCCGCTGCATTGTTGACATAAGCGACGTTGGGGAAAACAATGGTGCGCGCATGCGCAAAAGCGAGCTTGATTAATTTTATTATGTTAAATTAATAGGCATGAAATTCTATGTTGAGACTATGGCCGAGTGGTTAGCGAGTACGGTTCACATTACTGTAGTGAAGGTCTTGCGATCGAATCACCGCACCTGCTGAAACTTTTTATTTTTAAAAAAATGTTGTTTTTTCCCAGCTCTAATTTCAGCGTTATTGGCAAAATTTGTCCGCGGATACCAGTTGAGTAACATTTTTTCATATCTTGCCCATCAATTTGAAAGACTTTGGATTGTTTTTAATCGTTTTATTCGATTTTTGGTCGGTAAACACAGTACGGTGTAAAACGGATTTTAACCTCTCATAGAACACCCTCTGGCAGGAAGCTTCGTGCATCACAAGTTGTTATTACGGAAATCATAAATATTTTTGGGTAAGTGTGAAATACGAACCCTATTTTAATTATTTTTGGTCCTAATTTGTTAAATATCCAATGACAAATAATGGAAAAAGACTGTCCGGTAATATCTACTGTATGTCATTTAAATAGTGCTAAAAGTGCCCCTGTTAGGGCCCCAATATAAGGTTGTTCACGTGACGTCATATTTTAGGAAATTTGATTTTAGCAAAGAGCTTGAACACAGGTAGGTGTAAACCCAAAAAATTCTGACTAAAAATCGATTTTTCACTTCAGGTGAAGCTTTTTATGCAATTTCGGTCCGGTAATATGTCCTTTGCCAGTATACACTTAAATTAATTAAAGTAAAAACTTACTGATAGCCTGAGTGTAGCATGAGATTGCCTCGGTATAATTCTGTTGTTTGTAGTAGTTGTTTCCCAATTCTTTCATTTCTTCTGGAGTCCGGATGACAAGTTGTCTGCAATATAAAAATAATATAGTAAACCTTGCAATGTTAAACACCACAAGTAATTGGTTTTTTTTACTATAACTTATGTAAACAACTGACGTAAAGGGTTTCGCTGACTGGACTGGGTTAGTTATCTTCAATGCCTTATGTAGGTTCTGCAAACATCATTAGCTGGTGCTCTATTAAATTTTTTACGAGAATTTTCAAGATTTTCACAGTTTAAGCTGATTTCATTAAAATTCATTTTATACAACTTTCAGACAATGTCCCAAATTGTTCATGCTCAACAGGTTTACTGTCCATAGTTATTCTAGTGCTTGGCAGAACTCTGAAAGTCTTACCAATCATTCCATGAAAACAAGACTGTGTTCAATAAACGCTTATGCCCCCTGTGGAAGCCTTGTCCATTAATAAGTCTAAGTCCAAAATTAGGTCAAGGTGAAGGTCAAAATGGGGTCAGGTGATGCAGGTGTGTGGAGAGTGTTCATATACAACATCCATGCAAGTTTGGAAGCTTTGTAGCAAGCCATAATGATGCTAGAAGAAACGGTCAATTTGGGTTAACCAGGACGGACGGACGAACGGGTGAATCACTATATGCCTCCCGATCTATCGATACGGGGGCATAAAAATCAAACGAGACAAAAACTCCAAGATGTATTGACATTTCAACTTGAATTACAAGTCTTCATAAGGGATTATAAACAAATAGACAAATATCTTTCAATGGGGGTAGTGATTTCTAGTCCCTATCTAGCCTATTATTGAACTGTTTCGAGGGTCACTGGGTGGCCGCAGTTAGTACAGATTCGCAGTACTGTATAGTCTTTAGAGGGCGTTTGGGATGTTTAGAGGGGGCTCCTCAGTAGTGTCGCAGTGTTAAGAGGGCGATTGCCGTAAAGTGTTCTGAGAGCAGTAGTCAGTAGTGTTGCGTACATGTTTAAACGGAGGTAAATCAATAGAGCATCACTGTGTTGACGGTTTAGTTGTTGTTAGTCATTAGAGCGTCACAGTTTACTTTAGAGGATGCTATGTCATTTAGAAGAAGAGTGTTACAGCAGTCGAGCGACACAGCGTTAGAGAGCATTAGTGTGTCAGGACATTAGGAGGGTGGTAGTAAGTGTCAAGGTGTTTAGAGGGCTGTAGTCACTCAGTAGTGTCAAGGCGGCACGCAGCAGTGACGCGGCTTTTAGAGATCGGTAGTCACTCAATAGCATCAGGGCGGCACTCATCAGTGACGTGGCTTCTTAAGAGCGGTAGTCACTCAGTAGTGTCAGGGCGGCACTAATTAGTCGCAGCGTTTTGAGGGTGGTAGTCACTCAGTAGTGTCAGGGCGGTACTCAGTAGTGTCGCAGCATTTCGAGGGCGGTAGTCACTCAGTTGTGTCAGGGCGGCACTAAGTAGTGTTGCAGCGTTTTGAGGGTGGTAGTCACTCAGTAGTGTCAGGGCGGTTCCCAGTAGTCGTGGCGTTTTGAGGGTGGTAGTCACTCAGTTGTGTCAGGGCGGCACTAAGTAGTGTCGCAGCGTTTTGAGGGTGGTGGTCACTCAGAAGTGTCAGGGCGGTTCCCAGTAGTCGTGGCGTTTTGAGGGTGGTAGTCACTCAGTAGTGTCAGGGCGGCACTAAGTAGTGTCGCAGCGCTTTGAGGGTGGTAGTCACTCAGTAGTGTCAGGGCGGTACTCTGTAGAGTTGCAGCGTTTTGAGGGTGGTGGTCACTCAGTAGTGTCAGGGAGGTACTCAGTAGTGTCGCAGCGTTTTGAGGGTGGTAGTCACTCAGTAGTGTCAGGGAGGTACTCAGTAGTGTCGCAGCATTTAGAGGGCGTAGTCACTCAGTACTCAGTAGTGTCAGGGAGGTACTTTGAGGGCGGTAGTCACTCAGTAGTGTCAGGGAGGTACTTTGAGGGCGGTAGTCACTCAGTAGTGTCAGGGAGGTACTTTGAGGGTGGTAGTCACTCAGTAGTGTCAGGGAGGTACTCAGTAGTGTCGCAGCATTTAGAGGGCGTAGTCACTCAGTACTCAGTAGTGTCAGGGAGGTACTTTGAGGGCGGTAGTCACTCAGTAGTGTCAGGGAGGTACTTTGAGGGCGGTAGTCACTCAGTAGAGTCAGGGAGGTACTCAGTAGTGTCACAGCATCTAGAGGGCGGTAGTCACTCAGTACTCAGTAGTGTCAGGGAGGTACTTTGAGGGCGGTAGTCACTCAGTAGTGTCAGGGAGGTACTCGGTAGTGTCGCAGCATCTAGAGGGCGGTAGTCACTCAGTACTCAGTAGTGTCAGGGCAGCACTTAGTAGTGTCGTAGCGTTTTGAGGGCGGTAGTCACTCAGTAGTGTCAGCGGGAGGTACTCATTGGTGTCGCAGCATAATTTTAGAGGGCGGTAGTCACTCAGTAAGTCAGGGTGGCACTCAGTAGTGTTACAGTGTTTAAAGGGTGGTAGTCAGCAGAGCTTCCCGGCATTTTTAATACTGATTGCAGTGTTTATATGGCTGAGCCTGTGGTTTAAGAATAGGATGTCACCAGCACTTTTTTCACTCTTGACACTACAACATTGCGTTTACAGCTGCTGAACATATAGTATCAAATCAGATTCATTCAGTTTTCCCAAAAGACCTTATTTTCCCCTTTGAAAGAGACCCCTCTGGATTCCCCATTAATGGCCAAATCGTAGAAAAAATCTTTTTTCCAGAACGTTCTGTAAAACCCAAATGTTAGTTTCGTTTCTGAAAAAAGAAAAATTGGATCAATAATTTACGGAAATCGAGCTAATTTCGAAGTTCTATTTTCAATATTCGGGAAATTAAAACATTTGTCTCGAGCTCTAGGCGTAAAACGTACTCATCCTCTTCCATCACTTCGTGTTCTTCCTCGTTTACTTCGTCGGCACTCATCTTGATGTTTCAGAACAAATTGGCACATGAAAGAGAAAGTGACTGGTACACAAATTATAAAATAGTTAAGTGTACAGTAAAGCCACAAACAGAGACGCAGTCTGCATTAGCAACATAATCGGTATGACTAAATACCAAACAGAAACTCTGTTCGCAAACAGAAATCAAATACCGAACAGAAACGAAAAAAATATATTTTAAGCAAAGTTATTTAATAAAATCAGATAAAATGGTGGTTTATTAATAAAACTTTATTATATTATCATTATTGATGATATTTGATTATCAGACATTGTATTTATTAATTTTTTTCAGTTTATCCGATCACCACAGAAACAAACGCTCGATCACGAACAGAAGAACAAACACAAAACAGAAATTAAATATCTACTAGTATATTTAATAAAATGGTTGTTTATAACTATAAACATGTTGTATTTTTATAATTTATTGTATTAAATCACACAGATTGCTTTTACAGTAGAGCTCTGTGCGCAAACAGAAATCAATTACCGAACAGAAGTTATAAAACTTATTTTAAACACATATATACTGTAAAACTAATGTAATTAGGTAATATATAATTACCTGAACATAAATGATGAACCGAAATACGGATTTTGACTTAATTAATTATGTTTTCAATATTACCGACGTACGAACAGAATCACTCACGAACAGAAACACTACACAGTACCACTGTAAGGATATCATGTTATTTAAGTCAGTTGTTCAAGATGAACTTGTGACATAAATATAATGATATATGTTAACTGACTTCATTCAAGTATAGCCTATACCAATGCTTAATTAAGGCTACACGTAAATTATTGCGCCACGAACAGAAATCCCTTCACGGACAGAAATCCCGCCACGAATAGAAAATGGACTGATCTAGAAAATGTGGCGATAGGAAGCAGGTGTCAGATTTGAAATATCATTATTTATTCACAACGATAGAGACTTGGTACACCCAGGGGAAGTTGAAGGTGGTATGAAAGTATTTATGTTTGAAGTTCAAAACGCCTTCAGGAGAACATTGGGGGGTAGACAATGAGTAAATATTACAATGTATTATGTTAATATATTGCTACATTGAAAATGCTACATTGTTATAATGAGATTTGTGTATGAAAATTATTATTGCCTAATTCTGTCTGTTGCGTAAAATAAAATTTGGTCATACATTATATGTGTTGTCTTAACTCTAACCCTTACCGAACAGAACAGATCTTTGTTTTACAATGACGTGTGATGTACAGCGCCTTGGCACTTCCTACTCAATTAACAAAAGGTGTGATCCTTCGTCGGTGACTAATAACAATTTCATAACAAAAACATCTCGATAAATGATTAATTTAACAAACAGTCGGTAACTTGACACGTGGCTACGTGTGATAATCTAATCATCGTTGATAATCTAATTAAAATAATGACAGTTTTCAAAAGGAATGTTGCATTTGTTTTTCAATAGTGTATTTTATAAAATACTTTTTATTCTCTCATTTCATGTTTACATGAAAAAATGAGGTTAACAAAATGTAAAGACATTATCGCAATTATAGCAATATTTGGTTAAATAATTAGGGTTAAAATCCTTTTCAGAATTATATTACAATTTTTAAGTTTCAATTATTGCAAAATTAGTTATATTCATTTGGCCAATTTACAACATGTAACGTTTAAACACAATTTAATGTACATTTAAAAAATATACAAATACCTTGATAATTATTTTGTAATTATTACACTAATATGAGGCATATAAATAAATTGCCCAATGAGCATTCTTTCGTCAAAATTTACGTATACGTATTCTATAGTTCAGGCTCATTTCACATAAAATACACAAAAAGTACACGTTCAACCAAGCTTATTTCGTCGTTATGTCAAAGTCTACATTTGACGAAATGAGAATAGAATAAATCTAGCATACAAGGTTTATTTATTTGGAAGTAATATTTGTAAATAGATCTATTATATTGATTTGTTTTTCACTATTACCGACGTACGAACAGAAATCCCGCCACAAACAGAAAATGTGACAGAAGCAGATTTGAAATATCATTATTTTGTGTTTATAATAACAATAACATCTAATATATAATATATTATCTTATTTCAAAGATCTAAAAATACATCTTTGATTATCCTGTCCGGTTATTTAATTTCTGTTCGCAAACAGAATATTTCTGTTCGTAAGGAAATTGATTTGAATGTATCATATTTGGTTCTGTGTTTGATGTATTTATGGTCGGTATTATTTCTGTTCGTGAAATGCATGTCTCTGTCATTTAGAAAAGATTATGAAAGTAACTTAAATCTGTGCAATCATATACATGTATTACTAGTAATGACAATAATGATAATTGAAAGGTTTCTTTAGATCCGTTCCGTGTTTGAACTTCTGTTCGCAAACAGAACATTTCAAGATTTCTGTTCGGTATTTGTTTTCTGTTCGTGAAAACTGTGTCTCTGTAATTAAGCACAGAGCTCTACTGTAAATGCAATCTGTGTGATTAAATACAATAAATTATAAAATAACAACATGTTTATAGTTATAAACAACCATTTTATTAAATATACTAGTAGATATTTTATTTCTGTTTTGTGTTTGTTCTTCTGTTCGTGATCGAGCGTTTGTTTCTGTGGTGATCGGATAAACTGAAAAAAATGATAAATACAATGTCTGACAATCAAATATCATCAATAATGATAATATAATAAAGTTTTATCAATAAACCACCATTTTATCTGATTTTATTTAATAACTTTGCTTAAAATATATTTTTTTCGTTTCTGTTCGGTATTTGATTTCTGTTTGCGAACAGAGTTTCTGTTTGGTATTTAGTCATACCCCAACATAATTAAACGAAATGGTCACTAATAGCGGAAAGAGCGACTTTACGCGTCTTATTGTAGCGAAAAGGTTGGGCGTTGTGTCTGTATCCACAGACACTTGGGGTCTGGACCACGCCCCCTCCCGCTACGCGCCTGGAAATATTTTTTTTATATTTCTTATATATCCAGACCCATTCAGTAATCACACAAACATTTGTTGGATGTATTTGATATTCATACCAAAATCTACGTAATTCCTCTACTGCTTAAATAACACTTATTAAACTTTAAAGCTAGAGAGGCATTTATGAATATTTTTGTATTTGTCCGGATACGTTTAATAATGTTTGTGTGATTAATGTATGGGTCTGGGTATACAATGTTGATGATAAAAAAATACCCAGGTGCGTAGCTGGGGGGCGGGGTCCTGACCCCAAGTGTCTGTGTCTGTATCATAATCTAAGGTTACCTGTGGTTTAAACACTAGAAATCTTCAAATTAGTATTTTCAAATTTAAACACAAGATTAAATTTTGTATCTTCAAATTTCACATCAAATTGGAAAATTTATTACATGTAGGTGCAATTGAGTGAAGGGAGAGTACCTCGTTGAATATTTTGATTACATGCCCTACACAGTAACCTCCCTTTGTATAAAATAATAATTTATAATGTTGCCAACATATAAATTTAAAGATATTGGTATGCCGCATTGTTCTGGTTTTATATATATCTGGTATATCGTTTACTGGCATTTTTGCGTCAATTCTATAATTTTGCGCATAGTCATCTATGTCACTGATTTATGGAACAAAACTGGTCAAAAGCAAAGATCATTCTTTGTCACAAGTCAATTTATATAAAGTCAGTATATATTCAATGACATGGCATTTCTTATCAATCAAATTTCTCAGGAAGGGGACCAAACAGCTTATTTTGTCAGTGGGGTACCAACCAGCTTTTTTTCTTGGGAGGGTTGTCCATATCAGTTTCTAAACCCTGTCGGGGCCAGGCTTGAATTAATGTTACGCACACAAGCTTTGAAGTTGGGGTAATGGTTGGGGGTCCTCATGATTTTGGACTTTAATGCCAGTTCGGCCATATTTATAGTTTTACCTTTTCATTTTAATGTTACGCATGTGCGTTATTCTGTATCACTGGCTATGCCCCTGCCTGTCAAACTTGTGTATATTTAAGATAACCATTATATTTTTGCCAAAATTCCAGAGGGACCCAGCCTCTTGGGTCAGCGTATGGTATCCCTTTGTCTACTGTAAACCTGCATAATTTCATTTATTTCTTTTCAGGAATGAGTCGGATCTGGGATCCAATATGCTATGCTTCTAAGAGTGTTTTCCTGAACAGCCTCCAAGCTCTGTCAAACTTTTGTAAATATAACCAAATTTTTGTCAAAATTCCAGGAGGGTACATGTTGGAAAAGGACCACCAGCCTCTGGATTCGGCATACTGTCCAACCTGCAAATCATTAAAATCTAGTACTGAGCGAGTCCGATAGCGGCTATTAATTTTGATGTGTGGAACCTTTTTCTATGTTAATTCCTCTTCAAGACATTATTATGTTATTGTAATTTTCCTGCAATACTGTATGTAATAATCTCCTCTTGATTTGTTAAATTCTGTACTGCAATATCAGTATAAATCCAGACATATGATCTACATCATGATTCTCTGCATCAGTCTGGATGATAATCTGTTTGATGTAACATACATGTAGTATCAATCTGAGCACAAGTGTCTTTGTCTAGATTATATTTTAACTGAACATGAATGTCTTTGGTGTAACATAATCTGAAACTAAACATGAATGTCTTTGGTGTAACATAATCTGAAACTGAACATGAATGTCTTTGGTGTAACATATACTGAAACTGAACATGCATGTCTTTGCTGTATCATAAATCTGAACTGTACAATAATATACATTTGTAGAACTGAACATGAATGTCTTTGGTGTAACATAATAAAGATCAGGACATGGAATGCATACATGTATCTTTGGTGTAACATTATAAAGATCTGAAAATGTACATAATTGGTATAAGGTTACATAGATCTGAAAATGTACATGTCTTTGATGTAATGTTATACAGGTCTGAAAATGTTCATCTTTGGTGTAACACATCTTTTCCACTAGTGTATTCTTTACCAGAAGGTCTGGGAACTTGACTAACTGCTGACATGTAACAGTTTGTAGAAATGTTTTTCTTTTGTCTACCTTTTTTTTTTGCATTCGACTGAGACAATCGTAGGGAGGCCATTTGGTTCTATCCTTGCCTAATTGGCTAATGACCTCCAGCTTCAAACGTGTAGCATAAACTGAACATAAATGTCTTTGGTGTAACAGTAATAATAATAAAGGTACCATGATAAGCTTGTATCAAAATTTATTATATGCTTCATACAAAAAAACATTGTATACATACATTTTTAACAAATAACAAATCTATATGTATAAAAATCAACAACATTGTGTAGTCAATGTATACAGCAAACATTATAATCTTGGATAATAGAAAATGTACATGCGTAGTACAAGAATGCCTTATAAATTGTCAATGCCAATATAACAGGCTTGTTAAACAAGTTGCGTATTTGTCTTCTCATTAAATAAAAACTAGAACAAATGAACAATATAAAACATGTTGTAAGTTTGTCATGTTAACAGGTAGTCAAATCTTGACCGACATGTTTTAAGAACTTGTACAAGTCAAGTTCATTCAACAGAATTGCATTCCAACCTCTGCATAGCAAAAACCTCTCCATAAAAACACCTTTTGAGGAAGCACATTTTGGTTATTGTAGAGCGGTGGTATGCCAAAAAATGGTTAAGAGGAAGACTGACTTAGTAATTTTTTAGATGTTAAATAGACAGTTCATACTGGTCTGGTTCCCTGTTTACAAAGTAGTGGAAAGGGGAGGTAATTCAAACTCTAATGATAGTTACCACAGTAGCAATAATTACCTCCCTTGTATTTAATGTGTCTGCCATGTTGATAAGCAATTCTGATAACTTAACAGATAAGCACTATCAGAAGATAATTATAATGATGCATTCGAGACATTAGATCAAGTTGTGGAAGACAGGGCCATGATAAAGGAGCTGTCTGCTCCAAAATGGTGGCACTGTAATATAGGCATAATATCTTGTATCATAGCACACCCCAGCTACATCATATTATCAACAATTTCACAACAATGGAATGCACGATTGGAATGGTACAGTGTAATATTTATAATGACTAGGAAGTATAAATGCCAATGAAACACACAGAGAAGAAAAGTAGTGCTTTGTTTTAAGATGAGTACATAGTTTGTATATCACTCCGGAACAGGCTCAAAAGTCCTTTAATTTCTTATCTTAGTTGGAAACGAAAGAAGGTGTAAACAAATTGTTTGTATCTGGTAAGATACCCAAAACATGTATGGTCAGAAAATGGGCATTTTTTTTTTCATAACGAAACTACCCATCAACATGTATATATAGCATATTTAATGATTTTTGATACATAATAAAAACATTTGGTTTAGGACTAAGTCAATTTTTTAAGAAGATTGAGAAATCTGCTTTTTACATGTGATTACAAATTTCATTTGCAGTGACCAATGTTCTTTTTCTCTCACTTTGATCTTAAACAAAGCACAGACAAAACAAAAACAAAAACAACAAAATGGAAGACAGAAAGTGATAGAAAGGTTTAGATGGAAACCAAAGATGAATATAAAAGTAAGATGGAACACAAAGAGCAACATATAAACAAAAGACAACACAATAAAGAATGGAACACAAAGAAAGCTAATGTAAGCAAAAGATTGTAAAACACACCAAACAGATTGAACACAAAGCAAGAACTGTAAGTTGTAAAAATTATTGATTTCTTACAGAATATAAAATATATATCTTGCTGTAAAATAAACCATACCAGATGGCAACATTTTTCTTCGTTACCATAGTAACACTAGAAAGCTAGTTGCTATGGCGACACAACAAGTAACAATATTATAAGCACCAAAGGGCGAAACATATTTCTAAACATCACTTTCAAACACTTGTTTTTTTCTCGTTTTCCCAATAGAAACATTTTGCAACAAAATTTCCATTCTGAGTTTTTTCACTTCATTTTCCCGAGCTTGTAACTGCAGTTTCAACATTTCTGCATTCTGAGTGTCGCCGATTTCACGTCTCACGTCGAACAGCAGACCTTTCTTAAGCTGTAAAATACAAACAGATATTTCAAAATAACTATTTAATTGATAATAATGTAAATCAATGTACGATTTTGATTCAAACTTACACTGATCATAAACTTGACTCAAGTACGGAGAATTTGACATGATCCTGACCTTTATGCATGAATTATATATATCAAGGTTCTTGCGTTGAATATTTTAATTTCAGCTATCAAATCTTGCAATATCGGTCCTTTAGATTTAGTGTTGGTATTACACCTCGAGCATCTTCCTGACACTCCCCGCATAATAAAACATACAACCGGGGTCATACATATAGACAATAAATCAGCTTTGAAATTATGCTAATGGAATGTCGTGTCAAATTATCTGGACTATACTACATCAGTAGGATAGTAGGCTAGCAGATAAATAACGGTAATGTTTTCAAATGATTTTCATCAGGTTATAATACAAGTTTCACTTAATATAATTTAACATTTAAATTTATAATATTTGATGACTGCTTCTCGAGTTTCTTCAAGATTAATGCTGCTTCTCTCAAGTAACAGTTATACACGGCAGCTGATTCACCTTACCAATTTTCATTAACAGGATTCTAACCAGTGCCAACTAATCCTTTGATAAGAGCCAGCAATTTTTCTCCACATTAATATTAATTAATAATTAGTAATGTTGACAAATTTTCATGGAAGGGTATTTTCTACTAACCAGGAATCAATCCTAGATCACTGGGTTACCCAATGAGCATGACTACGGCTCACTCTACCAGGATGCTAGCCCCATATTAAGGGGTTGTGAAGTTCAAAGTTTGTTATTATCCAAGGTTGGATTTTAGCCAACGAATCATAAAGCTATGTGGTGCCCAAGCCTTTGACTACCAGATCACTGGGTTACCCCATGAGCATGACTACGCCTCACTCTACCAGTGTCCTAGCCCCTTATTAAGGGATTGTGAAGTTCATAGTTTATTGTTATCCAACGTTGGATTTTAGCCAACGAATCTCAGATTATCATAAGGCTATCTGGTGCTCAAGGCTTTGACTACCGGTACACTTAATCACGGACAGTTAACTGAAAGCGATATATACATGTATATAAACAAATACTGACCTCTGATATTCTGTTTTGTAATTCTTGTTTCTGGTTTAGTTCTGATGCAGATATGCTTGATTTGATATCCGTCATCTGACTGGAGATATCCGACATCCACGACTCACTGACCGATGACGAGCCTGCTGATACTGATCGAGAATTGTCCTCCATATGGTCATCATCTTCATCAGTAAAACTGATATCACGTCCGATACACATCTGTTGGTGGTATAACTGTTCCCGTAGTAAATCAATCATCTACAATATAAAAAACATGCAAATAAAATACATGCAAATTACATGGGTTATTTCTAGACGTTCACTCTGTGAGCGGGAGCCAGGAAAGTAAAATACCACTAATACAATTCACAATGTATCTTCTCTTTGATAGTGTATTCTATGTTTTAATAAATGTCAAGAATATGTACTGCAATTATTGAGTTGATCTACTACACTTACAAAAAAATAAACATTTACGAAAAAACTGTCATATTTTGTAGTCTTCAGAGACAAAAGGAAACTGAGGAAAATATTTTCATATGTCTATTTGAAGCATTTCTTCCTTTTAAAACATGCTTATTTTGGAAAGTTCTCAAATCAATTTCTCAGTGTGCCTCAGTGTTGCTACATGCCTTTTAAAGAAAGAATTATTTACCTGTTGTACAATTTCCATAGCATCTAATGGACTATAAGCATCGTTTCCCGACATGACGGCTTTCAATCGATCCGACAACATTTCCTCCATCTTAATGACCTCTTTCCTCACTTCACACCATAAATGTTGTAACTCCTCTACCTCCGATCTGTAATGTAATACATACATGAGCATTGATTAAAAGTTCGAAAAACCTGAAATCCTGAAAATTATAAATTTATATAGAGAATAATTTTGGAACTGTCATAAAACCTGAAGTTCTGGGATATGTCTGAAAACATGCACCCATAATTTTTTTAAATATAACTAAAAATGCATCAATGTGAGAGATGCCCCCACTTGCCATTTGTCGATGTCAAGGGCCATAACTGCAAATACTGTATGAACCTGAACTGAAACGACGCAGTGTTTAACTACACACGCTAATTAATATTCCTATAAAGTTTAATGAATGTAGCTTAAATACTTTGTGTGCAACACAATTTTAAGCCAATTTAAATAATTTCAAGGGCCACAACTGTATAAATACTGGATGAGTCTGAATAAAAATACTGAATATGTTGATTAGATCTAGTACATCATCAACATTGTCTAATGTCACTATGATTTTACACATAATATAGTATAATAGATGAGGTTACCTCTCTTCTGGTGTAAGATCGGGATGTGCTGATCTATATAATGAAAACAACATATTCTCCATCAAGCAAAGTTCTGTCTTATATCTCTGTACAGCATGCTGCATCAATAATGTCTCTTCTTCTAGATGCTGTAATACAAGACATAACACAAGAGTTAGTTCCCTTTGTTTGTAATGGAAATATGAGTTAGTTCCCTTAGTTTGTAATTAAAATATGAGTTTAAGTTAATTAAAATAATTAATATGAATTGGTTCCCTTGGTTAGTAATTGATATATGAGTTATTTCCCTTTGTTTGTAATGGAAATATGAATTAGTTCCCTTTTTTGTTTATACCAGCAATATGAGTTAGTTCCCCTTGTTATATGAGTTTAACAATAATGGGTAAGTTTATAAATGGTTCTATAAGCACATTATTTTAAATGAAAGTAAAAACTCTTTGTTTGGAGTTAATGAGAGTTAATTCACTATGTTTGACATGAAGGTAAGTCTGACTAAGAGTAAGTTCCCTTTATTTTTAAATGAAAATTAGTGTTTTTTATTAGAAACAGTTAGTGACAAAACATTGAACTTACTTTTCGCTTTGGTAACTGCATCCAGTTCTTCATGTGGAAGTTTGGTGTAAATTTTGAGTTTGGCATCTTTGATATATCCTGTAGAAAAAGAAAATGTACAATATGAAAACATTGAAACATAAAACAGGTCAGGTCCAATCTCCTGAAGGTGTAGGAAGATGTCCCTTGACAAATTGTTTTGTAACGGATAAATCTATAGCTAAATACACCGCTATATTCGAGCTATAAAATGTTAAAATCCAGTTAATAATAAATCACTTTGAGGTTCGGCCCCTAGTGAAAAATCCGGAATTAATTGAATGATAACCCCATTACCAGTATTTAAATATCATTTGCCATGTTTATCATTGATATTATTAATTTCTATTAATAATGTCAATTTCCATTTATGCTTTTTTTAAACTATATTACAACAACATTTAGTTAACACTTTATATACTTACTGTATAAATTGTGATTTAAATCATCCAGTCTATTTAATGTGTTACTTCTATTATATAATTCAATAATAATTATCCTTAATTTTATAAATATTACCACACTTCCAAGATTTAATTGATAAAGATCTAATTATGTGTAAGTCTTTTATATCTCTGATAATTAAATTTAAGTCATTTATAACTTTAATAAAATCAATGGAATGCTGCTAGACTTCATCAAGTCAACAGCCAATGAAATTGCTTTATTTCAGTCACACCTTTGTCTTCAGCCAATGAAATTGCTTTACTCTTGTCACACCTTTGAATTTAAGCAATCAGATAATGGCATTTGATGAATTGGACAAAAGCCATCAATACAATAGTTTTTCACAGCTTTTCACAAGCTAAACTAATTAACCAAAAAGCCAATTATGTTTTTCACACTATTTTGTTAAAGGAAAGACAGTCACATAAGTTTGTACACATGATTGATTCTACAATAGATCAATTATTGACCTTTTTGTACTGGAATGTTGTTGAAGGGTTGGACAACCATTGACCATATTGGATTGTTTACATATACAAATAAACAACATAGGACTTGAATGTTGTTGTTGTTAACTAATCTATATACATGATTACAGACATAGTTTTATACTTGACATAACAGCTCTCAAAGAATTACAGCTACCCCCACAACAAATACCATGATGAAATATTGTAATATATCCCCTGGAATGTTATATTGACCATTAACACATGATTACAGACACCCACCACCACCAACAGTTTTCGCTTCACATAAAATAACTCCCTATAATTACAATATCAACAGCAACATCTGTCACATCAAGCCCTATCAATTACGTAGCATGCTCGTGTGTGAACATCAGTATTTTATTGTGGGTCTTGAAATTAATTTATTATATTTTATTGATAACATATATTTAGGAGATTTTGGTTTTATGGCCTGAAGGGTGGCATATTAAAATTGAACCGCCTGCCTGTCTTTCCGTCTGTTTGTCAGGTTAAAGTTTTTAATAAAGTTCCATAGATTGTTTACTATCATAACTCTACGATACTTTTGTAAGGAGTAATGGCTCTTTTAAATTTCAAAATATACATTTTGGTAAATCTTTTTTAAAAAGTTTAATGTTTTGTTTACTATCAATGCTATTGCATTGAAACTTGTCACACTCATAAGTCAACTCCACTAGACAAGTGACATAATAATTATGTTTCAACCCGACCCTTCTAGGGGAACTATCCACCAACTGCTGCAACTGTGCTGGCGGGATCTAGAATCCTGGTAGCGCCACGCAAGCCGGATTGGTCGCACCAACCCTCTGACGAGTGCAGTAGTTGAACCTATCTTATTTGCAATCCCTACTACTTATTTTACTGGACCGCTTCTTTCTTAAACTTTCATGCTTTTTTCTGTTATTTTTCTTGTGCATTGTTGTATAATGGTCAATTTTGACAGCACAACGTCCTATGTAGATGTATAAAGTTTATGCCATTGATTCGTTCATAAACTTAATTTTTTAAACCGGAGAAAAGTGAGTAGGTAAGTAAAAGTGATAAACTAACATACCACTAGCAGTTGTTGAAGTCTTTCCATTTAAAATCCAACAAAAGGTCATTTAGAATATGTTATCACTGAATCTATCTCCAAATCATGATACATTAACATCCACCAAGGCATCCAAGCACATTATTCTAACACAATTAGTTACCAGCAATGAAAGTATCCAAAGTTCCAATCTTTTGAATAAACATTGATTAAGTACCGGTGAATGCCACTTAAGGTCAATTTTCTACACCGCACCATGCTTTAATTTTCACCACAGTGTTAAATTCTGACCTGACTTTGTTCAATTTAACAACCAACTTGTCAAGCAATTCTTTCAGTAAATATTTGTATTGGAATTAACAGATAATTTGAAGAAATGTACAGTATTACAACCATCATGAGATATAGAGAAACATATACAGTACAACCTTTAAATAGCGACCCTCAGTAGAGCAACAACCTCTCTATAACAACACCTTCAAAATTTCCCTAGAAGCTTATATTTACAATAAGTTTAACCTCTGAAGAGCAACAACCTCTACACAACAGCCAATATTTGCAGATCCCAAAGTGTGTTGTTCTATAGAGATTGTACATTTAAAATCTTATTTTCGAAAATTCCAATCATACAATTATGTTTTGTATATAGTATAGTCCAGATACATGTTGATTAACCTATTTACCTCTTCCTAGATGAATATGTCAACTTCCACAAGCAAATTGTGCATTTATGATCCGTCCTTACGATTTAACTATATTTGTTAAAGTACAACTTGTGTGCATAATTTGTAACACAGCTTGCTTTGGTGTAACTAGTTTTATACGAAAAGCAAAAGTTTAAATACTAGCAAGACAAGCGGTCAACTTATCCTAAATAACACAAAATCCTGAAGTTATTATATGCAAGTTAAAATTGAAGTGGTTAGCTTATCCTAAATATAAGTTATATAATGGCAATAGAGTTAATTTGATCGGATTAGTACCTGCGTCTATCATTACACAGCTGTTACATAACCAGTTTAAGGTAGATCTACAGCCGTGCGATAATCCATTGTAACATGTATCATTTACATGATCAGATACTAGAAGTTACAGAAAATTATGTAACATTAAGTCATATATTTACATTATGGTGAGAATAAATTAATTCCTATAGTATCATCCCCGCAAAATATTTCATATTGAAGTCCAACAAAGACCAATCAATTAACACACACTCGTAACTAGGCCCACTTGTAACAGTTGGAACAGGCTTATTTTAACCATTTGTGTCAACATCCAGCCAAACTGAGAGCAGTCAACAACCAACTGGTATTGTACCAGTAATACAAATCTGTACAAAACATTTTAAAGGTACATAATCTTTTATCTATCTGTATCAAAGACTAAGTTAGACACTGGACAACTATATAAGCTTTGGTATCCAGCAGTTCTATTGTCAGGGTATAGAAAGCATCTGTTCAATTCAAGCCTATATTTGTCATTGATTTTGTCCCATTTTTTTACTTTTCACCAAAATCAGGGGCGTAACCTGAGGCTTGAATAGATGTAAAACACACAAACCTTGAAGTGTGTGGTTAGCGATGGACCTAATGTAAATGGTATAGTAGCAAGATTGGTGTCCCCTCCAATAGAAGATTTTTACAAGCTTAAATGAAAATGCTACAATTTTGTGCTAAGAAATCCGCACTTTTGGAAATAAAAGACTATAATTATATGTCAATATCAAATTTTATGCTTTTACCTTTCAAATTGTAGCTATTCACAAGCATATAGCTGGCTACGTCCCTGAAAGTTTATTTATTAATGCCTATAACCATTTAGACTGTCCACCTTTAAAGTCGTAGTAATAAAGTATGTGTCTGTACCCAGTCGCATGCATACTCAAAATTAATCTAAAATATCAATTATTGGGTTAATTAATAACCATATAACATCTTGTGTTGGCAGTTTGATTGAATGGGAAGCTAGAATGTGACTGTTACAGAGTTACAAGTACTGGTATATATATGTAAGGCCAACCTGATAACTATAGTTTGTTTACCCGTAACCCCAACCCAGCTAAACTTAATGATTTTTTCCTTAACAAATGAAATTTTAACATCAAGAATTCAGATGACCAATGAACATAAAACATTTGAATTCTTATCATTCCCTGGTTGGGCAGGTAAATTTATGCCAAGCAAATATTTTTTAATAAATGCCTACCTGTCATGGACAAGCTGTAGTGGTGTAATGCATTCAGTTGAACAATTTCTATACTTCTATACAGACAGCCACAGCTGTGATAGACAGTACACTAACCAACCACTGAACCTACAGAACATATTCACAAAGCTAGAGCAATGAGCTACCTTTACAGGCCCAGTGATTATAACACATCTTTTATGATAAATGGTATACCGATGAATTGACTGAAAATATTCACAACACCAGAAAATGTTCTACATCAGGCCCAGTGATTATAAAGCATTTTTCATGTTCAACTCAACTTGAACATGAAACTTAATTTGCCCCTACTGTGCAACAATTGCAGGCAAACTTGGTGACATTTGTCCATCCAACCAGACAGACGTCCAGCACATCAACATGTCTCCCTCACTATACGAGGGAGACATTATAAACTACACTACAGGAACCAGTTTGGAAACCTGAAAAGAATCCTTACCATCATTAAACTGGGTCCATTTATGAGTCGAGCTAGTCTCAGGTAGTTGTGATGGTCCTCCGGTACACCACATGAGCTACCAATCAGAGACTGTTGATCCGGACTCTCATCTACAGAGGAGCATTCAGACCGGTCCCTTGATTCCAGAAAATGTAGCCTCCCATCAAACTGGTCTGCAGAATGCTGAGTCATTAGCTGGTTCCTAGCTTTAGTTTTTCCATTCAACGAATCTCCATCACTGGTACCCGGTTCCTCATCCAACAGTAGGTCAAAAGAATGGTTTCCGTCTCGTTTTATACGATTTCTGACACTCATATCCAGTGACAAAGGTTTCTTGTATTTTAAATTTGGTGTAGAAGCCCAGACTGGTTTACCAACATTGTACTGCGACCGATTCTTATCCAAACATTTGTTAGATTCCAGCAACCAGTCTGCGGTATTGTTACTAGCGGCAACACGGTTTTCTTTCGCTCTTATCCTCTCTTGAACTTTATGTTTCATTCTAAATGGAGAAGGATGTAAGTCAAAGTCACTGCCAGGAACTTTACCAGCATGTAGCAACGATGATTCATCAGCCTTTAAAATTTCACTTTCTAGGTCAAGGTCATTGTCAAGATCGTTGTCAAGGTCACCAGATGGATTGACCTTGAGATAGGTCACCTCACCAACAGGTGTAACTTTACATACTGATTTCTCATCAAGTCCTTTCAAATCTTTGCTAGCAGCTTCAACATTTAAACACACTTTTGACACAAATCTAGATCTGCTGGATGTCCGACTAACGGATGATTCTGTGTCACTGTGCGTTGTCTCGATGGGAACGTTAACTGTAAACACTAGCGACTTATCTAAAACTTGCTCTGTTTTAGAGTATGTGATAGAAGATAAAGAGGGATTGCTGAACTCATCTTCGGAATTACATGATATATTCCTTTGACATACAAAGAGTTCTTTTTTTGGTGACTGCTGGGTAGCATACTGTTGCAGGGGCACATAACTCTTCTGTTCTTGAACAGACTCCTGAAATACAAGGGAGATTATCTAAATATGAAATATTATAACAAAGTACAAGAGTTGCTTCCCTTGCAAAAACATTCTGTACTTGGAATAGATTGCAAGGCCTGAAATTTAAAGGGATCTCACTCAATAATTAGAATCGCAACAGTGTACTAGAGTTGGATCCCGTGGCAGCAATAATTAATAGAATAGAAATTAAGATCATGCAAAAAAGGAGCTGGTACTGTTTTGCACGCTGAATGATTCATGCTCAGGAAATAGATTGAATGGCGTTAAGATGCCAGCATTTCTCTCGGGGAATGAAAGCCAAATGCCTGGCTTAAGGCTGAGGAATATCAACCAAATAATTCATCCAATTTGCAAACTAATGCAAAACACTGATAAATACTCTGAATTAAAAGGTAGATAATTGAATATCAACCTTTCAAACAATTACAATCAGTGATTTTTTGGGCTATTTTTGGGGCCGAATACAGGCACCTTCCCCTAGCAAAATAACCTCCATTTTTCCCAAAAAGCAACTATAGGTATGGCCGTTTCAAAGTCAAAACAATAGATTGTCAAACTTGCGAAAGTCGTTGTTACATATGATTTGAGTATTATCAGTAGAAAATAGCAAAATGTGAACAATTTTAACCAAACAAATCTTTTTTAATAATTCCAATTTCGTGAATTGTCGCGCTAAAATTTCCCAATTTTATGGACACAGGCTGTTCCATTTTGTTCAAGAAAAATCACTGACAATGGTTGCTTCTCTTGGTATCAATGTTAATAATTTCACTGATCCACAAGGTGGAGATTAAATGTATGTTTGTTGCTGGTTGACAGTCAAGCCTTCTGGAATTCAAAGCATAAGTCTACCAAGAATCTACATAGTAGTGTTCATTAAGCCACAGTCCAGTGGATAGTATGTAGAATTTGTAAACCAGCGATCTGTGTTTTGTTCCCAGTTGTAGCAGGTCATGCAAACCCTTTTATGTAAATTTGACAACATTGTTGAGCTTCCTCCATTTGTGGAGAAGTAGCCGGTTTCTTGTAGAAGGGTTAGTCAATACTGGTCAGGATATGTACAGTCCTGGAAAATTGGTTACTAAGTCGATGAGACGCCCTATATAAGTAGAGCAGAGTTAATCCTGAATAAACATTGATTATTTCTTTGCTATTGCCATCATATACAAGGGGTGATCCAGAATTAACCGCACTGATGCTATATTTTTTATCTATATTGACTGAAAATCTTCACATTTGGTATGAAGACATGTCTACGAGAGGTGCCCCACTTATTATAGACATTGTGTAGTATGTACATTTTTTAAATGACGTCACACGGCATCATCTTCCATGGCCCTGCTCAGCGTTCACCTACTGTGCAGTTTCATATATAGTGCCATTGTTATTTGCGTAAATCACTTGAAATTTTGGGAAATATCAAGCAGACTTCATTTATTGTAGCTGTGCTATTTTGTATGCTTTGCAACAAATTTAATTTTAAATGTGTCAATTATGATTACCGGTGTACTCAATCATAGACTGAATTAACCACATATATATCAAGATTAGCACAATTGAGCAAAATTAACAAAAGGAGTAACTTACTGTTGATTGAATTATTTCCCCTGCAGGGTCAAGATCAGCAAAACCTGAACTGTCGGAATGGAAGCTTGCTGATTTCTCCAATGGACCTAAAATTGATATTTCATGAAACATTAGATATGTAAGCAAAGAGTAGCAAAATCATATGCCTCACAAAGAATGATTCTCAAATTAACTAGTACTGGTTTATTATTTATAGAATAATACATGGCTGAGCAGTGCCATTGAGTGATAATCGCCCCGGTAGGTTGATAATTGCCAGAGGGCGCTAGCCCGAGGGCAATTATAATCTACCGGGGCGATTATCACTCAATGGCACTGCTCAGCCATTCATTGTTCTGTATAATATTTATGTTGTTGTTTTCAATAAAACTACTCATTTAAGAAAACATTTACAAGACATAACATGTTCCGTAATTGATCGACAAACCCATCGTCGTTTTAAAAATTGTCAAACTTGGATCTTTTCGCGTAGATTTGTCTAGATCTAGTAAACACAGATTTAATGTCTAAATTTTAGAAAATAGGTGTAGATTTAGATCCATCTGATTAAGGATTGATAAAATTATGAAATGTGCTATCCAGCATGTCCAAATCTATCAATCTGGTTTGCAAGTGATTCCAGAAGGCCTACGTTACGCTCGGCGCTGGTCATTTTTGAGACGCAAATGACGTAACGTTGCGCGTGTACGTATTCCAAGGGCTATTATCACTGATAATAGCCCTGCGCGAGGCGGGCCAAAAGCTGATAATAATTTAAAAGGGCGCATAATACATTTTTTTCAATGCAAATTTGTTACTATATATAGTAACATAAGTATTATAGAAATATAAAATGTACAAACCTTTATGCAGTACTGGTTTATTATAGAAATATCAAATATACAAACCTTTATGCAGTACTGGTTTGTTACAGAAATATCAAATATACAAACCTTTATGCAATACTGGTTTATTATAGAAATATCAAATATACAAACCTTTATGCAATACTGGTTTATTATAGAAATATCAAATATACAAACCTTTATGCAGTACTGGTTTGTTACAGAAATATCAAATATACAAACCTTTATGCAATACTGGTTTATTAGTCTGAACATGAAAATCTTCATATATTGCTTCTCCACTCGAAACCTGTCAATTGTAAAATTATATAAATCTATTAATATATGAGTCCCATTGAACAATAGCATGGAAATTACTCAGTCCTGTTGCTACTCATTATCCTGACAATTGGCAAACCAGCAGTTACCTGGAGCTAAACTTGCCGAGGATCACAAGCATGAAATGCAGCCTCTATTTTTCGTACAAAGTTTTTCAATGATTTTAACAAGTGACCTAGCCTTGACCTTATATCTAAGATTTTGTAGAGATTACCATGGTGACCAAGATTCATAAAGATAAGGTCAAAATTATGACCTCTAGTGACACTGTTAACAGGGCTTTTCTTTGATTTGGTCTTGTGATCCAGATGACCCATCATCACATTTGAGCTAGATTTTGTAGAGATGACCACCGTGACTGAGTTTCATAAAGAAATATCGGTCCTTTAGATTTGTGTTGGTATTATACCTTGAGTGTCTTCGTGATCCTTCCTGCTTGTGAAAACAAACAAACAGGATTATAAATATAGACAATATATCAGCTGTTAAATTTTGCTAATTGAAGGTTTTTACCAACTACTAATATATAGAAACAATAGTTCACAAACCTCTTCTAGCTCGAAGGATTCGGGAGCAGATCGTTGTAATGGTTTCAACATATTTCTATCCTCAGACGACCTTGATCTTCTGAAATCACCATTCATTGTCATGTTTGGTCTCATGTTTTCTTTATTGTTTTCGGAATGGTCTAGATTTATGGAATTCTCTGTCGAGTTTCCAGCGGAGTCTGTGAAGGTCTGTCGCCGGAGACCAGGACTTACGTCGCCCGCCCGCGGGGTCAGCTCGCCCTCGGTATTCTCTGAGTCATACAAAGGAACAAGTGTATTACAAGAGTCAGATCTCAAACCCAGAGACAATGTATTGAGATCTAATGAATTCTGGGATTTCTGAATTACCTCCCTCGATACGCTACTCTCTAACTGGTTTGTATCTTCCTCCACTATGATACTCACTGACTGGTTCCCACTTTGTAACATTTTACCAGACGTATTGGTTCCTGTTCCGTTAAAGTTAAACTCTGATTCACCATCATTCATTGTCTGATCAAATGAGAAACCTAAATCGAGCGGAGTGTTTGGGGAACCAGTCACTGTGGACTGTGTTGATTTCTGTGCTTGTATTAGAATAGATTTCGGGTCCAATAATATACGCTGGGTACCATCTACATCTGGTACCATCGACAGTATATTAGTCTGAGCGACATAGTCGCCATCATCATCTATAGAAGTCATTAATCTATTCACTTGATTTTTACGCACTTCACTAATAGACTTTTTCCTACTCTTTTTTGAAGAGTCCTCTGATTGTTCTGAGAAAACAGGACACTCTCCGTCCAAACTTTGACGTATTGTCTCTTCATACTGTTTTCTCAAATTTTTTATGGAATTATTTTTCACCATTTTTTGCTCTTCGTTAGAGAATGAATCAGAACTCTCCAACGATGAATCCGAGCTGAATCGGTCACTGAAACTCTTCAACCAAAGTCCCCCGTCCCAACTATCCTCCGAATTTACTGGATGCCCTTCCTCATCATTTTCTTCCGTTAGGGACCAGTTCCCTTTACTTTTAGTACTATGAACAAATTTTCTTCGTTTCTCAGCAGCCGATAAGGATCGTTTCATTGGTCCATTCTCACGATTTGATTTCAAGTCATTTAAATAATTGTCGCCATAGAAACCCTGTAAAGCAAGAGCTTTACGATTTGGAAAATCCAAAATACTAGGGATTGCACAAATACGTTTCGTCTCCTCATCTGTAAATATGAACAAGAAATGTTTGAAAAACATGAACATTTTAATTTAGTCACTTATTTCTGACAGCCTGGGTCTTTTTATCAGACAAATACCATGATCTTCCCTGTGAGATCAAATCATGGGACAATGTTCTCCAACGTGTGTGATAACAAATGCGCAACGTCACCAGCTTTTTGACGCAAAAACATAACTTTCCGTTGTCTGCTTAAATTGGTTAATGATGATGCTGTTTTGACTTGGTAACTATAGTAAAGTGATAAAAAGAATCGGTCACTTGTTGACTTTAAGATCGACATTTCTTTAACTTGTCAAGAATGTTTCAACACATTTATGTGTCTTCATTAGGTATAATAACAGGAAGTTTTTTATCTATACTGGGCGTCACTGAAAAAAGTTACCACTTGTATATACCTCTGTATTTTGTATTCAATATAACATACTGTATAATGTGTGCATTTGAATATTGTTAAATAGGATAGCTGTAACTACACAGTATTTAGGTCAAAACATAGTCATGTTTGGCTTTTAACACAGTGTAAAGTGAATTTTAAAATATAAGAGTCAATAGGGAGGTAACTTTTCATTGATACCAAGTATATAATTATGACAATAACCCTGATAAATCCCTAAACCCCTTATGTTACCTGGTGATGGGGGAGCCTGGTTGACTTGCGTACCATGGATAAACTTGACTCCCTGAGCCAGCGCTGAAAATGTCGGTCGCTGCATTGAACCTATAAAATACCAGAAAATGACAATTTTTAAATAAGTCATAGTCTACTTAACAAAACATGAATTTTAAATTGAAGTTGACTGACATTAAAGACTTAACGTCACTGGGTCACAGAATATTTAACAATACGATTAAATGAAATACTTTACTATAGCATTAATATCAAATGCTTATATGACAGCAACATATAATGGCATGTATTATAGACAGAAACATTAAACAATATCTAAGGGAGATCACTCTTGATATTTGTCACAAAAAGCTGCACATCAGATGTGTACACATTCTCTCTTATCTCTCATTTAAATAGTACTATAATAGTATGTATAGTCTAGTAAAATGTCAAAACAGTCACAAATCTCTGTGAAATTATCTGATGACCTGTTTCTAAAACAACCAATGAGGCCAAAACAAATCAATACTGTGGTTCTTGTAACATACTGAAAAGGGTACTAGTAGGGTAGGAAACATATTACATTTTTTTTGGTATTAATTTACTGATTTTATGCACTGGAAAATCAACAATCTGCAGTCATTTCCAGCAAAATGTCAATAAAATTTTAGGGTAGGTGCGAATAATACGGACCGTTGGGTTACAAGAACCACAATAATAATATTTTGTTTTGGCCTCTGATAAATAAGTCACAAAATACAAAGCATGATATCAAACTAACTAAAGTAAAAATCAATAATTATAACTCTAAATACTGAAGATCACAACTGTTTGCAATTGTCTTATTTTTGTTGATTTCACATACTGGTAATCATTTCCACCAGTCAAAATTAGAACTAGGCAATCCGGTTTCTTCACATAATTAGGTCCTAAAGTAACCATTGAACCCAAATTTTAGAAACAAAGTATTTAATTAAATATATTAATTCACATCATTGCTAAAAATATTACTTTCACTATCTGAACCCTAAAATCTGAACCCTAAGGTATTTACAATTCTATAGATTGTAAAAAAGGATGTTCATGAATAAAAATTAATTGCAACTTTGTGCTGATCTTCAGTAAACTCGAAATAAAACAAGCAAAAACACAACAAAATTCACTATCTAGAAACAGCTAACTAGTATACTGGCCATCTGTTGTTTCGCGGTACTAACAGTTAAAAATATTATTCAAATGCAATAATCAACGTACATCTGTTAAAACTGTATATCATCATTTTCTTCCATTCTTTCTACGATGAATACATTACAAATAAGTTAATAAAGTAGCAAAATCAAGGAGTATTGCAACTTTGTTTATGGTAGGTATCGGCCATGTTTAGTCAATGACGTCATCATTGGTTTCGCGGTACGGGCTAAATTCCAAACAGTAAATTGAACACTAAAGGTTAAACACCACTAAATGTTAACCACGCTGTATTTTAATCTATTTGTGGTCAATTACGAAATTTAGAAGTTAAATCTTAAGGTACGGAAAATATTGGCAGAAGTTAAAATACTTCATGCTGCCAAAAGAAACCCTTCATGGAAGTGCTAGCAATAGTTTGACTGTCCCTCGTTAGCATTCCCGATTCAGTTTGATTCTTCAAATTCTCAGAATGTGTGCACCATAAAAATGAGTTTTAGTGGTCTTTGACCTATTTCAACAACAACAACAGGAAGTTAACTGTAGTAAACACTCCGAGGATGGCGTTTTAGAATTTACCGCGACTCCAATGATGACGCGAAACCAGTGATATTGAGTATACAAATTTGTATCCGGGGATATCAAGACATACAAAACAATTATTTCAAGATGTTTGTACAACATGTATGTCCCTGCTCCCTAGTGGCAGCCAATTATATGCCCGTCCCTTACTGTCAGCCAATTATATGCCGCTTCCCTTACTGTCAGCCAATTATATGCCCCGTCCCTTACTGTCAGCCAATTATATGCCACTTTCCTTATTGTCAGCCAATTATATGCCGTGTCCCTCAATTATATGCCCCATCCCTTACTGTCAGCCAATTATATGCCCCATCCCTTACTGTCAGCCAATTATATGCCGCTTTCCTTACTGTCAGCCAATTATATGCCCTGTCCCTCAATTATATGCCCTGTCCCTTACTGTCAGCCAATCATATGCCGCTTCCCTTACTGTCAGCCAATTATATGCCCCATCCCTTACTGTCAGCCAATTATATGCCCTGTCCCTTACTGTCAGCCAATTATATGCCGCCTCCCTTACTGTCAGCCAATTATATGCCGCTTCCCTCACTGTCAGCCAATCATATGCCCTGTCCCTCAATTATATGACCTACCTTAATTCTACTAGCAACCACTTATGTGCCCTGCCCCTAACTGGCCCCAAATTATATGCCCTGTCCCTAAGTGGCAGCCAATTTATTATATGCCTGCCTTCTTAGCATCAGTATACTTGTAGCCAATTATTATGTCCAGCCCCCTGATGGCTGCATGAGCCAGACTTTTAATTCTATATTCAAGGTCACAGTGACCATCCGCCCAATTATTAAGTTTCAGGACAGTAGACTTGAGTGTTCTATCAAGCAGACATGGTCTGGTCAATACCAAATAAATCAACAGATCAACATGTGCAAAGCATATACCCCAACAGTTTTCATAGGTGGACATAAACTTAAAATGAAAAGATTGATGCAAATTGGCTAGTATAAAAATACACCAATTATGGATAAATTCTGATATCATTATGCATGAAAGCTCAAGGGCTGGGCTGATAAACAATTATCAGATGTTAAGAATACATGTAAATTATTTATGTAACCTCTGAGCGATATCAATTTTATCCTGAATACCAACAACAAAAACAGAAGCAAAAACAACATCAAATTAAACTGTTAAAAGATGTCACTTTGTAAAAAAATACCTCTGCATTAGACAGGGGTTCTACATTAATGCGAATCCTGAAAATGAATGGAAAGTCCGTTTTTCGGACGCAATTAGCACAAACCCCTGCACTAAATCACAGTTCAAACATTGTTCTTCTTCTAAAATTCTGCTTATGAAATATCAAATAACCATAACTTTCTAAAACTTTGAATTTTACATCAAATTACTTTTATTTTCTGCAGAAAAATATTTTCTTTCTGATTCAGCAAATCGGGAATTCCGGATTATTCCGGAACAGTAGGTCCCCTGATTAGATTAATTTGTATCTAATAAAGCATAAATAATAAAGCAAGATCATCATGGTGTACTATATATTTTAAAGTGAATTCTTAGTTTATAATAATATTTTTTGGATAATTTAGATAAAACAACAACAACAAGGGAAATGGACACGGTTGCCATGGTAACAAGACTGCCATGCTTTAACAACCAGTGAAATATTTAGGCTGGTAACTAATACATACATGATGTAAACAATGCCATTCACAATAGTGTAGTAACAAAAGCATTTATCTAAGCTAGAACTATGCAAAAAGTAACATAACAAAATTCAACACAACAAGCTTGAATATCAAGGTAGGAACACCATAAACTTTAAATTGTCATGATGACTCCTCATTGCTGGCATTCGAGACACTGACAATTTGTATAAAGGTTGAAAAATTTCATGAAAATATGTTAACTAATAATATAACAATTTTAACAAAATCAGGGGCCACAACTCTTTTCTTCAGCAAATTTGCTTACCAGTATATCTAACACAAAATTGACTGAGAAAATACATTCTTTGCAATTTACAAGTTCACTGAAAAGTTCTTAGAAATCCAGATGCCTTGAATAAGACTTAGCTAACAAATTTAACTATGATTTTCTCTTATCAAGGGCCATAACTCTTGACATCTTTCAAGCAATGATAATCCACATTAATATTTTGTAACCTTATTTAAAGTGCAATTAAAGGTATAGCTTGTAAAACAAGTATGCCCTATGGCAGCCCAATAGTCAGAAATGGTAAAGGTCAAAGTAACCTTGACCTTTGACCTACTGACCTCAAAATTAATAAGGGGTCATCTACTGTTGATGACCTCCATGTAAAGTTTGAAGATCCTAGGGCAAAGCATTCCTGAATTATTGAACGGAAACCAATTTATACGACAGACAGACAGACCAACAGAAAGGTGCAAAGCAATATACTCCCTCATCAAAGATAGGGGGCATAACTATGTTTTTCAAGACCTAATATCAGATATATATATCCCATGACAAAGACAGGCACAGAGCAACCACAACAGGCTAATCTCGAGCACACAGCACTCGCATAAAACAAAATTGAGCTAAAACATAAATAGCAAGCAAATTAACTATGAGAACACTGAGTGTCTTCTAATACATAATTATTATGGTAAAAAAATCTTGCCCCAGAAAGCAACTGAAAAAAATTGCAAAATAGTAAGGATCCAGTTAAAATTTAACTTCATGCCCCAGAAAAAAAGTTTTAATGTGGTGTGAAGTAATGTGGTAAAAAACAATGCACAAGAAACTAGAGACGTAGCAACAACAACAACATCTACTGTCACTACTTCTAACAACAACAACAACAACTTGGTTACCTGGGTTACGCCAGTCTATATCATGACTGATGTGCCAGTCTATATCTGGACTGTCGTAGACAAACGGTGGGTACGATGACACACGTCTCGGGAATGCCATTTTTTCTCACTATATCTCTCGCACACTATGTATATTCACTATTATCACTGATATATGTCAAATTTTGATGTCACACATCAAAGATTTTTAAAAATCTAATAACAAAATTATAACATTGTTATATAAACTTAAAATAAAAATCTATTAGAATAGAAATTAATTGCGCTGCCTTGACGATTACACAAGGACATAACTATATAACCATCTGAATAAATGTCAAATTATAGTGCTTCAATTTTGATATATATGCATTTGAGGGTTTAATCAATGAAAGACTGCAATTCATGAGTGTAAATGCATAAAATGAAAGAATTTGAGTAAAATTGACTGGTTATCGTTTTACCACTCTATATAACAACCCACAAGTGCTCAACAACGGTATTTCAAATATCTTCTATAAATTAAGTTTTTTTTATTCTTATCAATATCAGACTTAGTTGTTTTTTTAATTGAATTTAAATGTTTTATGTCAGTTTATTTCTTTGAAGTCATCAAGTGCTGTTTCAGTGTTCATTTATAAAATCTGTATGCAATATGCAAAAAAATTTGTCCCAGCATTTGAGCCTTAAATTTAGAAGGAATTAAAGTCTACCAGACCTTTTTCTTATGAAGGTAACCTTCAAGATATTCATGCCCTTTGAAGTATATTAGCAGTCATTAATAACTGGTATAATTGACAAAGGTTAAATATGTTTGATAAGACCGCAATCCCAAGTCACAGAAATTGACATTGAAACGAGCTGCACAATATGCAAACTTTATCAATGTACAGAAATAAAAAAACCTGGCAATAATCCAGTCTTATATGTATACCAGTAAGTATAAAACTATATACAATGATAAACTACCGCGGGTACACTGCATTTTAATCATTCAAATCAGTACAAGTCAAATAGTTCCTGCGAGCAAATGATGTACCGACTTCATTTGACAGAGAATTGACAGGATCCTCGACCTTCTATCTGCATAATTCAACAGCTGATGTGTATAAAATTAAGCATGAAAATCTCAAAATTGTGAGAGAAAAATAAGCGCGATAGGACGGTAGCTTTCAAATTGGGAAAACTATATGCACGATAATTTGACATACGAAATTTATCAACAAATTGTTAAATAGTTTCATGTATAACAAACCAATTTTCAAGACACTTAATTGCATATAATGACTCCCTTGTTCCATATAATATTTATATGCTTATAAATAAAACCTTGTATCAGTTCATTAAAAGGTATTATCATAAGACATGTTTTCATTGTTCAACAATATCAAAGATCATAAACCAATTCCGATAATTCCATGACAGTTGACTGGGAAGCGCTGTGCTTATGCAGCTGCAGTCACCTGCTGTTTAGATCCATGGTCTCAAGATTGCCTAGCGCTCACTGAAATTTCGGACAGTTCTGATTTCTTCGGTAAATAAACTATTGCATTCGACAAAGACCGATGTTATCCGCATGAAATAATGGAATTAGTCTGGTTCACGACATTCTTACAAAATGCATCTTTTTTTGGAGTTTTTTTTTGAAATCGTAAACCATCGAGAACAGGTCACGTGCCGCTCCATGGACTTTTTACTTTATGCTATCCAGTATACCTGCTCGCTCAAGACGCGCAGGTAATAACACGTTTAACACGCAATTGGAGATTTCAAGCTGCAAACCTAGGCTGAATGCGAAACTGTTCTACTTTTAAGGTACATTTATTATATAAAGCAAAGAAATTCACAATCATGTAGTATAATCGATCTTGAAATAATTTTTAAAGGTGTTATATCAGTTCTTTAAAATAATGGTAACAACTACAAAATTATAAATGTATAATTATTATAATAATATTTAGTTTATCTTTACAATAAAATAATTCAAATTAAAATACATTGATCCATCGAGTTTTTGTGCTAAATATAATGACAGCAATTTAAAACAACAATTTATTATGTTTATAATACAATAACATTAATTTATGGAAGCATAAAACATCGTATTTAATAATTAATCAAATCTGATGGTTAAAATTATCTGAAATATTTTTTATGACAATTTTTAATTCTGCTTGAAATAATGCAATCATTAAAGACAGTTTATTATATAATACTTGTTGCACACCATTTAAACAATTAAGAAGAACATACCAGAGTAACAAGTCCTTCAGAAAAAAATCTCTGTCTTCCAAAAAATTTAACTCATCACTCAAAATCAATAAAAATATTTCCATGGGTTAATAATACTAGTAATAATAAAGCAAAGAGTGTTAGAATCGTGATCAACCTTAATAGCAACACACAAACATTTCACAGTTAATTTTTATCAGAATTTTTTAAAGTTATACCCAGTTTGCCTCTCCACGTGGGTTCCGACTGGAAGTACATTGAACTATATTTAAAACTTGTTATCGCATATACACATATACTTCCTAGTACGGTATCAACCGATTCTATCAGTCAAGGCCAACCCTATTTTATTTTGTGTTTCAAGATAATTTGCAGGCTTAGAATAAGAAGGTTAAGTACAAAATCACTATTTTGAGAAAACAAGAAAAAGCTGTTTGAAACTACTCTTTACTTATGGAAACACAAGCTTTTTAAACTTCAGTTTGGTCAACATGACCACTTCCCATTTTCAAGAAAATAGGCTCATAAGAAGCACCTTGAGATGCAGATTTCAAATATGCATGAGTCTTATAAGGTCATCACTTACTGTAGTACTTACAACCTTCTAATTCTAAGCCAGCGAATTGTACATGTATGTACTGATATTTCTTTTTTCATCAAGTATAAAAAATTTAATGTTTTTATCAAAATTTTGAGGGGCTAAAATTTATTTCTGTTAAATAGGTTTTTTTTGTAAAGATTTGGTTTTTCTGTTAAATGCTAAATGTCAAAACAGCGAATCTGAAAGCCGAACATTTTTATTCTAAATTGAAGACGTTAATTCTTTAGAATTGCAAAAATCATTTCCATCATGTCAAAATAATCAAAGTGGTCTTAATGGTTGAATTTCACTTTTACAAGGTCCTCAGCGCCGTGGCCTTTTAAACAAAAGGGCCATAAAACACATTGAAAGCGGCCCTCAAAAACTGGCAACTTAACTTTTATAAATGTGAATTTAAACAAAAGGGCCATAAAACACATTTTTACAAACATTTGAATATTTTTCCTTGGGTTATCATTTTTATCTCATATGACCTAACCTTAATTTTTTGATATCTCAGTTGCTAGATCCTGCAGTATTCAAATAAGACTTTGGATTAAATTTAAATCTTCATATTGCCCAATGCGTTGACGTTAATCACATTAATAAATTCCCCCTTTAAAATGCGTTTTTTAAAGTTTAAACTATATTATTCTAGGTACAATATGAACTAATATATTATATTATCAAAGATTTTTAATTTGATAAACATAAGAGCCAGCTCGCAAGATGGACTATGGTATGCTGCCACTTTCCCTGCCACATTTATTAAAGATGGTTAAGAACAAATATCAAATGCCCATGGGAAGAGCCATAACTAAGTTTTGGAACGTGTGGCTCGACCCTTTTACCCATGTATATAAAAATGTATTTGTAGATGTATTTGTAAGACAAATATTGTATATTTTATGGGTGATAAAATATGTTTAAACTAAATGCCCATGGAAAAACTATTTTTCAAAGTAAATTATTCTATTTTAATATTACAATTGAACATAATGTTTAACAATACATACATGAGTTCAAGTAAGTCCTGAAAAGTTTTTCTTCTAATACTTCCATGACAAGGTAAATTTGTATTCTAAATCATATGAGTAGTCTTGATATTCAATCATTTACAACTTTAATTAGATACAAAATTCTTAATTGACCGAGGGCTGGGGCGTAGACAGTGTAATTAATAACAAGAGGGGTGAATTTAAATAATTCTGTCAGTTTTATTATTTATGACAGTAACATAATCAACCATTCCTATGACTGCATCAATATCACATGACAGTTTAATATCAACCAATCACATGCCTGAAACACTATCACATGACAGTTATATCAACCAATCACATGACAGTATCATCACAACTATCATATGATAGTTGTATTAACCAATCACATGCCTTAAGTGTATCACTATCACATGATAAATGTACTAACCAATCACATGACTGTATCAACCAATCACATGTCTGTATCAACCAATCACATGTCTGTATCAACCAATCACATGACTCTATCAACCAATCACATGACTGTTATAATCAAACAATCACATGACTGTATCAGCCAATCACATGACTCTATCAACCAATCACATGACTGTTATAATCAAACAATCACATGACTGTATCAACCAATTACATGACTGTATCAACCAATCACTATACTGTATTGACCAATCACATGACTGTTTCAACCAATCACTATACAGTATCAACCAAGCACATGACTATTTCAACCAATCACATGACTGTATCAACAAATCGCATGACCGTATCAACCAATCACATGACTGAATCACACAATTTTTTCAGAGATACAATTTTACATTGTTTGTGTTCAGTCACCAAGCCTGTTGAGTTTTAACAAGTTGTATTTCCTATATAAATGATTGTAAAACAGGTTATTAAAACTTCTATTAATTTGTCATGTGACTTTCACTGAGTGACTTACAGTAGTTGTTTATGTACATAATGAAAATGATCATAAATTTTAGTTTAATTTGCTTCATGAAGCATGCATGGTATTGTCACACAAGTAAAATGAGCCAAAACTGTCTACAGTACTGCACATATGAAACCTACCAGGATAATGAATAATTCACACATCCATTATACAACTGTCTTATTGTATGACCTTTCAAATATTCCCCTCCTCCTTTGATTGAAATGTATAGCTACTGGGGGACCTGGCATATATATCTACATAACATTGTTCGTAAAGTATGAATGTCAATAAGGAAATATGCATCATTCATTATAAAAACATTATGTGAAAATATATTACCGCCGTATGTAATAATGTTATACATAGGGCATGGGACACTTAAAGATGCGAAGAACAGCTTGTTCTTAAGCCTAGGTCCCACTGACGAATTTTACATCAACGATGTTCTTCTTATTTCTTCCGATACCACCCTATTCATTTAAAATTCCTTCCGATATCACAAACTGTCTCATGACTTCCTCGAAGCTTCCCCTAGACCACGAGGAACCTGTTCCCGATGTCCTTATAATAGCTCATTAATTTCAATTGGGAGTACATTGCCGAGGCATGCCGAGGCAAAAAATGCTCAGTGGGACCTAGGCTATAATTATTACCGTATATGAAGAAGAATTAATATCTATTTCTAAGTTAGACATAGAGTTTTACATTCTTTCCTACCTTTCCTTTACAAAAATCATACAATTTCAATATATTTCTAAAGGAAAGATTTGGTTCAAGGATTATGGGACCCTATAATTTCTTGATTTCCATATATTTCTAAAAGAAAGATTTGATTCAAGGATTGTGGGACCCTTTAATTTCTTGATTTCCATATATTTCTAAAAGAAAGACTTGATTCAAGGATTGTTGGACCCTATAATTTCTTGTATGAGAGATGGGACAAAAGTTGACAATTTTGTTTAAACATTGCATGATGTTACAAAGTTTGCAGTAGTATTTTTCCAAGTAATTTTCCTAGTTATTATTATTCTCAATTTATAAATATATTTATGCTAATGAGTCAGTTATCTGGTTTTAATTAAGTATGACGGAAATGAATTAATAAGTAATTTCATCAAGGTGGTTAAAGTTAATTAACTATGTATGGAAAAGAAAGTAGGTTAAATATTTGTTTAATTCAAATAATTATTTTAAAATCATCAATGCTTTTAAAAGTAAAGTATTTGATGTTTAAAGGTCAGTAACCAGTCAAAACTTGTTAATGAGTCCAATAATTTAAAGTTCCAGTTAATTTAACTTAATTATGAGACAAATTCTTTCTGTTTCCATAGACTTCAAGGTTTAATCTTTTCTTTAACGCCATGAAAATTATTTTGGTTAATGCTTAAATTTAGCTTAAAATGTTTCAAAATTGCTTAGACAAAAAGTTGTTAATCTTCAAAAAACCTTATAAATCCACGAAAAACGAGAACTAATATTAAAATCCCACAACTTTTACTCCATATTTCCGACTGAAACTACTTTTGACATCAGATAAGACAACAATGTCAATTTCAAGTAAAAAACTGAACATGTAAAATATTAAAATATGCTTTAACAATTAAACAAGTAACATTGTAATAAAAACACTGTTTCAGGCTAGACAAATTTATTGCTTGATTTGCACAATTTTTTTCTATTTTGATTATTTTTTCTTGCAATTAAGATACATGGTCATAAAGCAATATTTTTGTTCACTAATTGTAATACAAAAATATTATATTATTCAAAATAGTTTGAGAGTATTTTCACAATCTATGAGGATGAACAAATTTATTCCTTGTTTTACACCTTTTTTTCTAATTTTTTCTTAATTACGTAGACATTTACATTTATCTTAGGCAGTATTTTTATGGGACTTTTTTTAGGGGCATATGTCCCAGCCCCATGGCAGAAGACGTATTTGTACTTCTTATTCTAAGCAAGCAAATTGTAAGATACTTTTAACTGCGGTATCTGATGATTAAAAAAATAATGAAGAGGCTTGGCCTTAATAATAGTTAATGTTGTTGAATATTGTATGAAGCTTTTAACTGTGGTACCTGATGATTAAAACAATTAATAAAGAAACTTGGCCTTAATAATAGTTAATGTTGAAAACAATAGAAGGAACGGCAGGAAGGTGAAAGTTATCAATCATAAAATATGAAGATGTCAGACACGAAGGTTACATGTCATCTAACAACTCCTTAATAGCGTGTTCCAGGTGTGAAATAAATGATCACTTCAAACATGGAGTACATAAAACATTGTATACATGTACATTACAGTATTAGTCACTTAATCAGACAGTGCAAAACTGTGCAGCTTTGAATTTATTTTGGTTCCGTGTTTTACCTAGAGACATCATCAATTTGATGTGTAGGCCAACATGAAACAAGGGGGACGTCAGCCACGTCAACCAGAATTTTTTTATATTGAGATTATAGTGCATTTTGGCGTGTATTTGGTCACTTCAAAAGTAACAATATTATCTTCATATTACATAATTGGCCAATGCTTTCATAACTTTACACGGTGAAATAACCTGCTACATCCCAGCCTAATGGCCTAGCAGCAGTATCACAACTGTCTGTTTCTGGTATTTGACCGTATAGTACTTTAATAATAACCTACCTGCAAAATTTTAAAAACTATGATGCCATTTATAATGAGTATTTAATAATAATAGTTTATAAAGTTCCGTACTACTTAAGGTAGACCTATCTTAAGTACAGGTACGCGAAGCATTCTTTTTAATCCTGGAAAAAGATTTGCATCAGGCAGTGGCTTGATTATTGCATTGTATAGTTATCCCACAAAGGGCATTTATAAGCCTCTAAAACCCACAGACCCTTATTCCATCTACTGGTAAAATAATTTTCAGACAATTACACAATAAAATCTACAAATTCTGCCTTTTTTCTGAAGTTTAATAAACAAGAAAAAATATGTTTTAACATTAAAACATTGAACACATATACGGACATTACAACATTATAAATAAATATCCTCTAAGAAATAATACAGTAAAGTTATTATAATACATAAGATTATACATATAATTATATTACACACAAAATAAACCGGCTTGACATTTATTTACATATGATGGGTAATCCAACATTTTATCTACTGAGTTTAATTGTTAATTTATTAAAGACATTCACTCAAATAACAATCTACAGTTTTGAATACATGCATATAAGAAAGAAATGTATATAAACCATGGTGTGTATGCCCCTATATTGGCACAAATATTTAGTCATTCCAAATAAAGGCCAATTGTGACCATTGACTTGTCAATCTTATAAAAAATACAGTTCATTAACTTGTAAGGACCATTACCATTAGACACCCAGGGGTGGTATTCAATATTGATCTTATTTAATTGGAGAATATTAGGGTAGCCAATCATATTGCCTGTGACTAACCAAGAGTTTAATATGGTTTGATTTGATTGGTTGTCCTTATCCTTAAGTCGAAGGAACCGAATATCAGTATTGAATACTACCCCTGGTATTCCCTGCTGCTATCCACCAGACTTAGTTTCAACTTATTATACGTATCAATGGACAGACCAAGACCAAAACATGTGTAAAGCAATATAGCCCCACTTTTAAAAGGGCTGTAACTCAAAATACATCAAGGGTTATATGAGATAAATTGCTGTAACTCAGATGTGGTAAAAAAAATAAGAAACATGAATTGTGCACAAACCCCCAAATAATAATAAACATATTAAACAAAACACTCACATGACTGTATCAATGTATCATTTCATCACATGACTGTTTCAACCAATCCCATGACTGTATCAACCAATTACATGACTATATCAACCAATCACATGACTGTATCAACCAATCACATGACCGTGTCAACCAATCACATGGCTGTATCAACCAATCACATGACTGTATCAACTAATCACATGACTATATCAACCAATCCCATGGCTGTATCAACCAATCACAAGACTTTATCTACCAATCACATGACTATATCAACCAATCACAGGACTGTATCAATAGTCAACCAATCACAGGAGCGTATCAACCAATCACATGACTGTATCAACCAATCACAGGAGCGTATCAACCAATCACAGGACTGTATTAATAGTCCACCTATCACAAGACTAGAATTTGCAGTGTAACTAAATAAACCAACATCCCAACAAAATGTTTATCATTTGAGACAGAGGAAGAATAGAAACACAAGCTAAAACAAGAAACTGTTTCAGTAAAATAACAATAACAACAATAACAAACAATGGTGTACAGGGTACAGTATGGCACATTATCATGTATATAAAGAAATGGCACACAAAAATCACATATTTCTTATTGCATCCAGACACAATAATTTACAATGGGCCTAACACAAAGTTGTTTGTTTCTCGTAACATGTCCCAAAACAAGGTCAGCTAGGCTGGAAATTAATTTTTTGGGGGGATTTTTCTGACAGAAAAAGCAGATAAATTGCCTACCAAAAGTATGTATTATAGTGAAAATATTGATCCAGTTGGTAACAATTTTGAATTTTGATCACATCGGCATCAGAAACTTTTTTTGGCTTACAGTTTTACACAAACTTCCATCATGAGGTTTATACATGTATATGAGCAACTATAGTTATCACTGAATGTGGTTTATTTCCTACAATATTACATAGTAAAAACGAACACCCAAGAAAGCAGCTAGCTTAAGTTGGCTGTCTTGAATTTGATAAAAACAAGTCCAAGGGCGACCAGAAGAGTTTTTGATACAAAAATGTATGTTCCCCAAAAGGGGCAATATCTCCGGCAAAAATCACCGAAACCTGTAATTTCTGATAATATGCACAACTATGCTTGGTACCAAGCATTCATATGACATTCCATTGAAATTGGAGAACAAGCACGGACAAACTTTTTGACATCCATCTACTTTTTAAGCACAAAATCAGTATGTCTTTATCCCCAACTTTAATTATTTTTATTTCATGTTGGAAAGATAACGATTTCAAGGTATCGGTACATGGTTTGTTTTTTATAGAGAATATTTATGCTTATCAAGACATCCAATACAACAAGAATATTTATATCTACATAACAAAGTATCCATATGAACAAAGAAACAATAGTTAGTATATACATGTATGAAGACACTATATGATAAATAACATTATAACAATTTATTTGCCACAATTTTTACCCTAATATTATTTACCTTTGGTCCCATTCATTATAAATTAGTTTAAGCACTAGCATAATAATCTTCACCTAGAAGTAATATTGTTCCCTGTGCACAGGGCATATGCAGGTACCCCGCAAAGCCTCATATTGTAGCAGTCTGTAAAATTAGCACTCAATGTTCGCAGGGCTAGACACTAACACTGGTCCGCTGGTCCGAGACCAGTGAAAATCCAGAAGGACCAGTGAAAATTCTGGAGGACCAGTCACTGTTCTATTTACAAATTTGGCGATTTTGCCCTGTCGGACCAGTGGCCAAAATAGTTAGTGTCTAGGCCTGAGTTCGTTGATCTTATTTAAATAGAGAATAAGAATAGCCAATCATATCGCCTGTAACTGACCAACAGTTTAATATGGTGTGATCTGATTGGTTGTCTTTATCCTTAAGTCAAGTAAGATCAATATTAAATACCACTCCTGGACAAGTAACTATTGATTCGGACAAGTAACTTCTGCCGGAAATATGTACTGAGATACACTTTTGCTGATTCAGACAAGTAGCTTCAAATCCTATAAATCCACAGACTGCAGTGTAGCACTAAATTTGCTTTTTGATAAACGTTAATTAAGAGTGCCCAATAATTAAGGCCAAATTCATGTAATAATGTTTGGGCCAATAAAATGCCCTATTAAGTTTAACACCAATGCACCTAGTAACAGTATACAAGCATTAGACTATTGCTCAGTCGACTAATGTACATAATTATAATGCTATGAAATATTTGACATATATACTATAATCCTGAGCTATCTAAATACTGAATTTATCAAAATAAATTATACAAAGAAGTTCACAATTTCAATTTCCTAAGGAAAGATCAAACTAATCCAAGAGTTCTAGACATCCTTGCACACATAGGCTATGAACAACCGTTTCAGGAACATGATAGTGATTCAACTAATTGGCAAGTTTATTATGTAAATGTTAACCCTTTACTCTGTAGCTTATAATGCCAAATATCCCATGTTCATCCCCTGTCCAATTACGTTCCAATTATGTGTATGAAAGGGGAGACAATTTAATAATTGAAATGAACTTCAATAAATACCACTTTTCTTATCAGAAAAGATGTACTGAGTTAAAAGGGCATTAAAAGCTGTTTTTATAATACAAAAGTTATAATTAATTGCCTGCAGTCCATCAACCCTAACATATGACAATTAGACAAACACTGGTAGTAGCTTAAAGACAGACAACTTTATCATACCAGACTTTTCTCAATATTGGTCAAAGTGAAATCCCTGATCTATAATATGCAATTAAAACCAAAACTACTTCATTCGAGTTAAAAAGAATTAAACTGCCCCAGAAAATCCTCAACATGAAGACGCAAGCCATGTGTTTTTTCCACATTGCATTAAGAGCAACACATACTTCAAAGAGCAACACATAACTCAAAGAGCCATGCATACCTCAAAAAGCATCAACTACATCAAAGAGCAATACATACCTCAAAGAGCCATGCATACCTCAAAGAGCATCAACTACATCAAAGAGCAACACATACCTCAAAGAGCAAGACATTCCTCAAAGAGCAACATATACCTCAAAGAGCAACACATACTTCAAAGAGCAACACATACCTCAGAGAGCAAGACATTCCTCAAAGAGCAACACATACCTCAAAGAGCAACACATACCTCAAAGAGCAAGACATTCCTCAAAAAGCAACATATACCTCAAAGAGCAACATATACCTCAAAGAGCTATGTATACCTCAAAGAGCAACACATACCTCAAAGAGCATCAAATACCTCAAAGAGCAACACATACCTCAAAGAGCAACACATGCCTTAAAGAGCATCAAATACCTCAAAGAGCAACACATACCTCAAAGAGCAACACAAACCTCAATGAGCAACACATACCTCAAACAGCAACACATACATCAAAGGGCAACACATACCTCAAAGAGCTATGTATACCTCAAAGAGCAACAAATACCTCACACTGTAGTGTAACACACAGAAAGACACAAAATTTAAGCTCAGACTAAAGTTTCGCGACCATCAAGTAAAGCATCAGCGAACACATCATTGAGTGAGCCAGAGGATGTTGAAGACCAACTTCTAATACCCAACTCTGCACCAAAACTTTTATTATGTACAATATCATCAAGACTAACACCATCAGCAGTATTACCTAACTCATCAAACACTCCCACAACTTCCCCAACATCATTAGTGTTGGCCTCATAACTTTTTACAACAGCCTTATTTCCTAAGTTATTATGTACATCAACTTTAACCACCACGTTATTGACATCAACACCACCGTCTAAATGATCTGCCCGAATCTCAGTAACAGCATCACATCCTGGTTCTTTATTTACATTATTATTATCAGAGTAATCACTATGGTCACCACATGAGGTATGTCCATCGCTATGGTTACCACACATGGTTTCTCCATCCTGCTGCAGGTCGTCAAGGTCATTCTCCTTGTTCTTCATTGAAGTTTTTGATTTAGTGTTCTTGATTAAGTAACGTTCCGGCACTATGCCACTCAGTTCCAAAAGTCGACTGCTGTTAGGTAGATTAGGTTCTTCCACAGTATCCGACCACTCATCCATGTCGTCATTGACAACGGTATGTTCACTGTTACTGCTAGATCCATTAGCTACAAATGATGGGATATTATCAGTATTTGACTTTAAACTAAAATTTGGTGACTGACCTTTTCTAGCGTGCTGGTAATTCTCCATCTGGTACCTAGCTTCTCCATCTATTTCATCATCGTCACTGACATCACCAGCTGGTTCCTGCATTATTGGACTGGTACCATGCATTAACTGACTGGTTCCCATCACAGGAAGCATTTGTTGGAATTCTGGGTAATTTGCTGGCATGTGATATTGGTTTGGCGGAGGAGGACTGGCCTGTTGGTGAGGAAGAAATCGTTCTGGAATTCGACACAATGAATCGTCGCCAAGAAAAGTTCCGCCAAAGCCGAGGTTGCTAAGTAACATTTCTGGATCCATCTCACGTTGATACAGCAGTTGTTCAACACTACAACAACAACAAATACAGGTACAGTCCAGTTAGGATATTGTGACAGTGACGTTGCAGTTTATGTGTACGCAAAAGAATATAGCCATCGTCTAAACAGGTAGAGCGAAAATAGTATGTCAGATTAGCATTGAAATTATAGTTGTTTGTACATTATAATTTATAAGCCTTTATAATTGGTTTACGCCGTTATAGTGAACTCGACCGCTGCGTCACTGGATTTTTACCCTGACTGGACTATAAAGTTTAAATCATTATATCTATACACAAAATATGTATAGGTGGATATATTCACGTGTCAAAAAGTTAAGGATATTAAATTTCAGACATTTGGAGAGCAGACATATAGTGATTTTTTTTATTTGTTAATAAAGTTCTTGGAAGGCCTAAATGTATGCTAGGGGAAATGTAAGCAATTTTTGCTAATTCAATGAAATTCACCAATATTACCACTTATAATAATATATACACATGCAGTAATCGTTTGATTTCACTGAAAAAAGTTTGCTGAAAGTGGCATTAAAATCAAAGCTGCGATGCCCTGGCTTGGACTTCATTTGAGCATTTCAACCCTTAACTACATCGACCCAACTCTTCACATCCCATTATATAAGTCCCTGATGGATATTTAGCCTGGAAATGAATTCACACATCTTATTTATAAGTAACCCATCATGAACAAAACATTTCACAGTAACGAATCAGAAAGTTTTATGTTTTATGACAACTATGCAATGGTTCATATATTCATGCACAGCGAAGCCCAGTAGCTTTAAGTGGTAAAATTTCAATCAACAGGCATGATTATGTAGCAAGTTGATGCAATAAATGTAATTCTCCATGCTCCAATTAGGCCATTGAAAACGCAAAGTGCTTTATTAACAAGGTGGTTTTCATTTCAAGGTCACCAGGCTCTTAGGTTTTACCTGAATTATCAACAAATACAAAATTCAAAACATGGTTTCAATTAAAATTTATACAAACAATGTACATAAACAATAACATATTGATTAATTGATACCTTAAACTACAGAATATTAATATTATCATTAACTACAACTGTATATGCATATTAAAAGACTAATATGTAACAACAAAGTATAAAGGTGTTCGGAATAGGTGGGTGGGGAGTGGTGCATGGTTTAGCAAAATTAAACATGATGCAGTCAGCCTTTTTAAATTTCTGGTAACATGCAAACATGACAAATCAGCAGTCACAATGGCTCTGACCAATCAGCAGTCACAATGGCTCTGACCAATCAGCAGCAACAATGCACTCAACCAATCAGAAGCCACCGTGAATTTGACTGATCTGCAGCCACCATGGACCTGACCAATCAGGAGCAACAATGGATCTGACTAATCAGCAGCCACCATGGACCAGACCAATCAGCAGTCATAATGGACTTTACCAATAAGCAGCCACAATGCACTCAACAAATCAGCAGCCAATGGAATTTGACCAATCGGCAGCAACAATGCACCTGACTAATCGGCAGCCACCATGGACCCGACTAATCAGCATTCACAGTGAATCGAACAATTCAGCAGCAACCATGCCGGAAAGAACAATCCATTGCCATCATTTCAACCACCATCTGCTGAAGGACAATGGTCATAATTGATGGATCAATATGACATACACGTGTGATATGATTGGATAAATAGAAACTAGCAATGTTGAATCACCACTTGATGAACACTACTTGTTGTCTTCTCTACAAATATCAAATACTGCCAACTTATAGACCTTGGGTGGTATTCAGTATTGATCATATTTAATTGGAGAATAAGAATAGCCAATCATATCACCGGTTACTGACAAAGAGTTTAATATGGTGTGATCTGATAGGTTGTCCTTATCCTTAAGTCAAGTAAGATCAATATTGAATACCATCCCTGAGGTTTTAAAATTATTTTGTTATAAGGACTGCAAATCAGCTGCATAACTGTGTAAAACAAGTACACATGTACAGTAGATTTGCAAGGAGAGCTACTTTGTCCCCTATTTACACTTTGTTTGTGGTGGGGATAAAAATTTAAACATGCTTCAAGAACAATGTGAAATGACAATGTGAATAGTGATATAAATGAGTATTAATTTAAAAGTATTGCAGGCTGACAGTATTTGATATATGCTTGCTATATATTAACAGAGGAATTCCAACTGAAAGGATACTATAATTGTGCATTTACCACCACAATAAAGGTTAACTACCTAATACCAAACAATCACACTGTTGGGTGTATACCTTCATGTAAAACCAGAGGGGAGGGGGCCATATATAACCGTTGACCTAATAAATGCAATTAGTAATCACAATAACCCGTTCATTTACTTGCATTTCAACAACAAGAGGATCATAGATCCTGGGGCGCTCACCTGCTAAACATGGCCAAACTTTGAACTTGACCGTAAGGTCATCAAGATAAACATTATGACTAAACTTGATGAAGATTAAAGCAAAAATGTGGCCCCCAGAGTGTTAACAAGGTTTTCCTATTATTTGACCTTTTGACCTAGTTTTTGACCCCAGAACTTGGCCTAGATTTCATTGAGATACAACTACTGACCAAGTTTGATGAAGATCAAAGCAAAATTGAAAGTGCTAGAGTGTTAACTGTGAAATGTCTAATGGACGGACGGACGACGGACAAAAAACAATCACAAAAGCTCACCTTGGTACTTTGTGGCAGGTGAGCTAAAAATGCAATATCTATCATGATTTGTGATTTTTTTTTCAAATCTTTTTTTTTACTGAACTAGAGTCGATGATTTTTGTTCTGAAATAGGGAAAACATATATTCTCATATTTGTAGAAGGGAATTTAGGCCCCAAATCTTGCCTAAAAACACAGCAGTACATGAAGGAATACACCCACAAACAGTAACAACAACAACAACAACACTTGGTGCGCAGCAATACACTTACCAGGCAGTAAGTCTTGGTAGAGCTCTAGTAAATAAACAAAAATCACACAATAAAAACATACCAATATATACCTGCATGCAGGGACGAAACTCACAAATTTTAACTTGCAATAAAATTGTATCATATCCTTCACATTTGAATTATCTCACTTCATAAAATTGATTCATAAATATATCTATGAATTATCTCACTTTGTAAAATTGATTCATAAATATATCTATGAATTATCTCACTTTGTAAAATTCATTAATAAATATATCTTTGAATTATCTCACTTTGTAAAATTCATTAATAAATATATCTTTGAATTATCTCACTTTGTAAAATTGATTCATAAATATAGCTTTGAGTTATCTCACTTTGTAAAATTGATTCATAAATATAGCTTTGAGTTATCTCACTTTGTAAAATTGATTCATAAATATATCTTTGAGTTATCTCACTTTGTAAAATTGATTCATGAAATTAAAGAGTTGTCTACCTTTGATTTTGATAAAAAATCATTCTGTTATATCACAGGAACTTGCATAACTTAAAAATTATGCAAGTTCCTGTGGTTATATAATATAGTTTGTGAGTTACTTCTGCTTCATTTTAGTTAAGCACATGCATTAGTCATGCAAAACGAAAAACTCTAAAAAGCATCAGAAAAGAAAACAAAAACGACAACTTTTAAGAAGCTTCAAAATAAAAGACAAATACGAGAAACTTCAAAAAGCAATAAAACAGAAAACAAAAAAACAAACAAGCTGTAAAATCATTCATATTTGAGGGTAAAAAATTGTGGATTTTGGTAAAAATCATTTCATATATTTTGAAATATGAAAACCAAAATAGGTAGAAAGTTAATTAATAGAAACTAGAAATATTTTTTTTTTTGGTGCAAGAACCTTCCACAAAATTCATGTGTTTTTGAATGATTTTACAGCATCTACTTCCACTTTACGGTAACATACGAATACAGACATTTGTCATATGTAGAAGCGTTTTTGCAAACATTTTAAGACTCAGATATTCAGACTTTTGACTTCAAATTGGCAAACATCAGAATAAATAGCATTAAAAAGTATCCTTTTTCTATCCAAACTTTCTAGCATCAAGAAAATGATGGGCAGCACATTTAATACTTCACTATATTCATGTAATCCATTTAATGTGCAACTTAATTGGCTTTACAAAAATAAACAACATTACTAGTCGTGTTTAGTTGAACTGCTAATAAAATTCAATAAAATGTGGCATATTGTACTCTGTTGTAAATTTATTTCCAATATTTAATTCACTAAAAAATAAGTAGTTCAGTGACTTATGTATGCAATATGGAAATGATGGGAGTAACTTGTATTATCTATGATAATTCTGTTTAAATGTACATATAATTTGAATTATATTCACTAATATTTGGATTGTATATTAAGGCCCCTTAGAAGGTAATAGAAGAATTATTTTTATCTACGGTATTTATAATTACGAAAGAACCATAACTCTGTTTAGTTAAATATGGAACTATGTGGTTATATCAGGAACCGCATAAACCTGCAGGTTGAATAAGGAACCGTAACTCAATCAGGAACCCCAACTCTAGGTAAACCTCGAATCGCAACTCTATGTCAACCAGGAAATGCAACTCTGGTTTAATCAGGAACCATAACTCTGGTTCAATCAGTAACCACAACTCTGGTTAAATCAGGAACTGTAACTCAGGTTCAATCAGGAACCACAACTCTGGTTCAATCAGGAACCATAACTCTGGTTCAACCAGGAACCGCCACTCTGTTTTACTCAGGAACAGTAACTCTGGTTCAATCAGGAACCATTAACTTTGTGATTCAAACAGGAACCATAACTCTGGTTCAACCAGGTACCGCAACACTGGTTTAATTAGGAACAGTAACTCTGATTCAACTAAGAACCCCAAGTCTGGTTTAATCAGGAACAGTAACTTTGGTTCAACAAGGAACCGCAACTCTGGTTCAATCAGGAACCAATAATTTTGTGGTTAAAACAGGAACCGCAACTCTGGTTCATTAAGGAACCAATAACTTTATGGTTAAAACAGGAACCATAACTCTGGTTAAATCTGGACATATAACTGGTTTAGGTTTCCAAGTACTACTAAGGTAACATGCACCTATTTCTACATATATGGAAGCCAATTCTGATACTCGGATCAAAACATGCAGAAAAATAAATATTGAAACACACAGGAAATAAATTTTGAGTTCTATTTATAAATATAATCAATATGAAATACATACCTGCTATTGCTGGCAAAACTAGAAGTGGTTCCCTGTGTTCTCTCAATAGCTGATACCCAGCGTAACCTCTTCTTAGACCGGGAATCATCCTCATTTCTGTAATATACACATGTTTCTTGTTTTATAATGGGGCACAGAAAATACCATAAGGCAGGTCCAAGTAAAGAAAGATTGTTGGAGCCTTATGTCCCAACGGGGACGAAAAGAAATGAGTTTTTAAGTAACAGTCACAAAATATATAATTAGGTCACCAACAAGAAAAGTGACATAACTCTGCTTTAATACAATCTGGTTGGTGACTTGACCGAGACATTTTGTCCATAAACGTTGTGAAAAGCACGGAGAACTTGACACGATCCTGACCTTAATGCATGAATATATTACAAGGTTCTTGCATCGAATATATTAATTTCTGCAAATCATGCAATATTGGTCCTTTAGATTTGTGATTGTATTACACATTGAGCGTCTTCTTGATACTTCCCGCTAATGAACACATACAGCCGGGATTATTAATATAGACGATATATCAGCTGTTAAATTATGCAAAAAGAGGGTCGCAAGTCGTGTCAAATTTTCTGGACTATACAAGTTTGGTAAAGATTCAATAATATATACTAAAGATAGAAAGCGAACAACATAACAAATTATTAATTTGTAAATCAACATGATATTTAAAGCAATTTTTTATTTAGCAAGGACTCAACTGGGGCATATGCTCAATCCTGAAAATTTGTTGTCTGTTTCGGGAGCCATTAATTAGCACACTTATCCTCATCCTTATTCCATAACAGTGCTTAAAACAATTTCGGCTGTAAAAACTTTTAAATTACCGAAACTTTGTCAATACTCTGAAATCAATTAATACAAATCAAATAACTTATATTTTCTGCAGAAAAATTTATTCTTTGTAGTGAAGTAAATCCGGATTCCCAGAATTATTCCAGATTTCTAGGACTCGATATGTACCCGGTATACACTCATGACATATCAAAAAGTGCTCAAATCCTGATTTGCCATTTAAATACTCGAAAAAGTATTTCAATAAAAGCTGAATGTACCGGCATGTGAGATTAAAAGTGTATTTATTTCAATCCAATATAATAACCCATAATAAATATGCATTACAGTGTCATTCACCAGGTATACGGGGGTATCAATGTGTTTGCATACTCAATAACTATCTTGATGAAAAATGGTGAAATCTTGTTAATTTATGATCAACGCCATGTTAGAGTATAATAATAATAATAATAATAAAGACTTTATTTAATGAGGCAAAACAGTTGGCAAAGCCGGTCTTACCTGTGAGCATCAAGTATGTCAGTCTTAGTGGTGGGGTTAAGGTAGAAAGGGAGGTAACACAAGATTAGATTAAGCTGTAGTAAAACACTCGTAATTGAATTAAGTTAAGAAAGAAAGGGAGTAATCTGTTACAGTAAAACACTCAAAATTGAATTAAGTTAAGGGAGAAGGGAAGTTAACTTAAGGTCAGTTAAATCTTTAGTTAAACACTCATAACTGAATTAAGTTAAGGGAGAAGCTGAGTTAACTTAAGGTCAGATTAATCTATACTAAAAAACTCGTAACTGAATTAAGTTAAGGGAGAAGAGGAGTTAACTTAAGGTCAGATTAATCTATAGTAAAAAACTCGTAATTGAATTAAGTTAAGGGAGAAGAGGAGTTAACTTAAGGTCAGATTAATCTGTAGTAAAACACTTGTAATTGAATTATTTTAAGGGAGAAGGGGAGGTATAAATTAAGACGATTAGTCTGTATAAAAACGCTTTTAATTTTATCACATCATATCCACACGTCAATCAAAGCACATTGTTTTAATTCAGGCATGTGTTAAAATTCATGTCAAGCACTCAGCAATTAAGTCAATCAAATACTTCATACAGGGGTGTCAACAGAGTCAAATTAAAAATCCTGAAAATCATATGCAGCAAACTATTTTTGCCAAACAAGAGGTCTTCAACCACATTGTTTCCATATTAAACTCAGTTAGTATTCATTAAAATTTAATAATATTTAATATTTAAATTTACAATAACTTTGTCATTTCTTGAGATATTTTCATCAATAACTTTTATTTTGGCAAAAAATCATAGCTCTTTCAGGATAGATAAATCCGGAATTCGGGATAAATCAGGAATATTGACACCCCTGCATATGAAACTATAATCTTATAAGTCTCTCACCAGACCTTTTCCTCTGTGATAACAAGAAAGCCAGTTGCACTTCAATTAATATTCTAAATATAATTTGAATTAAGATAATTTTCTCAAATCCTAAACAAAGTTGGAAAATTCATGACATTCAAATGTGTGTGAAATTGTCAAACAGTCATCTGAGAGTAATGACAATATCAGTATACATTTAAATACCAAGATGTCAAGATGGATATAATATTTACGGAATATTGAAAAAGAAAATTTCTTAATGCACTAAAAATCAAGTGCAGAACACTTGATTACAGAAAATAATTATTTATGTATTTTCAACTTATTTTGTATTATTTATCAAATATGAAAAATAAATACATACACAAATTTACATATTAAAGGATCGATAATTTAGCATTTTATTAAAATATAGGAGCAGATGCCTCGTTCCTATAATTCTGGTTTAACAAGAGCACTGCCTACATGTGCTGGACGCTCAACTTTCTCATACTGGATATATAGTAACCTTGCTCATCTGTGAATCAAAACTCTAAGAGTAACAAGGGGTTACCAGCCTTAAGCTTGTCTGTATGAACTCCCTTGTGATGGTAAACAACAAATGTTGAGTTTCAAGTGGATACCTTTGATAATCTTTTAGAAAATGACTCTGACAATAAACTTAACCAACGCACACGCAGACGCACACAATCCCGTCACAACAATAGCTTGACTTTTTTTCTTCGAAATGTCGAGCTAAAAATGATGTGTGATTCAACCATGCCACCAGAAGAATTCCACCCCATGTTCTAAGGGTCAAGGACTAAGAGACAAGATGCTGACAGTACCCTCTAGTCATACCATGTTACAAACTTGACACCAACTTTATGAAGTTTATACTTACTTTGAGTCTTTCATTTTCTGTGTCATTGTACCTGCTAATAGAAAAGAAAGATGATCATTTAACGGGTATTAAGACTTCAAATTTATTCTAGGTCTAAAATAAATAAAACAAGACTGCGTTCACTAAACGCTTATGCCCCCTGTGGAAGCCTTGTCCATCAATAAGTCTAAGTCCAAAATTAGGTCAAGGTGAAGGTCAAAATGGGGTTAGGTGGTACAGGCGTGTGGAGAGTGTTCATACACAACATCCATGCAAGTATGAAAGCTTTGTAGCAAGCCATATTAATGCTAGAAGAAACGGTCAATTTGGGTTAACCAGGACGGACGGACGAACGGACGGACGGACGAACGGACGGACGGACAGGTGAATCACTATATGCCTCCCCATCTATCGATAGGGGGGCATAAAAATAAATATACCAGATTTATATAGCGCCTTTTTCATGGCACTTTACATTAGCGTGTTGCAGCCACAAGGGCGCAGGTGCATCCTCTATTAGGGCAGATACAGCATTATCTGACCAGAGGGACACACTAAGAGATCTAAGCCCCTGAACAGAGAGAGACATTCTAAGATACAGGCATGTCCGGCGCTGCAGAGGTGCGCCTAGCTCTTATTTCAAATAGACAGCCTGGTTCTTTAATGTGCCTGATGTATAGCACCGATACACAGCTTCCTGGCACTTCCAGATACTTTGCAGACCACACGGTCAGATATAGTGGTAAATATTATAAATATTTCAGAAATGTCAAGTTCTGATGCCAGGGATTGAATCCACGACATCAGGATTGACTTAGCGAAGGGAGGTAACTAATGGTGCGTTACCACTGTGCTAAATCCGCTTAGGTCTAACAGGGGCGTAGCCAGGCTTGAATTGATGTTACACACACAAGCCTTGAAGTTGGTGGCTAGTCGGGGGGTTTCATGATTAAGGAAATTTTGGACTTTAATGCCATTTGGCCATTTTTATATTTTTACTTTTCAAGTTAATGTAATGCATGTGCGTACGTCCGTATCATTGGTTACGCCCCGGTCTAATATTAATCACTCTTGACAACCCATTTATGCTGGTACCCTATGATCACCACAAGGGTATGAGAGAGATGTCAACTTTTATGCCCAGTGTATAGCAAGCTCAGGTACCGATTTTTTTCCGTCTTTGGTATGACATAGGGCCACTGAATAAAACACGAACATTCAGCACAAGTGATTTAGAATTCTAAATATATAGGGGTGAGGTATGTTTATCCAGTTAACCAAAACATGTTCACGTTTTAATCAAACCGGGTTAAAAAACGTTTGTAGTGTTATGTTAGCAATTGTTATAGCAATTAATACGGTACATGTAAAAAACAAAATTTCCTGCCTCCTTTTTTTAAATGAAATGTGTATGATAATCTTAAGAATGCATTTATTAGTAATTAATAGTTAAGAACATTCGTAGAAATATTCATCATAGACTGTCAGACAGGAAATTTAACAATGATGTTAAACATGTCACATAATTATATTTCAACTCCAGTCAAGGGAGGTAACTCACCTTCAGTACCTACTGGTAAATCATCTTCAATCTCATCAGTTGTCTCCCTTGATATTGCATTGACCTTACTGAAAAGACATAATAAATATAGTATTACTCACCAGTTAGTGGGGTAGAAATGAGCCGGAAGGTGGTAAAATCCACTGGCTATTTACAAATGCTTGATGGCTTTTTGTCATTTTTTTTCTTTGTTACTTAAAGTGAGATTTTAACTTTTGAAGATTAACTGGCTACATGAAAACATTTCTATGGTTGATAATTATATTGGCCCTATATCACACACTTGAGTATGATTATCACACATGAAGAAAGAGACAGTCTGGAGAGGTAGATCAAAAGATCATATTTTATTATCCAAGCCCAAGATCTGAGGGACCAATTTTGTTTTGGACAGCCTTGCAGTTCCAATTGGCTTGTGGTTATACCTACTGACCCCAGAAGTCAATAAAGACAAAAATAGAGGTAAAATTGAACAACCTTGGTGGAGAACTTCCACCCTATAACATATTCACTGTGTATAAACTGAATCACTGTATGAATTATTGGGATACTAAAGATATTCAACTTGTATGACTTATTGTGATTAAAAACATCTGTCATTTCCGATCACTGTACAACTTATTGCAAGACTTTACAATTCAATGTGTACTCCTTATTGTGATAACGTTTATACACCATGTATTTGGTACAAACATTTATATTATTTTATCCAACAATATGATGTTCGCAAACACATTTTCATGTAGTTATACAAACAATAATTCCACCACATATGACATACATAAAACAATCCACAAATAATAATAAATAACTAACCTATAATCACTTAAGAACCTTTACAAGTAAACAACTTAATATCCAAACTAACTTAGCGAAATCTTTACAAGCATAAAAAATTCTCCTCCAACAGAGAACCAAATATATTTCGAATTGTAAAATTTACGATGTTTTAATAAAGATGTCCCAAATCCTATCACTGACAGCACTGACAGTGAACTATAAATATTAATTTAATAACCAGTACATACTTCAACCTCTACTTTAAACATATGAATAAAACCATATCAGGGTGGAAGTGTATTTTATTCTATATCATTTGTACTCAGATAACAGGGTAATTGAATGTACCCCACCCACACGTACCTCACCCACGCAATATACCTTCAAGGTAATATATGCAGGGTGTTAGTAAAGATGGTTCTCAAAATTAGAATTCATACTAATTTTCCTGAGCTATGTACGCAGTGTACAATTTCAATGCCTTGCTCTTAAATAGCTACATTTAATACCAGCCAGAGTAGAACAATGGTAGAACCCTCTGGAATTCATCCTGAAAACTTTACACAATTCTCCTGTCATCAAAAAAACCAAACTATCAAAACTTAACCATTGAGAACACAGTTTTTTAACACCCTGTATATATAACACATTTCTTGTTGAGATTTTGGCACACAATTTGTGTAATTGAATTTCCACTGAAGATTACCTGAGTTTCAGCATACAATTAATGCACATATTAACTTTGATATGTAAAACTACAGACTAATATGTGTTTGTGGTCACCTGAAATAAACACCCCCTGTTTTTAAGCTAGCAGCCAGTTTATTTTTTCTAATTGACCATAGTTATAACATACTTATGTTTGCCATAAAGGTATTCAAGGCTTTGTTTATTATAGCATCAGCCCAATTGAATAGGCCAGCCAATGTGACTTAAATAATGAGACACCTATCTTTCGTGCACACAGTACCTCCCGAATCCCGGCCTTCTAGAGATGGGCCTACGGTAATCATTCTTTAACTAGCGGGCGGGTCACAAACCGACCGCATCAGTCCGCAGGGATTCGAACCTTCAATATCCCCCTTCCAAGGCAGACACCCTAACCTCTCGACCATGGTTGCCATATGTTTACACCTCTCAGTCGTTAATAGGTACTGATTGTGACCAGAATTAATGTTCTGATTTTGTAGTATTACTGTAAACAAATCCTGCGAAGAAGGCAGATTTATTTTGAATATCGTTAAAATACTGAACCACTTTGTCACACACCAATAACTCCAGTCAAAGCCTTCTAAGGGATATGATTCTGCAATACCAGGACCAACATGCATGAAAATTGTATCGCACACTGACTGACTGACTGACTGACTGACTGACTGACTGACTGACTGACTGACTGACTGACTGACTGACTGACTGACTGACTGACTGACTGACTGACTGACTGACTGACTGACTGACTGACTGACTGACTGACTGACTGACTGACTGACTGACTGACTGACTGACTGACTGACTGACTGACTGACTGACTGACTGACTGACTATTAGGGGACTATTAGTTAATGTAATTAAGCCATTGAAATGTCCACAAAATAGAAACAAAATATTCACCAACCTATCGAATTTTAGCCATGTAATTTGTAACAATAATTATCACTTGAACACACAGAATGCTAACTCGGCACTAATCATTGCCTAATAATGCTGACTTGGAACAAATCAGCAAATCACACTTCAATAATGACACACACAAACTTCATTGATTCCTGTATTCCACGATGCTGTAAACCAAGAAATTATTTCACGCGATTTAATTAAGTTCACCAGTGGTAGAATTTCGCAAAATTTAGTTGCAGTGAAAGTGTTAAAAACATTAATATGGACATTGTAGGAAACTTAAGAACGCGAACATTTGTATTCGCGAATATGCCGGCAATCAGCAAAACGCGAAAGTTAGTATTTGCGAAAGTAAATTGGTTTACAGCACATGGTAGTCAGGACAATTTGACGTTGAGGTCATAACAAATCTTAGATTAATCTAACTGATGTACCAGACAGTAAGTGTATACAGTACAACCTCTGTAGAGCAACACACATTGGGAGCTGCAAATATTGGCCGTTGTTTAGATGTTGTTGTTTAGAGGTTGTTGTTTAGAGAAGTTAAATTTACAGTAAATATTGGCTTTGGAAATTTTTAAGATTTTTGATTAAGTTATTTTTAGTTATAAATATTGGCTTAGGGAAATTTTTAAGGTGTTGTTATAGAGAGGTTGTTACTCCAGTGAGGTAAAATTTGTAGAAAATATCTGCTTAGGAACTTTTGAAGATGTTGTTATAGAGAGGTTGTTGCTCTTAAGAGAGGTAAATAATAACAATGCCTTCAAAATTTCCCTTAGGCAATATTTATAAATATAACCTCTCTAGAGCAGCAACCTCTCTATAACAACACCTTCAAAGTTTCCCTTAGCCATTATTTACTATAAATTTAACCTCTGTAGAGCAACAACCTCTCTATAACAACACCTTCAATGTTTCCCTTATCCATTATTTACTATAAATTTAACCTCTGTAGAGCAACAACCTCTCTATAACAACACCTTCAGAGTTTCCCTCTGCCATTATTTACTATAAATTTAACCTCTGTAGAGCAACAACCTCTATAACAACGCATCAAAATTTCCCTAAGCAGATATTTACTATTATTCTAACCTCACTTAAGAGCAACAACATCTCTATAACAACACCTTAAAATTTCCCTAACCCATTATTTACTATAAATTTAACTTGTAGAGCAACCACCTCTCTATAACAACATCTTCAAAAGTTCCCAAAGCCCATAAAAGAGAGGTTGTTGCTCTACAAGTTAAATTTATAGTAAATATTTGCTTAGGGAAATTTTGAAGGGGTTATAGAGAAGTTATACAGTGCTCTACAGAGAGTGCTGCTCTGGAGAAGTTGTATGGTATTCACCAGACAAATAGGCAAATTTTCCAATATACTCATTACTTGTGTATACATAATTATGTGAAATAGGTTTGCTAAATAAACAGCACAAGATGAAAATTTCTAATCCAGAAAACTGTACTAGGAATGACATTTTCACGGATTGCTTATAAATCAGAGTACAGTATAATGCGAGAATTAACAAAATACAAATGTTTACTATTTCCTGGTTGTTCCTGATGAAGACTTGAGAATACAGTCGAAACGTTGAGCAATTCTGGAGTTTGTCTTGTTTTACTTTATTTACTATTTCCTTGGACATTTTTACCATGAAATAAAAGTCAAATAGAAACTATGTGGTCTAATGACCTACCAACCTGATATGCCCAGCAACATGTGTAAATTAAAGCAATATAGACATTTATGTACATGCATCTATAAATGATACAATGAAAATGGTCAATATCGTTATAGCAACAATATTGGTTCCCTGGTGGATTTATGTCATAATTATAATCAGTATTGTACAATCATGTTTATAGTTCTATAACTTAATTTGATTAATCATGTGACCGCAATATATGCAGATTCCATTCCCACAGGTTTTGTGCTGTTAAACCAAGATTATCTTAATTGTCATAACTACAACTACAATGATCGGGAATTTACAGTAAGTTAAATTGAAATCACACAATGATCGAGAAATTACAGTAAGTTAAATTGAAATCACACAATGATCGAGAATTTACAGTTAAAGTTAAATTGAAATCACATGCATTTAATACTTGGAAATTATAGTTTATACAAGCAACAAAAATCGTTAAAATTCTACAAAATTCATATTTTCTTAAACCAATTTAACTATCAGTTAATTTAAGTCCTCAAACTTGCAGAAACTTAACTTAAAGGTTCCAGGAAAAATAAAAATCCAGAAGTTAATTGGTGCACTGTTTGACATATATGAAAGCAGTCAATATAAATACAATCATGTAAATTATTAAATATTTACTAACAATTTCCTAATTTAGACATTTACAAAGCAGCCAGGTCCCCTAGGTCACAAAGTGGTGACAACGTTCCATGAATTATTAATCTATACAAAAAGGTCACACACATACTAGTATACAAATGTGTCAATCTAATACGATATTAAACACAAAGTCTCTCGAATTCTTATAGAAGAAGATCTAGACTAGAAAAGACAAACAATAAACATAATCAACTTAATCAGTAACTGGAGTCAATAATATACATGTCAGAGTGAAATGTCAATATTATTTAAGACTGCTATAGTTGGACAAACATAAATTGGCCGGGCTAAATTTAGCACTAGTAAATAAACACAACAATGACCTTCACATCTAACTAATCGAAACAATGTGTAGACATTGTCATGCTGCAATCATTTCTCGTAAAGCGCCAGTGGCTCAGTGGTAACGCATCCGCCAATTGATTAATACCAGACATTATATTTTTGTATGCAGGTTCAAATACTCGTTGTGTCTTTTTATCATAATTGTTTTTTTTTCGTTTTCTTATCAATTTTAAATTACAAAGTATAATAAAGATGAAACGAAATAGAACGAAAACATTAACAGTAAATGTATAGAATTGATGCAAAAAATGAAAGTCACAAAGTGAGATTCGAACTCACGCGGAATAAAAACATGACGTTGGTGTGACTCGACCTTGCTCTGTACTGACTGAGCTATTTTCTCCTCTGCTTTAGTGTTCAAGTTAATACACCTTATTAGTTTACTTCACATGCAAAAGGAAAACAAGAATGTTTATGTTCTGGTACTATTTATAGCCCGGCCAATTTATCTTTGTCCGATTATATATATCTATACCCCAAACGTAAACAAGGGGGTGTTTAATGGCAAAATGAACATGACCTACATTGTCAACCCAAGACCACTGAACTCCATGCAGCCGGTCCCCTTCTGGCATTTGTGAGGCTCATGCATCCTGGTCACCTGATGCACGATGCCATTTAACAGTGTTCATTACTCATGTGAACAACTGAGCCATACAAACCCAGTATTACCAATATATACATATAATGCTAAATTTTAATGAAAATCAACTATCAAACCTCACAGTGCCTCTAAATATGGGACACACAATCTAAAATTAACACCCAATGTAGGTTAGAAAAAATCTTATACTTAGAAGTGTAAATTATCTTGCATCAGATGTAAAGGTACACGACCTAGATATTATCACACTATATTACGATCATGTCTATTAATCTCAATATGAACTCGTAGATCTTTTACATACTAAAGCAAAAAATTGAATTAAATTGACAATAAGTCCAAAAATATAATCTTATTTTTATTGACACAATCTTAAATAATAAGAAACACTTTATTCAGGGTTCCTAATGAGGCATTATTATTAAATGCCCAATACTGAAAATAAGACGCTTAAGGCTGTTTACAATGGATGCCATAAGGGCACATCCCTACAACAAAACTCTGCTTCAAACATTGTTCTATTGTCAAAATATATATAGCATATAAAATTTCAATTAAATGACCATAACTCTGTCAATACTTGGTATTTTTTCTTTATTTAACTTTTATTTTCTGCTGGAAGTGCAGCAAATTCGGATTTCCAAATTATTGAGGAATTGTAGGACCCCTGTTTATGAAGTTGCTGTTGACCATGAACTTTTTAACAAGCATAATCAGCTGGGTATTGTTTAGATGCATGCAATATATAAAACTAATATATAGGCAGAAAAATGGTGTTCGATAGACAAAACAAGAGTTGTTATCTTAATCATAATGTCATCGGAACCAAACAAACATTTTCTTATAGCCTAATCAGGTACTTTAGAAACTTGTGTAAATTTGAAAAAAAATATGTTAAACATGATGGGCTTTTCAATCTGCCAAAATATAAATTTGTTCACCAGTAAAATGATAAAGATCATCTTTAAACGATGACAGTGTGAGTAATTTTGAACCTCAAGGATTATTAAAGACCTGACTTTAGTACACATTCTATATACAGGGTGTTTCATAATATCTTACCCCATTACAACCGAATGCCATGAAAAAATGCTTGATCTCATCTGATGTTTTCATATACCAATGGAAAGCTAACATTTGGGAGTTTTATTCAATATATAACATGACCATGAAGACTGCCCTGCGTTCAAGGTTCAAACACGTGACACACGTTTCGTACCAGGTACGCAAACGGTACGAAACGTTTCGTACCTGGTACGTACCAGGTACGATATGTGCGTCACGTTATTTTTCCCTGAACGCAGGGCTGGTCTAAACAAAGAGTTAGTTTTTATTACAATTATACTGAAATTGATAAAGAGCAAATATAATGAAATTGGAGCTTAAATATATTTGTATCACTGCAGCCAGGGACCCAAATCTGCTCTCGCCACTCTAAGGACCTGCATCAGGCTGCGAGTCTGATTTAAAAGAAGAATAAAATATATCAATTTGAAAACTGACATGAATTATTAAGGTGGTTACATAAGAGCTTTATACTGTATTGGGAGTATATGTCTATCTATTGGGTTATAAGAGAATTTCATATATACCGTATCGGGAGTATAACTTTTATGTCTATCTATTCCAGGGTTTATAATATGAAGAGAATTTCGTAACAGTTGTCTAGCAACCACACAAAAAATGAAATATATTAGAAAATTATACAATAAAATTGAATTACTGACTTTTGATATTGTGACTTTGGGTGGAGACATTTGTGGCAGTGTTGATCTAGTTATAACAAGTTTATAAGCTCATACCAATTTGGAGTCTCTAATTATATGATATGACTATATTACAATTTTCCAATATTGTTATCATATAAGTCAATTTAGTCTCACGCCTAAGATGATGAAAACTGTGACACTCTCTGATATATAAACAGTGCTTTAAAAACTATTATTAAATCATTAATTATCATATTTAATTCTTAAACTCCGGATCCCTTACTGACACAGACAGTGGTGGTCGAGCTGGATTTGTAACCCGGCGATTCAGGTTCTATTCTCAGTTACTCGAAGTAGCCAGCCAGAAAGCAGCAACAGAGCACCCACGGAGGTGACGGTCTCCCCTACCGAGAACTACACACTTTTTTGTGCTTTTCGCATAGGGGAAAGAGTTTGTCAGGTCAATGTAACCCTCCCATGAATATTTGACAACAATGTAGATTTTCCTCTGCATGTGGGAGAAGTTGCAGGTTCCTTGTGGAAGTGGAAGTAAGTACTGGTTTAGCGATATAGTCCATGAAAACTGGTTCAGGTGAACCTGCAGAAAAATTCTTGAAAAAGGCGTTATATCCAAATAAACAATTTAAACATCAGTTTCATGAAATCCTCATGATTTGTTAAAATAATTTGAAAGGAAAAAATAGTTGTTAACTCAGCGACATATATAGGGGCTGGATTCAGCCCTATTTTAACATACACATACCGTGTCATCATATTAAATGATATAGTTCCTTCCTAAATGATATGAATTTAATTGATCTGTCGGAACAACTTTACAACATGTAATGTAAACATTCCATCACTATTAAAGTTCAGCAGCTGAGAGAACAATTTTGTCTATTAAATGTCAGTAAAATACCACTGAGTATATATTACTTCAGTACATAAAAACACTTGTTTTACAAACATTTGCACTTTCTTAATTCACACATTTTGGCATACCATTCATATTTCAATCATGTTATCCTTAACTAGTACATTAGCATATTCCTTTTCAAACTGTTTGTATATATAACCACATCAGAAGATTCCCGCCTTTGCATCCATAAATCTCCAAATGAGTATTAAGCCGTGTAATTCACAATTCACACCAGTCCTTGACTCACTTGTGCTTCAGATTACTAATAAAATCCTCTGTTATAGAATATATAAATTCAATTCACTTAACAAATCAAAAGTCACACACAGCCGGTCTAATTAAATCACCCTCTTTTAGTTTCCTGAGCACATTTTTACTGAAAACTGATTAATTTATCTTCAAAACTTCCTTACTGAAATTTCACAATAATGTAAGATATTGCAACCAAGAAATTGCGTCCCAGGAAGCACGGCCAATGAGCACCGCCTCTGTCTGCCTGTCTATATTTCTGTTGTCAAATTTTTCAGTCCCCCCCCCCATATATCAGCATGATTCAGCAGACTGTGATTGTGAGCTCCATAGATATCTTGCAGTACAGTAAAATCATCTTTTATTGTGAAAGTTGAATTTTCGTTTATTTAATTGTTGAACTGGACCAAGAAGTCTAATTCCAACGATTACTAGGCCTCTCAAATACAGTAAATTGATTAACCTTTCCATTTTTTGTAATCCACGAATTTGCAACCCCACGAAAAATACCTCTTTATCTGAAAATCCATGAAATTCAATACCCACAAAAATATGAGACTTTACAGTATCTTAATCCATGTCAAAATTTATCATCAACATAGCTGGCTAGCTCGACTCAAGAGCAAATTATATAATATTCTGCATCCTGTGAAACACTTCAATGCAACATTTTGTAACACGAGAAAAATCCACTTAAAATGTCTCATATTATATCCAACGAGTATGTGCAATATAGCATAGGTTTTAACGCATTAAAAAGATGCAGTAACTTTTAAGTTCCCATTCTTCAGTTTTAGACTTTATCAGCCTCTTTTTCTCTTTAAAACTGCTATTTATAAAACATTTTAAATGTTGTAAAATCCTCGAATGCACCTAGTCAACTTAAATCAAAAACTAGGTATATCAGCCAAATTCCCACTTGCATAAACCATTAACCTGCTGCTAAATTAAAATTTGTATCGAAAGTAAAATATTTTCAGATGCAATTTAAATTTGACTCGAGTCAATTACTTGAATCTGCCACTTTTTTAATTAAGCTCTAACAAAAGTTGCATTTTTTAAAGATGAATTTCAGTTTAAATTACCTGTTAATCTTAAACTTCCAATCAGTCTTAGTTTCACTTATAAATAAATTATTAAATTAAAACATTTTCTGATCTTAAAGAGTCAAATTAATATAAAATTACATGATTTAAATCTTGAATTGCTAACTTTCCAAAATAAATACACACATGTCAAGGTACAACAGAAAGTGTAAGACTCCTCTAAATCAAATATTTACAAATAAAAGTGAAGGATTATATATACAAACTGGCAAGCTAAGATCTTTTCATCTTTCCACACTTAAACACAAATTTAACCCACCCACGCATTTTTTTGGTTAAAACTCACAAAAATAGAGAAATTGCGACATCATCTGACACGCCCAGTTATCATATAAGGATGCTTTAATCACTAACCTGAACTTAAGTGTTAACTTTGTATTTTCATACAAAAGTACACAGTCATAATATTATATGATAAATTAAATCACAAGTTCTCAGCTTAATTATATCAAAATTAAATCTAATTATAGTTAAACTAAAATTTTAAATAATAAAGTTACAATTTAAACTTTTCAACAACCTATCTAAAAATGGTACCCATCATACAATTCTGCCCTGCGTTCAAGGAAAATCACGTGACGCACGTTTTGTACCAGGTACAAAACGTTTCGTACCTGGTACGCAAACGGTACGAAACGTTTCGTACCTGGTACCAGGTACAAAACGTGTGTTGCGTTATTTTTCCTTGAACTCAGGGCTGGGTGAAGTGGAGCATGGTCGGTTTTTATCACTCAGATAAAATTAAGCAGTGACACAGACTGGGATGGACTCGGGTACTTCTCGATCCCGAAGCGTGCACTGTGAGGCCACCTGACTCCCCAAATTTAAGAAGCAATTTTTTTATTTAATGTACACTCTGACCCCATTCTCATAAATCAGTGGATGGTCACATCCCCCCGACCCAATTCACGATGAATGAAAAATACGCTGGTGAAAGAGAATGACTGCGAGACCATCATAATGCTTAAGGCTGCTTTAAAGACATATAAGTCTGCAATTTGTTATCTTTTACATGATGTTGAAATCTTTAATACCGTATAAACACACTTCACAAAAGTTTAATTATGATAAATGGTTGAAACGAAACACATCTTACATGTAATACCATGATATATAGTCGTATTTAATAACATCGAATCATTGCACCACCCATGTTTGGGATGTAATAACTATAGGGCCAGAGTTTTTTAATTTTTTGTTACTCGGACATTTTTCAGAAAAAAGTCAGCAGGAGGATGGAAAAAAATTAAAATAAAAACTCCCAAAATATAGCATCCACAAGCTGTTGGTGGTAGAATAGTCAATGACGGTCCGATTTATAGCAATCAACACTCAACAACAGTCACTGTGTTAGTTTCAAGAAAACAGCCAATTTATCTTAAGACTAGTTCACTGCAGTGAAACACTAATATAATAAAACTTATTATTAACAAAATAATGAAATAATAATACAAGGCTGGTCCATTTATCATCAAAACATTATATGCAATTTTGTTTTTTTCCCAGTTTTTCAATTTTTTTTTTTTTTGAAAATGCCAAAAAATAGGGCAGGAGGGTCTGAGTAACGAAAAATAAAAGAACTCTGGCCTAGAAAAGCAAACAGACTGTGTCACACTCTATTATACATAAACCAGCATGCATGGAGATTATAATAGTAAAATTTAATCTAATATATTTATATAGCAATATATTATCAAAGAAAGATTTTTTTTAAAAAAACCTGAATTTGAATTTTAGTGAAACATGACACAATTTTAACCTTTTTTTAAAAAATAAATAATCTGTTTGAATACTGAGAATTAAGATAGAATGAAAACATAGAAATCTGTATTTGTCAACTTGACAACGAGTCTATATTATCAGATTTTAACATCTCAAGTACCCACAGGTGACAATATAGGGGTATTACGATGACATAGTTAGCGCAGAATATACGTATCATGTACGTAACTAATATAATGTCATGTATACACTAATATCATGTCAAACTTCAATACAGCATTCAAGTTATAATATCTGAGTATAATGTGATTCAAAAGTTCCTTTTTTACCTTTTTTAAGAGTATTTTCAACCGTAACTTAGTTAAACATCAAACGCTGTACAAAAAGTATAGTACAGAGAATTTGACCTGATCCTCGGCCTTCTAATAGCATTATTTAACAGCTGATGTCTTATACAGAGAATTTGACCTGATCCTCGGCCTTCTAATAGCATTATTTAACAGCTGATGTCTTATACAGAGAATTTGACTTGATCCTCGGCCTTCTAATAGCATTATTTAACAGCTGATGTCTTATACAGAGAATTTGACCTGATCCTCAGCCTTCTATTAGCATTATTTAACAGCTGATGTGTTATACAGAGAATTTGACCTGATCCTCGGCCTTCTATTAGCATTATTTAACAGCTGATGTCTTATACAGAGAATTTGACCTGATCCTCAGCCTTCTATTAGCATTATTTAACAGCTGATGTCTTATACAGAGAATTTGACCTGATCCTCGGCCTTCTATTAGCATTATTTAACAGCTGATGTCTTATACAGAGAATTTGACCTGATCCTCGGCCTTCTAATAGCATTATTTAACAGCTGATGTCTTATACAGAGAATTTGACTTGATCCTCGGCCTTCTAATAGCATTATTTAACAGCTGATGTCTTATACAGAGAATTTGACCTGATCCTCAGCCTTCTATTAGCATTATTTAACAGCTGATGTGTTATACAGAGAATTTGACCTGATCCTCGGCCTTCTATTAGCATTATTTAACAGCTGATGTCTTATACAGAGAATTTGACCTGATCCTCAGCCTTCTATTAGCATTATTTAACAGCTGATGTCTTATACAGAGAATTTGACCTGATCCTCGGCCTTCTATTAGCATTATTTAACAGCTGATGTCTTATACAGAGAATTTGACCTGATCCTCGGCCTTCTATTAGCATTATTTAACAGCTGATGTCTTACACAGAGAATTTGACCTGATCCTCAGTCTTCTATTAGCATTATTTAACAGCTGATGTCTTATCTATATTAATTTTATTTATAACCCCGGTTAAATGTTTTCATAAACGGGAAGTATCATGAAGACACTCAAGGTGTAATACAATGTACAACCACAATTCTATTTAAGCACCGATAATGCACGATTTGCTTGCGGAAATTGACATATTAATTTAACACAAGAACTTTCTAATATATTCATGTATAAAGGTTAGGATCATATCAATGTCTCCGTACTATAGCATTTGATTAAAATTCAACAATCCAAAACTATTGAAATGGACTAATTATATAGTACATAACATTTGACTTAAGGCGCTAATTAAACTTTGTGTCTTTTCCATATCGTACAAAAGAGACTGGTTAAAATAACAAATCTGATTGGGTGATGAATGAGCTTGTATAGTCACAGGTGCCATGTAAAATGTTACAAACTTAATATATATTAACTTGAACAACATCTGTCAAGGGAGATCACTCTTGGAAATTGTCCCAAAAAGTTGCACAATTTGTATACAAGGGAGATCACTCTTGGTATTTGTCCCAAAAAGTCACACAATTTGTTAACAATCTTTAACAGCTGTCTCTCATCAGAAGACCGATCGAGTGTAGGGTGTATGCAGTAAAAGGTTGAAATTCAAAACAATGATTATACAGTTACTATAATTTTCATGGGTGTGTAGGTTCAATTACTAGTAGTTACCAAACAAACAAATTTTTTTAGTATGGCTTTTTTATTCTTTTCATCAACACCTCATTCCTGATGGTATTGATCACCACAAGGGTATGTATGAGAGACAGAAACCCACTTTCCTTTTTATTCTGAGCTTATACAGTGCCCACCAAAAATAAGTATACAGATGTTATTTCCCCATTTACTTGGCTGTAATAACAGTATTTGTAAAACAGTGAAACAACACTTTTTTTGAAGAAAAAGGAGTATTTTGTTTATTATATGTAAAGACCATAATTATGTTGTACCCTAGGTGCAAAATATAAAGTTTCTTTGTCCCGATTGAATGGTAACTTAGTCACAAAAAGATGGAAAATTCAGCATTTTAGATCACATGGGTATTTAAATTCGGAACATATTCATCTTTATTTCTATCTCTGTTTTTACTCATTTAATAACTGTAGTTTCAGAAACAAGTAAATTGTGACTGTCTGATAAAAAGGATATTGAATAATTTAACCAAGTTAAATTTAGCAACAATTATTTACTGTATACTTATTTTTGGTGGGCACTGTATAATTTATATATATATATATATAGCAAGAGAATAAATTTTATACTCGGGTACCATTTAAATTCGGTGACACAGGAAATATTGAACAGACATCAATAAATGTTGGTCAATCTAGATTTAATGAGACACCACGCCTAAAGTGGTGACCAAATCATATACTTGTATATAAGTAATAGTTTATACCATATGGCATTTATCAATGTACCAAAATGTTAGGCCAAAGTTTTTTTATTTTTAGGTTTACTTGATTTTTTCTTTTAATTTTGCTGTTGGCAGGAAGGGAAAATATAATCAGAGGGCCAGAAGGGCCCTAGGTTGTTCACCTGGCATTGTGTATGAGCGACCAGGACCCCAAAAGGGCCTCTTAAATTCATTTTTCTACCCTTCCATTCTTAATAGCAAAATTATTTATTACAGAAGTCCCCTACCGGGTTGAGGCCATTTTCAATGTTTCTGTTGCCATAGCAACCACAATTTTGGTCAGAATCAAAATATTTGTAGACATGTACAATCCCATATTGCCCTCTATCCACATATTAAGTTTCATAAACCTAGCTTGAAAACTGTTTGAGTTATGGCAAGATCCAGATTTGGGCATATTTTCACTCTTTCTGTCTCCATAGCAACCACAATTATTGTCAGAATCAAAATATTTTTAGACGTGCATAATCCCCTTATTGCCCCCTATCCACATACCAAGTTTCATAAACCTAGCTTGGAAACTGTTTGAGTTATGTCAGGATCCAGATTTTTTGACGGACGGACGGACGGACGGACGGACAGACTGACTGACTGACTGAAGGCAAACCTACATGTATAGTCCCCTCAGGTCAAAAACCGGTAGGGGACTAAAAAAGCTTTGGCCTGACAGTGACATCGGTCAGCCATACTGTATCAACATCAAACCTACCTCACTATTCTACTTGTGTCACCAATATTTCATGTCAAGAGTCTTCAAATGATAAACTTTTATAGTCCCAATAATCCTTGAGACAATGTTTAATGAATTCTTTCCTCTAAACCATGAGACAAAACACTGCCAATACACCAACATGCCTTAATACAGCAATATACCAATAAACAATGTGTGTTAATAAATGTACCATAAAACCATTATCATATATAAAGTACTGTAAGAACTCACAGCTAACTATTAGTCAATATTGAGTCTTAAACACAGCACTGAGTATGTATAGCCCAGTTAGGATATTGTGACAGTGACATTGCAGTGTATGCGTACGCAAAAAATCACAACCATTGTTTAAACAGGTAGAGCAAAGTTTAGTGTGTTAGTTTAGCATTGAAATTATAGTTGTTTGTACAGTATAAGCCTTTATAATTGGTTTTACACCGTTATAGTGGACTCGAATGTGCGTCACTGGATTTTTATCCTGACTGGACTATACATGACATTGTACTACAGTGACTTTTTTCCTTCTTTGTTTGTTACCGGTAAACGGTACCTTCCCAATCTGAAAAAGGCTATAGTTTTCCCAATTTTGAAGTGAGAAATTCCCAATGAACATTTAAAAAAAAAAAAATTCAAAACCGGACATAAAATGACAAAGTTATGAGCATTTTTGACAAGGGGTCAAGCATAACTGTTTACAGAAACCAGTAAACAGTCACATGTAATCTCTTTTTCTGTTTTATTTGGCCTTTCTGCTACATGAAAATTCCCAATTTTAAGTTGTCACAACGCGAAAATTCCCAATCTGAACGGACCCGGACCCTTTCCCAAAGAAGCGAAAAAAATCACTGTACTATATAATCTTTAACAGGGTTTCTACTGAGACATAATGCCTGATCCTGAAAACGAGTAACAAGTCCGTTTCAGGAGCAATTAGCACACCCCTTCTACAAAACTCAATTCAAAAATTGTTTTATTATTAAAATTCCGATAATTGAACTTCAAATGACCATAACTTTGTCAATTGATTCTTTTTGTGCAGATAAGATAATTCTTCCGGGATTCTTGCTTTAAGTGAATGTTATGACAGCTTTACACTCAGAGTTTCAGACCCAGATATGCTAGAAAAAAATATTTCAGATTTAATACATTTGACACAAAATATAAATTTACCTTTCATATTCATTGTTTGATCTTTCTGAAGGTCGGGATATACTGCTTCCCTCTCCTATAATATAATAACACATCAACGCTTATCAGGTAAAAGTACAAATACAAAGTACAAGCTATATCACAGAGAATTTGACCTGATCCTGACCTTTATGCATGAATATATAACAAGGTTCTTGCGTTGAATAAATAAATTTCTGCAAGTAAATCGTGCAATATCGGTCTATAAGAAGGTCAAGAGTTGTGTCAAATTCTCTGGCCTATAAAACTGAAAGTGATTCATACCCAGGCAATATTGATATATCTGATAGTCCAAGAAATGATGTCTTAATTTCACCTGAATGTTGTTGAGTGTTGACAATAATATGCACAACTAGGCATGCTATTGAGCATTGAAATGTGAAGTGTCATTGAAATTTGACCAGTAGTTTAAAGAGAACAAGTGTGGCCAAAGTTTGTGTAATCCATCAATCCTGAGGCTGATAGACAGACAGAAGACATCCAGCAAAAATAACAAGAGCTGTCCATGAACATCACGCTCCACTATTCTCAGTGCCATGCTAGGATAGTATAGGTAATCATTATATTGATTATATTCAAAACAAAATTCTTCATAGTTGCAGCATTACCCTCTTCTGTATAGAGGTTTGGGCTTTTAAGTTGAAAAGCGCAGTTTATTTGAACAAATGCTTGACAGTCTCAGTTACCTACTCCTGTGCAGGGGTTGCAGTCATGATAGTAAACAAGTATGCAAAGTATCAAAGCAATATCTCAATGCACTTTGAAGATATTAGAGGTTAAAAAACCTGTACCTAAACTTTAACATAAGTATTACGCTGACACTTGGGTGACTGCAATTAAGCTCCCCTTATTCTACGAATAGTAGAAGTATAAAGTATATTAAGTAACTGAAATGAACATTTTACCTTCTCTATCAGTTTCCAATGTCTTTCCATTTTTCCCAGTTTCATCGAAGTTTACACCGTTCTCATCTGGATCACTATCATCATCTTTATTTCCATTACCTTTATCTCTCATAGTTACAGCCATAGCATCATCCACTGCAACATCTACATGATCATCTTTGATCTGAGGTAAGTTGTCGGCATTTTGATCTGAGTAATATCCGCCGTTTTCATCGAAATGATTATTTCCCTTTGTTGTACATGAATCACTTTGTATATCAGGTAGACTGTACTGGGATATCTCTTTACCCACGTGGGATACACAAGAAAAGCCGCAAGTATTGTGGCAAAGATTTCGGGATTTCTTGTTCTCACTATTGTTTCCGTTAGTCACAGCGCCACCTAGGCCAGGTATTCTTCTCCTATAACAATCAAATTTAGACTTAACAAAATCTCGACCTCTAGCTAAAGCATCTTTCGCCTTACTTAACTTAGATTTTTGTTCTCCGTTTAGCTCCTTAAGTTGCTGAAAATCTTCACAAGTCACAAAGTTATCACAGCTGTCAAGTTGTAAGGATCGTGCGGAGAAAAATGTCCCGCTGGTTTCTGCCGTGTAAAAGCTCGCTTTCGAGGACAAGGTAGTACTTCTGCTGTTTAGAAATCTTTCTTCAGATAGAATCCTTGGCGTCCAGGTCAACGTTTTCTTAATCCTCCCAATCACTGGTGTAGCAGTACATGAATTATCTAACGAATAAAACGACTCGTAAACAGAAATATCACTTTCTGTCAGATCTTTCACCAATGAACTTCCCTGTTTGAATCTCCCATTCACTTCAACAAACTTTCCACCAAAGTTTCGTAATCCATTTGAGTCATTAATTTCATATCCTGAGCTAGAATTCACATGATACTCATCAGAATTTTCAAGAGCTCGACTACAAGCTTCGATCAGTTCATCCTTGATGGATTGACTATTTGGAATGCTTCTTGTTTTATGGCAGTCAGTATCAGAATCAACACCTGGAATATCTTTTACAGACTCGCTATCAGAATATTGCGTACAGAAATCTTCTTGGCAATCATCGGATATTGAACACACTGATGAGGAATCAACATTAACATCAAGGCTTTCAGTCTGTTCTTCAGTTCTCGCTGTTAAATTAGGGCTTTCACTTCCAGCTATCGAATATTGTTCATTCAAACCTTGTAAATCATCAACAACATTCAGAATCACCTTAATATCGCAGTTATTGCTTATTTTATCCTTTGTTTCTGGTATCACAATACTTATATCATCAAACACTTTCTCAACCTCTCCTACACTTAGAATATCAGCATCGGTCAAAGTAGGAGCACTATCTTCACAAATTTCTTCTAAGACTTGCTCATCATTTTGTGAAGTTTCAGCAGAATTTAAACCATTTACTGATGGTACAACATTGTCTACCAATATAGCCTCACTCCCTTCTTTCTTATTGCTCTTATTAGAACATGTGTCACTGTCAGTTTCAGGATGCAATTCTTCAACAATTGTTTCAAGATTTTTAGAAGTTTTTGGAACCTCTAGATTCGAATCAGCATCAGAAATGGATTCTTCTAATTTAACATTATCATATTCGAAGGTTTTAATCAAATTCTGAGTGAATTCATTAAATTTTTCTTCTATTTTATCAAGACACACGGAGAATTCATCAGCATCAGGGGAGGTAATGGAACAAGGATGTGTAAGAAGGGGAGATAAGTTGGAAATTTCAGAAAGGTTTTGTTTCAACTTAATTTCTGATTGACACACTTCATCTGGTTTTGATGACTGGGAACTAATCTGATGTTTTTCTTCACATGTCCGAACAATTTCCGTCCCAGATTTTTCTAGGTCCTTTACCCTGCCATCTACAAAGAAAAAATAGTGAATGTAATACATTATCAATTACAAGAAAAGCAATAATGTAAACACTAAAGGACGACTTCATCACGATTTTTTAAAGCCACATTATCCCTCCCAAGACCTTTTTTCTGATCACCCAGTAAATAGACTTATTACAAGGAATTAGGATATTTTTCACAAATGACCAATAATTGACGACAGAATGTTAAATGAATCAGTTGATATAGTATGCCAAAAATCACATTTAGTAAAATGTATGGATCACAAAATACTAATTTTGTAAAAGTTGCTTCCCTTAGATTATAAATTGTGGATTTTTTGTTTACAATTCATTATTTTGTCAACAAACATACTGGAGGTTAAGTTTATTTTTCTTCCATCTTATGGTGTTTTCCACCTTTTGGACTCAACAAAAATGCTCAAAATCCATGGGTCTTCAAATCAGTTTCCAAGTTATTGCTTTTTGAAAATAGCCCTTTAAGGCCTAATGTGGCTTTAAGATTTCTAAGGGAGATTACAACAATCATTAGCTACGATGTTGTACCCAGACGTACATGTTTATTTACATCGCTTATAAAGACATATAGGTTAATCATGTCCAAATAAAAACGGGTAACACTATTAAGAATATGCCTCACTTTAAATGGAAGGCACATCAATAAATGGCAAGCAAAAATATGTGTAAATTGTGCTATAAAGCTTTTAGATATTATTTTAACTTGTAAATTATACAGGGAGAAATAACTCCTAAATCACTTAATATAAATATAAAATATATAATGTTAAATGACAATACACAAAGTTCCACAAGTACAATTGTTACAATTAATACACATTGAATTTCATACACTATTAACAGCCTTATTTAAAATATTTAGTTTCCCCTTGTGACCTGTATCATTTATGGTTGTGTGACTTGATAGGTAGAAATTTTTATTTTAATACCGGTATGTACATTTTTTACAGCAGAAATATTGAGCGACTTTCGATCGCTAATTTTACCCCAAAATATTTTTTGCTGACTTCTTTCCCCTTTATCGATCTAAGGGGCCTTTTTTGTGGTAAGTAGTGCAATAGTTTATTTCCAGATCTCAGTAAATATTAAGGTTATCTATATAAATTTCAACACTTAAGAGTTAATTATAAGACTCCAAAATATACAGGTAGTTGAGTATATGTGTTACATGTTTTTGTATTTGACCTCTTTGAGGTCAATTCAAAGTTACCTAATATACAAGTTACAACAAAATGACATGTAATAATAATCACATTCACAACAATAGCACAACAATATCTTTATATATAGTCCTGTTACAGTGACGTTGCAGTTTATGTGTACACAAAAAATCATAATCATTGTCTAAACAGGTAGAGCTAAGTTGAGTATGTTAGTTTAGCATTGGAATTATAGTTGTTTGTACAGTATAAGCCTTTATGATTGGTTTTACACCGTTATAGTGGACTCGACCGCAGCTGCGTCACTGGATGTTTATCCTGACTGGACTATAACATCAATCATAATAGTTAATATCATACAGGAAATAGATTTTCCAAAACAAATTTACATCTACGGTATACAATGAATGAATGAAATGTTGCATGCTAAAAAGCCAAGTCACTGCCAGGTTCATTTCAATCAGCTGCAATTGTCAAAAGTGTTAAAAGTACATGTACCATAAATACCCACTAATTGGTCACATGCACCTATAATAAGTCACAGGGTGCCTTTGTGATAAAAATCAGTGTATTGTTTCCAAAACCCTTTTATAAAATGTTTTATCAGGTCGAAACTGGGTTATAAATTTTGCTTCTTTTTTTCATAAGTCGTGGGGTGACTTTTTAATCTTTTTCGGGATCATTTTTGTGCGCCCTATGAGTGAGTATTTACGGTAGTCAAAATGAGGAACTTAGAATGCTTTTTTCTTGCATCATATATAATGGTATTAAACTAAATAATTGTTATCATATGGTAACTGAAGATGATTGATATAATTTTGTTTGTTTCATAGTCCAAGGGCAGTAACTCTAGCATTATGATGAAGTTTTGTTAAAATCTCTAGGCGCCACAAACTGATATCACCTTACTATTTGTCAAAGGGTTTTGTTGAAGAATTTTTAACTAAGCAAATTCATTGGACCATGCATGTGCTTATATTAATTTATTGTTATATCAACTGGCGTAATTACCAGCGAGAAGCAGTCATTGTGTCACCAACCCTTGATGCTTGCAATTTTGACAATAACACAATGTCATGTACAAAGAAATATATATGTACACTTGAAAACTCAAATAAAAATTTTAATTTCAACAGTACAAATATTTGAACAGAATGTGAGAATTTAAATTTACTACTGTACTAAATTTAATGTACCAGTATATTTAGCCAACCGTAAAACCTGTTTGGTATAAATTTTTCCCTCACCAAACAAATTGTAGGTAGATTTAAAGAATTTTTATTTTAATCCAGTGTCCGTTACCAATTATGTTTCAATAATGAGTGTGGAGGGGAGACAATCCAATCACAGAAATTGACTTCATCAAGACACATGATCAAGGGAGATCACTCTTGATATTTGTCACAAAAAGTTCCAGCTCATCTCTTATAGGAGAGATCACCGTATTCATATGCAAAATGCCCACCAGCAATCTAATGGATGAATGAACAATAAAAACGTGCCATTTACCAATAGCTAGCTGGTGGTATGAATGCCTTTGTATACAAACATGATCTCTCCAGGATTAAGCATAGTGTGTTACATAATGGAGTAACATATACTTTTGAAGATATGCACAAACACAAGATTTTGGCCCATCCCTGTGTGTTATGTTCACCAGAATTCCACTGACCTATAGTCCAGTCAGGGTAATAATCCAGTGATGGAGCTGTTGAGTTCACAATACTGCGTAAAACCAATTATAAAGCGGCTTATACAAACAGCTATAATAATACTTATAATATTCGATCTACCTGTTCAGACAATGGTTGTAATAGTTTGTGTACATTGTACACATAAACTGCAACATCACTCTCACAATATCCTAACTTGAGTGTAACTGAAGTCAGAGAAGAAGTGGGGGGGGGGGGTAAAGAACTGTTGTATTAAACTTGGTTTCAGTCACACACACACTACAATAGGTATGTTGTTACAATGATAGTCACCATGTTGTAAGCAGTGACATACAGACTTGATGACATGTGACAATTACTGTCTATAAACACAACTATAACATTCCTCTCCCATACAACACAGTCACACAAATACAACTCTCGGTTTGTTTCACTTCAACATTTTCTTTTTTATTAAGTGTTATTTTATCGTCCCATTGGTCAACGGGATTTCAGTAATATGGCGACTATCATCCAGTCACGTTATCCTGACACTGGGCTTAAAACAGCTGTCTGAACCAGGAATTAATAACTATGGCTGATCAGTGTCAAGCAAGAAAGATAATTACCAGCAAGATACTGTAACATTTTTCAATATGCTGAGCATTAAGCAAAGGACTTATTTACCTGTGTACCATTTCTAAAAACTTCAGCATGCAATAATTTATACTGGCCCGGGATCAAACCCAAGACCTCTCACACTTGAAGCAGAAACTCTACCACTAAGGCTACTGTCAGGCAGACTCACTTAAATGCACTTTAAGTGGCTTCCTGTAAATGCAAAATAAATTCTAAACAGTTTACTTTAATTTTTTTAATTAAAGCAGAATTTTACAGCCTAACCTGCATTGGCTTTGACAACCACCTGTAAACAAAGACTACTGTTACAAAACCTGTCTACAAAGACCACCTGTGAATAAAGACCACTGTTACAGAACTTATCCACAAAGAGCAATCTCCCATATCAGACCATTTAATATGATATTTAACCTGTTGAGAAAGACTATCTGTCATAAAAGAGCACTATTTGCTTTTCCCATGGGTGGTCCTTACAGGCAGGTTTGATAGTTGTAGTCTATGATATGTACTGTCAATATAGATGCATCTATCAATTATACATCAGTGTTTTCACGGATGGCTACTCAACAGCTAAGTTTTTTTAAAGGAAATAGATTACAATTATAGTAAGGGAAGTAACTCCAGTTGTATTAAGACTATTTTTTAGTCATAATTCCGTCTGAACATGTCAAAATCATAATTTTTCAATTCGTTAATTACAAAGAATTGACTTCAGCCATTATATTCAGAACCCTAAAATATGAATTCCAGATCATTTGGGATTAAAAAACCCTTTCAAATAATGTCAGAGATAAGTCTATATGTTCTGAAAATTATTTGAAAAGAAGTAAAAATCTGTAAAAAACAAGCTATTTTTACTGCAGAAGGAGGTCTTTCAGACCCCCTCTAGATCTGTGCATGGAATCTATTTAGTCACATGGCACATTTGCACAATATTAATTATTACACAACTTACTGTATTTTGTTTAAATTCTTCAACTATAATTATTTATCCCAACACTATACCAGCTGGTCTAGATATAGACTATCACTGATGAAGCTGGAAGCTTGCATTGACTATCATAACCTATATGTTACAGTCAAAATGGCACTTTGTCACTGAACAAATAATGTAATTTCAAGTCACTGAACAAATGGTGTAATTCCAAGTCACTGAACAGATAGTGTTATTCCAAGTCTCCTGTGAGAGAATCATGACATACACAACACTAATAACATCCAAATTTTATAGTGAAAATGCTGTTAATGGATACATTTTACGAAGTTAATCAATAGTACGATATAGGTGCATCACTGTGAATGCATACACTACTACACTCGAGTATTATATAATACCAATATTGGTATGCATTCGAGCTATTAGTATAAATGCTTAGAAATCCATCCTTTCAGTTTTATAATAATAAAAATTTCATGCAGTGAAAATGTGAAGTCCTCATTTTTTGCATTTTTCATGAAGCAATTAAATACAAATTAAGTTGACAGAGCATACTGTTACACTAAACAGTCTGGATCATTATGACATAGTGGAAGGCAATAATGATGTATCTTCACATTTACACTTACATAGATACCATAGTTTGGCATTTAGTCTTGACAGTTATTGTAACAAAAGGACAAACATTTAAACAAAATACTGTACACACCATCATATTTGTGAGGTACAGGAGTGTTTGTGAATATCAGTAAATTTTGATGGGAATGTAACTGACTCATGAACTACATATACATTGGCCATCTTAAATGTCGTATTTGAGTATGTATGTGTAATCCACAGGTACAAGTTTGTTGTATGTTTCATGAAAATAGGTCCTTCACTGATAGCTAGTCCTCGTTGCTCTATATATCCACAAGTTTGTTTTTCAGTATATACCATATTGGCATATTGGGTGCTATTTGGGCACATTTCAACATTCTTACTTTCATTATATTATTTTTGTCATTGGAACCACCTGACAAAATGAAGTAGCTTTTGAATAACTTTTGTCAATAAAATAGTGAACATTACTGTGTTTTTATTAATAAATTTCCCTAACGAATTTATATTTGTTTCGACTGAATATTCATGATTTCATTTTGTGGTAATGTCCCCGATGATTCTTGGAACACACGAATATTTGTTTTGACCGAGTGTTCACTCAGGGAATACATGAATATTCCTCGTGACAGAGTATTGATTCACGGAATACATGAATATTCGTGGTGACTGAGAGTTGAATCACGGAATACATGAATATTTGTAGACACCAAATAAAGCTGGTTTTACAGTCTGACACCCATAATACACAAACTATCATAACTATCATAATGGTGCCCCAGGCAAGGTAATAATAAAACTATCACTCGCTTTTTATTACATCAAAAAACTATAATAGTATTAAACTGACCTTTTCACTTGTCATAATTAGACTGTTTCCCCGAGTTATGTATCCCCAACACCCATGTAGACATGTGCATTGTCTTTATATATAATACATAATAAGGCCATTCTTAATAATGTTTTGTTTGCAGTTACCAGGAATTCACAGACTAGAGAAATTTGGTCCAATACTCACTTTTTATTGAGTTGAATGTTTAGGAGTTTTATCCCTCCAGTATATTTATTAAGGTTTTCTTTGCTCTTCAATTAGGATTCAAGATATGATAGTTTTGACTTCTCTCTGGTTTAATCTCTCATGTATAATGACGATCAGAAAGGGTCCTTAAATAAGTCAGAATTAGTAGGTTAGGCCACCTAATTACTGGAGGTACTCGTATATATGTATACCACCAGATTTCAATTGGGGTACCCCCTAACTTGTTCCTTCTGATCCACAGCCTTATGACCTGTCCAAACACCATGGTTTGACAGACTCCTCCCTAAAACAAAATATCAAAATACACCCACTCAGAAAATTCAGAGTTTAGGGTTACTGTCAACAAACTATTCTTTAAGGATGGGCTAACCTAATCATTAATGATAATCATTAATTTATATATCATATACAATTTAGTAAGGACATTTTGACATCATTTATGATATTCTATATTAGAGACATGTGACATAAATTTAAGCTGTTTTATTATTTCATTAAACAACTTATTAATTGGTGTGAGAAGACATTTTTCACCAGCAAAAACTTTTTCAATGAAATTGGTACATTTTGAAAGAAATTCTGCTTTAAAAAAATTGTCAGTTGTCCATGAGGACTGAGTCAGCCAATAATCATGTTTGTTGATAAATTCATATATATTGTTAGATTAAAGGTAACAAAAATATACAAAATGTTTAAACTACCGGAACCCAGGAATTGTTAAACTCATTACTCAGATTTTCTGAGACAAAGTGAGCCCCTGCAAGCAAACTGACAGGGATAACTCATAGTCGAGGCTTTTAAAATTTTAGACATTAATTTTTTAGTATGTATTTCTTTTTTATTTTAAAAAGAAACCTGTAATTTTACAAAAAATTACCAAATGCAACATACATCACATAAGTATATACTAGGTGACCGTTGATATTTTATATTACTATACCTGATATTATTATAAGAACAAGGAAATGAGCTATAAAGCAAATTAATATAATTCATAATAGTCATGTCACGAATTATTTGCAAAACATACAAGATAAAAACCAAAGTATATATATAGTACAATTGTAAGTAAATGTAAGTTATGATATGGCCACATTAAAATTACTTGTTCATTAATTGTCTTTTAATCTGCCGTTGCATGAATGCATGGGTAATTTAAGTCCAAAATATGTTCTTGAAAATAATTGACAGTACACCAACTAAATGTCCATCAAGTTCTTATAATTACATCCTAACAGAAAATTATAGTATATTATCTGACCATATTAAACTGAGACACCTGGCCTATGCTTATTCAAGTCCTCAAGTCTAAGTGCAATGTGGTTAAGTAACTAATAACTCTCTTAATCAGGTCTGTCACTTGTATACAAGTATTTTTATTGTTTTAAACATTAAATTTGAGAAAAAGACACTGAAAACCAATACCTTATTCACTAAGGTACATATTAATACACAGTTACATAATATATATCAAAATAAGACATTAATAAAAGAATTTGCAATGATTACGATCATTGAATATTATGTAAATTAGTGATTGACCTGAATAATCGATTTATACTTATACAGTTCAACCTCTCCAGAGCGGCCCTCTAAAGAGCAACCATCTCTCTAAAATGACACCTTCAAAATTTCCCTAAGCGGATATTTACTATAAATTTAAACTCTGTAGAGCAACAACCTCTGTACAATGACCATTATTTGCAGCTCCCAAAGGGTGTTGCTTAACAGAGGTTGTAGTATGTACTGTAATTACATATTCTAACAGAAAAATATACTACAGGCCAGCCTGAGAATGAATTCATCTTAAAACGTTTGAGAAACGACCTTTGACAAATAATAAGAGAGAGTGCTGCTCTGACATAATGTCAATATTCTCCAACATTATTGTGACTATATAATCATTTACCAAAAAGGTCACAAAATTCAGAGACAAAAACCAATCAGAACAAATTAACTGTCAATAACTCAGTTGCTGACTTCTATGAAGTTAATTATCACAAAGTTTTCCAATACCAAGAGTGGTTAATTTGATTGTTACATTTCTATCAGAATTTAATAACATTAAGTACAGAAAACATCACTTCAAAAATTTATTTATTTACCGTATTAAACCATATTTATTTATGGCACATTCAAAAGAAGTTATTATAGGAAAACCTCAAAATTAAGACCATATTATCCAGGCCCCGATCTCCCGAAGCATCTCAAGTAGAAATATCAACTCAAATTGAGATTTTGCTTAAATTAGAGTCGGCATGAGAGATAAAGCTGAAGTCTGAACTCTTAAAATTTTACAATAATAAACTCAGAACAACATTTCTGTTCTAGGTGATCCTAATTTTTATTTAAGCCCTGCATGGAAATTAACACAAAGACACATGTATGCCAATATTTGAGATGAGATATTGCTCAGATTGAGATGCTTCAAGAGATCAGGGCCTGGTTTGTTTTTCACTGTTTTGCTAGATTTAAATTTAACCTCAATATTTAGACCAACTAATTAAATACTTAAGGATCAGTTTTATTATTATTATTATTTAAGGGGCGTCTTTTATTTTGAGATTTTATTACAGAATCAGCTTGCAAATGTACGACATTATTTATTTCCCTTAAGGTCTGTTTATCAATAATATCTGTTCTGAGCTTATTTTCATTATGAACATTAAGTGATTAGTAGGCCAAAACAAATTACTAAACAGTTCTGGTAAAACCTATTCGTAACCAACCAGTATAGTCTGGAGAATTTGACATGACCCTCGACCTTCTATTAGCATCATTTAACAGCTGATATATATATTGTCTATATTTATAATCCCGGGATTCGTACCACAGAACGCTCGAGGTGCTATACATAAATGTACCAACACAGATCTAAAGGACCGGTATTGCACAATTTACTCGCGGAAATTGATATATATTCAAAGCTAAAACCTTGTACCGGTAATATATTCATGCATAAAGGTCAGGATCACGTCAAATTCTCTGAGATATACCTAATGTTTTTGCCCCTAAATTGTGCAGAATGATTACTCAGACTGGATGGTTTGTCGATTTTCCAGTACATAAAATATTTTGTTAAAAAAAAAGTTTTTAACGGGTCTTACATGGACTTGTACCTTGTAAAATTTTCATAAGTACATGTAATACCAGAACCACAGTTATAATTTGTGTTTGGCCTTAAGTTAATTAATTGATGGCTGTTGAAGAATTAATTACATTAATACCAAGATCATGACGTCAATTATTACATGAAATGCTTTGGGAATACTTGAGTACTTATCAATTACCGGTATTAATTATATTTCTTTTTCTTTTATTGATGCTATTTTAGTAAAAGCTTATATTTATGTTCTATTACAGTCAAATAAATGCAATAAAATTCTATTTATAGCTTCGTAATTATATCTACAAGAAATATCACTGAATGTGCTGAATACCGCCAGATACTGCTTGACACAGTCACTCAGGCTCCAATGATCAGTCATGCCAGGTTTTGTTGAAATTCAACCAATTGTAATCGAGAAATAGTGCAGACAAAATTTATAAACGTTAAAAACCAAAGGGCCATATTTAAACTCCCTAAAAATTGATCTGCCCAACTAGTGCAGACCTACATGTGTGGTTGATATATGCACAACTAGACTTGGTACTGATAAGTCATACAAAGTTTTGTTTAAATCCGACCGATGGTTACAGAGAAATAGGGCACACAAATTTTGCACAGACCAACTGACCGACCAACAGACCAACCAACCTCAAGCATGACTCCAATATAGCCCCCATATACTTCGTATCTGGGGGTATAATATAGAACTCAATAGTGTGTAATGTTAAAATATATGTTATAATGTATTCACAATCTGAGCCTGTCCACAATCATGGTGACCTTATGATCACTGCTTTTAATCCATAACCAAAATATATAAGCATTTATATGATCACTGCTTTTAATCCATAACCAAAATATATAAGCATTTATATGATCACTGCTTTTAATCCATAACCAAAATATAAGCATTTATAGTTTATCTATATGATTTCACAGTATGGTCTACAAACTAGTAAGAGCTTTAAGAATCTTATATTATGACTCATGCATGATCAATCATATTGCAATACAAAACGTTTCTGACATCTTATAAAATTTAATGCTAACACACATTTTCTGCAGAAGTTGATATTTTATTCCAATGCTGTGAAGCAAATCCTGAATTCCAGATTATTCCAGAATTGTAGGACCCTTGTAAATATAACTTGTGTAGTAAATAGTCTTTAAGTGGAAGGATAATTTGTGCATCATGATTTTTAATTTTGCATGTTTTTGCACAAAAATATTTCCATATTTCTGAGACTTTCTCCTGAAAGTTACAGTTTTTATAATGACAGACTGAAATTCTGAATTTTTCTCCCAGGAGTCCAATTTCCTTGAATTATATTAATCAACATAAACGTGTTCCCCTTTATAATTTAATCTAATATTATGCACATAAATCTTATCAGTATTTTTAAAAGCAATTCCTGAAAAAATATAATTTTCTACAACTAGGCCACCTGCTTGAGAGAACTGCATGTTCTATTTCAATTATTGTTGCTTCTCGAGATTGTAGACATAAATATTCATGCCTTTCTGTTTTATATCTTAATGGTGCATGGCAAATTTAAAGTGAATGTACTGCAGCAGCAACTTTTCATGTCTTCAAAATGGTCATGTGCATGAATTTACAGAAGCGATACAATATAATTTACAAGGGAAAATTTAGATACATATCATGATGAACATATATTACTAATATACATGTATATTCACTATAATCGTGCAGGAGTCCCACAAGCTTCGGAATCTGAAGGGTCATTTTGATACTCATGATAAACAAGACTGCGTTCACTAAACGCTTATGCCCCCTGTGGAAGCCTTGTCCATCAATAAGTCTAAGTCCAAAATTAGGTCAAGGTGAAGGTCAAAATGGGGTTAGGTGGTACAGGCGTGTGGAGAGTGTTCATACACAACATCCATGCAAGTATGAAAGCTTTGTAGCAAGCCATATTAATGCTAGAAGAAACGGTCAATTTGGGTTAACCAGGACGGACGGACGAACGGACGGACGGACGGACAGGTGAATCACTATATGCCTCCCCATCTATCGATAGGGGGGCATAAAAACTAAGCTCTATAATGTGCACAGACAACAAACACTAATAGTGACTTACTAAATTCCCTGCAAACTGTGTTCAGACCTAGACACTAACTATTTTGGCCACTGGTCCAACAGGGCAAAGCGCCCAATTTGTAAATAGAACAGTTACTGGTCCTCCAGAATTTTCACTGATCCTTCTGGATTTTCACTGGTCTCGAACCAGCGGACCAGTGTTAGTGTCGAGCCCTGTGTATTACCAACAGCACTATTCTAAATACTTAACCTTCAGATGGGCCTCAAATACATAAAATCATACATAACATTCATAAAATTATGGGACACAACTAAATTTACAAATATTTAATACATACATTCACATCCAACACAACTTAGTAACAACTTTCTGTATGGTGTAAAACCATTACTTTCAATATGCAACAACAGTGTACAACGTAAAACAAATCATATGAGACGTTTGTGAAACATGTACATATGCACCCATGGCAGCATAACAGACATTTATGCCAAATTGAAGTCATCAGACAACCTTGACCTTTGCCCTACTGAACTCAAAATTGATAGGGGACATGGGACCACCATTACGTCCCTGTAAAGTTTGAAGATTCAATGCCAAGCCCCTGGAAGGGTTAATGAGTTACATGTATTGAATGGTAACCATTTGGTGTACTTACAGACCAACAAACACATAGACCGACTGATGTGTGCAAAGCAATATAGCCCTTCATCAAAGATGGGGGCATAAAAATGGTGAAAACATGTTGATGGATTATCACACGTGACAGGAATGAAAAATAAAACCTTTATATAAACTAATATACAAAATAAAAGTTTAAAGACAAAATCCATGTTTACAATGTAGTCTTACCCATCCCTATATACACCTTTGGCAGCTAATGTAAAAATATTGCAATCATTACATGTACATTTATGATGTATAAATAACTGTTAAAACTGAAAAATGGGAGACTGCTTGCATTCGCAATTGTCAACAAATTTATGTGAACAAATGAGAAAAATGGCAACAAAACATTAAATTACATGTACCTTCGTTAACATGACAGAATCCGTCATACGCAGGCAATTGTAGGATGATGACAAGTTTGATGAAAGTTGAAGAAGTTTACGCTCAGGTGGCAACAACTTCTTTCATTAGGTGAAAAGAAGCGATAGAAAAAATAATGTCCAGAGGAAACCTAGATATATACGAGCCGTTCTCCAGGAAAACCGGGCTTAGTGACATTGTATTAGTATGTATGTACATGTAACAAGGTCAAGAAAACCCTCTTTAATGACAAAATATTATGCTCCTTGATTTATGTTTAAGTTCTTGGATAATATAGAACTATGTCTTAGGTTTATTTTTTCTCATGAATCATGTTAAAATATCTTCAGTAGTTGCAATGGGGACCAATTTCTCCATATCCATATTAAGAAAACAAGGGGTAATCGGTTGAAAACAGTAGCTACATTTCTCTAAAAGCTAAAATTCACGATTTATATAATGTTTTATTAAAAAGGAATGTAATTCTAAATTGTGATACAATTTTGAAAAGTTTACGTCAAGAACTCATCAAATACTGGATTTATGAACTTCTTGTAAACGTAACGTCAAATAACGTTTGACTGACGTTGCCGATGTCACTAACAAAGTAGGGGGGAGGTTGGTTTTAAAAGTCTATAACTTTGTAATTTGATTTTATATTTTGCTCAACTTTTCAGAAACTGTTAAAAAGAGTCTTGTCTTTCTAATGCTATATTATCATGATTTTCATATTTTTGTCACTAAGCTTGGTTTTCCTGGAGAACTGCTTATTATATATACAGTTAAGGTATGAATACAAAATAATTTTCCAATCTGGGAATCTCCCATTTGGGAGATTTAGAACTTGACTTGTAGAAATATTAGAATAACTAAAGCCATGGCAACGAGTAAAGCAGTTGTATCTATAGAGGATTCAGGTCAACTCTGCTGAATACAAACTTGGCCGGGTATTCTTCTTCTACATCTACATAAATTTATACGTTAAGCTGTCATAAATTTGACAATACTTTACCAATTAAGAACCAGAAAAAAGGATTTATCCAGCCCAGTTTGTATTGCGGCCAAGTTCACCCTTTACCTCTATTCAACATATCGACATTACAGACCTGAGGGTAAAACCTGTTTTCCAGGATTACGGAATTAATAAAGCGACAATATGCAAGATATGCCGAATATACGTCAGGGTGGTGTCTCCATGTACTAGATGTAGCGTATAGAGCCACCAGGTAAAAAAACGCGATTATTTTAGCCAAATGATAAGAACTTGTAAAAAGTCTTACTTGAACACAATGACAACATTATTTTACGACCTTGCTGAAATAGTTTCACCTAAATAATATGTTTAAATTGAAAAACGCCATCGGTATCCAGCTACGGAAGCGGCAGTGTAGAATAAAATGCAATACTTCAAATATAAGCATTTTTTAGGATAAATCTTGCAAAAGTTTAAAAACAAAGATGTTTAATGATACTGTGCAATAATCGTTTTATATGTTTTTCATGTTTAAACGTTGAAAAAATAATAATTATATACACTCCCGCTATACGGCCTATTGCTTGCTACCCCACTGACTGTAAAATTCCGGTACCGGAAAAATAGGTTTTACCGTGTAATGACAATATCGAGAATAGAGCTTCTTATTGGCAATAATCTAGACTAGCGTTGTGAAGTTGATGCTGCCATGCAAGCCATTCTATCAAAACCAACCAACAAAAGCTGCAGAGTCAATGTCCCCTAAGAAATAAATTTCTAAAATAATATAGGATCTGAAGCAACACATTGAGTAAAGCTCTTAAATCCTTATAATTCCAAACTGACGCTTAATCACATAAATATTAATGAAAACATTGAATTTACTACCGCGCTTTTTTAAAAAGAGCTTGATTTAATGACATCATAAACGTGACGTCACCATAACTAAAAAAATAAATTAACTTGACGTTTGTGTGAATTAAGTAAGCTAAACAAAATGTGTTTAGAATTAGATGCTCTGTTCCTTACATAAACACATAATCAGGGGATGAACATACAGGTAGGTAATGTTCTATGTCAAATTAAGCTATTAGAGCTTGTACAGCTGTAATGGGCCTTTGCGGTTTGACTTATTCCACACACATTCGTCTAAAATGTTTACGCCAGTAATGTCCGAGGGTCCCGATTGGCGAAAACGGAGGTTTACTTATGTGGTAACGTCACGTCTCAGCCAATCAGAAAGCAGGGATTTGCTGACTAAGGAATCATTAAAGATAAATAAATAAAAATTTCCATGACATTCAATTCATTCAAAATTTTGGAAAATTATCATAACATCCAAAACTCAACTGCACACATTTGTCACGTGATAAATACCCCTAGGTAATAGAAAAACAGTGCAAACGCAAGCAGTTAAAACTGCAAAAATATAGTATGCCAGTTTCAATTTAATTACGGAGTAAAAATAGCTAAATAAATGATTATTTATCAAATTTTTTACCTCAGTCGACTTCTTCCTGATTTGGACTGTTTATACTTTCTAATTAGAGAGTTCGCTGAGTCACGATAAAACCTAGTACAATACCGTACCATTGTAGCACGGTCCACTTGTTAAAACCCGCATTTCAATTTCCTATCCGGCATATGTGGGCCTATATCAATATAAATAAAAATGCATGAAACATCATCATCTATCCCAAGAATCATTGCTATTAGTCTGAATATTATTTGATAAAATTAATCATAATGATGGATTTTCCCGTTTACTGTACAGGCTCTACTGTAGTTGACGTTTTAAACAAATAAACCCAAATGCTATGTAGATCTACAGATACAAAACTGAGTACAATACATTTGCTATAACTTGACATAAAATGACAGAATGAATATACTTTTAAGAGGGTTGTGCGTGTCGAAAGAAACAATTATTGCGCTGGCATTTCCCAAGAGATTTTACACAAAGGGAGATAAATGCTACGAGAAACACTTGTTTAAGCTAATCATAGTTACATCCCATTACTCGCCACAGGATCTGGTACAGTGTTCACATATTCTAATCAATAGGCTTAAAGGGACTGCCTCACATATGGGTGTATTGCAAAAATAAAATAAAATTGTTAAATATTCGCGTTATTTTGGTATAGTTGGCTGTATATCCTATAAACAACCACACTGACATCTAAAATAACTTGGGAAACTTCTGCATTTTGTAGTTATATAGTAATTATCATCAAAAATTTTATAGGGTATTAAAACCCTATAGAATTATCATTACTATTACTTAAATTGCCTGAAATGTGTTCGCATTTGATGAAAATGAATCGAAAAACGAACCAAATACCTCACTGATTTTTACGCTGTAGTTTGTTGATGTTACAGTTCGATAACGTGTGAATTACATAATTCACAAAGCATGTTGGAAGGAAACTTAGCTTTTTTCAAGAAAAAAATACTCAGTGGGCGATATCGAGAGTGGTTAAAATTGCTTATTTGCACAAAATCTTTCATAAAGCAACCGCCAGTGGCTTTCTATTACATCAATACTTGGTTAGGTTGGAAACTCACGATATTCAAATTTGTTATCCCAATCTGTGAGGCAGCACCTTTAAGCTCAATACTGTTTTTGCTATTTGTTTGACAGTATTTGCCAATTTATACCATTCTATTTTTTAACTAGCATGTACAGAACGCCCAAACATCATCCAGTTAATATATTATCCTTTAAACACGAATTTTCTGATAGAAAAGGGATTTATTGTAGGCCCTACTTAAGACTGAGACTGATCTCAAAATTTAATGTTCCAAGTCTATAACTCAGATTCAATTTATTAAGCACACTACATTTATTTCAATAACTGAGCCTGATTTTGAAAACTTATTCCTCTGGAACACGGTACATGGGCTGTAGATTGTCTATGGTTCCTCTTCCAACATGTCAGTCTCCTTTAGAGTTTACCTTTTGCTAGGAGAGTTTCTTAACTTGCTGGCGCCAATATTTATTATGCTCTAGTGTGACCCGATTGTTTGGATTAGTCGCGGTATATTATCGCATTTGCTATGTCGGAATTAAACCAATTTGGTTGGTGTGCGAGTTTTACTCGCTTTTGTCGTATTAGTTCATGTTATTTTAGCGTTTCTATAAAAAGTTGTGTGAAATACTCTATGGCGTTATATGGGCTGTCAAATGATTGGCCATCTGTTAGAAACTGATGCGAGAGATCAAGAAGAAATTTCTCTGTATTCATGTATTTGAAGGAGCGATATTAGATGGTTTCGCCCAAATTGTTAACATTTTAGTGATTTACCAAAACGATCAATTGTGTCTATCAATAAAGACTTTCTTATTACTATTTTTGTTATTATTATTATTATTTATTACTAATGCTTGGCAAATGAGAAGCATATGCCTTTGTATTGTCGCAGGCTCAGATAGACGGCTATTGGGAGCAGAGATGGCTTTCGTCCAAATTGTTAACATTTTAGTGATTTACCAAAACGACCAATTAAAAAGTATTCGTATTATGTGCGTCAACATAATGTTCACATACATAAGGTCACATACTTTGTCATGTTATAATGTTTTGTTTCTGGGTGAAAATGACAACTGAAATGTATCATCAATTAGACAACACTGACCAGGTGCGACAATTAGCGGAATGAGAGTTAATTATAAACTTTCGTTTATTTGTATTTATTGGGTTTAATTCCATTTTATTCATAATTGTCAGCCGGGCTTAAACTGTCGGGCTTGAACTTAACTAACTACATGGAGTTTATGCTCCTCTCCACTCTGACTGGCGCACACAGTGTCTTCCACACAACTCGGTCCCCACAAGATCCGGACACTGAGGACTTTGTGTCGGCTCCATTAACAATACAAGGCTGTCAGTAAAACTGTTGTCATGACCTGTTTTCCAGGTCAATATAAATTGCCTACCAGTACTAACTTGACGGACATCATCAGCACACGATCGCGAGGTAGAACGGACATGACCCGAGCCAAATGTCACAAGAGGACATGACCTGATCTAACCGATTTTTACTGGGGGTGGGGGTGGGGGGGGGGGCAAGTATTCGTATTTCATACCAACTCTGAAATCACTACGATTTTAACCATGTAATTTCTCCACAACCAATTCATCCGAGCAAGAAACAAGTGCTAGCAAATCTCAACCAATTTCGTAATTTTCAACCATTTTAAAGAAAATATGTTTATAACAATTGAATTGTTTTTATTTGTTTGTATTGTGTGAACTTTTTGAAAGTTTATTTTCGATGGGTAAATGTATTTGTGCGAATAAATTCCTAAGCGCTACAAAATGACTGCTGATTTTTAGGGGTGATAAAAATGTCACTGTTAAAACTAACCAGTTGAGCAGACGAACTTTACACAATTCATGGTTTTAACATTCATATTACAGTTTAGCTAGAAACTCCTAATCTAACGTGTGCTTATTTTTCAATAATCGCGCTATTCGCCGCACTCTTTCCAGTTCGAATGCAGCTAGATTGATGGAATTCATTTTCTTGCGCCCATGTTAATAGTATTGATCGACGTTTGATCCGTTCCATTATCAAAGATCATCAGCTAAATAGTTTGCGTCTGTCATTAGGACAACCCATTTCCGAGCGCTTTTGCGTATACAATTTTCCCGCCGAAAGTCAAATCGTATCATATCACGTATTCGTCCTTGCTAACCGTACCCTATCCGGTTGGTATATACGTGTGCAGCTGTAGAGTTGTGGAATGATGACTTTGTATAGTTTTTAGACGCTAGTTTTTTTTCAATTTCTTGCGCCAATTCATCCCCTACCCTATTTCTTATATTCGCTTTGTTTACTACCACCAAAACTTATTAGCGCGCAAACGTTTTAACAAATGTTTTCATTCAATTTATTACGCGAGTCTGGCCTGTAATACTGTATACTATGACTGTAAAGTGTTGATGTCCATGGACACATTCGATGTTTGATAATTCATTTAACGAGTATCCCATGAAGTTATATGAGTGAAAAACGGAAAACAGTCGGTGAAACATGGAATCGAACACACCATTTGACAAATTACTTAGTACTACAGTATGTGTATTGCCTTTTTGAATATCACAGAGAACCTGACCGGTTGTAATGCGTTTCGGATGACGTTTCTGTGAAAGAAGTGCTATTATTTTAGGCTACATGTAGACCGGTTGGCGAGACTCCATCCAGAGAGTTAGATCATGGTACTTAACCGGCCTACATAGTGTCTTGCAGTACAGAATATGAATACATGTTTAACAAGTTGGTGTCTCATACGTTGGTCCTTCAGATAGCCTGGATGACACTTACAATGAGTAGATTCTATTTCTATTTTCGATAAAACTATTTTGTTTTAGTTTTAAGCAAACCTTACTGGCAACCGTTTATCATTTCCGCTGAATACGAGACGCTACGTAAAAAAACTTACACCAGTGTTTATTATACAAATGTAATTGTGTTTTTTGGTCCATCTTGCTAATATGTCATCCTGCAAGAGTAACGTACAGATAACCATAGCAACAGTATTAACGTTTCTGTCAACACGTGCGTGTGGACGTATGCCTTTACATTTCGACAATATGAAAAATCGTCATACACTGAATGATCGTGGTAAGTTTGTATAAGTTGTGCTAATAAACAATTTTCTCGTTTAAATGAATGAAACACACGCACAAAAATGACAATACCATTAAATTATACTATTTTCTTTATGAAAATGCTGCGACCGGTACAACGTTAGATTTATCAAATCGTGAAAATTGGTCGTACAAAAAACATTTCCGCGATACGCGCAAAACGTTTACATGTGCTTGTAAATTAATGAAGTAAACGGAAAAAATGTTGAACTTTGAACGAAATTCTGATATTAAGATGTCACTTGACACACACGTATTTGTCTTTAAACAAAAACATTTGCGTAATAACTCTTTTAACTTTAGTCATGCGGCATGTCTCGGTGTTTATCGATGATACAGGACGATATTATAACATTGATGTTAAACGTAACCCTGACGTCACCATGATGCAATAACACGAAATTTACGAATTGCGAGAACCAGTCACTATATCAAAACAGCGTTCATTTATTGAACTGGTTTACTAGTCAGCTTTGATATCCTATTGGTAGACTAGAGAGTCGGCTTCCAGTGCGAGAGGGTTCGGGTTCGATTCTAGGCCACCACATACCCATGTCGTTATTTGGTACTTCTATATCTCCATTGCTTGACACTCAGCAAAGTAAGATACAGGTACTTCCTCGTTCACCCAAGGTAAGGATATTGTGACTGGGCATTTGATTGAAATAGCGTTTGATAGTTTACGTTTTTACCGTTCATAATTATGCCGAGGGGCTCCGATTGCAAACATGGAACAGCACAGAACAGAACATATACTTTATTAACTTGTACAACATGTACATCGTTATACCATATTTACAAACAATTATAATTTAGAATATAACCTACATTATGAGCCAATGAAAACGCCGAATTTTGGCAGTTAAATGAAAATTTAATCATTAAACTTTTCTCTTCACATACTTGACGTAATTCGTTGGCGCTACTTTCTATCGGCCAATCAGAATGCAGAATGTTATATTCTAAGCCAGTTAGAACATATTAAGTAAATTTTAATGATTAAAAAGGACTCGCTCCGCCCGCTCCGCCCGCTCCGCCCTTTTTAATCATTAAAATTTAATTAATATGTTCTAACTATAACATATATATACACAAATCATAAACACATATTAGACTGGTACACATGTATACGTTTTTGAGATAATCAAAATCGGACCGTGTAGGTACCAGTCTACAAACATAGCAGAATGAATAGACATTAACATAATTATGACATCATTATTCCGATCACATCATTAGGAGAGAAATAACCTTCAAGTTGTCAATCTAATTTATTTTAATTACCTTTAGCCTCATTAATTATATTTGCTCATTTATGTTTGTCAGTTGAATTGCTATGTTGTTAAATATGTATAGTTCGTTAGTTCTGGTATGTCACTTGTACATATTGCAATATCGTCACATAGCCATTTTATTGTTTTAAAACATTTTAATTGGAGAAAAGGCAGTGAAAACCAATAGCTTATTCACTAAAGTACATATTATTAATACACAAACTATCTATTGTACTGTTTATATACACCGTCTTATATGTAAACAAGTGACTGATCTGAATAATCGATTTATAAGCATAACCAAGCTGCAAATAGTATATATGTAAATATGTAAGTATATGATGCACTGATCAATACGTTCGCATTCGATAGACTTGAACATAAACATTATGATTACGTAGATAATTTTGCCCTTTTGTAAACAATGTTTCCTATTTTATACTGAACTGGCAGGGGTTGAAAGGTCAATGTTTCGATCCTGATATTTTTTTAAATGCCGAGCATAGCTTTTATTTGCCAGTCAGCTTTCTGCTGCATTATGGCAAGCCGCGATATGAGTGCCTCTAGCCGTATTTGAAAACGGATCGCAAGATTTGGCGACACGCGCTCTAACCATTGAGCTACTAGAGCGAGTTTTTTGTACCTCTTGTTTCTGCTAAGTGCTACCCCCTGTCCGATTTGTTATTACATGTATCTTTATTAACAGTACGAAAGGATAGGAATGGGGTGTACTGTGATCAGAAAAAGATAAAATAAGCCAAAATATAATCGACACTTTCAACTGGGCACAACTACGAGGGGTGTTCGGAAAGTTTCGGGACAAGTGTCGTAAGTTTTCATTTCATGTTATTTGTATACTAGAACTATAATTATTCATACATCTAATGAAAAGATTAAACATGTATGTACAATTGGGAGAAAATTTCATTGAAAAATATCAAGAAATTCCGTAAAAGATTGCGGCACTTGTCCCGAAACTTTCCGAACACCCCTCATATAATAATCAAAACTTATCGCTATACCTTCTACACTTTGTAAAGAAAATATTGCTAAAAGTAAATCACTTGCTTCAACGTCAACTTGTCAAATTCTTACCATCATTATAGATAAAGTACATTATCTAATTAGTATTTTGAAACTATGGAGGCCAATGTAATTAAAAAGAAATTAATAAGCTAAGACGTATTGAAAGACAACCCGGAAATGTGAAATGTATGAACAGTAAGTGTAGCCTGTATGAACCTACGTCAGTCATGTATGAGTCGCAGTATTACAATGATATCTAATTATCTTAGTTTATCTATATCAGTGATTAACATGAAGTGCGACTGCGGTTATTATGCCTGGGTCACAAATTTAAACATCGTACGGCGTCCGTACGCTTTTAAGAACTAGTTCGAATCCACTTCTTCTAGTTTCCTACTAAATACCTCCGAGATGATACGATGATCGTACGGGTATACCAGTGTACGATATCCGCACTTATTCCGTCAAAAAGGCTGTACTAGCTCGCCAAAATCTGCTCGTAAGTAGCTTGTAGGGGGCAAATGTGAGTAAACTATACGTAAACTAGGGGTATACGTAGACAACAAACATATTCCCGACGATTTTGACTACAGTGTATTTTTAAGACGTACACGTGTGATGCACATATCAATGTTTCCCCCAGAGGGGATGGGGTTGGGGATGTACGGGGAATTCGACAAAGACTTTCCCGAGGTACTGGAATTTGATAAATCCTACCGAGACATGTAGCGGGACTTGACCCGTATTTCATAGACCGCGGACCCCCCAATGAATTAGACATGGGTGGGAAATTTGACAACCAATTTCCAAAAATGTCTAATTCCCATATATAACCCCCCCCCACATCTTGGAGAAAACATTGACAAGTGCATACTATTTTGGTAGTGTTATATTAATTATTCTCAAGTATTGAAATTAAATCGATGTTGTATACAGTGCATTTTTTTGTATAATTATGTCATACATGTATTTTGGTAACCAACGTGACGTGGGAGACCACTTTTGTCACGTTAACATCTACAGTAGCATTCTATGATAAATAGCCTCATTATATAAACGTATCAACTAATTGATCAAGTTTGAAAAAAAATGAATTCGAAATTGGTCGCATTTTGTGGTTTTCTTTATAGTCTGTGTGGTAATAAATCGAGGTAATTAACACACATATTTTATTAATTAAGATAAAATACGATGCTTATAAGCAACTACAAATAAGTCGCCGCAGAACTGTCGCTAAGAGTGCGTTATTCAATGGCGGGTGTATTTGCAGAGTGTAACGCATTTATGTAAAGTGTCATAAAATACCATTATTCATGTACATGTATATATACTAATCAAAGCCTTTGATAAGGGTCAACATATTTTCCTTGTGAATATTTTGCATATAAAATGGACGTATAGAATTTTCAGAAACATAATGTTACAATTGCAATATTGTTATCGAATTCAGATTGCGTCATAATTGATGTGTTAGTGCTGATAATCCCAACCTCAATAAAACGTTAACCATTTGTGAGTAAGAGAAGGTGGTCTTTCTCTTTGGCATTTTGGGTCTAACACAATATGAGAATAAAAAAAGCTTATCATTTCTGTGTGTGTTGTTTTTAAAAAGAGACATACAATACGAGAATAGAATAGAGAAACAAATGTCCGTACTATTCTTGCCACTTTGATCCATGCCAATAGGGTTGATCAATTGCCCGGAAACGCAGAGACTATGCCACTGTATCCCAATGGCAGCACCTGAATGTTTGTGAAACTTTGTAGCAGCAGATTAGAGTGAAATTTAATATTTTGCAAAGAATCAAATGGAAATAGTTTTAAGCTATTCACACTCAAGCGTAACGAACACATAAGTATGACTTATTGCGACTTAATAGATCTCTGAATGTGTTACATGTTATTAATTTACATTTTAGTTTCAATAATTACCAAATTAATCAAATTCATGCACATCAGATGTTTAAACTTGTTTTGATGTTTAATTCACGTGATGCTATTTTCAGGTCATTAATTATTTTATGTAAACAACTGCAATCTATGTCGCTTAAGTAAATTTTGGTCATGGACCAGGGTACTGTTTTATCAAAGCTCTCTAATCTGTAATAGTAATCTTGATTCAGTTAATGAACTCCTACAAGACCATGATATTCTTCCCCAATTTGTAGTTGTAAAAGAAAACAGTTAAGTATTTATAATTATATGGTATTCGTTCATTTTGAACTTTTAGGGCGAATAGGGGAAACAGAACGAACGGGTAATCCCTAACACCGACTTGAACGACTAAGCATCATCACATCGGGCACCAGCGGACACTACGTACTTCATTGCATCCGAACGACGGGGAACCAGCGCACACTACGTACTCAGTTCACTGCATCCGTACGACGGGGATCAGCGGACACTACGTACTTCACTGCATCCGTACGAAGGAGAACCAGCGCACACTACGTTCTTCACGACATCCGTACTATGAGGAACCAGCGGACACTACGTACTTCATGACATCAGTACTACGGGGAACCAGCGGACACTACGTACGTCATGACATCAGTATGATGGGGAAACCAGCGGACGCTACGTACTTCATGACATCAGTATGATGGGGAAACCAGCGGACACTACGTACCTCATGACATCAGTATGATGGGGAAACCAGCGGACACTACGTACTTCATGACATCAGTATGATGGGGAAACCAGCGGACGCTACGTACGTCATGACATCAGTATGATGGGGAAACCAGCGGACGCTACGTACTTCATGACATCAGTATGATGGGGAAACCAGCGGACGCTACGTACTTCACAACATCAGTATGACGAGGGAACCAGTTGACACTACGTTCTTCACGATATCAGTATGACGGGGGAACCAGTACTCACGGTAACACCCTCTCTCTCTCTCTCTCTCTCTCTCTCTCTCTCTGGTAAATGATAGGTATTCTATTACATAAACAAGAAAATAAATAACTGGAAGAAACTGGAAATGGCCACAAGCATATCAATATGAGAGCAATATTACATTTTCACGATGCATGTAATGCTAGTTATATCTAGAAGGTGGCTCAATGCAACTGCCTACTAGTGTACTATACACTTTATCCAAGCACACAAAAAACTTCTTTTCCGAAAGACAGACGAACGGAACATTAATACAATAGCAAACGTAATAGGCCTACGTTCTGCATTTTTAATACGACAACGTACATTGTTTTGGAGAAGCCACCCGCACACACACAATCGACTAATAAGATATGATTACACAATGATGCCTTCACAGACAAAATAAGAATAGCTGTAGTTACTATCCTTATTGTATTGAAAGTTGACGTATTTTTGTCACATGATTACAAAAATGATCGAACATAAACGTCCTCAATAAACAAAACTTCATTAAATCATATTTATGATGTTTTAATTAGTATCCACACGGTTGATCACAAAGTGTGAAACATTTTATGGTTTCTACTAGAATACCAATCAAGTGTAAGCTCAAGTTTGACTTAAAGATGTACATTGTTCAAATATTGAACACAAACTCAACTAGGTCAGTAGTTTAATTTAATAATAAATGTAAATGCCTACATAATTATGAAGGTCATAATGACTAAATAGCAAGTCTGGGCAATCACGGGGCAAGTTCTTTAAGCCAAGGTCTCACTGAGCAATTTTTGCCTCGGCGATGAACTCCCGATTGAAATAAATCAGCTATCAGGACATCGGGAACAGGTTCCTCGTGGTCTAGGGGAAGCTAGACAGTTAGTGATATAGGAAGGAATTGCGATGTATCGGATGGTATCGGAAGAAATCGGGAGAACATCGCCGATGTGGAATTCCTCAGTGGGACTTAGGTTTAAGGGACCATCCTATGAGCAATTCCTTTGACCATATAAACGTAGATCATTTGTATCGTCCTATTGTGACGCGGAATCACCAAACGCGTCTTCGCATCGTCAAATTGTGTCTTACCATCGCCCCGTCGTACATTCGCATTATCACATGGTTCCTTCCTATCATCCAATCGTACTATCGCATCGACAAATTGTGTCTTACCATCGCCCCGTCGTACTTTCGCATTGTCACAGTGTTCCTTCCTATCATCCAATCGTACCATCGCATTGTTAAATCGAGTCTTACCATCGCCCCGTCGTACCTTCGCAGTGTTAAATCGAGTCTTACCATCGCCCCGTCGTACCTTCGCAGTGTTAAATCGTGTCTTACCATCGCCCTCTTGTACCTTCGTATTGTTAAATCGTGCCTTACCATCGCCCCGTCGTACCTTCGTATTGTTAAATCGTGCCTTCCCATCACCCCGTCGTACCTTCACATTGTTAAATCGTGCCTTACCATCGCCCCGTCGTACCTTCGTATTGTTTAATCGTGCCTTACCATCGCCCTCTTGTACCTTCGTATTGTTAAATCGTGCCTTACCATCGCCCCGTCGTACCTTCACATTGTTAAATCGTGCCTTACCATCGCCCCGTCGTACCTTCGTATTGTTAAATCGTGCCTTACCATCGCCCCGTCGTACCTTCACATTGTTAAATCGTGCCTTACCATCGCCCGTCGTACCTTCACATTGTTAAATCGTGCCTTACCATCGCCCCGTCGTACCTTCGTATTGTTAAATCGTGCCTTACCATCGCCCCGTCGTACCTTCACATTGTTAAATCGTGCCTTACCATCGCCCCGTCGTACCTTCACATTGTTAAATCGAGTCGTACCTTCGCATTGTTAAATGGTGTCTTAACATCGCCCTAAGTACCTTCGTATTGCCACGTGGTTTCTTCCCATCATCCAATTGTACCTTCGCATAGTTACATCGTGTCTTAACATCGCCCCGATGTACCATCGCATTGTTAAATCCTGTCTTAACAACCCCGACGTACAAACGCATTATTAAATCGTGTCTTAACATCGCCCCGACGATATAGTGTCTTCACATGTCTTAATATGTCGTCCCGTCGTAGAATATACAGACTGAAAGAACGACACAGCTATGTGCTGGACACAAACCGTACAAATGAGTTCACAGAGAGGGTTTGCTTAGATGGATTCCAGGTAACAGTCAAAATGTGAAACATTTAAAACCACCGAAATGTTTTGATAAATGTTTACATTATAATAGGTTTTGAACAAAACCTCGGTCACAAATAACCGGGAGGCCAGACGATGTTGGTGTATTCGATGTGCCCTCGATGTCTAGGCATCGTACGTACACCAGCCGATGAGTTCGTTTCTTAAAAATACTTCAGCCGCAAACGGATGACCGGTCGATGTCCGTTAGACCAAAGTACGTTCTGCGATCATCAGACGGCGATCGAATTGGATTTGTTATATCCAAGTATAAACACGCTTGGAATATATAATTTGTAGTTTACAATTCTGTGTCAACATATTATATAATTACATCATATAATAATGATAATATATACATTGTAGTATGGATATTAATATGATAATTATGAATATAATAGGTTAATATTTATCCTGGTAAATACTAGTATACCCCCCCCCCCCCCCCAGTAAGCACTTTTTCACAGAGTTTTTTTATGGATTTTCCACTGGAAATTTCACAAGATCTACTGGCAATGTATCGCTGGATTAGAATTAGAAAGTCGTAAGTACGAAATCAATATTTTGTGAAAACGAGAAAAAACTCTCCGAAAACTCCTCTTTACTTATGGAAAAAACAAGCTTTTTAAACTTCAGTTTGGTTAACATGATCACTTCCGATGTTCGTGAAAATAGGCTCATAAGAAGCACACTGAGATGCAGATTTCAAATATGCATGAATATACGACTTTCTCATTCTAGGCCAGGGATATCTCTAAATATTTTAGTATTTAACTAACTCTTAGAAATATTAAAATCTAATGTTAATGAAACACTAATTTTGCAAAAGTTATAAAAATGAGATAGAGTACAGCACGTTAATTAAATTGATACGTCAGCCGTTTGATAAAATTATTAACAAATCGGACAGGAAAGGTAGCATTTAACCACAGGAACTTGCATTTATAAATTGAAAAAAAAAATGAAAAACATTTTTTTTTCACTGGGCCTACTGTACAGCCTGTATTAAAATATATTTATATTTATTCATTTTTTTTTCATTTTTTTCATTTTTTTTTTCAATTTATAAATGCAAGTTCCTGTGGTTAAATGCTACATTTCTTTTTTAAATCATAAATGCAAGTTCCTGTGGTTTAACAGAAACAGCAGAGCACGAAAGGCACCGAAAGTAAAAGTGTACAAATTGCCAGCTCTGTATGAAGGTGGCCGCATAGAAAATAACGAATAAGTTGAGCATCTTATAGAAGATTGGTTTATATTGTTAAATAAGTTTCCTATAATACATGAGTTATAGGGTCCCTGTCGTAAATAAAGTCTTTAATATTATTAAAATTATTATTATGTTCGTTTATTATTTTCTATCAATGGATTATAGAGATTTATCAGTGAAAATAACAGTGAAAATAACAGTGACAATAACAGTGAAAATAACAGTGAAATTATCATTTTGTTATTTTCACCGTGTATTGGAAGCTGGTTCCAGAATCATACAGACCAAGAAACATAACGTCAACCGGGCACCGGGCTTCAAATGATGCGTAACGTCATTCATATTGCGCAATAATTGTCACGTCGTGACGTTGTCATTTCAGCGTCATTTTTTCAAATAAACCAATTACTGTACTATTTTATGACAAATTGAAACATATAATATACAGACACTTTTTACATTTTTGGTGAAAGACCAAATTTTATATTACTCGTGAAAATATTAATTTCTGTGATTACTCGGTCAATAAAATTCGATCTTACACCAAAATCAATAAATCGCAGGCTTAGAATTAGAAGGTCGTAAGTACAATATCGATAGTTTGAGAAAACAAGAAAAAAACTGTCTGAAAACTACTCTTTTCGTACGGAAAAGCAAGCTTTTTGAACTTCGGTTTGGTCAACATGACCAGTTCAGATTTTCATGAAAATAGACTCAATAGAAGCGCCCCGTGATGCAGATTTCAAATATGCATGAGTCTTATAAGATCGTTAGTACATTGTACTTACGACCTTCTAATTATAAGCCCGCGAAATATCCTCTATATAATAATTGTTTCTGACGTTTCTGAAGGTTTCCTCACATTGACACAAAATAGCTTCACTGAAGAATCTCTTGTTACCTACCATGTAACCTTGTACAAATGGTATGTTGTTATTTCTATCCTCGAACCAAGACTAATGTTGTATGTACATCTCATACATTGAGTACGTCTAGATGTTGTTAACAGGCTGACAAACATACGTTGGTTGTTTCATGCGTCGTTCTAAACATAAAGCTATAATTAATAGACTCTGTATTCATTTCGATTAATTTAATTAATTATTCTTGTTCACTTAGGCGTGTAAAGTTCTTGTTTCTTATATACTTGGTGTTTATATTGGCCCTGCCATAGCTTGCCAGCTCTTCACTGGATACGGATTAGAATAGAATGGTGCTGGTCTAATAGACATCGAAATAGTAAGTTCTGTTTTGTAACTTATTCGTGTGATTTGACAATTAATTAAAGTCGGTACTTCTCATATTAATGATGCCAATAATAATGACGAGTTTGTGTATACCCAACCGTGTTGCCTCGTCAAATTGACAAATGAATTGTATTAACTACTAGTATTATTCCAATTTGACTAGTTCGACATTTCATACGAACTAACAATGCGTTTTGATTATTTGCGGTATTTCAAACGTTTAATATATCATTTCTGCGTTTATGAATGACCCTCCAATTTAACAAAAAAAATATAGTTTAGTTTAAATTGTTTATTAATTATCATTGTGTCTGCATCACCGTTTTGTAATCTCGTAGTTCACAAAGCGTCTGTTAAACCAAACCGTTGACCTTTTCTGATAACATATGCATATTCATGGCTAAAACTCGTAATTATCCACGTGAACAACTAAGCGAGATTTATTTCGAATAATACCGGGTATTGTATAGTATATTTCGAATGATTTACACTCTTAAAAGTACATGTATATAAAGGAAGAGTTGGGGAGCCGAGATATATTTCGAGTAATACAGGGTATTGGGCTATAACATTATTTAATTAAGGTAGTACAACCGTATATATACTTCAAACAGATTTGTAAATGTTCTCAAAATGCAAACCGAACTAATGTACGTGAAGTCTGATTTAATGCATTTCCTTTATTTTTTAATGAATTGTATCATATTGTATTTGCTATTTCTTATACATTAATGTTTTTGTACACAGTACTAGTGATGTTCGACCGATCTTCCTACAAGTATAAGTCATTTGTATAATATAATAGTCATACGGATACGAATGTATATTTTTACTCCAGTACATTTATGATATAATTATGACATTGTTAGGGAACTTTTAACTATTCACTATTAAACATTATTAAAAAAAATAATATACATTTTAAATCAATAAGCATTCTCATTTTTTTACCAATACGCCCCCTGTTTGACATTTTTCACACACATTTAGTTATTTTGCAAGTTAGGAGAAAAATACTAGTTTCAAGGGCAGATAACCCATTAACATTTCGATGGCCTTTTTTGCATTTTTCTGTTTCTTAAATGATACCGTCGTGTTCATATACAAAGTTTGAACACATTCTATGATTGGTATTTCCTCCATCTTTCATACAAGAAACGTCAGCGAACGCCTCTTAAAATACTTGACTCCCAAAACAATACAATGTTGGGATTCAGACCATAGGCACATGGTTTCAAATAATCTGAGTGTACCCCATGCATATCAAACTCTCCGAGTGTACCCTGTGTAAAGAGAAGGTTGTGCAGCGGCCATGTTTAAATGCAACGGATATGACGTTACGAAAGCTGGTACCCAGTTTTTCTACAGTATTCAAAGCAAACACGGATACCAGTTCCTGTGATTCTGGCATCAGTTCATTTTTGGTTCACGTTCTTAAAATGCATCTCAATCTCAGAGGACATGTTTCAACGTTTGTTTTGTTGACGACGTATAATGATGTGACAGATTTAGTGTTCATATTTGATACATGTTAAACTTGAGTACGTTAATCAAATGAGATGCCAACCTCTGGTGTGGTGCAACCTCTGTCTAGAATGATTTATTAATTCGTATGCAACTGCATACTAGATTTTCTGAGCTCGTTCTATATATAGCTTGTCCCAGATCTAGTATGTCACGTGAGGTTAACATATCACGTGATCATAATACAAAATTAAGATAATTTCGTTATCTTATACAGTTAACTCCGGATAAAACGAGCAAATGAACAAATTAACGACGCATTGTATTCGTTATATCCGGAATAGGTGCATACTCACAAGCGAATTAATTCCATAATTATTCATAATATGAACACGATTATATAATAATTATACATGATAATAATAATTATCTTCAAGATTAAATTTCCATACAAAATTAACTCCGGATATTACGACATGTAAACGGTATTCAATATATCGGGAAGTCGTTCTTAATTGATAGCCAACATATCATTGTTGCGTTATTAATGTAAGAATCAAAATTATTTCATACAATTAAAGTAATGCTTTGACTTGCTATATAAGTATCCCCAGTAGTTTAGTGCTGATATTACCTGCTGGTTGACCTGTCATGCTAGCATTGACGGTCGGGACATACTTTTTACTCTCAACGTGTGAATCGAAACCATCATCAAATAATGAAAAATAAATATACCAGATTTATACATAGCGCCTTTTCATGCGAACACAAGTTCAGAGGCACTTTACATTATAGTGTTGCAGTCACAAGGGCGCAGGTGCATCCTTTACCAGTGCAGATACAGCATGACCTGGCCAGAGGAACAGACTGAGAGAAAGCCCTGAAGGGAGAGAGATACATTAGATACAGGCAGGTCCGCGCCTAGCTCTTATTTCCAGTAGCCAGCCTGGTTATTTAATGTGCCCAGTGTAGCACAGATACACAGTACACAATGAATCAGTAAACAGTCAACCGTTTCAACAATAATGACGCACAGACACTTGGGGTCTTGACCACGCCCCCTCCCAATACGCGCCTGGAAATATTTTTTATATTTCTTATATATCCAGACCCATTCAGCAATCACACAAACATTTGTTGGATGTATTTGATATTAATACAAAAATCTAAGCAATTCATCTACTGCTTAAATAACATGTATTATTAAAGCTAGAGAGGCATTTACGAATATTTTTCATTTGTCCGGATGCGTTTAATAATGTTTGTGTGATTGATGTATGGGTCTGGATATACAATGTTGATGATAAAAATATACCCAGGTGCGTAGCTGGGGGAGGGGGCGGGGTCCAGACCCCAAGTGTCTGTGTAATGACGATGCATGAAGTAGAGAAACTCCTAATGGCGAACTGGTCATTGTTCCAAAATGTCTGGTTACGAAAATGTCAATGAACGAATCGAGTGAATTAAAATTATGCTTCTTTGATATAGATCCGTGGTTTCATTAATAATTCATGGGAAGATCGCGACATCATTGAGTGACATTGTTCCGCAAAGAGGTCTTTAAGTAAACGTGTCAGTGGAATAATAAAAGCGAATAGATCGTTACCTCAAAGTTGACTGATTTATTTGATTTATTTGATTTATTCGTTATTAAATCGGACATAAAGTTACGTGTACTTTCTTGTAGGTGGGTTTTCAACTTTAGCGAATCGAACTAGAAAGTCGATGCTGTATTATGCCTGATATTATTATGTAATTTTAACGTTTGTACGTAGTCATGCAAACACCCTGTCTTCTAAAAGGTCGAATTATATTGGCAATGTCCAGTTAGGATAAGAATATAGTGACGTAATAGTCGAGTCCAGTCTTACTGTGTAAAAAGAAATTATAGATTCAAGACGCCAAGGTACTAACATTGAGCTTATCAATATGAAATGATTTTAATACATGTATGAGTATTGTCATGTGCTTTATTATTGAGGCACTACTAATGTTAGTATTCAAGCATTAGTTTTACTGTGCACTGCATTCGGCATAAACTTAAACCATGATAACGCGGTTGCATATTAGCTAAGTGTATATTAATTTATAATAATAAACTACATAATGTGTATGTTTATTATTATTCATTTATATATACTTATCATATTTTGCTTTGACAAGCAGGTTGTAGACAAGAGGTTCAGACATTGAAGTTGATTAACATTGAGATGAATTATTAATCACATAATATGTGAACAGACATTTATGCCATCAATATGCAGTCAGTCAGAATTTCGATGTCCGCATTTTAGACTACTCGTACATACCTGAACAGAACAGAACAGAACAGAACAGAACAGAACAGAACAGAACAGAACAGAATAAGAACAGAACAAGAACAGAACAAGAACAGAACAGAACAGAAAAGAACAGACTGCCAGAACAGACTGACAGAACAGGCTGACAGAACAGACTTACAGAACAGAACAGAACGGACTTATTTCATAACGTAAATGTAATTTTAATGTATACAGACATATTATAGTGCTTTAAATAAGACTTAACTTTGTTATCTTATTATTCTAATCAGAAATACACGATGCTATTAGTCGGCCATTTCTGTCATTCTATGCAAAAACTTCTCTGTCCCTGGTTTGAAAAAAACATCAATTAAATTAGAGCATCAACCTCCATTACATTGATCGGCATTCAATGCTTCTCGTTAAGCGGAAATTTGACAATTACACGTACTGATATATAGTCCCCCTTTCGTTTTCACCGGTGCTTTACGTTTATAATTTGATCGACCGAAAATTACGGTTTTGGTCGAATATTCACGAGTACCACCGGAGATGGGTTACGGACTTAGCGAATAGTTCCGAATGTGCCCCATTATTATTTACATTCATTAGCGAATATTTACTTCTGAAATAGCTATACAGACGACAATTCACGAACGAGTGTCAATGATGATATTTGCTGGAGATTAGCGAATATTTACGAGTAGTACCTACGATAGTTGACGGACTTGAACGAATATTCACGAATGTCAGGTAACGCCATACGAAGTGAGTAGAACTTGCTAGGAGTCAGTAGTTAGTACAACTAGTAAGTACAGCTGTCTATGTGTTGATAGGTGTCTGATAATAGCATGGCAATGGAAACAATTACACACATACATTTGTATCTAAACAATACATTGTGAACGTCAAACATACTGACTGACTGATATGTGTTACTTAGTATCACCTAATATCCACATTCAGGTATTCAGCGTCAAGGAAACGATAAAAAACTACAATAACTGTGTTTGTAGGTCTGTCGAAGCTTCCGTTTACGTTTGTTTTAGATAACATTGCATTAGAACCAGATGTTTTGTGACATTATACTTTTGCCAATAATAAATTGTCTAGTATTTATACACTGAGCGGCTTTGAAAACGCAACAATAATGAAAATCAAGATAACTTTTTTTATTTAATAATATTTCTCAACGAAATTTCGTGTGCGTGTTATTGGCTACCCATGGATTGTAACTCGGTGTTCTTTCCATCTTAATTCGCTACAATGGTGCATTGAACCATGAAATGGATAAAACGAATCACGTAAGAGGAATTGATTGTACAAAAATGTACGATGCAATTATTATTTTATGTAAGGTCAATTTGAAAAGTCAGTCAAACGAAAAATTCGAAAAACACAAAATCAGACGATTTACCACTCCGCAACATAGTGGTCGTGAATGTTTTAAAAACGCTTGATAGCAATGTTTCAGATTTACCGAAAATTACTACAAACTTTACAGTCAAGGGGAAGTAATTCTGGATAGAGATAGAGTGAAAAATGTTCATTTTTTCTGAATCTAAATTGAACTTTATATTTATCTGTGTTTTACTTTATTTCTGCCTTCATGATATGCACGGACACTTGTTCCCGAACTTTATACGAAGAATAGGTACACATCGGCATTAACAATCTGAAAAACGCAAAAGGACATAGGGCATAAAATGTGCTTTTGCTTATGACATCATTGTTTTATTGTGGCTGTAAAGGGTCTTATCAGATTGTCATGGAATAAATGGACTGTTATGCCATATATCTTAGCTACAAATGCTGAAAATTTCAGCAAAATTTAATGCATATTGTGCGAGTTATGGGTAAATACATACATGCATACATATAAGCTATGCAAGTGTTGCGTTTTCAAAGCCGCTCAGTGTATAATAAATAGCAGTGTCTAGTACGAACATTGTGTATTCCGATACTGATAATGTACATATATACAAGCATGCACAGTTGTTAACATACAGCATGTACATAACAATTTGCACAAACCTGCAAATATCACATCATAATTTACAAATTCACCAACAATTACAGATAAAATCAGGTGCGTCGCCATAAATGACAAAGTTCGTACAAAGCCAGTCAAATATTTGTAAAACAACGCGCGAATCACGCGTTTATTGTCTGTTGTAATAATATAAGTTGTAGTTGGACGCGTTTTATAGACCTGCATTAATGTTTAACAAGATTATTCGACAACAATCAACGATTCGGAATGATCGTGTCTGTTATTGTGTTAATTGTGCCTTGACATCCGCAGATTCGTAAAAAATACGAATATTTCGTTAGGTTACCGTAAACCAGTGGGTGTCGTAAATTGATGTCGTAAAATTAAGTCGTAAACAACATGTTTACATAATGATTCTACATATTGTAACATGGAAGTCCACTGGTAGAGTTAGAGCGTGCGAATACCTTCAACAGGATTCTTGTAAATAGTAAAATTAATATGATATTTAATTATATGCAATAAATGAATGTCTCGTGAAAAAGTGCCACCACCATTTTACTGAACAAGACCGGATTAGTTCGTCGCATTCTTAAGCATTGTTTTTACTTGTGTTCTGTTTTAATACACTTTTATGGAATGACACTCAACAGTATTTAATGATATTTAATGATTCGCAAACACATTTTATGAAGAGAAACATATGAATATTAATTTTAATGAGGAAATAATTGCATTAGACAAACAAACTTTAAGGGAAGGGGTCATGTTTGATGTGGGAGGTGTGGTCATGTAATAGGTTTCCTGTTGGCTTCGACATATAGTTTTTAATAATTGAGGTATTTCATTCGTCTTGTTTCACATCATATGGACATGGCTATGGCTGGCACATTTTATAATGTAATAATGATTTGCACATGCTTCGAATTGTTTGCGCATTCCGCAATGCAATTCTTAATGTTGGTATCCACCGTAGCAAGCAGACATGATTGGCGGCTTTTGGCTATGAGACCATTTTACGAATTCTTACCTTCTTGTCAAGCATTTTAATTTTTGGTAACGACAATCGTTTGTCTTTTGTTATGACGACCGTTGTTTAAACATGTTGGCCATTATTTAAACACCAATGTCTTTCGTTAAGCATTGTGACCTTTGGTTATGGCGACCTTTGTTTTAAGCATGTTTGCCTTTTGTTATGGCGACCGTTGTTTAAACATGTTTGCCATTATTTAAACACCAATGCTATACGTTAAGGACGTTTGATACAGTTGTTTATGCGCATCATTTCTGCGCATATACCTTAAACGCGAATAGAGGCCGTGTTTGGCACTGGATCGTCATGAAAATTGGGCAAAATGTGTGTCGTGATACTATCTAGGGTTAGTAAATATATGGATATTTTGGGGTAAAAAAATTATTTCACTGAGCAAATAATATGAAAACACTCTGCGTGAAATAGCGGTTACATTTTCATTCATTTTTTGTGAAATTAGAAATTATTACTTGGGTTACCTGTACCAATTTATAATGAGTGCTTGTATTGCCTGGGACTACAAAGATCCCCTATTACTGATATATAGGAAATGAATTAATGATCTTTTGACTAAAATTGTGAAGATTATTCAAGTGAGCGAGTAAGGGGCCATATGTGCCCCCTTGCTATATGGAATGCGACGTCACTGACTAATTGGGAAAAAGGGGAGATAATCCAGTCATAATAGCCCAAAGTGTAGCGTGAAAACTTATGTTTTATTTTAATTTTTCGATAAAGTACTCTTTAATCACCATCCTTAGCCCCAAAAATAAATTATGACAAGACTAAAAATCATGAGAAAAACATATATGCAAAATGTAATAATTTGGCCTTTTTTGCGCCATTTTACCGCCATTATACCGCAATTTTCATTGCGAAGAGACACAATTACGACGTAACTGCAGCTAAAATAATTCTTGTTACACGTCAATTTCTTCTAAGTTTATATTAATTATACTTTCATGTACATAATATGAAAATATGAGTACTCTTTTGGTATTAGAATATTTTTTACGCGCAGATATTGCGTCGTTTTTATGATAAAGGGGGACAATAATGACGTCATAGCGCAAAAAGTAGTCCCGTGACCTATCTGTTTTATTTAATATTTGGATTGAGTACACTTTTATCAACAAATTAGCAATAAAAAATATATTGGTCATCGAGGTCGTTTTTGAGCTACGGCCGATTTTGTGTATTTTTTGTCTTTTTTAGCAGTCATTTTTCGGAAATTTTGACAATTCTTTTTTTATCAAAAATTTGTGAATTTTCTTATCAATACCAAACGTTTATAAGAATGTTTCAGTAATATGTGTTTGTTCATACAAACCCATGGAAATGATTTGAACAAGAAAAAATATCGATTTACATACAAAAATGAATACATTGCGAAATATCTGAAATTTTTGTCATTTTCTTGAAAAGTGATGTTGCAAAAGGGCCCATGACCCCTTAAATAGTACCGCGACATACCTTTCATATTTCACATATTGCTTCAGTATACATTAAACTATAATTGTGCCTATTTTTTGGTAACATTTAAAAAAAATAATAACCCTATCAAACGTCCTTAAGCATTGCGACTTTTGATTATGGCGACCTTTGTTTAAGCATGTTCATCTTTGGGTAAATATCAATGCATTTGGTTAACTTGCTGGACCTTGGTTATGGTGATCGTTGTTAAAGTATGCTTGCCTTTGGTTATGGCGAATGTTGTTCAAGCATGTTTGCCTTTGGTAATGTATGCTTGTCTTTGGTTATGACGAAGGTTGTTTAAGGATGTTTACCTTTGGCAAAGTATGCTTGCCTTTGGTTATTGCGAAGGTTGTTTAAGCATGTTTGCCCTTGGTAAAGTACGCTTGTCTTTGGTTATGGCGAAGGCTGTTTAAGAATGTTTACCTTTGGACAAGCATCATTGTCTTTGTTTAAGCATTGCAGTCTCTAGTTATGGAACCGTTTGGGTAAGCACCATAGCATTTGGTTAAAATTGCGGACTTTGAATACTGCGACCGTTGTCTAAGCATGTTGCCTTAGGTTAAGTATGATAGCTTTTGTCTACGGCGACCATGTTTTAACAGTCATGTTGCCTTAGGTATCGTTACCTTTGTTTTAAGCATTGTTTGGTTATGGAACCGTTTGCCTTTGGGTAAGCACCAGAGCATTTGGTTAAATTTGTTGGCTTTGAATACGGCGACCGTTGTCTAAGCATGCTGGCTTAGGTTAAGTATGATAGCTTTTAGCTACGGCGACCGTTGTTTAAACATGTTGCCTTAGGCTAAGTATGAGAGCTTTTGGTTATGGCGACCGTAGCGTTGTTTAAACATGTTTACCTTTGGGTAAGTACCTTGACCTTTGCCTAGGTATTGCAGTTGGCTGAATTGTTTTGGGCATTTAATGTTGACAATTTTATTCAAATGCAATTTATTTGAGGTGTAACTTCGTAGATTACAAAATCTGGTTGAGTTCAATCAGGAGATCAACGAAAACACATCCCACACGAAAACAATAATTAGTGCCACGTGTTGAATGTCTGTGCGCCTTTACCTATTATATATTTGTAATATCTTGTTAACAGACGTAACAATAAATACAATCCTACTTTAACCAACCCACGACTTGACAGACATCTAAAAACTTCTGTCATTCTGCATCGTGTGAAAGAAAGTAATTTATACCACGTTTATCCTTGATACGGTGCCAATGTCAAGGTCAGAATCGTTTTATTCAAATACAATGTCACTTTGCAATCGTGAAAGGTCGGCTATTGTCGTAATATATTGCGGTGCATAAAGACCGAGGTGATTAGAATGTGTCACTTTGGCGTTCCTTTCCGTCACAATGTGCATCTTTGTGTGATTTTCATTTCTTGGTGGTATTTACGTTTATTTTTTATGTAAATGTAATTAATTATTGCACGGTTTATATGATTGATAATAATTTAAGCCGAATAAATAGATGTCGGAATAAATTATGAATGCATAACAACTGCATTGTATCTAAACAAATTAATTTTAAATTAAAAAAGTTACGGTGGAATAGAGGGGACATGGAGAATTATTTCATTTATAACGTACGCTTCGTGTTCGCTACCCCTACCATAACCCCTATTTTATATAACTAACCCATCTCTAACACGTGACAACGAGATAGCCATTATCTGCGCCCTTGATAGCTAAAGCATGCGGACATGATTGTTTTCAAACGTGCACGTGTAAATTGACACGTGCGCAAGTGGTGTTAACACATGCGCGTGTAATGAATACAATATCCACTATGTACCCACTGTGCCATAGGTGTGGAGACACATAATAACGCAAAAAGTCGCAAATTGTCGAAAATATTCGATATCTATTGACATTCAATTACGCGATGACTACGATAGGGGTCATGCGTAAAACGTATAAGACTTAATTACGGGGTTATCGTTACGAAGAACAGAGAAGGGGACATAATAAAATAAGACTGCATATAATATAAGTGATGGGATCGTACTTGGGCAGTACATGCAGTTAGTTGAACACGACATGCATGTAGGACCTACATGTATCAGTAAAAGGGGTCGGATGTAGCATTATGGGTTCTTATGATGTGTTACATATGCCGACTGTTTAAGAATAACTAGGACAAACACATGGTATAAGATATAGATAGAAAAGTAGAATTGAGGGATGCCGTTTCAAAGCGAATAAGTGAATTTCACGGCGGTTGTCGATTCAAGTTGTCGATACAATTGCTTTACACACAAGTTACACACATATCATTGCAAAATGCTGAATACCCAATGAATAGGCATTGCATTTCATAGGTGAGAAACTAAGATTTTTCAATAAAAAGGGAGATAACCTTGATATATTAATACAAACTTTAATACCCGATTAATTTTCTTTTCGAATTATACTTCTTCGTTTATTCGAGTATTAACGCAGTTTGTTAACAAGTTGTGTAGATGAATACGGCGACCAGTTTCCCTAGACTGTACTAGCCAAAACTAATTTAACCCTCCACAAGGAACCAGCACCTTCTCCACATGTGGAGGAAAATCCACATTGCATATTGTTATCAGTTTGCATTCTACATAAAACTTTTCTTATATTTTGTTAGTTTGTGAATGTACAGTTAACTTAAGACCACTTCGAGATTTATATGACCACATGCACACTTGTCCATGTTCATTGTTTAGCTATTTGTTGAACCTCAGACCAATTTATAATACAGAGATCAGTTTCTAAATGTTCCAGCGCTGTCCTTTCCATCGAGGATGTACAGTGATACTGTCCTGGTTTGCCCCGGTGAAAGCATACACCGAAAGGCGATATAAATGTAGTCATCAGTTCGCTGGCTTAGAATTAGAATGTCGTAAGAACAAAATCGATATTTTGAGAAAATAAGAAAAAACTGTCTGAAAACTACTCTTTACATATGGAAAAACAAGCTTTTTAAACTTCAGTTTGGTCAACTTGACCAGTTCCGATTTTCATGAAAATAGGCGCATAAGAAGCGCCTTGAGGTGCAGATTTCAAGTACATGTAGATCTATGCATAAGTCGTACCTTTTGCAAGTAGTACTTACGACCTTCTAATTCTAAACCAACGAAGCATACATACGGGGTTACTAAGAATGAACTTCGTACGATGTACTTGAAAATTTCCATTGTGTTAATGTTTTTAGGGACAAAATACAAAATAGAGAAAATATTTATCTCTAATGTCATATGAAATAATTATATACCATGTCACGTCTGACGTCATCATCGTCTATTTAATAGTAAGATGTATATTACAGACATGTTAGCTCGGTGTTAACACGTGTTTACATGTCACTGACGGCGTGTCAGCTAATTTGACAATACGAAAAAATGGAAGGTCAAGACTGATTGGACGAGCCCATGTGTTAGTGTATAGCTAGTGTTATTAGCTTTATATTACTATTTTTGATACATCTTAAGTTTCAGGCATTTTGTCATTAGATATTTTTTCATATGACACGACGATGTTAAAAGCACATTCTATTGTTTGAGTAACTCATTTATTGATATACTAAATGTAGGACCCCACGTACATGTATTCACTTATAATAAGTCAACTTTATGATGATTAATTGTTCACGAAGTGAGCAAAATTAAAATAAATAACTATTTTATGTGGACTGTGAAAGAAGTTTTACAATTTTTACAACTTATAAAGTATAACAGTCGTATCACAAAAGGGTCAAAGTTGATTTGAGTGCTCCAGGATCATTTTTCATCTGCGAGATATGTGTTCTGTAAGTGTATAGGGATGATGACGTACTCATGATATTTTGTGACGCAAGCAACGTTTATCATCCCTTGTACAATAACAAAGAGATGTTCAAGGCCCTTAATCCCTCAATCACAATTTCATTTCAAGAGACATCGTCGTTCATGTATCGTATATACTCGCCTACTGTCAGGCAAGTTGGCTAATACATGGGATTATGTTAAAATCCAAATGTTCCAGTCCTTGGTCCGGATCGTCTTATGATCCAAGTAGTCTAATGAACGGATAATGCCGTATACGGTAGTTTAGTTGATGCTTTTCGAAATATGCAAAACAACCATTGTAAACCGAAGAAGGAAGTTACCACCAATTACTAGTGTATCATATTCATGACTAAGGATGTTTTGTAAAAAATATAAACTACATTATGCTCAAGGTGATTGTTCGAGCGATCTTTGTCCGGCGGTTGACATTTGCTGTTTTCTTTGAGCTGTTTATTGAAGAGTTTTGATTGGACAACGATGTAATGGTTTGATTGGCTGTCAACGTGTGATTCGCGTGGTAATCATTTGCATTACATACATGTACATGTAGACTCTATGCCTATGTCGGTTACAGCGAAGGTAAAACCGCAGTTCGGATATACGTTCATTTTTGGACCGTGAGTCGTACCATCGTGTTGAACAAACGCCCACCGTCTTGGTGATATTTCCTCTTTTTTGACAACGAACTGAACAATGTGTGAATACAAAGGGTACAACTGCAATGACAAGAATAATTCGTACAATATTAATTCCTCTGAACTTCAAATCTCGTGTAAGTCGTGATTTTAACGTGAACTGTAACGTGATTTGTAATAATAGGAGGTACTGATTGGTTGGTGCAGTATGAGCCATCTGATACGTCAAAACCATTGATCACTGAAATAATTAACATGACACGTTACGCTGATTTATGTTAAATAATCAAACATGAATGTGACATTTGCATCGTTGTTGTTAAACACTTTGACCTTTTAGTTTAACAATAATTTAAGAAATATTTGTCTCCGATGTTGAAATATCATTGACAATAATTTTATGTTTTCACTATAGCAACAAGTTATTTTGTTACGCTAGGCATAAAATATAATAGTGTTTGTTTCCCCTTCGACGACCCACGACATTAAGGACTGGGTATGTATATGTAGGTAGGTACTTTTTCAGGTACAGTCGACTTTGGCTGTTAGGTTTCGGAGGACAAATAAACAATAATTTATTTAAGGCCTTATGTACGTAAATTGTACTTTTTCTTTGGCAAGCGGAACTTTTTTGCCAATGTTAAACTTCCTACGCTCCGAGCTATTCTTCATTTTTCTGACCAATTTGTTGTTTTTGTAAAAAGACAGACTCTATGTGGAATGCCCAGGCTATGACTTTCGCGAGTAGTATGAAAGTTTCGCTGATTCATAGGTTGTTTAATTTTCACGTATCTAACTTTCGCAGATGCTTGGCGCGAGGGCCGTAACACCCCTTGTCGTTGAAAACAACATACACTATAAATTACATTGCATCATTTGACAAACATACCTTTTCGCGTCGGTGGGGGTTCTATTTAGTTAGCACGTCATCTTCACAGCGACCACACAGTATTTTTTGTGTTTCAACCACGTGCTTACAGCGTCTATGGCGTTCGCACGGCGTCTCTACGCCAACGCTTCGCCTTGTGTAAGCTTAAAGTTGGGTGTGCCCATAAACTTGTAATGCTACATGTTCAGTAGTATATGCGGAATCTGTCCTATTTTAGACTCTAACTCGAATAAATGAATTACACGTTCGCAAATCCGTGTTTAAACTTATTGCTAAATTTGGGAATATTCTGCCAACTGTGTCGAACCAGAGAATGACTTTGACAAGTTTACATACATTGTGCTACGAATACATTATGCCTTTCCACAGGGGATGGTTTACCGATTTGATAGAGCTCCATATGAGCTTTGTTCGACCTACACAGCGTGACACGTCTATCACCATTGACCAGTATGGCTTTTTAAGGAGATCTATGTTTTCGTTGCAAAACTATAGATCCTTGCTTTTGTGCTGCATAAAACACGATCGTAGATTTAAGAATGCTTTTAACATTAATACTTATAATAATAAAGTTGCTTTTATCTCTAAATCCCACGTCATTGTAAACTTGCGTTCTTCATTGATTTTTGCGCTCTTTTTATATTCACGCCATTAAAATCGCAGTCAACGGGACGCTTTCGTCCAACCAAAATGTGCAATTAATCTTGTAAAGCAAAACAGGTGCGTTTATTTCAACATTCAAACATTTTAGAATTCTTTATTTGGCGTCATTGTTACGTAATTCAGTTTCATTGACATTAGGCAAAAAATTTGCTGGACCAATTTTTGTCGGACCGATATTGTATTTAAATTGAAATCAAATATTTCTTAATTAATCCCTCTCTCACGGAAATAGACCGATCGCGTTGCATTATAAAATGTAAGTATATATGTATCTATTTTTCTAGAATTTATTTATCTTCAGCCCGAAAATTGTTTATACATGTTTTATTTCTGAGACTTTTCTGGGTAATGTTAATATTTGATATACATGAAGTAAACATTGGTGTATATTGTTAGTCTGCCTTCCTAATCATCAACATGTCCCGTCTAATTGGTATAGCGAGGCAACATTGTACTAACTCTAATACGGTACAGTACCACAGCGTATAAACCTAATCACTGTATGACTTACTAGTATTGGGATAGAATACAATTCAACTTGTATGACTTATTGTGATCGATGCATCCGTTGATTTCCTATCACTGTATGACTTATTGTGATCGATGCATCCGTTGATTTCCTATCACTGTATGACTTATTGTGATCGATGCATCCGTTGATTTCCTATCACTGTATGACTTATTGTGATCGATGCATCCCTTGATTTCCTATCACTGTATGACTTATTGCAAGACTTTACAATTCAACGTTTACACTGTGAGCACAAATTACAAATTTACTTGCAACATTTACATTTTTACTTTGGTACTTTTTAAAAGTTTGTTAAAAATATTGACTTTAATATACGCCCACGTGCTGTGAATTTATTTCATGCATGACGTATTAAACGCTCGTGCAAAACTCTGATATTAATACTTTAAGCGTATTCCATTTATTCATTTTTGATGTCTTAACATTTATTCTATTATAACCTATCACGGCGAGCATAAGATTGAGAATTGCCGTGTACTCTTTGACAGATACAGTTAAATAAAATGAATTGTCTCCCTTTGACCATGTCACTTGAAATGTAATATCACTACCATGGCGACTGTCAGTTTTTATAATATGGCTAATTATTTAATGCTAACTGATGAGATATGGAGTTCTATCAGTGAAATAAAAGCTATATCAGTCACTGGTTATCACTCACACTGTGACTGATATAAGCTCCGCTCCCACAGGGACTACTTGACTTTTACCAAAAATCAACACTAAACTGTCCATAACTTTTTTCATTACTGAACGTAATCATGTCATGTGGGGGTTCACGTTCTTAGTTAGACAATAATTATTTCCTACAAGTTGGTGTATGATTTGATGCAATCTTTTTTTATGAAATAGTTTTCACATATTCACCACAACCCAAGATGAAAATATTGAATTTTATCACTACACAATGAGATATAAACCATATTCATATTCAACCAAAACAAACAAATATCCTCTATTTATCTTATTTACTAACGCAACTTATTAAATTTAAATCTAAACTATACGGAGGTTGCAAACCGAACTAGTAAGGTAACTTACTACACGTATTCGTTCACGTACACGTTCAGCTTCGCAACCTCATTAATTTTATTTGATGACGTCAGTTATATAACATTAATTATTTCCCTTGACAACGTCAGTTTAAAATGACAATCAGTATCTCATTGGATTATGTAAGCTACAAGAAATATGATGTATTATCTCCCTTTAACTTCGTCAGTAAGCCTACTATAAAACATTCTACATTATCTCCCTTGATTCGGTTAGAGAATGTTAGCTACTTAAACAATTTCATTAGTTACTTTAAACTGACAATGTGATAAATTACCCCCAACGGCTTGCTATAGATCCGCTATAATGAATAACCTCATTTGACTATGTCAGTGACAAAAATATAATCAGTTACGACCATTATTTCCCTTGGATTGTTTTAGTAATGCACGTACTCAACTACTAGTATGATGAATAACGCCCTTTCATCAACTATATACCCAGGTTATGCTCCTCTATGTCCAGAACCTCTCAGTCTACCCAACCTAGTACTGGCCCTACCCTGTCCCAGTCAGATATGCCCTTTATTTTCGAGTGATTTTCGAATGTTAAGAAGGACGGAACAGTACGGTACCTCAACGAGACCTTAGTTTATACAAATTTATTTAGGTCGAATGTAAAACAAGTTTTTCCAATTTATATTAATCACTCTCGACACCTCATTCCTGATGTTATTCATCGCCTCGAGGGCATGAGAGAAGAGAATCCAGTTTCCCTTTTGTGTTAAGCGTCTAGCAAGGAAATATCAGGGATGCGGTCTGGGATTGAACCAGTGACCTCTACCACTAGGCTATCGAGAAGGCGACAACGAGACCTTATCGTACTTAATAGAATGATTGATTTCGTATCAATATGTTATACAGCCTGGTCATTAATCATTACGGTTGGGAAGAAAGTTGCATTGTGCATAACGTTAAGTAAATGCTATACCGGTCGGTATTAAGTGCTTTGCTTTTATCATACCTTTTATGCGTTTAAGGATTCATCGAACGGATACAGCGACCATTATGGTAGAACAGTTAATAATTTAAATTGACGAAAATGTGGAACCTCTATGATTGTATATGCCACTAGGCCTGGTACCTCTAAGTCTGATGCGATTATGCATATCACGTGACACGTTGGAGGATTACAAAAAGTAGGCATGGCATGTAACGAAGAATGATATAATTAGGCATGACACATCGATGATTAATTCATATTGTCATCAGTCTAACTGAGCTATGTCCCGATTAGCCTTTACTTAATCTTAAATAGATAAAACGTTTATTTACCAAGGCTCAAAATGATGTGAGTTAACTGCTCATGGCCATTAAGATTACGCCAAACAATTGTTTTCATAAACAATGTTTCTGTCACTTATACTATTAAACACACGCGCCAGTGCTCCACCTTCTCAGTTATAATAACTTGACCAGGTCAGGTGTTTGTGATGATTTTGCTTGTTGAAATCTCATTTAATCACAAACACTGGCTTTGCTATTATCAGTTGAATTTCATTAAATATAATAAGCCGTACTGACCGGGTGAATATGTCTCATTTATCAACATTGGCCTAAAACTTATTTGTTTCTGATTTCATAATATTAAATACATTTAAACAATGGGTCGGTTTGGCTTTGTTATATGTTTAATATATGTATCAAATAAGAAGTTCTAAAAGATAATATGCGATGTAAATCGGACCGGGAAGAAACTGGCGAACACACACGGTACAAAAAGAACACACGACAAAGAACAATCACCGATCACCAGCATGCGTCACAAGGACCAACACAAAAGGGAACAATAAAAAAATGAAACTTCAAAGCTACTAAGCCCCACTTTCTTGTATCATTTTGGTCAAATAAAACACAATGGTAAAACGCGATACTAAGTAAAATTAGTGTTCTTTAAGGCCAGTACAATTGCCCAGGGTCGTGGATTGTATGGTTGGTCGGGACCAGAAACAAACATCGTTTTGTGCCTTATACGGGTAGATAAATACTAGTATTGTACCAGTTATGTCTAAATGTACTCATATTTTTTCCACTAATGACCGCAAGTTCTACAGGACACAGTGTGTGCTCAACAATTTGTTATATTCAAAGTTGGATTGAGAATTACGGAACATGTATTTTAGGTATTAGTATTCTAAAATCACGGAACATGTATTTTAGGTATTATTATCATCTAGTATTACGGAACATGTATTTTAGGTATAATTATCATCTAAAATTACGGAACATGCATTTTAGGTACAATTATCATCTAGTATTACGGAACATGTATTTTAGGTATTATTATCATCTAGAATTACGGAACATGTATTTTAGGTATTATTATCATCTAGAATTACGGAACATGTATTTTAGGTATTATTATCATCTAGTATTACGGAACATGTATTTTAGGTATACTTATTATCTAGAATGACGGAAATGTATTTTAGGTATTATTATCATCCAGCATTACGGAACATGTATTTTAGGTATTAATAGTCTAGAATTACGAATCATGTATTTTAGATACCCTTGTTCAACACATCTGACACGTACGTAACTTTAATACTGGTATAATTATCTAATAGTAAGTCCACATCTACTGACCACAGGGCTACAGTACACTGCTGCATGCGTATTTTTAACCCCACCTATCCCGAGCACAGCAGCTTGTTGGGTATCTTCCTGAGCAAAAATAACTTGTTGGAGCTCATCCCAGAAAAACACTTGCAGGAACCACGCATGGATCGGCTGAAACCATTGACTGGCTGTTTACACCATGTTAGACTGTATTGTCACGGATAACGTGGGGAGTTTATAGTTACAGTCACTCCCGAATAAAGTAAATACATTAGTTCAAAATACTTTAAATGATAATGAGCAGCGAGATATACACGCGTCATAGACTCTAAATTGTTTAATTATTTGTAATTAATTAGTATGGTAATCTATCATTTTTGTGGCAAATCATTATAGTGAAGTGAATATATATAACAAATAAACGTTGTTGCATTCCATTGTTCAGTATTGATCTTGTTTTTTAATGATTATTTTATTTAGGTCAATTGTGAAACAAGTTTTAAAACTTAGACTAACCAGGAACTCTCAACACCTCATTCCTGATGGTATCCATTGGTACGACGATATGTGAGGTCATCGAATGCCAATAACAATATAACAATACTAAATGCATATGTACATTTGTACTATAATTTTGCAATACATGTTTACTTTAACAAAATAAAACAAAAACTGATTTGAATTAGCCATGATCGAAATACTATTCGGAAGAAAGGTATTCGAACAATACAGTCTGTTTTTCCACCGTGACATCGGGTATTCGGTTGACGTTAACGAGGTCAGACAACCATTTCAGTCTAGCAATACCACGGGACTCTGACATCACTAAAGGCTACAAATCCAAGACGAAATTTGTCAACATTTGGTCCGTTTCGAAGCAAAACTAGCCAGTATTTTATTCATTCATCGATTTCTACGAAACATACGCTAAGTGAAAATATGAGCTCTCCACGAAGCATAGGATCGCTATCAGCACCTGGACCCATTTTTCCAGCACCCTGTGAAACATTGAAGTGGTTCGTAATTGTGTATGCGAGCGGACTACAGTTCAAATCCGTCTTGGTTTTCAAGGTTTAACAGGGTCATGGAAAAAAGGGCCTAGCTGCTTTCGGTGATAGGGATCCTACATTACGTGGAAACCTGATATTTGCCCTTACACTGGCATTTGTTTCATAGCACTCGGTATAGAAGTACTAGTAAAATACTTACAGCTATATTCGTTTTCAAATGTTAACAAATTCTGTCTTGAATTTGTAGCCTTTAGCGATGTCAGAGTCGCGTGGTATTGCTACACTGCTTTCATGATTCAAACAAATAGATTAAATCGTAAATATAATTATTAACTACAAGAAAGGAAACATAATTGCCGCGATGTCAAGGTCGTATGATGTCCTTCAAAAATCTGAAAATTACTTAATTTAAGCATTTCTGTGTCAGGCATAAACATCAACTAGAAAAACATGACACCTGTCAGTATGTTGCAGTATGTAGAGGAGATCATTTACGCTGCATTCTTCTTACAATACTGTAAAGTGATGAATATTCGCGGCGGATTAAGTTTCCTTGACTTCGCAGATAACCTAGATCGCGAAATTAAATTCTCTCGATTAATTGACCTCAAAAATACGTAACAAGATATTTCTGTCTCAAATTTTAAATCCACAAAATTAAGAAACCACCTAATTACCATTTTAACCCCAATCCTCGAAATTTAATACCCGCGAAAATTCATGATTTCCATGTCGTTTATGCATTAATGTACCAGTTTTCCAAGGTTTTAATGCGCTTATGAGACTTTGTAAATATACAGTACCTCCGAACAACATAATCGTAGAAACATATTATATCAAGCCAGCAGCAACGCTGATGTACACCGAGTCTCTTGCCAATGTGAAAAATTGAAAAATTACCAAACCAAGCATGTTTTGAAGAAAATAAATGCTAGAAAATATTTGCATCGGTATTTTTTTGTCTCTGGAAGCGGCCCTGTCTATCATAGTTCCTTTATTGTGGTATTGTGGCAAAGCTTGATTGTCTTTGTGACATAAAATAATTAGTAAATAAATATATTTGTCATATAATTACGGAATGACGTCACGATAGGTATCACGTATGAGCTTTCTAGGAATTATAGTCCGCAAGAACTGTCACGCATGGTTAAAATGACGTTAAAATAATGGTTTTGTGCTGAAATATTTATATTCGTTTTATAATTAGATATATACTTTATGTAATACTAGTCTATCCTTTTTGTATCTATCTAGAAATGCACTCAATAGTTTCTTTGTAGAGGCTGCGATGTACATTTTTTATTCGAATATCGACATTGTGTCATATTAAAAAAATAATATTAAGTCAGACTGGTTTTTGTCTCGTTAAATCACATATTTACTTAATACGTGCTAAATTGGTCTGGTATAAAACAATTAATAACATTTTTTGTTGATAAATCAGACCAGCCACATATAAGTGCAAATTTTGGGCATATTACGAAATGGATTGGTCCTAAATTGTACAAGGTAGTTTATACCTATTATATATAAGTGAAGCTTGTCTTAACGTGGCTAAATGCTCATAGATAAACGACGTTTTGTGTTAAGGCTGGAGGATTTTGTAAGAACAACAACAACAACAACAACAACAACAACAAACAACATCACTTATTGGGGTTGAATGTTGTTTATAATATGAATACGATGTTCGAAGAAGCGTGTGTTTATTTTTCTGTGTCGTTGGAAATAAGTGAATATTTATAAATGCTAGTGAACACTTATTTATTTTTTCAAACTTTGAATTTGTTTACTATTTAGGAATAAAATATAAAATATCTTTCCTTAGTATGTCTCCGGGAAACCGAACTTTGAATTCTTTTAAATACACGTGTTAATTTATAATACATGCATGTTTATAATGCACGTGTTGGATCATTGTGACTTAGCAGCATGACAATAGCACGGGTTCACGTGCAGTGTTTATCAGACTTATAATAATTAATGGTGTTTTTGATTTTGTCTTATTTTTTAAAAATAATTTTGATCTTTTAATTTTTGAAATCCATATTTACTGCTGTATTTGATTATATTGTTTAAAATTGGACACTAAACGGATAATGGATTTCAATGAGTAGTAAGTATATTGTTTAATTTGAACATAACTTTATAACACATTTTAAATGGACGGGTAAAGTAAACTTTTTATTTGGACCTTTTTGAAACCTGTCAAGAAATTTTAATATCCAGACACGAATAAACTCTTCCAGTGTTCTGTTTTCTCTTATATAGATTGTTCATTTATAATATGCGAGAAATATAGTACACAAACGTGATATTAAGACACAATTAAAATAACACCTTAACACCGACAAGCCGACTGGCTCTGATCGCTTAATAGAACGTGTAACCGGGGAAGACGCAGATTCGTTTTCGAGTTTTGGGCCACGATTATAATCTTCCGCATCATTTACTACCGTCGTGTCTTCCACATGTAAAGAAGTTGTCAGTTATTGTAGAAGAGCAAGTTAGTATTGATATGTGATTGATAATAAATTCCAGGTAAACGTGTGCTGAAGTTCACCTGTTCAACTGATAGACTAATACTTAGTTGTCTTAGGCATAGCCAAAATGGAAATAAATACATGTCATTACATTTATTTGAGAACAAATGACATACTTCATAATGTAAAAGTTAAAACGCAGCCTTGAATGCATGTGTTAATTAATATGTAGTTACGACAGACAAGCGCAAGTTGTGCATTAATAATGATAACGTTTTCATTAAACTATTATCATCAAATAATGATACTAGTAAATCATATTTACAAAACTTATAAACGTGTCTTCAAAGTAAAATAGTTTTTATATAACACATGAGGTTTTAACCACAGGTAACCGTATCATTGATAAAGAGTAAATAAAAAATGATTATTTTTATTCTTTATTAATGATACAGTTACCTGTGCTTCTAGCTGTACTTGCTAAATAAAAATATCTATGTCGTACAAAAAATAAGATTTTATGTTGCCTCTCGGCAAGTGACTCAAACTATTGACCGCTAGATCGTGGTAGGTGCAGCTTGTAATTGTGTTTTAAACCACTGACGGCTAGCACCAGTAATACGGTGTACTTTTATTTTTAAGGTTCTAGAATCTATTGGGGGTTCTAAAATGAACTTTAGCTTGAGGAGGGTGTAGTTCTAAATGCTTTGAGAGTATAGGGGAGATCATGTTCGTATACATGGGGTATACATATGCTAATGTGCCCGGCACCAGCAAGCTATAGGCGAATGACAGGTGTATATTGTTTATTCATCCAATAGACTGCCAGTGGGCACTTTGCAAATAAGAATAGGTGATCTTCCCTTTACGAGTAGAATCATTGAAACTATATGCATGTACACGTATTAACGATTAGCTTATCAGAGGTAGTCTTAAGCTGTATGGTCACATGAGAAATGCGTTAATGTACGACAAGTCATTATTTTTGTGGTATACATTTGTAGTTTATGTATGAACAAATGTACATTATTAGTGGGATATGTACCACACTAAGCTGGGAGCAAATAGTTGTCTCGTAATTAATTCGTTGTAATTACGCTATTTAACAAATTAATGGGACACATGTACTTACACATGTATATATAGCTACTGTAAATAATTTATGGGTAGTTGGCCGCTTAATCCAGGTCAGATTTTGATAAGAATAAGTGTGAGGGCTGTATACTCATTATTTGGTCTCTCCGCTGGTTGTTACGTTATTACGCTACTAAATACTTCAATAACGTTACGCATCTAAAACGAATAACATCACATTTTCGGCATCTCGCATTTAGTCATCGTTCCTATGTGATTCGCGTTTTCGTCATCATACTTTCGTGATGTCGCGTTTTCGTCATCATACTTTTGTGATGTCGCGTTTTCGTCATCATACTTTGTGATGTCGCGTTTTCGTCATCATACTTTGTGATATCGCGTTTTCGACATCTTACTTTGTGATATCCTTTCCGCTACCACGATTTTTGGGGGGTTATGAGAAATTCATATGGTCCCTATACCCCGTCCCTGAGACACTCTTGACTTACAGCACTGATAAAAACTCGATACATCCGGATGCTACACACCCACCTCAAACCGAAAGTAGAAAAAATTGTCAATATTTCGACTAAAGGTCACCGGAAATGACGATGTGACGGTGACCCTTGCGCGAAAAACTTTTTTTTTTTTTTTAGCTTGACAGGCCTACTTTTTGGCCCCTTTAGGGCATAGGTCCTGACCCCTTTGTCTAGCCTTATATTCCTGCTATAGAAAAAACCTGTGCACGACCCTGGGCCCGTAATATCCTGTAGTCTGGGATGCCTGTGTACCCATGACAGCAAAATCCCCAAATTTGGGCATTTAGGTCGAAAACTACGTTTCAGCTTACTGTTTAACCTTAAGATATGCACATGAATCCAGACGGTCATTTTAAAAATGTTGCTATTTTAACAGACAGGAAAAGACAATTTGCAACTGATTGTCTATTTCTTAATTTATTGTTAAATCGAGTAAGATCCAATCAATGGTCGATTGTGTAGACATTTTGATGTCCCGGAATGTTATATAAGAAATCAGAAAATAATAAATTTCGTAAATTGACGCGAAATGTTCAATATTAGCGCATATTTGGGCAGTGTCTGTCCGTCTCCATGGCGAAGTTATCACAGGTCATTTATATGCGATGAAAAAAACCCAGTTATTTGAATACAATTAAGTATGTTATATTCATTGATAAAACATTACGTGGCTAGACGGTCTAATAGAATTTGATTTGAAACAGTTACTTTAAAATCTCATTGCAAACCGAATTAAATACGTCCCCATTTCGTCACAACAACGCCCTATGAAGAGACGGAATATACTTGTCCTTGAAGATATGTAATTGGTAAATAGAGATAGTTGTTGATAAGAGGTAATTGTTGAATAGAGGTAGTTGTTGAATAGAGGAAGTTGATGAATGGAGATAGTTGTTGAATAAATATAGTTGTTGAGTAAAGATAGTTGTTGAATAAAGATAGTTGTTGAATAGAGATAGTTGTTGAATAGAGATAGTTGTTGCATATATGCAATTGTTGAATAGAGAGAGTTGTTTAAAAAAAGGTAGTAGTTGAGTAGAGAAAGTTGTTGAATAGAGGTAGTTGTTGAATAGAGATATTTGTTGAGAAGAGATAGTTGTTGAATAGAGTACGTAGTTGAGTAGAGAAAGTTGTTGAATAGAGGTAGTAGTTGAGTAGAGATAGTTGTTGAATAGAGATAGTTGTTGAATAGAGATAGTTGTTGGGTAGAGATAGTTGTCAAATAGAGGTAGTTGTTGAATAGAGATAGTTGTTGAATAGAGACAGTTGTTGAATAGATGCAATTGTTGAATAGAGATAGTTGTTGAATAGATATAGTTGTTGAATAGAGATAGTTGTTGAATAGCGGTAGTTGTTGAATAGAGGTAGTTGTTGAATAGAGATAGTTGTTGAATAGAGATAGTTGTTGAATAGAGATAGTTGTTGAATAGAGATAGTTGTTGAATAGCGGTAATTGTTGAATAGCGGTAATGTTGAATAGAGATCATTGTTGGATAGAGATAATTGTTGAATAGAGATAAAAGTTGAATAGAGGTAGATGTTAAAGAGCGGTAATTGTTGAATAGAGGTAGTTGTTGACTAGAGGTAATTGTTGAATAAAGGTAATTGTTGAATAGATGTAGTTGTTAAAGAGACAAAGTTGTTGAATTGGATCATACAGGTTTGTGTGTACATGTTATATAAAAATGACTGACGTTGGGTTAAATAATATAGGCTGTTTAAGACAGGTTGTTGCTTAATAGAGGTTTCCATTCACACTGGATGTGCTAATTTTTGATAAAATATACATGAAGTATATTACATATTCAATTATAAACCTAAACCATATTTTACAATGCTTTCTTTATAAGAGTATATTCTTTATAATATTATACTCGTACAATGTTGGCTAAGTGTTCTCTTCTTATCAGCAAACGTTGGCTCTTTGTTCATTTGTAAGTACAATACAGCCTCTGTAGAGCAACACCCTTCGGGAGCTGCAAATATTGGCCATTGGTTAGAAGTTGTGGCTCTACAGAGGATAGTAAATATTGACTTAGGGAAATTTTGAAGGTGTTGTTACTGAGAGGTTGTTGCTCTACAGAGGTTCAATTTATCGACAATATCTGTTTAGGAAAATTTTGAAAGTGCTGTTATAGAGGGATTATTGCTCTACAGAGGTTGAATTTATTATTTGAAGTTGTTATTATAGAGAGGCTGTTGCTCTACAGAGGGCCGCTCTGGAGAGATTGTTCTGTAATAAATCCGTGAATATCTAGCCTTCGAATTAACAGCCAAAATGCAAATGATTTCACGCAGTTCGTCTTTATTCGTATTAATTAACATTTAATTAATGATGATTGATGACAAATTTTGATAATAGATTATTCAGATGCCGGAAAATAAAATGTCAAACTTTATCCTTCGATCATACATACTAAAACTAATACAGTTAACCCTCAAAGCCTTAAAGACCACCTCCGTTTGAATCACAACAAGTGCATTTTATTTAGACATAATGTCATGAACGGTCGGAATTCTGTTTTTAATACGACAAATCGCTGGCTTAGAATTAGAAGGTCGTAAGTACAAAAACAAGAAAAAAACTGTCCGAAAACTACTCTTTACCTATGAAAAACAAGTTTTTAAACTTCAGTTTGGTTAACATGACACCTCAAGTGAAAACCACCTCGTTCAGGTTACTCTTCAAACAAACCATTTGGCATGTCTAAACCTTTGATGTTTCGATGGCACCCAACCTATAAGTCAGTAGTCTAATTAAGTAAATACTATATTGGATGTACCGTTAAAATAAATAAATAAATAAATAAATAAATAAATAAATAAATAAATAAATAAATAAATAAATAAATAAATAAATAAATAAATAAATAAATATAAATAAATAAATAAATAAATAAATAAATAAATAAATAAATAAATAAATAAATATACCAAATTTAAATAGCGCCCTTTTTCATGCGAATGCACGTTCAAAGGCACTTTACATTATTGTGTTGCAGCCACAAGGGCGCAGGTGCATCTCTACTAGTGCAGATAAAGGATGATCTGACCAGAGAGAAAGCCCCTGAAGGGAGAGAGAGAGACGTTAGATACAGGCACGTCCGGCGCGGCAGAAGTGTGCCTAGCTCTTATTTCGAATAGACAGCCTGGTTCTTTCATGTGCCCGGTGTATAGCACCGATACAGCTTCATGGCACTTCCAGATACTTTGCAGACCACACAGCCAGATATAGCGGGAAATATTATAAATATTTCAGAAATGTCAAGTTCCGATGCCAGGGATTGAACCCACGACCTCTGGATTGACAGCCCAGTGCGTTACCACTGAACTAAATCCGCTTAAACAGAGGTCATCTGTTTTCATAGTCAACGTATGTACTTATAGTTAACTTATGCCGTGTGATCGTGGTCTGTGTTGTTTCTGTTCCATGTGCTCCGCTGCTTCAGTTGAGTGCTGAGTGCCTTCCCTGTCCGATTTTTCAATATCCTTTTAGTCAGTGAAGGGTCGGTGGTCGTACTTGAGAGCTAGAGAGTCTTATCCTCAGTTCGGCATAGCCCGGTAACGATAGGTATAGTTTAGGAATATACACTTCCACAACTGTTAACTGTTTATATCTCCACACTCTTCCAATTAAGGTGGTACAATGTACCAGTGGATCAAAAAATGTCGGAGTCTATTTTCAAATTTTGTATCATTGTAAAATTGAAGTTATTTCTAATTTATAACGCAAGAACGTGCGTAAAATAGCAACTTTACTACTATACGTCATAGCAACGTCATTATCTAAAAAACGGAAGTTTAGCGTTCAGTTATAAATTGGAAATAACTTCAATTTTACAATGATACCAAATTTGTATAAAGCACTGGTTCGTCCATTGCCTGCGTAATGACACCAATGCCATAGAAGATGCACTATTGAATTGCAAATAGCTTCAAGTTACCAGCGGTACCAAATATTATAAGGATGATATTATGTAAAACAAAATTAAAGTACCCGTCCACCTTAACCGCAATTTGCATTCGTAAATATCAATGTTATCCAAAAAATTGAAGTTGATTTGGTTCGTTTTGTAAAAAGTGAAACGTTCTTATTTAGAGTCGTAAATAAAACACACCTATATATTCACCAATATGACGTCACGATGGATTAGGAGCAATAACTCATGTCGATTGTTTACGCGCGTGATTCTCCCTCTTGTTTAAAATGAAAAACCTCGTCAGCCGACTGAAGTACCCTCTTCGTTTTTGACATAAATGTGCTATATTACGACTTTGGTTCAAAGTCACTGCAACTGGATGCAACGTTCGGTAATTTTCGGCATAGTCCGGTAACATTCGGTAAAGGTTAAAAACGTTCGACAAAGGTTTGCAAATATCGTAAAAGCGGTAACACCAGTAACATACACGTGGTATATTAAGAATTTGGTTCAAAGTCATTCTAACTGAATACAACATTCGGTATTTCCGAATAGTGAGACATCGTTTGTTTAATTTCGGCATCGTCGGGAAACTTTCGGCAAAGATCGGTAAAGTTCGGATGAACGAAAATTCTAAACGGTTACACTAATTTTATACCAACCCTCAAATGCGTACTTTCGATGTTGTCACGACTTTGTTTGTGAAGCATCAACTTTTGAGGACAATTTCTTTCAAATTTTAAGTACTTCACTCTCATAATCGTTTGATTTGACAATTTTGTTTAATTTATTAAGGTACTTCCAGTTTGTGTTAATGATTTATGTTTGTATGCTTAAACAGGATAACAAACAGTGAAAATACAGTAAAATCACTGGTTAGTAAAAACCTCTGGTCAGCAATAACATCTAGTTTAAAAACAGGAAAAGATATGTTAAGCAACTACATCTGGTTAGCAACAACACCTAACGTTAACTGCTAGTGTTAACAACGACAATAACACCCGGTTAGTAATAACATCTGGTTAGCATTACCTCTAGTGTTAACAACAACATCCTGTTAGCAACAGCCTCAAGTTGGCAGTAACATGAAATGTTAACAACAAAATCCGGTTGGCAATAACATCTGGTTAGTAATAACAACTGGTTAGCATTACCTCTAGTGTTAACAACAACATCCTGTTAGCAACAACCTCTGGTTAGCATTAACCTATAGTGTTATAAACAGCATCCGGTTAGCAAAAACCTCTGTTAAGCTTTCACTTCTAGTGTTAACAGCAACATCCGGTTAGCAACAACCTCTGGTAAGAAACAACCTCTGGTAAACAATAACCTCTGGTTAACAACAACCTCTGGTTAGTTACAACCTCTGGTAAACGACACCTCTGGTTAACAACAACCTCTGGTTAGCATTACCTCTAGTGTTAACAACAACATCCTGTAAGCAACAACCTCTGGTTAGCATTAACCTATAGTGTTATTAACAGCATCCGGTTAGCAACAACCTCTGTTAAGAATTCACTTCTAGTGTTAACAGCAACATCTGGTAAACAACAACCTCTGGTTATTAACAACCTCTGGTTAACAACAACATCTGGTGAACAACAACCTCTGGTTAGCAACAACCTCTGGTAAACGACACCTCTGGTTAACAACAACCTCTGGTTAGCATTACCTCTAGTGTTAACAACAACATCCTGTTAGCAACAACCTCTGGTTACATTAACCTATAGACGTACAGTGTTATTAACAGCATCCGGTTAGCAACAACCTCTGTTAAGCTTTCACTTCTAGTGTTAACAGGAACATCCGGTTAGCAACAACCTCTGGTTAACAACAACCTCTGGTTAACACCAACATCTGGTTAACAACAACCTCTAGTTAACAACAACCTCTGGTTAGTAACAACCTCTGGTTAACAACAACCTCTGTTAACAACAACCTCTGGTAAACAGCAACCTATAGTTAACAACAACCTCTGGTTAGTAATAACCTCTGGTTAACAACAACCTCTGGTTAACAACAACCTCTGGTTAACAACAACCTCTGGTAAACAACAACATCTGGTCAACAACAACCTCTGGTTAACAACAACCTCTCGTAAACTACAACCTCTGGTTAACACCAACCTCTGGTCAACAACAACCTCTGGTTAACAACAACCTCTCGTAAACTACAACCTCTGGTTAACACCAACCTCTGGTTAACACCAATCTCTGGTTAACAACAACCTCTGGTTAACAACAACCTCTGGTTAACAACAACCTCTGGTTAACAACAACATCTGGTAACAGCAACCTCTAGTTAACAACAACCTCTGGTTAACAACATCCTCTGGTTAACATTAACCTCTGGTTAACAACAACCACAACAACCTCTGGTTAACAACAACCACAACAGCCTCTGGTTAATAACAACCTCTGGTTAACAACAACCGCTGGTTAGTAACAACTTTTAGTTACCAACAACCCCTAACGGTAACGGTGTTTTCTGGAGTGGTATATTCTACTGACGCACAGAATCTAACGCTACTAACTGTCGTTATGAAATCAAAAATAAATTAAACAATTAATTATAGACCAAAGAGATATTTATAACAGCCTTCCCTTGCTCCTAATTCTTGCAATTATAATTAATACTTAATAATTTAATAAATATTACAACTATACTTATATTGTTTTCTGCGAATGATGCATAGGAAAAGAAGACTCGGACATTGAAACTGGAACTGCGCAGTTTCCAGACTATATAACAGGCTATGATCATTCCATAATTGCACTGTACTCAAAATATTGTTTCTGTTCTGTGATAGCATTTTGAGTCCAGTAGTAAAAAATCAAGAGCTCGAACTTCAGATTTATCTCAAATTCAGACTCTGATTTGACTCGGAAAATTCTGAGCAGGCCCCGATATCCCAAAGTATCTCAAGTAGAAATCTCAACTAAAATTGAGGATTTGCTCAAATAAGAGCAATATTGTGTCGCCTATATCAAGACGACTCGTAACACAGGTTTGACTATATTTAGGTACATGTTGAATTCTATGAAGTCGTGCCGTGTTGATATGGTCCCCAAATCCATTTCCAATTGAATGCTCACGATTTATTACGAAACATGCGTACACAATGTGTATAATTTACTACATGAGAAATAATCTTATATTGAAAAACTGGTAAATACAGTAAATTACTCATGTCAATCATATTAGGTATCTAGGTATATATACGTACTTACAGAACACCCGTCATAATACTTTCTGCAAGCCCACGACATTACGGCTCGTTGGATCAAACAGCGACGAAACTACAAAAAAGAATCACTATAACGGATCGATTCGTGATTGACAATTGTGCATGTGGGATAATATTGTATTTTTAAAAAATGCTTTTTAGGACAAAAAACGGTCTAAATCAGAGAAATATGTCGGATATCGACGATGAGTAAGTTTTGGGTCCCCATGTTTGGACATTATATTTTGTGTATGTATGTACAGGGTGCTAAAATAGTTCGTTTTCAATGTTTAAGTTTCAATAGATTATTTTCCAGACGTCAGAAAAATATACACTTTTCAGATTAAATTCATGTGAGTTGTACCATTGCTCTTGTCTTTTGAGCATTAAATTAAGCTGCTTGTGTAAAAAATTGAAATTGTATTGCGCGTACATGGTTCAGATCATATTTAGTATAAAGGTAAATTTTGAGAACACCCTATGAATTGCAAACCTTCTGCAGGAACACCCTTTGGGATGCAAACAAGAGAGGTGTTCCAGTAAATCGAAGAATTAGGGCTATGTCATGGTATTCAGAAAACATTTTTTGGAAACTTTTATATAAACTGTTTTGTATTTAATGTACAGTCAGCATTTAGTGAGGTAACTTACAAATCGTTTGAACGGTGTGTCAATAAGACTTGAACATACTGGAACCTGACATTGGTTGATTACAGTAAAACCTCGTTATCTCGAGGACCCATCGGGACAAGCCAAATGCTCGAGTTAAGCCAGGTGCTCGAAATATCCGAAGTCGATGATGAATTGTTGTTATGACTAAGTGTAACTGTGTTTATATGTGAAATTTGCTCGAATTAGGCCGGTTGCTCGAATAATCGCTGCTCGTATTACCGAGGTTTTACTATATTATGAAAATGAGCACACATATATAGGCTGATATTTTTAATTAAATAATTGAATGATTATTATTAAACATGGTGCATTATACATTGCTTTCACCCTCTTAATATAATAATAATTTAACGGAAATCGACTCGAGACGCGTTTCGCGACCACTCAACTTTTGGATTTTGGAAACTTGGCAGGTATGGCTTGTGCAAAATGGATGAACACAAGTCGTTCAAAGTAGCTTTAAGGATGCTGCCGTTATTCCACTTCTCTGACCGATTATAAAACAAAATTGATGTATGGTTTAACATGCTCGAACTGTGAACTATGTAATACGTAAACCGTCTAATAGACAAGTTGATGTATTTATCGCCGACAGATGCTTTACAAGTTATTATATATATGTTGAGATTATATGGCATACACGACAACTTTGCCTTAAGAATGATCTTATTCGCAAACCATGTAACATGTTTTATAGTTTGTGTAGCTGCAATTTAATTTGGATATGTTTAACTTGAATACTGGTTCATGAAATATCACGGAATGCATACCACGCTCTAATCATGCTAAAGGCCACTTAATAAATGAGAACGGAATTTATACCACATTTTCTTCATGCTAAAGGTCTGTTAATGAGTGCAGAATTCATACAACGCTAAGGTTCAGTCAATGCGGTCACATTTTATATCACACTGTATTCACGTTAAAGGTCATTTAATTAATGAGTACATAACTCATACCACACTTAGTCTAAGTGTATAGGCCACATGTGGAATACTGAATTATGTTAAAGTCGTTATAGAAATTTAGTTCAATCTGCTAGGGCGCTCTTTTACAGTTGGTCTGAAGTTTAAGATTGCCTTTTAGTTGAAAAAGTGGATGCATTCGTATTTTCTAAATACATGTGCAGCAGTACACAAACCGCCTAATGATAAATAGTTTATACTAGTCAATTTAAGGTCGACTGTGAAACAAGTTTTTTTTCCATCTTATATTATTCACTCTCGACATCTCATTCCTGATGTTAACCATCGCTACCAGGGTATGAGCGAAGAGAAGCCAGTGTCCATTTTATGCTGAGCGTTAAGCAACGGAATATCTGGTACCAATTTTATTTCGTCTTTGGTATGACGCGACCAGGAGTCGAACCCGGTTTCCGCACTCGAAGCGGACGCTCTACCACTAGGCCATCGAGGAGGCGGCTATAATAAATAGTGGTATTTTCATTACTACATTCAGGTGTAAAAGACTGCTTAATGTACCAACCGTCCTTGTTACATATTCGCTTATAAAGATGGTGATTAGTTTGACAAACAGTGCGCTAGAAATACGCATTCTTTTGTCACGTAATATATCATCAAGGGATATTCATTCTTTACTAACATTACTATATTAAAACCTTGTAATTATTGAAAAGAACAGAACCGTTCAATCTTACAACATGCGAGAACGCCTTGTTTTAACAGCGTGTTGTTTACCATAAATGTCGTACAAATTAATGTTATTTATAATTTTATGTATACATGTACATGACATTGTACTGTATTATTTTCATTAGTTTCTGTAGTATACGTAGATGTTAGTGTACCGTCCAACTTGCCTTTAAAGACAAACAACTGAATATTTAACATCATGATATGATAATGTTAACATAATATTTAAAGTACTACTTTCGTTTCGCTCTTGAGTTGTTGTACGGAAACTTAAAGTGAAAACGATACTCCCTTAGTTTACAAAATGGGCAATACAATAAAGGCATATATCTAGTACAGGGTGTTAAAAAAGTTCGTCGTTCTCCAAGTGTTTAAGTTTCTATAGTTTATTTTTCTTGGGTCAGAAGAATGTAAAATTTTAAGGTTAAATTCCAGATGGTTGTACCATTGTTCTAAGCTTTCGAGCATTAAATGAAGCTATTTGTGTAAGAAATTAAAATTGTACACTGCGAACAAGGCTCAGATGAAATTAAGTATGAATTTAAATTTTGAGAACTGACTTCTTGAACACCCTGTATATGCACAAACACATTATTTCATTGACAAGTAGAAAAAGGAGTACAGCGGAGGTGTTCACAAAGAATCTTAATGTTTTCTTAAAGTCTTGATTTTTTTTAAGTGTAATAAAGTCTAGCGAAACAAGAAAATCATTAGAATTAATTGTTTTAATATAGTTTGGAAACTTTTATAATCACTTAGAAAGCACGGGGTATATAACTTAACTCAAAATATTTAAGTTTGTCACTAAGATACTTTATGAATACCAGCCCAGACCATCATCTGATTCGTTATTCTCTGTATGCTCGTACGAACGACCTTTTTTATTTTCACTTTCAGTTTCAAGCGAACCTACACAGACAGAGATTTAGAGGAGAGCGCAGGCGCACACGATTGTAACGTATCATTTGCCAGCTCAGACAGCGAAATGACGTCAGTCAACGCGCCAATGGACGCGTCCAATTTGTACAATGAGTATTTTAACGCAGCGGAAGCGGCAACAGAACGCGTGGCAACTCTGATCAACAATGACTTTGAGTGTAAGGATCTGTTTTGTCAGATGGACATGCTCCGTACATATAAGAATGAACTGGTCTGGAAAGAAATGGCAAGGTACGCTAATTTACATGTAATTACCTACTATGATATACCCTACCACAGGGATGCATATTTCCCGAACGTCCCTTGTTTTATTTTTCTTTAAAACACTTAATGAACTATTCAATACTTTGGTGCTATGGAAAACGTGTCAGTTAGTCAATCTCAAAACAAGAAGACAAATACATTATACAAGTTTAGTGGAGGATGACTTTTTTGCATACTAGTACAGGAAAAGCTGACGATCTTGTTAGAATCTATTTTAAACTTAAACGCAAATTCTTCTTGCCAAAATAACTTTTGGGACCATTAACTGAACAATGTCGATTCAAATTAGTTTAAATAGCGTACACGTTTTTTTGCTAATTAATTGTTGGCAAAACATGCTTTCGTAGGTTTGGCTGAAAACCACAGTATGTTTAAACCACCACCCACATCTTTATGTACCGTGTCCACTAAACTTCTTCACTCTGATCGGGACATAGAACCTTTACCAAAATGTTTACATCATGTTCGGTTGTTGCCTCTCCGCATGACATCACTGTTTGGCGGAGTTCAATGTTGTCAATTGTTCTGCGGCAGGAAGTTGTAGACATTCCTCTTCTTCTTGTCCCTTGATGATCTAAATCCAGGTTTTGCCTATTCTATGTATGGATGGACTCTTATGATAGCTTGCTGACTGGTGGTGGCTGCTTTTTAATTTCGGACTTAAGCCACCATTATGTATTGTGAGCGTCGGGTTGGTATGACTGGCTGGGCTCTTGGCAGTATGTATCCGATCTAACTACAGTGACACCTTGTTATCTCGAGGACCCGTCGGGACAAGCCAAATGCTCGAGATAAGCCAGGTGCTCGACATATCCAAAGTATATGGTGAATTGTAACGTTATTTCCATTTTAGATGGATCCGGTACGATGCTCGAGATAAGCCAGGTGCTCGACATATCCAAAGTATATGGTGAATTGTAACGTTATTTCCATTTTAGATGGATCCGGTACGATGCTCGAGATAAGCTAGGTGCTCGACATATCCAAAGTATATGATGAATTGTAAGGTTATTTCCATTTTAGATGGATCCGGTACGATGCTCGAGATAAGCTAGGTGCTCGACATATCCAAAGTATATGATGAATTGTAAGGTTATTTCCATTTTAGATGGATCCGGTACGATGCTCGAGATAAGCCAGGTGCTCGACATATCCAAAGTATATGGTGAATTGTAACGTTATTTCCATTTTAGATGGATCCGGTACGAGGAAGCGGTGGAGGAAGGAGGACAGAGATGGTCCAAGCCACATGTAGCCTCTCTGATGATGGAAGCCTTGCAGGATCTACAGAGTATTCTATCTACATGTCCTGTCATTATGAACAGTAGAGCTAAAACAATGGCCGACATTGCAGGTATGGTCAAATATGTCTCTGTTCTATGGTACAGTAATAAAAAAATCAATAAAAATGTAAAAGAAATCCATCAGGTTTACGTCTTTCAACTTTCATTAAAATATGGTGTGGGGCCAAAAACACCCATTAAAGTACCTGCTTTTGACACAATTGTTGTCGTCATCGTCACCGTATTTACTTGTCCAGTCTTAAATGATTCTTTGTTAATGACGTGTATTATTTCAAAATTGACTTTGAAGACGCGTCATACTTTTGTTTCAATCGGAACAAGCACCGTTCTATGTTAAACATGTTGCATATGCTAGCGAAGGACTCGGACACTAGGTAGAAATGAAATGCATATACTTACAGTGATGTATGCATGTAGTGTGAAATAATAGTCCGGGTGTTTTACTCCGTGTATGCCTTTAAAATCACATGCTTACATATTTTCAGAGCAAGTAACTCACGAGTGGATAAAAGAACGTGCGATTCTGGCTCTATTGAAGGACCGCTTGGTGTCAGTGTTATTGCGGCCACATAAGTTTCAACATTACAAACGAGGAGATAGTAAGAAAAAGAATGCGTCATCGTCGAATCTGCAAAAATTGAACAACGGACACGAGTCATATGTTAACAGTAAGAGTTTATGTAACTTTTTGGCGTCGATGTAACGTAAGGAAATGTACTGTGACAGTGTCTCGGTCTACCTTAAGTGCTAACGGGTACAGTGATATAACTTCTCCGCTATTCTGTTTTCAGCAGCAGTATTTATTTTGAACGTGAAATGCAACCATTCAAAATTGACCTATTTTTAGCAGCCCCCTCACTTCGAGACGTGTTTTGTTTATTGTAATGAAATATAACCCACACACAACAACCACATTTATAAGAGAGTTATTTTATCATGACCCGGAGTATCTTGTACGGTGTTCACGAGAGGTCGTTTGTTATTTCAATTCAGTCGGCTTAATTGTGTTTAAATACTTAACACGTCGTTAATATTTGTACAAAATATAAGTGTATGTCAGGTGGGTTGCTCGTTCTTTTCGTTGTGTCAGGATATAAAATTAAAGGGAGGTAGTCAACGCATTTCATAAATTTAAAAAACACAGGAGTGATAAGGAAAACTCCTCATTATATTATACTGGACGTCACTGAAAAGTTACCACTTTTATATACCTCTGTATTTTGTATGCAATATGACCTATCGGTACAAAAGTTGTATAGTGTGTACATTTGAATATTGTTAAATAGGATAGTTGTGACTACACAGTAAGGTCAAAACATGTTCGTGTTCGGCTTTTACAATGTAACACAGTGTAACGTGAGAGTCAATAGAGTGGTAACTTTTCATTGACACTAAGTATATTAACACACAAAAATGCGACTAGTAATTACTAGTACTAGTTCATCATGCTTATTACTACGGTGTCCCGTTAAGGTGCATCTACACGGTAAGTTTTGGTGTATACATCTTGACCTATAAGTCAAAATGTACCGTGTAGTAACGAGTAGTACACTTCTACCACACATTTTTGGGAGATGTACGACACATTCATTGTATAGTCGCCACAGTACAGAAATGGCTTGGTGTTACACCGAAACGGAACTGCTTATAAAATTATACCATACAGTATGATACATATCAACACCACACACAGTCCTAGCAATAGGTCTTCCCTAACCGACTCCATTGTTAACACGTGTTGGGAGAGAAATAACGAGTGATTTATAAGTCATGATGTACCGTGTAGTTAGGGAAGATGTACATCTTGTGAAGTGTACATCTTCGACTTATACACCAATACTCACCGTTAATGACACTCTGTTGTTGTTATGGTATGCTTTAAAATCACTTGTATATTTATACAGAGGGCTATCAGTCTGCAGATACACTTAAGATACCTAACGTGTCTTCAATATGTCCGGATTCCCCGTCACTCGCACTGGGAGAGGTAAGCATTCTTACACTGACCTTTGACAAATCGCTGGCTTAGAATTAGAAGGTCGTAAGTTCAAAATCAATATTTTGAGAAAACAAGAAAACAACCAGTTTGAAAACTACTGTTGACCTGCATGACGTCATAAAAACGACGTGACGTCACTTTCATTGTATATCAGACGTTATACAACGCTATGTTTGTTCTTTGTCTTTATAGGCGAAATCGTCGGTCATATTAACTAGAATTATTGTATTAGTATTAATTATTGTGAATTTAGTACTAGTAGCCCATCGCGCTTGAGTGCAGTTCCAATACAATCTATTAGGACGCAGAAAAGTCTGATGGATGGTCTTTGAAGACAAGTTAGGCAATTGTGGTTCTTGTTCGCACGTGCTTATAGAACTAATTTTTTTTTATTATTCCGATACATTTTGGCCTTTTTTAGATTATGATACAAATACCGATAATTACCGAACAGTCACACTCCTCTGACGTCATAAAGCTCACAAAAATGTTCACGAGTTACCCCCCCCCCCCCCCCCTTGTAGTTACAGATAATCCGATACAGTAGAACGGTTGCAAATAAAGAGAGGTCATTTAGATCACTCGTATAATTATACAATTATTATTTTTTATTACAGATGAATAAAAGCTTTATGAGGAAAATTCCAACAGGATCGGAGGTAGTCAATCTACTGGTCGGAGAAATCAACGAACTGGATAAAATCATAGCTGTGTTTGTAAGATTAGAGGTAAGAGGGTTGCTCAACAGGTCAATTAGCAAATTAATGTAAACTTATGTTTTTTTCAATTAAGAGGGTTGTTCGAAATGTTAATGAGCAAATTATGTAAAATTATGCTTTATTTCAATTAAGAGGGTTGTTCGAAATGTAAATGAGCAAATTATGTAAAATTATGTTTTATTTCACCTAAGAGGGTTGTTCGAAGTGTTAATGAGTAAATACATAAACTATTGAGTTTGACCATAGGTACGAGGGTTGTTCAAAAACTTTTAATTGATAAATTAATGAAAAATTATGGTGATTATAATTAAGAGGAACGTGCAAAAAATTAACTTGTAAATAAATGTAATAATTATACTGCGTTTGATTAAAGATAAGATGGTTAATCAAAAAGTATATCAGTGCAAAAGTATATGATTAGATAAAAGGGTTGTTCAAATGTTAATGTATAAAACATCAAACACATTAAATGTAAAATTACGTTATATTACATATAAGGGGTTGTATAAAAATATGTCATTGTCACAATTCATCACATAGGAGTACATGTGTACTGTTCACACACAAAGCACATATTTTTGTGGGTATTAAATTTCGTAGATTTCGATGAAATACATTTTCGTGGTGTCGTAAATTCGTGGATTACAGAACTTGAAATGGTAAACCCCATGTATGACTTTGAGAGGACGATTAATCGTGGGGATTAGATTTCGTGGTCGAGTTCAACAACAAAATCAACGAAAATTCAACTCCCTCGAAAATTAATGATTTTTTAGTATACTGTGTTTTTCAGGATCCATGTAACCTAGGTGACATAACAGAAGTGGATTTAAACACTAAATTCTTGTTTATTGTACTTGGACCAAGAACCCATTTAGGACATTGTGCTGAGATGTGTAGATGTATGGCAGCTTTGTTTACGGATCAGGTACGTGTGATTACCAAACCGAAAATATTAATCAAATTGGCCTATAGGTATGTGTAAGCTTACCCTTTTGCTGGGCCATAATGCGATCATAGAAAATCGGTCAGGGTAGGCAGCACTCAACTTAAGCAGTCGGGCACAGTAAACATAGTAACAAAACATGTCGCAATGACACGACACAATGCACAACACACATCTTACCGAGAAAATTAAACTTAACCGCTGAAAGTCAAAGTTTCAGCTGTCAAAAACCTCGGCTGTTTCAGCTGAGTGCTGTCCAATTTTCATTAATATGTAATATCTGGTAATATTTGTGTTCATTTTTTGTGCCTTTCTTACTCAACTGTTTCTGTCGAGTTCTGTATTCCCTGTTCGATTTGTTAGTATCTTTTTTCAGGGCAAAATAGCGTGAATATTTTAGTGATCTTAGTGATTTTCCTCATGCGAAGCATTTATTGAAGCGCTGATTTTAATCAGATTGTAATGTTATTAATTTATCGGTTCATTGTCCGGTGGGTCTTATAATCCAGGTCGTCTTATAAATGGGCATATACGGTATGCGATACACGATAAACGACCACGGTGATGGTATACTATATGAATGTATGAATATTTTCCTATTGTTCATGATTATCATGTTACTGTTTATTGCGTGTTGCAGATATTCCGATGTTGTGCATATAGAGCAGATGATCGGATTGATCTATTGTGTGGAATACAAGAATTCTCCCTACATCTGACTGTGCTGCCACCTGGTGTATGGAACCCTGGCACGAGAATAGAACCTCCTGATGAATTACCATCACAGGTGAGACCAACTTGAACCCTAAATTTGACTCCATAAAATTGACTTCTTAAAAGTGATGCTGGTTTGGGGGATGAATAGAAAGTCATCATACATTTGTTGGGACGCATTCGATTATCCGAAGATATCATAACAAGATGGTATATGAAATTGTGTCCTTATGCGTCTGAAATTAGTATAACAAATTAAAGCAAACTTTGGCCGACTGTCCAAAATGGTAGGATTGAAAAATTGTATGAAAGTCCGGAATAACTGACTTATTTCCTATCATAATGTTCTTATAGTTTTTTGTTATAAAACGATATTAACAAAGATGTCGTCTTTCGACAATTTAGATTCAATTTACTGAAAGAAATAATGTTATTCAAAGTGCTAAAAGTGCTCAAAATCTTGAGAATGTTCAATCCGTTTAAAATTCGGAGTAGTCAATTCAATCTGATTCATATTAACAGGATTACAGAATTGCACCCGGAGGGACGACAATGACGAGCAGTAAAAGTGCGGTGTCCTTGGTAGACATGGACAAAAACTCTGAGAATGGGAACCAGGAAGAAGAGAGCCACGCGGACCCCACTTTAGTACGAACTGGAAGGTGAGTTATTTATCAGGAAGGTTCCTTCTTGGAATGCAATGTGAATTTCTCTCATGGAGGTTAAAGGACAAGTTACTGCTAGTTAATACAATGAATAAATTCGTTTGCGTGATATTGCAGCCATTAATTGATGACTATGTATAAAAATATTTCAATGCTTATTGATCCCATTCTAATAACATTTTTTTGGATGGGTAATGCTCGTAATTGAAATAAAAAATATATGTCTGTTTTAATAATAATTGCTGATCCCTTTGACCGTAGACTTGCTGAGGTGTCTATTTTTCTTTTCTTCAAAACTACTGAACTGATCGCTAGTTTTATTCGTTTACAAATGATGCACTCAGATGTTTTCGCGTGAAAACAATTATATAGGGTTTCATATGAATTTTCTTATTTATCAATTATAGATAACGAAAATAAATTGCCGAAATTCACAAAGTTTAGTATGGCCTGGAATTGTCTAATGTCTATTAATTCACCGTTACTATAAATAGCACTTATTAGTCTGGTAGAACATTAAAATGTGAGATACCATAACAGTAAGCGTATATGCTATTTTCGTATGCAAAAACAATCGCATAGTATGTTTGAAATATTCTAACATGATCTACAGTGTTGCCAATGAGAACAAGAAAAGCTTATATTCCCAAGGTAGTGCCGTCACGTCACGAATGTATTCCATGTATTTATGTACATGTACATGAAAATATGTGTCATGCTCTCGCTAAATAACATTGGCTTTAAGAAATAATTGCACGTTTAAGTCATGTAAGAATCAAAAAGAAATATTCAAAAGCCGTAGTAAGCCTTTTTTGTACAACAGTGTTCGTTCAGACGCTTTGTCATTTACCACTCGACCACGTATTTATAAATCCGCCTATAAGTCGACATATTTAATAGGAGGGCCTGTATTTATACAATCTTACCATTTGCCGGTATTACACATAGTGTGTCTTATAATCCAGTTCGCCTTTAAGGCGGCTAGACACATCATCTATCTATTGTATAAGTACGTCTTAGAATATCGATCGACTAATATTAAAGCGGGTAAATACCGACACATTGTCCGGTACGTCGTATGATATATATCGTCTTATAAGCGAATAATACGGTATGTGTTATAATTACAGATTGTTTGGAGGGTTGATAAACGACATCAAGAGAAAAGTACCGTTCTATTTGAAAGACTTCAAGGATTCCTTACACATACAATGTGTAGCTTCCTTTTTCTTTCTCTTCTTAGCAACGCTGACCCCTAATGTCACCTTTGGCGGGTTGTTAGGTCAGGCTACGGATCAGTATATGGTAAGTTTGTTATTGGGAATTATTTGATACCCTCTGTAGAGCTTCAATATCAACAATGCCCGGGTCGGAGAATTAAAATTTTCCATGACATTGGCGATTGTTGTATCCTTCATAATGAGGGATGTAACAGTGTATGGAATTAATTTGTCTGTTTTTTTGTGGAAAATACTGTTACGTGTAACAGCTTATTGGTGGATGTTCGGTCATTTAAAATACCTACAGCAACTACATTTAGGGACTGCAAATTTGTTGTAAATATGATTAAAAAAACACTGAGAAGGGGAACCCATTAGAACATTTGTGTAACCCTAAACACAAAATGTGGTCCAAATTGTAGTTCTTAATATGCACTCAATATGTATTTCAATGAGTCTATATGAAATAAAAACAAACAACATTTTGCTTTTATCTTTTAGGGGACTATGGAGTGTATTCTAGCGGCGGCTATATCTGGGGTAATGTTTTCACTGTTTGCTGGTCAGCCCCTAAATATTCTAGGTAGTACTGGGCCCATGTTGGTACTTGAAGGGATTTTATATCGTTTCTGCAAGTAAGTAAATTTATTAACTGGAACCCATTGCCTTACTAAAAGCGCTATATAGTGCTTTGGGGGGGGGGGGGGGTATCTTACGTTCAATTAAAGTTTGAAACATGATTGATTTCCCTTAAAAAGCGCTTAAAGCACATGCAACGGACATCTGATTGCGACTCATAGCAAATACAGTATGTGTCAGGCTGTGCTGTTTCGGTATCACTATACATGGCACGCCCGCTGAAACTTGCCCGTAATAAAGATACTTATACATTTGTAATATTATTCAATACTGTCGCTGTCTTAACTTGTTCCATAACATGTTTGATATATTTGGTCCATTTTCAGGATTGTCTCTTTAATACATCGAGGATCTGAAAGCATAAGCGACTTTACCAGAATGTCGTTGCACAATGTCACCAGCAAGTGTGTCGATTGTATATATGTTTTGCTTGAATAGTTTAAATATTAAGATATTAGGACCATAAAATACTGCGCCTTGTGGTCAGGGAATTGCCTTTTGTATGCCTTTTTTGAGACTTTAAAGCTCTACATTTTCTATGGAGTGCTGCCTTCCCGATTTATTATTATCCCTGTGTGGGAAAGTTTAGTACATGTGCGATTTACAGTCACGTATAACCTAACTCTACGTTTATTTACAGGGACCAGGATTGGGACTTTCTACCGTTTAGAGTGTGGGTCGGATTTTGGACTGGGTTTTTCATATTACTAATAGTTGCCTTTGATCTCAGTGCCTTAGTACGCTATATCACACGATTCACGGAAGAAAGCTTCGCCTGCCTGATTGCGCTTATTTTCATATTTGAAGCGTTCAAGAAAACATTTGAAATTGAGAAACATTCACCCGTCCATTTTCATCCACCATCATCAACGTCTGGATGTTTCTGTGTACTTGATAACGCTTCTTCAATAGCATCGACAGAGCCGCCATTAATATCTTCAACCGGAAGTGACGTCACTACAACCATTTCAACCGCGTTTACGAATCTAACGACAACGATTTCAAATATCACGACGACAATCGGGACGCCAAAATCTGGTTTGGAGTTGCAATGTTTGAATCTTGGAGGAAGAATTGCCGGCGGGGAATGTCAGGAAGAATATGTTCCAGATGTGTTCTTCTTTTCACTTGTTCTGTTCTTCACTACGTTCTTCTTGGCAAATGTTTTAGTTCATTTCCGACACAGTTTATTCTTCCCAACTGTGGTAAGTATCTAGGGACCGCTTTGTCAGTGCGCAACTCCCAATTTGTATTGCATCTTTATAATTTTATTTGTTTTCAGTCATCACATGAAATAAGCAGAATCTATAAATATGAACATTTTGAAAATTTGTTTAGCTGAACAAAAATAAAAATCAATAAAATATGGCATATTCATGTAGTTACTAAATTAATCAAAATGCCTTTTTAATTACGCATGAACATATTTTCCAGACCTGTCTATATTGAAACTTTTATGATGCTTACAGTGCCTCCGTAGCTAAATGGTTAGCGCGCTTGCCGACTAATCAGGCGACCGGGTTCAAAAACGTCTGGAGGCACTCAATTATGCAGAAAGCTAACTGGCAAATAAAGACTATGCTCGGCATTTTTTAGTATCACTTTCTGTACCGTCAAATTGCATGCAATGAAAATAACCGAAACCTCCGAATACGGAATGGATAAAATCGGTACCAGTGCAAAGCATTGTGTAGGTTCAGAAATATAATAGTTTATCTAATACCATTCTCGTTCACCAGTCTTGGAACTTGACTAACCACTGACGTACGAGGATGTCTAATGATTGTACATGTATCTATTATTTCTTTAGGTTCGTCAAAATGTCAGTGATTTTGCGGTGCTTATTTCTATCATCATTATGGTTCTCTTAGATGCCATGTGTGGTCTTCCAACTCCCAAGTTACTTGTACCAGAACAATTCAAGGTCAGTTCAGATGATATTCTTATTTGATTATTATAATTATAAAAAAGTATAATCACTCAATTGCTGTCAGTGCTTTGATTGGATTCTAGATCCGATAAAATTTTGTTGATTAAAGGGAAGTAACTACAAATGGAATACTGACTTATTATAATAGGGGAGATCAACTATATTATGTTTTATTCATATGCAAAGTGTCCACCGGCAATCTATTGGATGAATGAACAATAACAACCTGTCATTCACCAATAGCTAGCTGGTGGGCACATTTGAATATGAATACATCTGTGTACAAACATGATCTCTCCTATTACGACTAAACATGGGAACTTACTCTTGTCTTATCAATCTTTTGTATAATGTTTGCACTATTATAGATAATATTTCAAAAATGTGGAGAAGTTGCTGGTTCCTAGTAGAAGGGTAAGTTATTACTGGTAAGGCTACAGTCCAAGTAAAGTGAGCCTTTCGTTAATTACTGATACATTGTTTAAAAGCGGCTTTAAACCCGAAAAACTGATGCTAGCAAGCAATTAGCCGTTTTGTGTTGTTTTTTATATTTAGTTTACTATTTCTATTTTTCACCAGCCAACCAAACCAGGACGCCCATGGTTTATCAACCCTATAAGTGATAAGAACCCGTGGTGGTTAATGTTGCTAAGTGCTCTCCCGGCTATGCTAGCAACCATACTTATATTCATGGATCAACAGATCACCGCCGTCATTGTCAACCGTCGGGAAAATAAACTTAAGGTGTGTAGCAATCAATTGATTATTATTTGATTTAATATGTATAATATGCTTCCGAGCAGAGGTATATTTATGTACCCGCTTATCAGGCGACATGTACTATAGGACGAACGGCAAATTGAGATTTTGTATATATAATCTCGTTTAAGTCTAGTCGTCATATAAGCGAATATATACGGTAGAAATCACACTTTTCTTGATGTCAAACATTCAGGATGCGGGCCCGGGGTGTCAGCTTACATCACTTTAGTGTAATTTAAATATGAAAGTCAATTAGGGTAAGGGGGTAGTTTGATTCGATGGACTAATTGTGTGGTTTTTTTTGGGAAAATTCTAAAGAATGAAGTGCACGTACCCCCTTTATACCAAATGTTGGAACGTTCGCCCGTCTGTTCGAATGTTCGTGTCTCAGCCATAACTTTGTCATGTATAGGGATTTATAAGTGTTCGCTAAATGGAGAAGACGTGTCTCACACAAGACCCAGTGCTGTTCGTTACCTTTATTGACACCGTCTTGCGTTGAGGTCAAAGCAAGTAGCAGAAACATCCATGTTAGATCAATGCATAAGCACACATACTCGTTTTTTTTTATTCTTCATACCGTATACGTGTTTTTTTTTTCTGCGGGTTGCAAATTCTAGTGTTTACTTATTGGTAGTCAGATTGACATTCAAGGAACTTTAACGATCTGTATATACATTTGTTATGTTATGTAACTATGTACGTCTATTTTAGAAGTTGCTAATAAAACTTGAACGAGCTAGGTGACAGATTTATTTTTATTTCTTTTACAGAAAGGATCTGGGTACCATCTGGATATGTTGGTTGTGGGTATATTGGTTGTAGTTCTGGGGTTGTTAGGGTTACCTTGGTATGTGGCTGCCACGGTAACGGCGTTAGCTCATATAATGAGTTTAAGAAAGGTATCTGAATGTACGGCTCCTGGTGAAAAACCTGTCTTCCTGGGTGTGAGGTAAGTTCATTTGCATGTTGAAATTAGACCCTTACAACTGTAAAACCTTTTTCGCGTGTGTCTAATGTTCGTGGTATAATCACATCCGCGAATTTTTAATAATTGTAATATGAATTCCTCGTCGTTATTAAATATCATATTTTAAAATTGCACACATGTCCAATGTATGGAAAGCACGCACTGCAAATTCTTCCCAATCTGATTATATTCATATCCTCAAAACCCGCTACGCATGAGGTACCGGTAAGGAAGATCAAGTACTTTAGTCGGATTGAATTCTGCCCAGAAAAAAAGAAATGTTGAAATTCATACATTGGCTGAAATTGCTCGAAAATTATCCGTTCAATCTCGTACAAATCACACTCAGTAGTAGATAACTGATGAACACATACAATCAAAGTTTGTTGAGATTACTTTCATGTAAAGAGTTTTATGTATAAAGCTTAAAATTTCAAGAGCTTTCAACTTGAGATTGGTTGTAAACGTGAGCCAAATCCGAACTGTGAGCTGATATTTATACTTAGAATATAACCTACATTATGAGCCAATGAAAACGCCGCATTTTGGCGGTTAACTGAAAATTTAATCATTAAAATTTTCTCTTCACAGACTTTACGTCATGCGTTGGCGCTACTTTCTATCGGCCAATCAGAATGCAGAATGTTATATTCTAAGTGAGTTAGAACATATTAAGTAAATTTTAATGACTAAAAAGGACTCGCTTCGCTTCCCTCGCTCCGCCCTTTTTAATCATTAAAATTTACTTAAAATGTTCTAACTATAACTTGGGAGGGCCAGTGCTTTCCCCTGCATATAACTAGGATGATATTACGCCCATTAGAAGATGCAATTGAAAGCGGAAAGCAGCTTGGTAGACTCAACTGATGTACCATTCTGATTACCTCGGCCTTTATGCATTGTAATATAATTATATATATTTACCGGAGATAAACGGAAATGTCGGCCGGCCTTTCACGATTGCTGATGTACTATAATTATGTTGATCATTTCAGAGAACAGCGAGTGACATCTTTCTTGGTTGGAGTATTCAGTGGTCTGGCTGTGCTTATCACATCCGTCCTACGTGTAAGTCTAAATTTCATTTCTGTATTATAAGTCTATTTACTTCTGTATTATGTTAACTTTTGATGATTGTTTTGATTATAAATTATGCTGAAATATTTTCGATCGCAAATATGTGTCAAAAATGTTAAGTTAGGTCACTAAAGGACTTGTCGTAACACAACGTACTTTCACGAGCTGCTCATGTACGTTGTCCTTCCGTTGTAAATTGGCAATATAAGGCACGTGCGTAACATGTACTGGTGTGAATCGGTAGCCCGAACGTAGCTCAAACGCAGCGCAAGTTCCTAATACACTTAAAGTGCTACGCCGTTACCTGCGTGCTACAAAATCCGTACAGAGGTGGTACTCACCACGTACGAATTAACAAATTTTGACCACGTTTTTGCAAGTGCGACAGGTCAACATTGTAACGTGATGGACGGATTCAAAGAAGCATTTCTCAATACGTAACATTTCATGGACTTGCTATGGTATTTAGTAATTTCACAATATCTTCTAGAGCAATATGGTACCGACTCTGAAAAACATTAGCAAAAGTGTAACAAATAAAACTTTTGACCATCACCAGGAGTTCAATATCTTTAATTATGAGCATACATATAATACAAAATCAGACATCAAACTCGAATTTTACCTAATTAAATTAATTCTTTTTTATAATTGTGCGCATGTTTTGTGTTTCCAGTACATACCAATGCCTGTGTTATATGGAGTGTTCCTGTACATGGGCGTGGCTCCCTTGGGTGGTATGCAGGTAATGTTTGAATATTCGATCATTAGTCAATCATTTTAACCGTTTACTTTGTTATGGAGCCATGCACGATGACCACGTCAGAAGAACTTAATGACTTGTCCAACGGATACTTTTGAACTGTTTTCCCAAACTATAACTTAAACAAATTGGTCCTAGTTTTAGGCAGACGTACCAAATCGTTCCAATTACTACCACTTGCCTTTAACATTCCCGAATATTACGTAGTATTGTACGTGTAAAAACGCTGTTGGGGCTCAAAAACGTATTGTTAGGGATATTTTCTGCTCAAATCATTCATTCGTTTCTTTACAGTTGATACAGCGTGTCATGATCATTTTTATGCCGGCCAAGTACCAGCCAGATTATTCCTTTGTTCGAAACGTTCCAATCAAGCGTGTACATATGTTCACCGCCATCCAAGTTCTCTGTTTGGCAGGGCTATGGGTGGTGAAAAGTATCAAGAGCATTTCAATAGCATTCCCTCTTATGGTAAGTACGCCATGTATATATCATATGATTATGAATCAATTCAATATTAGGAACATTAAAATCACTTTGTTTTGGGTTCTTTTTTCTTTTTTCGTCGGTGCCTTTTGTGCTCAGTTGTTTCTGCTGAGTACTGACATGCATGTTCGATTTGTTCTTATCTTTTAGTTCATTTTTCAAACAGCATGTCAACCCAGCTAGGAACCGCCAACAGACAACTTCATCATTAAACCGTAGTTTAGGTTAATAACAATTGAATTAAAAACTTAAAATACATTATATTCAGTCGCATTATCTCAAAAGAGAACAAACAAATACGCATTTGTACCTCTAGATAAGCAATCGGTGACTCTATCTACTATCAATGCAAACTTCATAAATATCAAACAACAGGTAATTTCCATTTTTATTCTTTCACCAATAGTTTCAATAATAAATCGATGAAACTTCAATAACAAGAGTTCGCCTTTTGACAAATTTGACGCGACCGTTTTAAGTCCAATCACAGGAACTTGCATTTATAATTCGAAACAAAATTTTTTTTCACTAGGCCTACTGTACTATTAAAATATATTTTAAGGTAATCCATCCATCATTGGCAAAATTTAGATTCCCAATGAAACTAACTTTTTCATTAAGGGTATCACATGGCTTGTCTAAATATAATTTTTTAAAAACTTTTACCACGCCGTTTTGGAGAAATTCCATTTTAACTATGGTAACCATCCATATCAAAATAGAGCAAATTTCAGAAAAGGTCCTAACAGTATTTTTCTATTTTTTGTGTCAATAAAATCAATAAATTGTGCAAAGTTTTATGTTTTTACACAGCCAATGGAATGTGTTTGTAAATGTTATGTAACAGAAATGTAAATTACTTCATATTTTTTTCTTTCACCTCTATCTTTCAATTTCAGTGTTTTGAATGAGTAGATTTATCAAAATATTTAAATTTCCCTTTCAAAGAATGGTATAAAATCATCTTATAAAATGATTGGCATGCTACAATAGTAACATACAAATTTTAAGTAATCAATATTGTATAAGAAAATAACAAAATAAAAAAAGTTTACCACAGATTTATTTCAGAAAATATACTTTTCTTTGCATACTCTTATTTCTGTACTCGCTGGAGAATGAGTTCTCATTTACTAAAAACACAGAAACTTTTTCATTATTGACTGAAAACATGTCATGTGTGTATTCATTTTGTTAGTTAGATCATTTGCTACAAGTTGATGTATGTTCTGACATAAAATTCAGAAATTTTTTTTTAGTCCCCTATCGGTTTTCAACCAGAGGGGACATAGATTTACCCTTCGTCCGTTCCTCAAAAGTCAGGATCCTGACATAGCTCAAACAGTTTTCAAACTAGGTTTATGAAACTTGGTATGTGGATAGGGGGCAATAAGGGAATTATGCACGTCCAAAAATATTTTGAATTTAACAAAAATTGTGGTTGCTATGGAGACAAAAATAATGAAAAAATGTAAAAATCTGGATCTTGCCATAACAGTTTCTAAGTTAGGATTACAAAACTTGGTATGTGGGTAGGTGCCAATAAGGAGATTATACACATCTAAATATGTTTTGATGATAACAAAAATTGCGGTTGCTATGGAAACGGAAATAGAAAAAATCTATAAAATCTGGAATCCTGGCATAACTAAAACAGTTTCCAAGCTAGACCTATGAAACTTGGTATACAGAAAGGAGTTTAAAAGGAGATTGTGTAAACTTGAATATTTGTATTATTCTGATTGAAACGGTGGTTGCTATGGATACAGAAATAGTTCAATTCCTTCCCTTTGGCTGGACCATTGTATAACCCCAAAAATAAGAAAACGCATTAAAACATCCATTGGCTTATAGCTAATGATCTAACTAAGAAAATGAATATACACACGTCATGTTTTCATTCAAAAGCAAATATGTTTTAGACATTAGTGAACTGACAGCCATCCATTTGTCACAAGCCACATGCCCTAAAAGACAACTTAGCTTTATCGATTATTTAACACAATTTTTTTTTCTTTTTTTTCAAATTATAAATGCAAGTTCCTGTGGTCCAATGCCACCGCCAGCTATGGCAATAGTAATTAAACGTATTTTCGTAAAGGTAATTCTCAAACAAATACCATTTCCGTTTATAATGTGTTATCTGAAGAAGACAACACGTCGAAAACTTATGAATCTATTTATGTGATTGTTGTTCATTACAGGTGTTAATTATATGTTTTGTAAGAAAAGCATTGGATAAAATATTTACTCAAAGAGAATTAAAATGGCTGGATGACATCCTACCTGCCACTGAAGTGAAGAAAGAAGACGCGGAAATGGAAGTTGAAATGAAGAAGGTGGAAATGGATGAACCAGTACTTATCAAGGTCACGGTGAGTGTTTTGATCAAGGTCATTCTGTACTGGGTGGTGTTAATATCGTGGTTATTTTGTTAATGCCAAGGTCACATTGAGAGTAAGGATCAAAGATAGTTCCTACTGAGTGTTGTCGGTGTTAAAATCAGTAGGAAGGTCAAGGACAATTTCTACTGATTGGTGTTGGTGTTAAAATGAATTGGAAGGTCAAGGACAATTTCTACTGAGTGGTTTTGGTGTTAAAATGAATTGGAAGGTCAAGGACATTTTCTACTGAGTGGTGTTGGTGTTAAAATGAATTGAAAGGTCAAGGACATTTTCTTCTGAGTGGTGTTGGTGTTAAAATGAGTAGGAAGGTCAAGGACATTTTCTTCTGAGTGGTGTTGGTGTTAAAATGAGTAGGAAGGTCAAGGTCATTTCCCCCTGATTGGCTTCAATGTATGCGCTAGATCAACATCATTGTATCTGAGTTTTATTAACACCAAAGTTTAAGTCAGTGTTAGGGTCAATGTCATTTTCTCCTATGCGGTGTTAATGTCAAGGTCACATTGATTGTAAGTATCAAAGTCATTTCCCCCTTTATTGTGTAAAGTTCATAACCACAGTTAGTGTTAAGGTCAATGTAATTTGCTTCTGAGTGAATTGGAATGTAAAGGTCACTGTGTTCCAGTTGTGCTAAGGTCAAGGTCACAACGAGTGTTAATGTCAAATGGTATGGTTTTAAACCCATGCAACCATTTTCAAACCAAAACGAGTGAAAGAAATACAATAATACGTTTCGATGGAAGTAATATTTTATTATTTCTTTTACTGTAAACGGCAAGATCTGACGACGATCAGTTTCTCGTACACATTCTGAACATACTAGACAAAACTCCACGCCATAGCCTGATTTTTTTTATTTGGCACGGTAACATATCATTCAACCATAGGCACTCACATGAGATAGGCATAATGTTACTGTCAAGAAAATGTATTAAACCATTGAGAAATAGTGTATTATCTGACCACATTAAAAACTGAGACTCCCATCGTATGCTTGTTCTGACGAGTCTCAGTGTAATGTGGTTTACTAATACATATACCTATTTCGAAATGAACTGTCCATGACGTCAAAAATATAGCACTTAGTATTTGGTACAAATTGAGCTCTGTTTCATAGATTACCATTGCTTGTTACAGACTGACCTAGATGATGATCACCAGCCACCAAAGACGACTATAGGAAGAGCTTTGTCCGCACCAGAAGCGGAAAACGGAGAAGTTCCGAGTCGCGACGCGCTTAAACCTCGAATGAGCCTCACTTTCATCTGCAAGACAGATATTGATCGAATTAAGCGGATGACACCGGAAGTGGCAACCGACAGACGTATGTCACTCATTGCAGCCAATGATAGAAAGCGATCTATTGGGTCGTTGCCAGGACCGGCAGCCAACCGGCGAAAGTTTTCATCACCGTTAATGCTCGCAAGAAAACTGTCGGTGGAGCACTACGCGAGTCCATTCCACCCACACCCACCGTCGGTGGATGAACATAATAAACTGAATAAAATGTTATCACTACCGGCGACGATTGCCGACGAAAATGAAAATGAAGACGGCAACGATCCGGACACAAAATAATTAGTATTTGTTTTAGATTGAAAAAAAAACTATGCTCAATATAAAGGAGTTTTCCATGTAAATAATAATATATTCATTGCTTTATTAACACATATCAATATATAATACAGAGTGTATTTGTGTACAAACGTCAATCGTTGATAATAGTGTGTGTATTGTATATAGGGACTACTTTTTAGTGCGTTTACATGATTTAGAGTCTGTGAGTTTGGCGCTTATATGTACATGTATTAATGATTGTATTCTTACGCCAGAAAAATATTTTGGCGGCAATTAATATAATGTTTTTATGCTTTTTGGCATTCTATTAACGTGACGAGTACCAGACTCCGGGTCCGTGACAAAACCGTAGTTAAGGTGTTGTATAGAGAAATGTTTAATTGTTGCATACATGTTAAATAAGTATGTTATAACTTCTTATGCAAACAATGTGTGGTACGTGTAGCATTGTTTGTTTCCGGTATCTCTACCCAACCTAATGATTTACAACAATTTTTAATTTTCTCATAGTACTTGAACATTTTTTACTTTTGAAAGGGTGGAATCTAGATGCTCTTTCTCAACGAACACTCCCTAAAACAACATTTTATGACCTACGTTTCCTATAAGTTTAGACATTATATCGGAAACGAACTATTTCCTTTAGTTAAATCTGCTCTGACATAGATGAGAAATGTACTTTTCGATGAGCTATAACATTTGTCAAATATAATAATGACGTCATAAGGTTGTGCGATATGATCAAACCTGTTAAACATACATTAATACTACATTTGTATTAGTATTTATAACCATATGTTCATTTATAAGTCATGTATGTGACATTTAATTGCGCAATAACCATTCATTTTGTTAAATTACGTGTACCAATGACCTCCCTCCCCCTTAATATGTGGAAAGTCTATCTGCAGGTCGACAACGAGTTGTGATCCTTGAAGAAGGAATACATCTGTACCAATGCAGTTATTTTCAGAGATTCCTTGACATAACACTTTAAGGTGGAAGGGTACTTTTAGAAACCCGCAAAGTGATAACGTTCGCGACGTAATGGCAACGTCATAAAAGACGCCAACGTCATACAAAACGTGCAATTAAATTGCAAATAGCTTCTTGTTTCCAACAGTACCAAATCATGGCCGTAACTAGGATTTTCAAGAGGGGGTGCGAAATCGGGTCTTGAAGAGGTGACGGGATTGTTGAGATAAGGAGGGGTGTGTAGATCTGCCCCTCCTGCTGACGGAGGTTGTGGCTAATTACACAGTACATTAATTGAGAAAAATGTTCTGTTTATCTAAGATGCCTTCTATACCACACAAACTCGTTCTTCTATTGACACAATGCACAGGCAGTAAACTGTTATTGTGCGAGCGAAGTGTGCTAGAAAAACTGCATAATTTATCTGATATGCATACAAACTTGTTCTTCAAATGACACTATTTCGAAGCGAGCGAGAAAAAACACATTAGTTATCTGACCTGCATGGGACACAAAATTCCATGTGTTTTTTTGTGCTCTACTTGTTATTTTATACAGATTAAGTTTAAATATTGAGCGAGCATATAATAATGTTTTCTGAGCTGCATGGAACACAAAATCGTTCTCTACTTGATGTTATTCAACGATTACAAGCGAGAGAATCAAATTAGAAGAAAATTGCTTTGTTTTTCTGACACAAACCAATTCTCTACCTTATCTGCTATTCACTGTAATTTTTTTAATAAACATCGAGCGAAACGAGCTGGAAGAAAAATGCAATGCAGCTTACTGATGCAAACCACACAAACCCTTTCTCAACTTTATACTATTCAATTTTTAAATGAGCGAGCGAAGCCATGATGATAAAGTTATTGAGCGAATTCGGAATTTATAAATTTCATCCATAAAAATGCATTGTTCGATCTGAACAGAATGCCAGCTGAAAGAAGAAAACGCAGTCTTCAGCCTAGCAGCAAACCAGAAAAACCAGTTCTCTAAATGTTCTATTATATTTATTTTGCGAGCGGGGCGAGCTAGAAAAAAATGCATTGTTTATCTAAACAGCATGCCACAGACCCGTACTAAGCTATATTGACTGAAAATTAATTTTGCGAGCGAAGCGAGTTCGAAAAAATTGCAAGGTTTGTAAATTTCACCAACAAAAAAGGCTACTTTGGCGAAAAAGGGGGGTGCGTTCGCACCCGACGCACCCCCCTAGTTACGGCCATGCAAATGTTGTAAGGATATATGATTTTTTTAAAAGTACCCTTCCACCTTAATCTTGTATTACATACATGTATAATGTTTGAATCAACTTTGTTTCATTGAATTATTTACGGCTCAAAAATGGTAGACCTATACCCGGGTTTGTAGCTCCACCAAACACATTATTCTTTAACACAAAACACTGTTAAAAGGTACAGTTAACAGAGTACTGTGATAACCTACTAAGCAGAATCTTTACTTAAATCCATGATAGTATTATAAATTGGGAACCACAGCGTACAAACCGAATCACTGTATGACTTATTGGGATACTATACAATTCAACGTGTACGACTAATTGTGAGTGAAAACATCCGACAACTTTATGACTTATTTCAAGACTATACCATTCAACGTGTATGCCGGAAGATGACTAGTATATATATACTGTTGGAACCATATAAGCGTTTATTGTCTTAACTCGAAAGATCGGGAACTGTATTGTCCATGACTTTAATTAGTTCAACCTACTGGAACCTGGTTATCAATCCACCAAAATAGGAACAGCTGTTTTCAACACATCAAGAATAAATACGATTGCCAGGAAACCAAGTTGACAATGCCAACAAATGCACGTGTTTCATCTGGTACTACTAAATTTAATTTGAATTAACCTGTTTTATATTTTATCGACCAAGTTTATAAAATCATATTAATGATGAATGTAACTTGTTGAATAAAATTTATTCCATGTAAACGGCGTTTGAACGTTGTTTATTGCGATCCTATTCTAACATGAAATGTCCTGATAATTAAGTCCCGGATTTTTTCAAGACTGAAAGGTCATTTTCTACGATTGTGTTTGCAACTAAGACACAGCTGACAATATGGCATCAAACTTCCCATTATAGCCATACCTTCACCACCAAACTCATTATTAATACCTTTCTTATAATAAATACATGTTGCTAACAGTTTGTTTGAAGAAATACAACTATTTAATAAAGTCGAGAAGAAAAGCTGCCAGTCCACGTTTTTTATCTCAAATTTTTGTTAAATTACCGGGTCATTCCCGCTGTTTGCCCAAATTTGAAAATTTCCTGATTTTCTCTGCAGGGAATTCATTTTGCCATTTAGCCTGTTTTCTAGAGTCAGTGGCCATCCTGCCATGTGCCTCGTGTATATACATTTCCACTCCTTTAACATCGGGGGCTCGTTCCGATACTTTAACGGTAGCAGAAACAAAGTGCTGCGGCGTGTGTGAACGTGTACCTCAAAAGACCATACTTGACATATTAAATTTAAACTATAAGTTCTGATTAAATCTCAGAATAAGTCCAATTTTGGGACAAATATTTCACAAATAACACTGTTCATGAAAAAACAAGCTGACCATGTATTGAATAAAAGTATCTTTGTAATTTTTGATAGAGCCTGAAAGGCGAAATATTAAACAACGAGTGGAATATTGAACAGTGTTATATACGAGTAGTTCTGAAGTAACAAGTAATTAAGAATTGCAAGCAATACAGAAGTCCCCTACCGGTTTTAAGCCATTTTCAATTTTTCTGTTGCCATAGCAACCACAATGTTTGTCAGAATCAGAATATTTTTTGACGGACAGACGGACTGACTGATTGACTGACGGACGGAGGGCAAACCTATAGTCCCCTCCGGTCAAAAACCGGTAGGGAACTAATAAACAAATAGTTTTTAGTGACTTTTTACTTTGATTTGCCCAAGTGACCTAGCTGTCCAGTTACAACTTGGCCATGTTTGTGTAGACAGCCATCGTGACAAAATTGCATAACTAGTAGGTACGAATTCTGACAGTCAAATCCAGTCTTATTGCAGACAAAAAAGACACAAATCAGACATAGAGTGATCACTTTCAGGTACGCTTAAGAAACATATTTCAATGTTGTATTCGTAACCAAGACAAAGAAACAAGAGGAAAAACTTTCTTAACTGAACAGAAACGTAAGAAGGCAGTTGACAAGTAAGTTCTATTTTATTTCGACTTTCTCTTACCTTTATGCATACATGTACAAGTATATACACTTGGTCTACTAAGAACATAAACGACATGCAATGTATGACCTCCGCCCAAAAACCGATATATTCTACCTGGAGGACCAGTGTACTGTTTTATCACAGCACTTACAGAAATATCAAACTTGTGTTCAAATTCAAACTCTTTATGATTCTTTTAGAAGTACAAAGTGTGTTAAATGAATAAGTGATACTGATACTGATTCATTTAAAGGGCTCACACATGTAAAGGAACAAAAGGGTCTGAGTATAATGTATAATAAATACTTTAAAGTTGAATGTAAGTTTAGGATTTCCGTAAGTGCTTCAATAAAACGGTACACTGGTCCACTACAATATCAAAACAGTACCCAGGCCCTCATTTCCCGAAGCATTCCTAAATAGCCAGAAATGGTAAAGGTCGCAGTGACCTTGACCTAAAAATCAACAGGGGTCATCTACTGTTGCTGAACAACCTCCATGTAAAGTTTGAAGATCCTAGGTCCAAGAGTTCATGAGATATGGAACGGAACCCATTTTATACGACCGACCGACCGACAGACAGACATGTGCAAAGCAATACACCCCCTCATCAAAGATGAAGGGGCATAATTAACGTAAAGACGCTTGATAATATTTTGGCTTTGGCTTACATTGAGAAGCTTGGGGAAAGCTGAGCCAGGTTAAAACACACTATCTATGAAACAACTTTGCGGTAAAAATGTATATACATACATGTACGTATATCAAACCTTTGCAAAAAACACTAATCAATACCAGCATCTGAATATATCAGTGACACAAATCTTCGATTTCCTCCATATACATGTACGTATTTGAATGCGCGATGTGGTCAAGGTTTAACTTTACATCGAGTAAGGCTGCATGCAGTCATATTTGTTATACAATGTATTTATAGAAGGAAATATACACACTAGTTCAATCCCGTATTGTAAAGGTATATGGCAAAGAGTAAAACAAAATATATTTTTCATCAAGAACAACGCACATATACACCCAGAAATGTGAACCATATAAACCGTAGCAGAGATTGTGTTTAAATATAGTTTAATTCATATCATTTTCTGATTTTAGTCATGAGATGTCAACTTATGTTGAATAACTGTTTCCCTTACAGAACTTTCTCTGGTGAGCTAACATACCACGGGTCGTTGTAAACTTACTCTTGCAAAACTCACATTGAAATTGTTTCTCTTCCATTTTTTTAACAGTCCGTTGTCTTCCTTGAACACGGAAGTTTGGGTCGTAAATGGCGGAGCGTGAATCCATTTTCTCCATGGCTACGTGTCTCTGTAGATGTCGCTGTAAGCAGTGATTTGTTGAGAGAGTTTGATAACAAATGTGACATTCAAAGTCTTTCGTGTCTTGGTGCGTTTTTATGTGTTTCTTCAGAGCATGTCGTGTTTTGAAATATTTTAGACACATTGTGCACTGGTGTTGTCTGACGTCGGAATGGATTTTCTCATGAGCAGTAAGACTCGACTGATCATAGAAAGATTTCTGACATCCTGTGTGCTTACATACATATAAACGCTGCCTGGTATGTGCTGTACGGATGTGTCTTTGTAGATGTCCGGACTGTAAGTAAGATGCTGTGCATTGTTTACATTTATAGGGCCGTTCACCAGAATGACTAAACATGTGAATTCTTAGAGAGTCACTGGCAGTGAAACACTTTCCGCATTCTGTACACATGTATTTCTTTGATACGGTACCGTCATCGCTTGCATGATGAATATCCATATGTCGCTTTAAATTAGTCAGAGTGCAAAACTTTTTTGGACAATTTTCGCATAAGAATCGGTCACCGTGTACTTCTTTGACGTGTTTCAGTTTTTCGCTAAATGTAACAAACTGTTCTTGGCATTCTTTGCATTTCAATGGTGAATGTACTTTCCCATGTGAAGAAAGACTAGATTGATCATAGAATGATTTCTGACATCCATTGTACTTACACGCATAATTCCTCTGTCGTCTAGTATGTGCAATACGAACGTGTCTGTGTAGATGTCCAGACTGTGTAAATGAAGCGGTACATTGTTTACATTCATACGGACGCTCGCCAGAATGAGTAAACATATGAATTCTCAGAGAGTCACTGGCAGTAAAACACTTGCCGCATTCTTTACACATGTAATTCTTAGTCACAGCACCGTCAGTACCTGCATGATGAATATCCATATGTCGCTTTAAGTTAGTCAGAGTGCAAAACTTTTTTGGACACTCCTCGCATAGGAATCGGTCACAATGTACTGTTTTGACATGTGTTAGAGTATCTCTATATATAACAAACTCTTGCTCACAGTCCTGACATTCCAGTGGTGAAGAATGGTCCATGTTGTTTTGTATTTCTTTCTTTTCATCAGGTAACAGCATATCGTTCTCCAAACAATCTTCATCAGCATTTGTGCTTCCATTCAAGTCACCTGGATCAATGGTTCCTTCTGTATCATTTAGAACCCGGAGAGTGTCGTCATTGCTTTGTACTATAACCGATGTATTGCACACATAAAGTTTAGACATGTTAGAAGATTCGTCACATTCGACCTTAATTTGATGATCAACTCCATTTTTAAGCATCGCTTCCTTATTTTCATCTATGTAAATATCAATACCACTTTTATTACAATTAACAGCAACATCAGACACTTTTGTTGAGATTTCTTCTGTTCGAGTACAGTTGCTTGTTACATTTTTGTCTCTTTTATTACACTTAGAATGTGTCAACATATGTTGTTTTATTGAGGTCAACATGTAAAACGATTTATCGCATTTAGTACATTTATACTTTCGTTGGAATTTTGTAGTAGGTTTTGGAGGAGGTTGGCCCTGCCCTGCCAGCAGAGCATTTCCTAATACAGACCGACTAATTACACTTGTATTACTACAATCACTTAAAGCTGGTTCCTTGTTTCCCGTATCAGTTTCTAGTTCATCCAGGTTGACTTCAATCTGTCCACTATCTAGTGGTGCGTTGTTCTCACCATTAATATTGATTGGCGTTGATTTGTCATTTCTCAGGATTTCTTCACTATGTTCAACAGCAGATGTTGCAACATTATCCTGTTCAGTATCACAACGGTCGTCATCCGAATCATTTACAACAGTCTCCATTTCTTCAGGATTAATAAAGCCCGTTCCAATGTCGTCATGGTTAGCGTTGGTAACATCCTTGTATTTACGATGTTTTATCCTCATATGTCTGTGGTAGGACAAGTAGGACCTGAACACGTCGCCACACACATCGCAGGGTTTCTCTTCCTCTAATTTCGTACCTTTCCATTTGTGATTATCTATATGATTGAGGTAGATTAGTTTTGAAGCAAACATTTTACCACACGTGTCACATGTGTAGACATCGTTCTCGCCGTCTGGATGGTATCTATACAGATGCATCTTCAAGCTCTTTAAGTTAGCATATTTATACATGCAGTAACGACATTCAATGTTGGTTTCTTCATCGAGAGGTTTGTCGTCAGTTTTTACAAACTTTTTGAATTCATCCTTACAAGTCAAAGATGTATCATTGTCTCTGAATTTCTCATTCGTATTGTCCGGGTTTACATTATCTAAAACACCTTTCATCTGTTTACCATCAATGTGACTTCCGTTTATTTCAACATGCTTAGCAGCATTTTCTTGAGATGACGATCTTGCTGGAAACTTTCCACCAATTTTATCATGGCTTCTGTCAACAATGTGTTGCAATTGGTGAGAATTAAGTGAAGTTTCAGAGACAGCTATGTATGTAGGGACTGTTTCATGCAAATTTACATCTGTTTGTTTAGTGTTTTCATGTAGTAAAGGTTTTGAGGTAGTATTGCTAGTATTACCCGTATCATTCGACTCAGTCGTACTTGGAAAGACATTTTCGTTTTCATAATCAGTTTTCCAAGAAGGACCTAGATATTCATTGATTGTTTCAAGGTTAGTGACTGGGGGCAGAAGGTAGTTACCTCCGTAAGACCCTGAATGCTGTATGTCCTCACAAACAACAATATTTGAATCAGCACGGACGTCTTGACTGATACCACTAGAAGCACTGACATCGATGTCCTGACCTGCTAGATCACTAGATATACTAGCTCGGATATCCTGAAAAGTGTGCATATCCACTGATATATTATCATATCGGACAGGATTTAATGTTCCATTATTGTTTCTGACATCAATCAATAGTTGAACAGGTTTATCCTGAAAATTATGTATCCCCTGAACGCAAGCCCCGTCATTTTCAACTATAACATCCTCAGCAGTATCATCATCAGCATACATATCTTTCAATTTCATTTTGTTATTCGGAATTGTTTCGTTACAATCGATGAAATTATTATCTGAGGTATTATTACCATTAATATAGCTAGCACTTATTCCTTCAACAAGATTATCAACATCGAAATTGTCACTTCCTTCTTTGTCACTACTGGCATTGTCATTTGTGTCGTTTTCACTGACTTTATCAAGAAAATATTCCGGATCTATAGCTTGATATCCAGGACTTGGATACGTAGTTTCTTCTGTCTGCACAACCACTTGGTCTGATTTCTCTCTTAAGCTATTAGATCCCACATTTTGTGATGATGACTTTGCCTGAATTCTATTATAATTTTTTAGAAGTCCTAACCGATGTTTTCTCATATGTCTTTGTAAACCATTACTAGTGGAGAATCCTTTCGAACACATGAGACAGAATGCTACCGGAGCAGAAATCAAAGCTTTCCTATTAGTTCCCTTTTCATGAACTTTCATATGATCTTCTAACGTACGTTTCCGAAGAAATTCACGATCACATACTTCGCATTTAAAATCTTTTTTATTCGAATGCATTTTCTTGTGAGCTTTCAAACTTGACAAGAATTTGAAAGCTGCACCACAAATATTGCACCACGCCGACGGTTCATTTTGGTGAACTTTCAGATGAGCTGAGTACCCTTCTAGGAGAATGAATGCCTTTCCACAAACATGACACACATAACGACGCAGCCCTGAAACACAAAAGATTCATAAAATATGCGGACATTCGCCTTTTCTTGTTCACAAATGAATTTTTGTCGTTTGCTCACACAACTATTTCTCAGTCTTCTAATTTGGTAAACTATTGTTATATTAAGGGCAAACAATTTATTACGGTTTGGAATAAACCAGTAAGTCACACTTTTTATATAGGAGAGTCATTAATAAAGTATTATCTTCATTACAATATGTAAAATATAACCAACGGGACATTTTTGGAAGTTTGATCAAAATTATTTAACAGTAATATCCATTAAAATTGAATAACTATCACGTACCTGTATGCAAATGTTTATGTCGAGCTAGGTTTGATCTTCTGTTAAAGGATTTGTCACACTGTGTACATTTATACTTTGTTGCCTGATCATGGTCCTTCTCGTGTGCTTTCAACTGCACGTGTGTCGTGAATGACTTCGCACATCTAAATAGAAAGTGAAGATGTAAGAGGTTTTAATTAAGCTGGATGCTTGACATATCAATCAAACATATTTATATAACCAGGGACCTTATTCCGAAACATGAACTCATACTTTCACTTGAAATGGTAAAATGGTTGCAACAGACAATTATACTGAGAATAAAATGATTTTCACCAGGCACTATACAGTTCATACAAGTATGTTATCTCGTAAATTCATTAAAACAAAATGATAATTTAGTCTGCGATTCAGCCTTAATGTAACTGCAAATACATATAATACTTTCAAACTTTAATCTAGGTTTTCAAATAAAAGTTTGGAAAGAGGAGCTGTGGAAGATAAGGATGCCATGGAGAAAAGCCAAGCTTGCAGCTTCTGACTGAGTTCGTTGGCGCCTGAGTTTAAGCTCTACATGTATGTCCCAGAAGGGAGGAAGAGGAATAAGCAAGTTAGTTAAAATAAAAGTTGTGATGTTGTGATCAAGCAAACCGATATATCATAATTATTTCTACCTGGTACAGTAGTGTCGTACACCTTTATGTTTCTTCTCATGGACCCGGTAACTGCTCATACAGCTAAACAGCCTTCTACATACACGACACACAATCACAGGATTCGTAGCTTTACTCTTTGACTTCATTTTGTATCTGCTACTTTTCTTTGCTATAAAATAAATGAATAAAATTAGTGATTTCTAAATAAGGTAAATATTTTCTATTTCAATTAACTTAGTTTTAACAGTTGAATTCCTGTCTAAATTCAACTTAAAGTTTTGTTTTCCGTATGTACATGTATACGCAAATGGAAAATAGTTTTACTATATATAAACATGAAAATGGAGGCATCTGGTAAGTTATATGTTAGAGTATCTATTATAGGTTATCTTATATTCACAACTGTTTACCAACTGAAACTACACTGACCACCAAAAATAAGTATACAGATGTTATTTGCCCACTTACTTGCCTGTAATGATACTAATCCAAGAACAGTAAAGCAACAATATATTTGAAGAAAAGGAATATTTTTGTTTATTAAATGGAAAGGCAATACATTAATTGGTACCCTAGGTGCAAAATCTAAAGTTTCTTTGTCCCACTTGAATGGTAACTTTGTCACAAAAAGATAGAAAATTCAGCCTTTTTGATCACATGATTATTTTAGTTCCGAACATCTTCAATTTTATTTTTATCTCTATTTTGACTCATTTAGTAACTGTACTTTCAGAAACTAGTATAATTATGACGGTCTGATTAACAGATATGGAATAATTTAACCAAGTTTAATTTTGCCACAATTATTTACTTATTTTTGGTGGGCACTGTATATGATCAAATGTCCTTTAAAAGCCTTGCTACCTATGTAACCAAATAATAACAAATATCAACTTACAACAAGCCCTCCATTCAAATTCTTTTATACATGTTTTTGTATTGTCCATTTATTAATCTATGTTAATTCTTTAGGTGCTCTTTTGCAGCTTTGTAGTCCAGCACATACTAGGCTACTTCATTGCTCTCAAAGATGGTATGTGCACTGTTCCTGTTTGGTATTTTTTGGTTAGTAGTGCTTGCGTTGTGTGCTTGTCCTTGAGACTGTCGGGGTAGGTTGTTATGTTTTTGTACCTGTTGAGTTTCATTTTTCTTAAGCATTTTCTGCTCATCTTTGTTGCATGTAATCTGTGATTTTTTTAGTGTACATGTATTTCCTTTTGTGTCATTCATGTTCTGCTGTTTCTTCTGAGAGAAACCTTCCCTCTACTATTTGTTATTATCCTTTTGTCTTACCATTGTGTAGCGGTTTCAGTTGATCTTTGTCTTCTGAATCTGCCTCACAATTTGATCCAGTGTGTTTGTCGTTATCATTACCATGGGTTGTCAAATGTACCTGTAATAAAGCATACATTATCACTCTTAATTATCACCAGTAGTTTCCATAACAGAGTTAGGAAAGCACACCATGATCTATTTGAAATGTTGCAAATTATATAAATCATGCGGGGGTCTTGTACTTACATGTAAATAAAATGTAATTCAAATGAAGCATACATGTACCATTTCAATAAAACTCTTTTTCTAGCACAATGTTCGATAGCCCTTTACAACCAAATCCTACTGATTTTTCCTATATGCAACGAGGCCACAAAACCTTTGATTCAATATGTCATCAAAACTACAAAATACACATATATCTACACTGTATAACATGGTCATTGGGTTTTCTCATGTTTTTTTCTGTTAGTAAAATAAACTAATAAAGAGTAACAAGAGGACCAATTGTCACAAAATAGGTCCTCTAAATGAATTAGCCGTTAATGATAAAATAAACACAACTTAATTTGATTTGGCAGATTATTAAACATGGGGAAACAGTCATGATAGTAAAACGCCATTATCAAAAGAATGTGTAATGAATAGATTAAGTCCATGATTGAACAGGCAAGCAAAACTTCTGCCAAATTAGAACCCATGCCACTGCCTAAAGAGAAGCATATTGAAGTTACCAACACACAAAGTACTCACAACATAGGAACTCTTTCTCTTGAACAATTGCCCACAAAGCTTGCATGTGTATTTATCTGTGCTGGGATCAAGTTGTCTTGTTGAGTTGCTACGTTTGTCCACAGATGCTTCAGCTACAAAAACAACATGACACTATTTTACATCATATTTGGCCATTTACAGTCTTATGAGGCGTATTCGAACACTATCCTTTAAGTCTCAATACTTACTTAACAAGCCATTGCAAGCAATACAGAAGTCCCCTACCGGTTTTAAGCCATGATCCTTTAAATTATGTTCAATGTTTATGTTGCCATGGTTCCACAAGTTTTGTCTGAAGCAAAAAAAATTTAGATGTGCATAATCTCCATTATATTGGTTTCTATACACATACCAAGTTTTATTAACCTAGCTTTACCAAGTTTCATTAACCTAGCTTAAGAAATTGTTTGAGTTATGGCAGGATCCAGATTTATTGACGGACGGATGGAGGGCAAACCTATAGTCCCCTCCGGTGAAAGTGATACTTTGATGTATTTTGTGCATTTAAATTTAAAATGTAACAAATTGCACAGATATTGTACCTACTAGCCCGAAGCCTAGTGCTAGTGAACATGAATTTGACACTGAGAACAGTTTTTAGGGTTGTGGTTTTTCTGTAAATCTACATCTTCTTATACGGCAAAGGCACAAAAGTGGAGTACATGTAGGACTGACTGATGAAGTAGGACTGACTGGTGGAGAAGGACTGACTGCTGGAGTAGGACTGGCTGCACATAACTTAACCAAAACTTAACCAAGAGTTATAGTCTGAACATATTAAGCTGATCATCCAAGTTAATGCATGAATATATCACAAGTGTCTAGTGTCAGTGGAATACGTAAGTTTCCACCAGAAAGTTGGGCCTTGATTAGTGTTTGTAGAACACCTCATACATATTCGTAATACTCTCCGCTTATGAAAACAAAGGCTGAAATTAAATTATAGACAATCATCATTTAATTATACTTATCAGAGCAACAGATAAGGTTTTGTCCATTGGGTAATTTACCCCTAAGATTCAATTTTGTTTGTTTTTTTGACAAATTAAAATTGGGTATTTAATAAAACTCATAGGGTAAATGATCTTTTATGTACTATTTTTCACTATAATTTTATTTTCTATTTGGGTATTTCAGATTGTCTTTACTTTTTCATTACCCACCTCTCAAAATCTATTGGGTTTTTAAGAAAATTAATTGGGCAATTACCCAAATACTTAGCTTATCTGTAGCTCTGAAGTCTAATAGAAGGTTCTAGGATCAGTTTAATTTGTTTGCACCACTGGAACTTGCATAACTTAAAAAAAAAAATTGAATTTTGGAAAAAAAATTTCACTAGGCCTGCTGTAGAGCCAGTATCAATAAATATATTAGTCCGGTCTATAAATGGGATATTTAGGTAAGACCCGGCATTGGACTGTATAGTAAATATTTTTTGGTATTCTGTTAGGGAATATGTTGTTATTGAAGAATCTTAATGATGCCCAGCTGGTATCATTGAGCATTTTGAGAAATTCAAGATGGCGTCCAAGATGGCCGCTAAAATTAGAAAAAAAGACTGTGGTACTAGAAATAAGTTACAAATTGCTATTTTTGCGGGTTGATTGTATTTTAGATGTTAAAACATAATAATTGATATAAATTTATCATTAGTTATTGATTTAGTGAATCTTAGATGGCACATTGCAGCTGAAATTCAAATCACGGCTATAATGGCCCCATAATTGCCAAATTGTACTAAAACTCAATTGTTTTAATTATATGTGTACCAGTAGTGTAATATATGATAAATACTCAAAGAAAACTTTAATTCAAAACAGTTGACTTATTAGCTGATTCAACATGGCGTCCAAGATGGCCGCCATGATAAAAACAATATGTTAGTGGATCATAAAGAAGTTACATATTGATATTTTGCTGACTGATTGTAGTGTAAGTGTCTCAAACAAAATTACTTCCGTAATTAACTGCATAATTGTATCATTATTTATTGATTAAGCCAATTTTATATGGCATCCATGACGGCTGAAATTAAAATGGTGGCAAAAACTGAAAATTAGCATTTAATAGCATGTAACGTAATAGAAATTTTTTTAATATAAGTACTGCTATAGGTAATAAATGTTCTAATAAAACTACAATTGAAAACACTTTATGTTTAGCTTATTCAATTGGCTTCCGAGATTGATGTCAAACATGAATATTTAAACCAAGCTAATTATATATCTTAGACCACTGGTCGGTTGGTATACTAGTATATGTATATGGTATTGTAAATACTAGTATAAGTATATATGTTTTATTTATACATGTGTTTATTTTACAAACAACACTTTATATACATTTGCACTAGATTTTATCCACTTCTACTGTAGTTTGGCGATAGGCATTGTTAACAGATTTTAATAGTTTCGAACCTGGGTCGCAATTTTTGCCACACAAAACGAAAGCTGCGACAAGAAATGTTCTTCAAGTAATATCTGGTAGGATTATCTGGTCTTTTGGGTTCAATTCCAATTTAAGGTGAATGATGTTAGACTGTTCTCACAATGTAGATGCCATATCACTTCCATGTTCGTCGTCTTATGGTTGGGGTTGTGTGTTCATGCTTCGTCCTGTGCCAACACTGACGCAATTTTCGTTCGTTCATGTATGGTGTTGACGGAGGATTTCTGCTTCATCCCCTGTTAAGGCGTACAGTTGTTAATTATGTCTTGGTCGTATATTTTCCCAATTATAAGTCAAGTGATGAATGGAAGAAATAATTACAGTTAGCATGGGCCAGTCTGTCTAATTGATCTATCAGACTATTTAATGAACTGAAACTTAGTAACTGTACATGTGCCAGTATGAGTGATCTGGTCATCATTTGTATAGCCTCTGATCCTTCTTTATCAGAATGCAAACTAATAAAACATTATTTAATATTATTCTTGTTTGTTCATCATGCAATGTTAAATAATTAAATACTATCAGGGCCTTTTCGACCAAAACAAATATTTTTAGGGTATAAAGATTAATTCACTCAAGAATTCACTGAAGATTAGAGAAACAAAATAAATTTATTATTGTAATTTTTAATACATATACATGAAGTCAAAAATATATTAGAAATCATGATAAAAGATTTGGTCCAAGTGGCGCTAAAGTGCGAATGTAGTGGCGAAAGCTAAATATTCTCCAGAGGAAGCCCTGGTACATGGACACTTTGGTTGAGAAATACATGCAGAGCCATCATCTGTGTACGTGGAGTCTTCACTATCTATTCAGTAAGGTACCATGGTCTTATAAATATACAGCTATATTGTCTTGGCATTGAGATGAATAGCTTAAATGTCTGATTCGACCAAGTTGTTGCTGGTGTTCCATTGTGGATTAAATGTATTAAAAGCATTCCAAGCTTTACCTATCATAATCTTCAAATTTAAATCCTCCCCTGTCTGTTCCAACACGTCTCAAGAAGATGAAGGTCTCATTATCAATGTTTTGATGCTCCACGAGGCATCTTGCATGGTTAGAGCATAGTGCATAATGTTGCATCGCAAACCGTTTTGTCTTCTTGACATAGACCAATGTCTTTTGTTTTGTTGTCAAGATAATGTACATTGTTTAGCACGAGACAAAGCTGTGGGAGATGCCAGCAACCTACATACAGAAGATGTTGCAGTTCACTACATCCAATCTGAAGATATACTACTACTAGTCAATAGTGTGATACACTAGGCCAATATATTCAGCGTATTTCAAATCTCTGACTCAATTCATTGATGTTATTATCGATCACATACGTATTATCCTTACAAGTGACAACTAGGTTGTATTCCTCTCCAATTCTGGAAGTTACCAATACCACCTTGACCATGCGGAAATATTTACGTAAAACTTAGAGTTAAGCTAGCGTAAATGCTTTGATAAAACAGTACCCTGGTCCTTGTTTGCAACAGTCTGTCTGATATTCATCATCTCGTCAGTAAGCCAAGTTTTGTACATCCTCTTCTTGTATCCCAATTGATCTTTAGAAATAATTTTATTATTACTTTCTATATCTGGAGTGTTGATGTTGTGCCAAGCTTAAAGATAATCCAAGAATGGTCGTTCCTTACTCTAGCAAGTAATTTTATAACTGTCAAACATGTAATCCACAATAGATAAAGTCGTTATTATTATTATTTCTATCATTAATACCAGGTCTGATCTGGTCTGGTCATATTTTTGCCCGTAAATAAACTAATATGTCATGCAGAGGTCTTCCCAATCCTCTGGAGATCGCTACATAATATTTGGTTTAAAGCGACCATATCAGATGACCTCCATGTTGCCTCGTAGATTCTTGGGTGTTGGAATCTTTTTCATGCAATAACTTAATACATGAGCATCACATGGAAGCATAGAATATACTGTTTATTTTCGCATAGACCTTCGTTATCAATGATCATTTGTTTACTTGTGATGGCATTTATATCACCAATGAAAGTGATAAACTCTTTTTTTCGGGATTTTGAACAAATAAGAGTTATTACCTTTTAACTATCTGGATTCGTCTGGGTATTAATTATTACACAACCGTGGCTCACTGGAATTTGGACAAAACCCATTATTACACAACCGTGGCTCACTGGAATTTGGACAAAACCCATGTTTTGATGGGGACAGAATATACCTGATTGGTTGAACTTTGAATGCTATCTAACAAGTGCACGGGGTCCCGCATTATATAGCATGTACATTGATTTTTGTAAAATTGATCAATATAAATTAGTTTATTTAGAATGAATACTTGATGATTTACACAAAATTTACCAACCGACCAATGACAATGACTGTATGGTTAACCACTTCGTTCACATTTGGAAGCCATCTTGGATGCCATTTTGAATCAGTTATCGGGTCAATTGCTTTTAATTAAAGTTTCAATTAGAGTATTTACAACATAATTATTGCAGTACTGATAATATTATAATTAGCAATTTTGATTACACTTCATGTTTTTTAATAAAATATGCCAATTCGTCAATTATGACGGACATTGTAGCCGCCATTTTGATTTCAGCCTTCATGGATGTTATCGCAAATAGACTCAAACAATAAATAATGAAATAAACAAATACGTCAAATACATCTTTAGAACTGTCAATCAGCAAAATTAGCAATGTGTAACTTACTTCTTGCGTCATCGGCATATTTTTACTGGTTTTAGTCGCCATCTTGGGTGCCATTTTGAATCAGCTAATGAGTCAATAGTTTCGAAATGAAAGAAAGTTTAATTTTGAATAATAATTACATATTACAGTACTGATATCAACAAATAGGATTAAAATAGATGATTTTTAATACAATTTACCAATTTGGGCAATTATTGCGACCAACGTAGCCGCCATTTTGATTTTAGCTGTTCCGGATGCCATCTTATATTAACTTAATCAATGAATAATGATTAATATATATTAATTCTTGTGATTAAAACATTTATAGTACAACTGATGAGCAAAAATAGCAATTTGTAACTTATTTCATGCACCCATGGCATTTTTTCTAATTTTAGCGGCCATCTTGGACGCCGTCTTGAATTTTTCAAAATGCTCAATGGAGCCAGCTGGGCATCATTCAGATTCTTCAATAGCAACATATTCCCTAACAGAATACCAAAAAATATTTACTATACAGTCCAATGCTGGGTCTTTTTCATAATTGACCGGACTATATCTATATTTTAATAGATCTACAGAAAAAAAATAATTTTTTTTTTAAGTTATGCAAGTTCCTGTGGTTTGCACTATATCTGGAGAGAGTCACCTACTGATACAAAACTTACAATGTAGAGCATTTTCGTGTCTATGGCAGTGTCCAGACTGGAAGAATCGAGCGTCACAATACTGACACTTGTAGGGCTTATAGTCTGTATGTGTTCTTTTATGAACCAACAAAGAATGAGCAGCCGTATAGGATTTATCACAAACATCACAGTAATGTCTCTTGCCAGCATGTTTGCCCATGTGAACCTGTAATTAGAATAAGATGGATTATGTTCAGAGAGCTGTCATTGATTTGGCCTTAGTAATAGTAGAGGTGTCTTTGATTCGGCCTTAGTAGAGTTGTCATTGATAGAAGCGATATTAATGTATCGATTCTATTTTTAAGATAATTGATTCAATTTTTGAAAAAGTAATACATTAGTAAATAAATAGAACCACCAAAAAAACTCATTTACCTGCACAGAACATTTTCTTTGTCTAATTACATTGTAGAAATGCTAAATAAGTAAATTATGACTGATGGGTCTGTTTCTTGTTTGTCTATATGTGTAAATCTCTATATCTATGTATCGTCGATAAAGTGTGTTGGTATATAGGAATCGTCGATGTGCTTTGGCATCTATATGTAAGCTTTAGGGATACTGATATGAACAATATATAGGAAGACAAAGCGCCGACTTAGAATTAAAGGGTCGACTTAGAATTAAAGGGTCGTAAGTACTACTTATAAAAATCATGCAATCAGCATCTCAAGGCGCTTCTTATCATCAATATGAACCTATTTTCATGAAAATCGGAAGTCGACATGTTGACCAAACTGAAGTTTAAAAAGCTTTTAATTTAGACAAAATTCCTCCAAATTTACTTAATTTAATCTAATACTGTAAAATCAAACAACATGTATTGTCACGAACAATTGTCATTGTTCTTGTTTTTATTAGCTAACAATTTTTCTTCCAAAAATAGTGCAGACAATTCTTAACTTCAAGTTGGATGTGCAAGTGCACATGCGCCAATGAAATAATAAAGGCACAGATCTTGTTTTGTCTTAAAACCAAACAAAATAAATTAGACAAGAGATGTTTGTAAAACATATATTACGTATGTTCACACACATATTTATTCTTGAGGGTAAACTTAAACCCTGGACTTGAAAGTTAGGGATATGGCCAGTTTTTTGGGGAGTATGAAAATACACATTAGTTCATTTTGCGAAACAATTGGGGCAGAACAGACCTCCCTTTTCATTGTAAAATCTTAATAAAGAGAGTTCTGAATCTGATAGCCGTAATGTAATAGTATGGTTTCGGATATTTACTTAAGTAAACTCGGTACAAAAAGAAACGTAAGTACCTATCGACATAATATTTTGCATAACCGATCAAAAGTTGTTTTTACACCTTGATGAAAACAAAAACACGTTTTTGCATTTTATGGCCCGGTATTGCCCTTACTTGTAAAAACACGAGATTCACGTGCTCCCAGTCTGCATGAGTAATTTCTTTGCAGAAATCTTTATATCTCTGTAGATATGCGAATGAGCAATCCTGCACAGAGTATGAAAAATTATGTGAAAATGTATTTCATTGCATGATTTTTGTAAGATTATATGCGAGTGACAACACTGATGTCTGCCCCCATTGCAACCAAATCAGGCTAAGCCAAATTGTCATTAATGTTAAAGGTCACAGTGATCTTGACCTACTGACCTCAAGAAGATAAATAGGGGTCATTTACTGTTGTAGGCCTCCATTAAAGTTTGAAGATTCTAAGGAATTTAGTGTTCTTGAGGTATTGAACGGAAACTATTTCAATTGGTCTACTGACCGACCCACATTGCAAAGCAATATGCTGCCTCATCAATGATGGGGAGCATAAATACAGCATGTTTCCCACAATTTAACAAGAGAATCTGAATACCTTGTAACTGGAAGTCTTTTGAAACCACTTGTCGCATTGTTGACAATAATTTGTCTTGTTTTCAACTGGCTCTGACATTTTGTTATACCATGATGCTATATCGACCTGTAATAGACGACTTGTATTATTTTAAACAAAGTGTCCCGCATGGCACAATCCATAGCATTAATTCACTGAATGAACGTCCCACGGGAATCGCACACACAAAGACCGTCAGTGACAGCAATTACAAGCAAGTCCTAAGGCTAAGGTGCTGCTTGATAAAACCGAAATGCACCATACGCCAAAAGAATTGCACTAATGTTATATGATAAACGCTTAATAACAAAATAATAACGTCAAAATAAGAACCTAAAATATTACCGGAAGTTACATAGTTTTATAAAAGGGAAGGAACTGTGTTAGTCTAAATGAATAACAGTCAATACGAGCCGTACCAGTCCGTACAAATCCAGCGAACGTAACAATTATAGTATACAGAGCTACTTATCGAACTGAGCACAATTAAGTTTTAGATTAATGAAAACAATACATCCTCTTGAATGCAGTTTTAGATTTAACCCATAACAATAGATTAGTTCAAATTATTATGCATGCACAAAGATTGCTAAAAAAGTTGTTGGATAAGGGCTCTGCTTTTTTAATACCTGAACAAACTTGCTGATTCGGAAAACATATTGGGGTACAATAAAAAAAGAACTGTAACACCGCTATATTTACATAGGACCAAGGACCTTACATACAGGGGGCTATCCGTTTCGTCTAATCCCGTTGAAATAAATATAAAAAATATACCAGATTTATATAGCGCCCTTTTGATGCGAACGCACGTTCAAAGGCACTTAAATTTACATGATTGTGTTGCAGCCACAAGAGCGCAGGTGCATCCTCTACCAGTGCAGATACAGCATGATCTGACCAGAGGGACAGACTGAGAGAAAGCCCATGAAGGGAGAGAGAGACATTGGATACAGGCATGTCCGGCGCCGCAGAAGTGCGCTTAGCTCTTATTTCGAATAGACAGTCTGGTTCTTTAATGTACCCGGTGTATAGCACTGGTACTTCCAGATACTTTGGAGATCACACGGCCAGATATAGCGGGAAATATTAAAATATTTCAGAAATGTCGAGTTCCGATGCCAGGGATTGAACTCACGACCTCTGGATTGACAGCCCCGTGCGTTTACCACTGAGCTAAATCCGCTTAAATTTGGTCTAAAATTCAAATTCTCATTTCGTCTATTAAAGTGTTAAATTGAATCGATTCCTATTTCGTCTAAAGTATAATTTCCTGATCTGTCTGAAGTTAAGAAACCTAAAATTAACAATAAAGATAAGAAAAACTTGTAATTTATTCATACTTTTAATACTTTTTCATTAGAAAAATATAGATAGAAAATTTAACATTTTTAATAACATTTTATAATAATTTTGTTCAAGAGCAAGAATGAGATTGCTACTTAATTTGTTTGCAATCTGCATCACAAGGCGCTTCTTATGACTCTATTTCATGAAAATCCGAACTGGTCATGTTAACAAAACCGAAGTTGAAAAATCTTGTTTTGTAGCAATACACGGTTTCTCGTAAAATTCCCCCGGCCGACATACACCGACAACTTAAACCAGTCTCTCAACGCAACACACAATCAGACCTGAAACAACATTTCACACTGATAACCAAATCCTGAAGTTTCAAAATTGAAAGCACTTATAAAAATGGCAAAACCTTGAGTAGGCTGGTGCTCACATCAGTGCATGCCTCAAACACAATTTGACAACTATTTTACGCCAAAATGCGAGGTTTCATATTTCGCAAAATTTCCCAAAACGGACAATTTGACTATACGCATACTGTACCTGGACAGCAAAATCTAAGCACAATCCAATAATAACAAGCAAAGTAGGTATTCACCACAGATTTTTTTCGCTATCTTAAAAGTCTGTACCCCACGCGCTAATTTCAATGAAAATCACACGTCGAGCTAGCCGACCCCCGGTTTCGCATTCAAGCTGCCACATTTTACATGCAGGTCAGAGGTCATTTTCGAGCCCAATTCAATTATTGCAAAAATTTCACAAATTCTTTCAATATCTTAGATTTTAGCTAAATAATTATTCTAGACACACACAAGCCTTTTATTTCGGCTACCGGCTTCTTATTAATAATTTTCTCCATGGCCAAATGCGAAACTTCCACGAAACTGTTAAGTGCTACCTTTTCCACAAGTAAAGAACAGTTTTCCGACAGTAACTGTTCTTTCTTGTTTTCTCATTTTTCTCTCGTTTTAGTTCGTTCGACATTCTCATTAAAACCAGCGCTATAGTATCTCTACCTTATTATAAATATTCGTGATGTTCAAAGTTTAATACGCGATAACGCGCTTGCTATTAAAAACTTTTGACCGCATTGATGCAGTTTTCACTGAATAACAAAATGATTCCTCTAAGGTGTACTGTTGTTACGAGGCTGATTTATCTGGCTTTACTTGGAATGTGATGTAGTTCTGTCCAGTTAGCATAGCAAGGAAGCACAGGAACCTGCATAAATGAAAACAAAATGAAACTACTGTAGAGCCTGTATTAAAATATAGATTTATAGATATATTTTTTTACAGGCTCTACAGTGCTGAAAAAAAAATAAAAAATATATGATAAATTATGCAAGTTCCTGTGATGGAAGTGACGCAGTGGTCGAGTCCACTAGTTCGGTGTAAAACTAATTATCAAGGCTTATTCAAACATCTATAATTTCTTTTTGAAACATGTTTTTTGACATTGATAACATTAATTTTGTAACATACATGTATTTTTTTAAAAAAAAGAGCTGCATCATGGTACTGACATTGTGGGCGATATAATTATTTTTGTTTTTCAACTTTTTATTTTTAATTCAATTTACTAGCAAATCGGCACTATTGTGCCTTTGGCCAAACACAAAGGAAGGAGTATAAGGGAGCGGAACAAAGATTACTTACCGCCTAAGTTCGTTTTAAAACTAGCTGGAAACAATGAGTAATACTTTACCAAGCACTTGTATCATATTGCATATAGACTAGAAGCCAAATTATTGCTTAGAAGCTGAATAAATGTTATTGTTGTTGCTTAACGTGTTGTTCGTGCAGTACATTGTACCACAGGAACTTGCATAATTGAAAAAAAAATGAAAAAAAAATTAAAAAAAATCAATACTGAGAGCCTGTTTAAATCAATATTGGTACTACTCATCTTTTTGTTTTAAATTATGCAAGTTCCTGTGATTGTACTAATTATTCACTGTCCGACGCATTCTTGTTGGTATCCATAGGCACGAGAGTACCTTGTTGTGTTTTTGTTCGCACTTGTACTCTACACGTACAGTGTTTTAAGATAATTCTAAAACGGTTTTAACCTTTTTAATGTCAATAGTATGCTTCCAGACGATAGGCAAATGTGACACCATCAGGTCTATTTATAAAAGTACACCAACCGGTCTTCTTCCCATATCGTGACTACATTGTGTTCATTCCGTGGACGTATGTTATTGTCTACGTCATATTTTCGAGTCATTTACATTACATACGCTTATGTAGCCGATAATCTGGTGTTTGTTGACTAAATTATGACAAAACCAATAGTATATGTTCACGGAATGAACACACTGTAGTCACGATAAGGGAAAAATACCGGATATTGCCTATAAAAGTACGGTAATTCAAATCATGAAAACCATTGGGGAATAATAACTTTATTGCACTTCATGTATGTGTTAGGGGATATAACATAATTTGTTATGAAAACACGAATCAGTCATTGGCATGAATTGAAAGCTATTATATCAGATCGTGATATTACGTTGTAAAACAAATTCAAAGCTTTTGTTTCATACCTTTATTCAATAACTTTACCTAATTAAAGCTGCGGTGAGTTATTATTGATTATATACGAACTCAATGAGAGATATAAGTGACCTATAAATTATCTCCTTTGTAAGATAAAGCCCGAGGTAGACCAATTAGCATACAGGTCCTAACTAGTTGAGATCCTCGGACTTTATCCTTGTTTCTAACAGAAATATCATTGTTTTAGATAAGAAATTTCTCACTTCTGTATTATCTAATATGTTAGGGCCATAAAAATGTATATACCATGGTGTGTAAACAACATGTAGCCAAACGTATTATTTGATCTGATAATTAATGTTGCAAATATTTCAGCCTAATTACTACCATGTACAACAAACAAAACAGGGATAAAAACAGAGTAATCCGCATGATAGGACCTGCAGAGTTTTAGAGAGTAGTAATGGGGGATAATTTACTATTTTCCCCCATTCTGACAACACTAAAGGGATGTCGTGAACTTATGGTACTTACGAACATTAAAAAAGGCAACAAAAATCTAGTTTAATCATATTTTATTTCATGAATTTTAACAACGGAACAATTGAATGGTTTGCATAAAAGCATATCATCAAAGTAAACAATAGAACGTTTACAATATCATATTCATTACAAAAGGATCGGGTCACAAGTTATTCCAACATTAGATATTGACCGTCTCCATTTAATTATGAGGTAACATAAAGTAAACAATTTAAGGTGATCGCCAACTCTTAAATGTTTCTGTACAAGAGGTATCAAACACCTGATTTTTATAAAGAACAGAGTCATGATAGTGATTGTGCAAACCCATAACAGTTTTGCTCGGCTAGTTTTTAAGATATTTTTAGAATATGGGGAAACCCCCTAAAACTTAAATTTGCATTTTACCGAACAAGTTTGACATTTTATTTCATGAAACTTGGCATGCACGAAATTTCGTATACACAGAATCACACTATTACGTTTGTTTTAGAATATGCATGTTTTATGTATTTTTTTAATGATATTTTAAAATATGTGATTTTTCATTTTTAAGTTATACGAACAACATAGTTGAACAACATATTGTTTTCGTTCTTGCAACCAGTAGAGTAACTATTATAGAAGTTTTATCCCAAATTTATTGGCAGTTGCTCGGCTAGAATTTTTCAATAGACACTTTAGTGATTTCGGAAATGTCAAAAAAGATGAGTTTACAAAATACATCAACGTTTTGAATACGTTTATGCAGTTTTCGCGATAATTTGTTTTTAAAAAATGTGTATATTTAATGATGAGCCCAGTTTTAGCTTTATGCTCTTTTGCAGTAGCTTGTCTATATTCTTACGAAATAAATGCAAAGAACCTTCCTCTAAAGTAGTCGGGATGCTTGCTAAACATATATTAAAACTTGGATAAAATTTTGTGTGGGGGCATTATAAAACGTTTCACATACGTTGTAGCTAGTATTCGCGAGTGTTGGTGTTTCAACGTTTGGAATAAATGGCACATAAAACTATAGCTATAGCTTTATTCTGCAAGCTTTTATAGTATAATTTAGTAATAACTATACAGTAAATTCGTGATTTGAAGACATGAGAACATGCTGACCAATCAAATTTTTCGTACTATTTCATCATAGTTGTCAGACGCTTTCAATACGTCTTATTTACACCGATTTCTAATGAAGAGTTTGCAATCACCTTAATCGATTGTAGTTTTTGAAATGAAGTCAGAGTTAGACTGGACAAACATATGTCATTAATTATAATTGTTTTCAAGTCCAACATCAAGATGGTTATACTGAAGCCGTTTTACTGTTGGAACTGGGTTTCGGCTAGGTCAATAAGCTTTTAGATTGCTGAAATTAATTCATTCTACTTTTCGACAGCTTGGACTTGGGCGGATCTTTTACTTGTTTAGTTGGGCATTGGGCCTTGTATGTGTTTTATGTTTTCTGTGCTCGGTTGGTTCAGTTGGACATTGTGTCTTGAATGTTTTTAATGTTTTCTGTGCTCGGCTGCTTAAGTTAAGTGCTACCTTCCTTGTCTCACTTAGATATCTTTTTTGACATTTAGTTTAAGAGTGTACACAATAAAATAGTTGCAAAGATTACGGAGAAATTAAATAATTATTGGAAATATTGCATGAAAAATAACGAAACATATTTTTATTTTTTATGAAACTTGCTATACTTATTGCCAGTGATAATACAATTATCTAAAGTAAAGGGCAACATCTCTAGCTTTGATAAATTTTGACTTACGCTCCTTTTTCAGCTTCAAAAACTTTAACATTGGCTATAATTCAAAAACCATGAATTAAGTGTGCAAATTTAGTATATAAAAATACTTTCGAACTTAATAAAAGTCAAAGTTCATCATGGTTTCTATATTGGAAATTAAACATTTGCTTGTTAAACAACTTTGATGTTATTTTAGAAGGAAGTGAGTTACTTTATTTCAGGCATCAGGACAAGCATATATATAACTTCATCATTGTGTCTTAGTAGAGAAAATTGCAACTTATAGCACTGATAATTATACAACCCCACTATGCTTCTTTAGTTCCCCTCTCTTCTGGCATGCTACAACGGGGCCCTTGGTCCGGAATTACAACCTACAGTCAGCACTCAAAAACATTCAAATATTAACGTTAGCTCTTTTGAGGTTCATAGCGATATGTTTTAAGAAGTTGTAATAATGTTAAATTGGTGCTAAATAATATTTCTGGCTAACTTTCTAGTGTAATTTAGTGCATCGATAAGCTATAACTGTAATTTATCAGTCTGGGTGCTGAGTGTGGCACTCAGATTCAATAATGACATATACTTACCTCATGAATAGTACAAAAATGGCAAAGAAACTGTATCAAATTTTATTTTCAACACTTATATAACAATTTAACACATTTTCCTCATCAAGTTTTGGCGCTAACTATTGTCACCCTAGTTCAACTAGATACCACAGAAACCTTCGATGGTTAAACTATGGTCGAGCCATCGCTAGTTCATTTTTATTCTTGTTTAATCTGTGCCATCTTGAAACTTGTCAAATGAAACTATGGGTTTTGGCGACATGCACAGATAATCGAACCAGACCAGACTATAGTTAGCGTCAAAACCCAGCATTTATTTGGTATATATATATATATATATATATATATATATATATATATATATATATATATATATATGAGCCAGTCTCCAGGAAAACCTGCTATATTGACAGTATGTAATTACTGCATGTAACAAGGTTTTGAAAAAGCTTTCAAATAAGAAACAAGTCAAAGAGTTCCTGTGAGCAAATGATGTACCGACTTCATTTGACAGGGAATTGACAGGATCCTCGACTTTCTATCTGCATACTTTAACAGCTGATGTGTATAAAATTAAGCCTGAAAATCTCAAAATTGTAAAAAAAATAAGCGCGATAGGCCGAAAGCTTTCAAATTGGGAAAACTATATTCACGATAATTTGACATACGAAATTTATCAACAAATTGTTAAATAATTTCATGTATAACAAACCAATTTTCAAGACACATAATTGCATATCATGACTCCCTTGTTCCATATAATATTTATATTCTTATAAATAAACCCTCGTATCAGTCCATTAAAAGGTATTATCATAAGACATGTTTTCAGTGTTCAACAATATCAAAGATCATAAACCCATTCCGATAATTCCATGACAATAGACGAGAGACATTTAGAATTTTAAGTCTCTGAATAGACATTAACACTGAATGGTAATTCTCCTTATATGACTCTGGAGACCAAAAGAAACTGTATATGTTGTTAATTTTATCAAGGGAAACAACCAGCACTAATATATGTCATTTTTACCTGCGAGCTCAAGCTCGCAGGTATATTGGATAGCTCAAAATTAAAAGTCCATGGAGGGGCTGACGTCTTTTTGCTGATTGAGAAAAACGAGGAGTTAGTTTATTAAAACAATTGTAGCCTTTCTCTAAATGTGAACATTTACAATTTGGATGTATATTTTAGAACTTAAAACATCATTCTAAAACTTGATACCATTTTGACCAGTTTGTGTAAAGAATTGATCAAATGCAGTATTTATAAAGTACTTGTTACAACGACGTCGAATAACGCTTGAATGACGTTTGCGACGTCACGCAAAAAGGGTCTGAATAGAGCCTCAACAAAACCGATGTAACTTCCTTAAAAATCAAGACACTAATAAAATTTCTTTTGCATTTTGCTGTATTAAGATTACCCTTTTAAATAATAAAAAATCTCAAACTTATTTATATATATAATAACTGGAAGTGTGGATTTTCGTAGAAGTCATACATGTTTCATAGTGACTTCTACGAAAATCCACACTTCCAGTTGGACAAAGTTACATCTAAGAAATTTGCAGATTACTTAACAGAAACATTCTATAGCAAGCATAATTATGTTTCAAAATAGAATTATGCCCTTCATCAACGATTTCCCTAGAGGGGTGTGGAGGGCGGGGGATGCACGGGGAATTAGATATAAAGACTTTCCAGATGTACGGGAATTTGATAAATCCTATAGTCACATGTAGCGGGAATTAGACTTGGCCCGTATTTTATGGACCGGAGACGGGAATTAGACAGTCGCCTATTTTCCAGGTTTTCATTGTAATGAAAATCTACCATAGGGATATTTGACAACAAACCCCAACTTAAGGAATTAGACAGGACTATCTGTACATGTGAGGGAAATTTGACAACCAATTTCCAAAAATGTCTAATTCCCCTATATAATCCATATGGGGGAAACCTTGACAAGTGTATTACGTCATAAGGGATAATGTAAAGTATGGTATGTCCCTTTAATAGAGAAGTAAACTCATTAAGTCACTATTATTATCTACTTAATTATAATGACCGATTCCGACCGACATGCTCAAATGTTTATGTAATGTAGTTCTGTCATGTGAGAAGGCTTAATTAGCAGCATAAAAGGCTCACTGTTAGATCAATTAAAGCAAAATGATTCACCCCATAGTTGCCATTGTATTCATTTTAATCTGTATACGGAAATGTAAACGAATTATCCGACCTGGGAATCTGTTAGGTGATATTCTAGAACTTTGCCAACTAGCAGGGCTTACGACCATAGCAACATGCATATACATTCTTAACTTCTTTGTCGTGTGTTTAGGTTAACATTATATAATAATTATGGTCAAATCATTGTTAATGCCGATTATACCAATACAGCTGTAATGCAATGTATTGTTTTGTGGGTTTTTAAGTTGCAAATTATTTAATAATATGCGATGTCTCTTACATATCTGCATAGAGCGACAATACATTTTGATTTACTAGTATCTGTTTTAATGTTTTATCTGCGATACAATATCTTATATGTATTGTCATGTGTGGATATGAAAGAGAAATAATTTTAGTTTGGGATATGAAAAGCACGACTTTTTAATTGCGGGAAAAGTACACTGACTGTCGATGTTTAATAATAATGTTTAATTGGTCTAAATAATTTCGTTTTTTACTGTATTAAAATACATTGTATATATATATATAGCAGATTATAATCCAGGCAAAATACGGAAACTATTCCAATCACACGATCCTTGTCGAGATAATCAATGTGAACCAGTCCAGGCGTAACAAGTTGGATGAACAGCATAGTGTTAGTCATCAATAAAACGAATTAGACGTTCGACAGCGACCATTGCGATCATAAAACAGTTAAAAATGTTAAACTCTAATACCAAGGGAATTTTTGGTTTGGTTGTTATGGCAACACATCTGCAAAGTAAGTACTTTTCGATTTAATATGTATTCTGTCAAACAATTATTTTTTGTATTCGTTGGTGTTTATTTTCGCGGATATTTATTTTATTTTCACGTTTTTCACGGACATTTCTTACATGAGTATTTATTTTCGCGGATATTTGTAATTGCGGATATTTATTTTCGCGGGTAAATACTTTTGGTAAAATGGCAATATCCGACGGGTATGTTGTTAGTGGATTTTAAATATTAAAAATACTTCAGTCCGTTAAGTATGTCGGAGATCGTAGGGATCTGCTTTCGTGGTCTTGTTGTACATAGTACTGTTTTACCTTCTGCACTTGCATGCATTTATCTTCGTTTAGTTTAAAATACATACATGTTTATAGTTCCGTCTACATCTGTATTTTGTTGTTTTACATCTATATCTAATTTAGTAAATTTTATTTTCATTGTTCTATTAATCCCTCTGCTGTAATTTGATAAATTTGAAGCAATCATTAATTGGACTAAAATAGTTCAATACATATATCACAGAATGTTTTAATTTGTCTACTACCTGCGACGTCATTCAAAGTATAGGCAACGTCGTCAAAGTTGCGCGTTTATTATTGTAGAAATAAGTAGCTATTTTATGTTTCGGCCAGAAAAAGGCTAACATGTGATAAAAAGAACATTACATTTGTGTCTTTACACTTTTAATTTATTAAACTCGTTGAATAAAATCGATAAAATGCTCGGCAAAGCCTCGCATTTTATTATTTTATTTAACTCATTTAATAAATTCAATATGAAAAGACACTCATGTAATGTCCTCTATATATTGTATATTGTCGCCTCACTAGATCAGACATTACACGACTGATATTTAGATAGATTACGCACCGCAGCTGACAGTATTGCTTTATTTTACATAGCATTATTGTATATCGCTGGCTGAGATATATCGTAGCGCTACTTACGACCTTATAAGACCGATACATATTTTAAATCTGCAACACAATAAGCTTCTTGTGAGCCTTTTTATAATAAATCGGAACTAGTCATGTTGACCAAACCGAAGTTCAAAAAGCTTGTTTTTTCCATAAGTAAAGAGTAGTTTTCAGACAGATTTTCTTGTTTTCTCAAAATATTGATTTGTACTAACGCCCTTTTAATGTTAAGCCAGCTATATAGTATTGACGGTACTGCTGTGTTTGTCCCTGATAATGTGATTATCTTATATTTTGTAAACTTGCAATGTGCGTGAATTGTTTTGACTTTGTAAAACGTGGGTTGGTCCTGTTTTGGGGATGCGGACGGTACTTTCTACATCTGATTGAGTGGCGGCTGGGTAGGTGCTGCTTTCGCTTCAGCTTAGCTACGAGTTTTCTGTGCAATGTACTGTATTTAAATTGTTGTTTGGGTTAATTTTATTACGAGGGGCTATTTTTAAATTCCAGGAAGAGAGTTGCAAAACAAACAATTAAATGTATTATGTGTTCAAAATTAATATCGTCACTTTTAATATTTACGAGAAACAATCAGTCATATGCATAACAGTATAGACCTACAGAGTGACAGAGTATCTAACAAATGACAAGGTTGCCGTGGCAACGCAAGCAATGGCAACCCGGAACAACGTTTTCATTTACGATACGTAATTTATATTTTCTGAACTCATTAATTTTATCAAATAATAGTCACGAGTCATTAAAACGTTTCACGGACCTTTAACAACAACACTATCTAGAGTTTGTTGATCATAAACGATTAGAACGCAGTTTAGATCATTAATCAAATTGGTTAGCTAATCTCAGTTGCTGCTATATTACATAGCGTATGTGTACAAAATGAAAAAGGATTTTTTTATTAGAATTACACTTAATAAAACACGTCCATATAATTACTTTCACTGCAATTAAATTAATCATATAATTTACATTTATGTGGGAATTGAATGTTCCTTTTTAAAAACCAAATCTACTTGATCGTGCTCTGAAAAGGATATCATTTAAACATTTAGCCTCCAAACGGGGTAATTAAGTTCAATTAGAAGTAATTGGTTAAGCAATATCAATAGAAAGCATGAACAATTCACCTCGCTATGACTACGTATATGTAGAAACAACAATACAAATGTACAAATGCGTATATACGATAACAGGAACCTGATATTTTCATATATGACAAAACACTATCCAATACCCCGTTACTAACCAGCACTTTAAAGGTGCTGCCTCATAGATTGGGCTAACTTTTTGCTTATCATAATTGTCCAACTTAACCAAGTATTGATGTAATAAAAAGCCACTGACGGTTGCTTTATGAAAGGTTTGGCGCAAATAAGCAATTTTTAACACTCTCGATATCGCCCACTGAGTGTTTTTTCTTGATTAAAAGCGCTAAGTTTCCTTCCAACATGCTTTGTGAATAATGTAATTCACGCGTGGTCGAACTGTTACACCAACAAACTACAGCGTCACACCATCAGTGAGGTATTTGGTTCGTTTTTCGATTCGTTTTAATCAAATGCGAACAAATTTCAGGCAATTTAAGTAATAGTAGTGTTAATTCTATAGGGTATTAATACCCTATATAATTTTTGATGTAAAAATACTAAATAACTACAAAATGCCGAAGTTTCCCAAGTTATTTTAGATGTCAGTGTGGTTGTTTATGGGATATACAGCCAACTATACCAAAATTACGTGAATATTTGACAATTGTCTTTTATTTTTGCAATACACCAATATGTGAGGCAGTTCCTTTAAGAGAAATTAATTGTTTTTCCTATTATCTAATTTACGATTTGTAATAATACACATATTAGTGGTCAAATATTTGAAAAGGTCGATTGTCTGTCGGTGAAATACAATGTATGTCAGCGCCACACTTTTGATTCTTCAAAATTGATTTATGCATGCTATTCTAGCGGGGAAATGCTGACCGCAGTCACGAATCGTATATCACTGGCTTAGAATGTGAAGTCATGCATAAATGAAATCTGCTTCACGAGGCGCTTCTTATGAGCCTATTTTCATGAAAATCGTAACTGATTCTGTTGACACAATCGAAGTTTTAAAAAAGCTTGATTTTCCATACGTAAAGAGTAGTTTGCAGACAGTTTTTTCTTGTTTTATCAAAGTATCGATTTTGTACTTACGACCTTCTCATTCTAAGCCAGCGATATATTTACATAGTCCATTACCATATATAAAAGGAAAGCGGTTTGCGAGAAGCCAGCACATTGTGAACCTTAGGTTCGTTAGCGCTATTGTTATAAGAACTGACCATACACCTCAGAGAAAATAAGCTATCGAAACTGATATGTAAATTATGTAAGAGTTTAAGCAATACCGAAGGGTGTTAGAATGACAATTATGCCTTATTTACCAAATTTATATCATGCGTGTATCATGCGAACTTTTCTCGCTGTGTTTGTTCTCGTATACTTTATTCCTGTCGTTTTTTTAATTCTTGTCGATATACTCTGTCCGGATATGCTCGTATCCTAAATCAATATGGGTTGATTGGTACAGTAACCAAATTTAATTAAAGTCAACAACATTTTATAGCTCCGTTTGAAATGTAATATGTGTTAATAATGATACTGAAACCGATGTTGACAGGAAAGTATATTAAGCCGTTTATTCACGTACAAAAGTTTAAACTAAGCGTGCCGCTGTTTGCGTATGCGTTCCGTGGTGAATCCTTTCGGGTGTAGTCACACACATAGGCATGTGGTTTCAACTCATCGTAAATTAATGCTTTGCCTTTGTCACTTATAGCCCCGGTTACCAGGTTACCAGGTAGTGTAACGGAAATAAAACGCAATCCAGTAAAGTCTGACCACACACTAAATGTCTACCTACTATTGCAATGAACACATACGAAACCCCTTAACATTTCATTTCTACCGAGCACTCAAAATTGATATTCTGACTCACGTACAAACGTCTTGTATTTTGGTTCATGTTGCTTCGTTACGAAATGATAGGTCGCGTAAAAAAATATTTATGTAATATGAATATATTAAATTAAAATGTCACGAATTCTTTTAGGGAGCCATTACAAATGTTACATCATCTGTTTCTACAGGTGTCCATACAGCATACACGGCGGAGAAAGAGACAGAGATTCGATCAGAAACGGTACTACATACATCATACGATGCCGTATCAAGACCAAAAAGTCAGACTCATGTAAAAACTGGATTAAATATTCTTGCTATTGATGAATTGGTAAGTATACATAGAAAAAGTAAGTTTGTTACTTGCATTTTAGTTGTTCGGTAAAACAACTAGTTCTGAGCATAGTTCAGTAAACGACACATACATATAAATAAACTACTTTGTTAAGAATTACAAATATATACGTATATACATCGATTGTTTTAGTCGATGAATCGGACATTGTGACCGTTACAACAGTCCGGTCAATACCGAACAACTATAATGCTTTCAGTGCTTTGATGTATGATTTGTTAATTAATTGATTAATTCGTAATTAAGGCCAGAATGTTTCGTAAATTCAACATAAATATGTTTTGATATTACTCCAGGGTCAATGTTTTTTCTACAATTCTTATTATTTAACAACCGTATCCTGTACTATTCCGCCATACTCCGTCCTACCCCGTCCTATTCCGAGATATCCCGTCCTATTCTACCATATTCCGTCATATCCCGTCCTATCCCGCGATATCCCGTGCTATTCTACTACCATATCCCGTCATATCCCGTCCTATTCCGCGATATCCCGTCTTGGCCCGTCCTATTCTACTATATCCCGTCATATCCCATCCTATTCCTTCATATTTGGTCATATTCTACCATATCCCGTCACATTTGGCCATATTTAGCCATATTCTGCAATATTCAGCCCAATCCCGTCATATTCCGTCATATGATTCAAATGTGGAATATGCCTACACAACTTTCAATAGCCGGATATAATGTCGCTTTTCGTTTGCTCAGCATTACGAACGTTCTTTGCTCAGTCGTGTTTGGAAGCAAGTCACATGGTCACTCGATAAACATTTTAAAACCCCGATGTACAGAACGCACATAAAGCATAAATACTTAATTGGCTAATAGAACCGGCAACTAATTATTTCTTTGAAGAATAAACTGATAAAATACTACAATAGTGAAGGACTTAGGTAATTGTTTGTTTATAATTAGCCGGGTATCGGATAAGGTTCAAACTTAGACATACATGTAGGACAATTAATTGGTTCATATTACTGGGCCTTACTTTTCAAGTTCATCATTTGATTCATTTCTTTGTACTGTTTTACCATAGCACTTACGAAAATCGTAAACTTACGATCAAATTTAAAGCCTTTATAATTTGTTCACAATGGTAAAATGTGGTAAATGGAGCTGCAATACTAATACTGATTCCGTTAATGAACTCCCCAAAAAACCATACCCCTCACCAATTCGCACTTGTAATTCAAGAATTATAAGGAATTGAAATGTGAGCGTAATTTCAAGTACTTTGATAAAACAGTTTTCTGGGAGAACGAAATTTGTATCTGATAGTTGTACGCATACATGTTATTCATATAGCCATACCGAAGTTGAGAAAATAGTACCAGCGTTTCCATTTTGTTGACGTTTACCCTCTTGGAATGGAGAACCAAAATGAATAAGGTATCGGGCGTGATAAATATAGGTGCAGAACTCCTTTCACAATTAATATGAACTTATTCCAAAAATGTTGTGGACATTGAGTCGTGGAATTGTGGTCTGTGTTGTTTTAATATTTTCAATGCTCGGCTGTTTCAGTTGAGTTCTGCATTCCCTGTCTGATTTTTACTATGTTATATAATACTTGGGGAAAGGAAAAACGCCATTTTCACCGATATTGGTTCCTCCAAAAGCAATAATACAAAATGATCAATACACAACGTGCACATTACTACATACTAGTAAGTTAAAAACATAATATTTTCCAAACTGTTAGGCATAACATTTTTCACCATGTTACGTGAGCCAAACACTTTTTTATTATGTCTCGTGCAATTGTTCTATTCTAAACGATCGATAATTCCGATATATACTATTAATTAGACAAAGTATTTTAAAAACACAATATGAAATTCTAGAACAACAAATGTTTAGAATAAATCATACACCTTGCCCCCTGGACACGTTCTACAAACGTTCCAATATTCAAAGAACACGTTAATGGATTTTGAAATCGTTAGTATCCACAAATTTGTCGCTATTTCAGGTACAGAGTGTCTGGTTGTATTTATGCAGTGTCAACCTTGCAAATTAATTGAAGATGATACACTTTGCATGAAATGTTTGCGAGTGTTAGGCACATGACAGACCAATCTCGCATTAAAACAATCTTGATAACTTATCTGTGGTTTGTCAATATGAAATAATATAAACCTAATCATAGAAACATACTTTGGTAGTCATACACTTTTGACTTTGTTGAGAGGTTATTGATATACAGAATTTCTGAGTAGTTTGTTACTGCAGGAAATATAGGCATTTCTGTGTCACACAGAGGCTGATGATTTGGAGAGGGCCGCTTTTGAATTATTGTACTGTATATGATGCTTCCCTTTCGACTTCAATACAAAAATGTATTTTTTTTCTATGGCCGGATTCAAACCTGTACTGCACTGCACCATTTTCAATTTGTGTATTAAAATATGAACTTAAACGATTTATCTTTATTTTACATGTATTTATAGAACTTAAAAGATCAGAAGCTGACGATGGCAGGGTGGCTCACATTCGTAAGTGTTCTTACAATATCATTTATACCCATTTCATAGTTTTCGCTGGAAAGCGTACAAACAACTGCAATACTTCCATATCAAATATGTTTGTATAGTCCGTTTAGTCAGGTCTGTAATATCAAAACAAAGCATTTTTTTGTTAAATAAACGGATTAACGGATATTTAAAAATATTTTTATTGATTTTTCTACGTAATGCGACATTGAGAAATCCTTTTTCAGCTCCATTTGGATTACCAATCTTCTTGTTACAGAAGTTATAGGAAACATCGTCACAAATTTTTAGGATGACTAAGAACATTGTTAAGACGGGCGTAATATATACTTCGCCTCCTCAATAGCCTAGTGGTTGAGCGTCCGCTTCGAATGCAGGAGGTCACGGGTCCGATCCCAAGCCACGTCATACCAGAAATACCCTAGCTAGACGCTCAGCATAGAAATGGGAAACTGACTTCTCTCCTCTCATACCCTCGTGGCGATAGATAACATCAGGAATGAGGAGTCGAGAGTGATTAATATAAGTTGGGAAAACTTCACAAACGCCCTTAAATAAATTAGTATATACTAATATATACATGTACTTATCTACTTAACTAACGCAGGAATGGGAAGACGAGCGACTTACGTGGAACAAAACAGCAAAGGATGATATAGAATACATATTTACCAAACCAGACTATATCTGGAAACCTGAAGTCATCATCGACAACTCGTGAGTATATTTTGGATCGAAATATTTGGTTTGGGTGTTTCATTGTTTTGAAATTTTTCTTTAATCACCTAGATAATTAAACCAACTGTTCTCTAGTATTAACAATATTTCCAGACCGAATTTTAGCTCAATCCATTATTGTTTAGATCCCCCTACCAAGATGAAATTTTGACCCAAAGACGGTATGTAGGCCTTTTTCACTACAACGAGGTTTCTTTTTTACTGCAGTTGGTTTAGTTATCTAAGTGATCAAAGGAAAAGTTCAAAAAACGAAACACCCTATAGTTGGTGTCTTGAATTAATTATGGCACTATATCGCACAACACATATTCCGCCACCTTAGAATAAAAAGGGTGTTTCTGCATTTAAAAGAGGATTATTGGTCCTTTTTTTATCTTATTGTGACGATTTATCCAACTCGATGACAATTCCTTAGAGTCTGAGAGACATTAATGTCCAATACATGATTTCCTTGTCAGCTAAAGCCCGAACCGCTTCGATAGCTAATCAGTATCTACTTTGAGTGAAAGAGGACAAGCGTCCACGGTCGCGTCATATAGTCTGGAGAATTTGACTACACTCTCGACTTTGATGACGGATATAATGCAGGTTTCGAGCATACAAAGAGTGTTCGTGGGCTTTTGAAAACACAATTAGTTAACCATTGATTTATACCGTATATACATCATTCTAATGTAATACATGGCAACTTTTGTTCAAATTCATTTTTTGTTCAAACAAAAGGATATGGCACACTCCATCATAACGTCCTCTCACAGAACATTGGCGAAATCATGTGATGTGAACTTCACTTTTTCTATCTTCCTCCAATAAATGTTTTTTAAAAAGTTTTTGTTGATCAAACTATTAGAAATTTAGCTTTGTGTACATTTATATCATTCTTTCAATTTGTGAACAAAAATGTTAAGTAACCTGTTTTAAAACATTGCCCTAAAGGTGCTGCCTCACCATCGCCCACTGAGTATTTTTTTCTTGAAAAAAAGTGCCAAGTTTCCTTCCAACATGCTTTGTGAATTATATATTCCACACGTGATTGAACTGTAACATCAACAAACTACAGCGTAAACATCAGTGAGGTATTTGGTTCATTTTTCTATTCATTTTCATCAAATGCGAACAATTCCAGGCAATTTAAGTAAAAGTAGTGTTAATTCTATAGGGTATTAATACCCTATAGAATTTTTGATGTAAAAATACCAAATAACTACAAAATGCCGAAGCTTCTCAAGTTATTTTAGAAGTCAGTGTGGTTGTTTATGAGATATACAGGCATTTATAACAAAATTACGCGAATATTTGACAATTTTATTTATTTTAGCAATACACCAATATGTGAGGCAGTCCCTTTAAACAACAACACTTTTGGATATTGTATTATTCTTATGTATGTATATATCTATTGTATAAAATATCAACATAAAATACAATGTAATACTAGTATGCCAACATTATACCAACATTTATGTGTTTGTTTAACAATACTTTGGCGTCATGATTACGCCAAAAGCTCTCTTAAAATCTTTTGGATATTGTATTATTCTTAAGTATGTATATATCTATTGTATAAAATATCAACATAAAATACAATTTAATACTAGTATGTCAACATTATACCAACATTTATGTGTTTGTTTAACAATGCTTTGGTGTCATGATTACGCTAAAAGCTTTCTTGAAATCTAGCTGATACAGTAATTAATAGTATATATCGGAATTATCGATCAGTATAGACGAACATGTACTTAAAAAAAGTTAAGTTACCAATTTCCGAGGGCTGTTTTCAGCAGTTCACCCGTTCAGCCACCCCTTGACATTTTAACTTCTCCGGGTCATTGGACTGCTGAGACTATTTCTCTCCTGGTGGGTGTGCAGCCAACATCGATGTGTGGAGCCCAGGACTATCGAACATGTTCAGACACAGCCCTCGTCGGTACCAATTCACACCTTGTTCGAGTGGAGCATGTGGGTTATTCTTGCTCAGAAGAATTAAGCAGTGGTCCAGACAGGGATGAACCCGGGATCACTCGATCCCGAAGCGCACGTCCTACCTCTAGGCCACCGCTCTCCAGATTGCAGTATCAAAATTCATGTTGTCATTGTGTTTGTTTGCCTCTGATAGTATTGCAGATCTTGGTATTATTAGGAATATTGACTTGATGTTGCGGATAAAATACACAGGTCTTATAGAATGGCAACCACTTAAACTGTTTACTACACACTGCGAGGTAACAGTCGGGAAATGTACCGACGTTTTTGTTTTTATCGGATGTTGTTGCTTTTGTCACCAAAGCTTGAGTTTCAATCGAAACACCTCGGAGAATTCTATAATCAAATTTAGGACGTACGTCGCCGGTCTTCTTTCAGGGCAAACAAAGACAAAACAACAAAAGTGATTTAAAAAATGTACAAAACAAGTTGCTTGTATCGCGACTTCGGATATAAAATGTCAATTTATGAAAGCGTAAAACATCCTGGTGCATGCAATGTTGTTAGTAGAATGATCGAGGTATTCCGAATGAGCTTGTGTGTTGCCTTCACAAATGTATACATCTCTTGTTCTTTGACTGAACCATTAAATACATTTGACAGGTTTAATGTAACGTTACTTTGCTATATCCCCGGACACCGCATGTAAGTTGTCAATATTTGGAGTTGTTGTATGCTTAATATAAGCCTTCTGAAAAAAATAAAACTAGGACGTTGTTTTTAAATTCATACATCCACCTTTTAGGAACAATTTTAGAATATTTTTGTTTGTGGAGTGGTTGATCAATATTAATTAAGGTATTGTACCGTAATGTACACACCTCCAAGTTAATACGAGTAGACGCGTTTACGACGTTCTGAAGGCAGCGTAAAGCTTTGTTGCAAGTCGGCTGTTTGTGTATTGTTCATTTACTCTACCATAACTCGCTGGCTTAGAATTAGAAGAGGTCGCAAGTAAAAATTCAATATTTTCAGAAAACCAAAAAAATGTCTAAAAACTATTTTTTACTTATGGAAAAACAAGCTGTTTAAACGTTAGTTTGGTTCACATGACCACTTCCGATTTTCATGAACATAGGCTCTAGAAAAGCGCCTTAATATACTACTTCTGACCTTTTAATTCTCAGCCAGCGAACTGTGTCTTTAGAAAGTGGAATGCTTTATGAGGGCTAAGGTAGCTCACCATCTCTTGGGTACATACTATTACCACATTTACAGACTGACTGATCTAGAAATTGTCTCGAGTAAAAATCTCAACTTAAGACTGAAATATGACGGCACTGTGGACTGGGAACCACTGAAGCTGTTTGAAGTTCATTGTGAGGTTGGTCTGAATTGTTGTGTAGACAAACTTCTTTTTCTATTATTGTTTGACTATATTTTACGTAAGTTTTGTCTTCCAAAGTTTTCTTATTTCATATTGAATAACTTACTAGTAGCTAAGCTGCTTTTTATTCTTGAAATCGTATCTTTCGAACGCAAAATAACCCAACAAAAATCTTGAAGTTCATGTCTTCTGTGTGAATGGCAATCTCGATAATTGCTTTGAACACATTTTTCTGTGAACGTTTAATTTTCCTCTTGATACATTTTGAGGATCTGCTTTTTACTCCTGATAAAACAAATTACTATTGCCATAGCTTGATTCGTATCTTCATTTCTGTATTCGCGGCAATGTTGACATTGCACCGAACGCATTTATTTCTGTATCAACTAATTCCCGTTTATCAATAAATCTACCAATAAAAGTTCGTATGATATTATATTTTCAATTCTGTGTGATTATGATTTACCGGACATTTTAAATTCAATCCCACCTGCCTTATACAGAACAATTATACTACATTTACAACATTGCTCCAATGTTCTTTTATCGTCTACCTGTAGTACACTCCTTACCTCGTTTGAGAAATCTTTCTTCCGATTGTACCATATCATGCTTTCATACAAACAAGTTATGTATCTTTATGCCTCAAATTCCAAATTATAACATGAATTTTTTTTCCGTTTAGCTTCTAATGTTTACAATGCTGATGCTCCATATTGCTAGTTTAGAATGAGAAGGTCGTAAGTAGAAAATTGATATTTTGTGAAGAAAAAAACAATCTAAAATACTGCTTTTGGAAAACAAGCTTTTTAAACTTCGGTTTGGTCAACATTATAACTTCCGATTTTCATGCAAATAGACTCATAAGAAATATGCATTAGTCTTCTATGGTCATATCTAAACCAGCGATATGTTCAAGGGGGTTGAACTGTCTTATAATTATCAAACTTAAATAGTCAATCAAAAGTCATCAGAACTCGGTAATCCTAGTTTTGGCTGGAGCCACCTTCATGCAGAGATAGCAATTTGTTCGTATACAGTTTTATTTTGCGATTAACGCGCTCAATCGCCCTGTCTGATTTCTTATTGTCTTTCTGTTGATAACCATTAAAATCATTTAAACAAATGCAGGGTTATACACTTACTTATGATGATGTGACGATCGCGTGTGCTTTTCTTGACTTGACTTTGTTGTTCGTGTGGCTTGAACTTGTGGTCTATGATTTTTAGCTCGTCTGATTTTTTGAAAACAAGATAATATGAGTCATTGACATCACTTGATCGTCGTCGGCGTCTGCGCTGCAATGTTAAGTTTTGTGGTTAGGTCCACTTTTCTCCCAAACTATTATAGTTATTGCTTTGAAACTGTCAACACTTGTTAACCATCAATCCGTTGCCATGTGAAGCAAGATCCATAATTCTTATCTGCAATTTGCAAGAGGTATTGCCCCTTCTTGGACTTAGAAAATTCATTGGTAAAGTATTTTGTTTAGGTTAACTTTTCCATTCAATATTAAGCTATTGGCTTGAAACTTGCTACACATTTTCACTATCAATACCTCACGTTTTCTAAGCAAGATTCATAACTCTGACCTATTTTATGCAAGTGTAATGGGCCTTTTTACAGTGACAGTGATAAGATGAACGTCTGCACCCGCAAGGTAGTGCTTTTGTTCTTTTTAAATAGTGTGTTCCTGTCTGTCCCTTTTGCACTATGATGTTTCAGTTGAGTATTGCCTTCTCTGTTCCACTGGTTATTAGCTTTTTGTATTGTACTACTGAGATGGATTCCTAGTAGCACAATGCCTTTCTCGTTAGTTCCGGGATGCGTGTATTTAGTGGCACGTTAGTAATACAACCTGTCTTCATTTGCAACAAAAACTTTGAAAAATATACAAGCACATATAGAGAAACAAGTTAAGTTAAAGTTAACAACTTTCGAGGGCTGCTCTCAGCAGTTCAGCCACCCGTTGACATTTTAACTTCTTTAAACACACTTCATTAAATGCATTTTTAAATAATAACTTATTTCGTGTTGCTTGTCATTGAAGTTGTGTTTTAAGACTTAGTATTGTGCACTGCTTAATCTTTTATTCGCACTCTTCGATTGTGTTTGTAAGTTTGGTTTTGCAGTTTCTGTACTCATGTGTATATATTTCTTTTCTTGCAAGATTGTGATCCCAGTTGTATCAATGTATACATGCCAACCCTAGGTAACTCTTACAATATATATTGTGTTTGACCAATGCAATATTGGTGAACATTTTGATAGTGTTTTGCAAAACAACGTATGAAATTGATTGATGTAATTTAGATATTCATTTGATCTGTTTCATGTTGGCTTTATACAAATCCCCCAGTGACTTAGGGTACTCTTATTATGTGATAAGAGAATGTATCAACTATTACTTATTTATTTGAACTGATTTATATCTATTTTGAATGAAGTCCGTTGTGAATTAATAAGGATTCTAGCTATTTCATTAAATAGATAATGTTGCACACGTCGCCTGTTATAAAGTTTGCGCTGATTAACAAATCAACACGCGAGATATGATACCGTGTGTAAATATGTCTTAAAGCCATTGAATCATTATCATGCTAAATTTCGGTATGTGGTTTGATAGCGTGTATCACGTTAGATGCGAATATCATAAAACTGAAACCAAAAATAAATAATATATCGGTCAGGGAAAAGCGACGTTCAGCAGAGCTCAAAGAAGTACATCACAAGTGTGCCTCCGTAGCTCAATTGTTTGCGCGCTTGTTGTCTAATCTGGCGACCCGGGTTAAAGTAAGGGTGGTGTCACTCATATGTCTGCCATATTTCAGCAGAAAGCTGACTGCCAAATAAAGGCTATGCTCGGCATTTAATAAAGGTACATGTAACAAAAAAACGAAAGTACACCATAGACGCAAAAATGAACAAAAGAAAAAGACAAAGACAGAAAAAAAATACTACAAAACTATTCACTTGGTATCTACATCAACATCAAGGACTATATCATGTTCATGACGCCTCTTTGAAACTTAAAGTCAAAACTGTATTTGGTTGCGTAATTACAATTTATATTAATCGGTAATATGCTAATGTTTATGGGGTTATTTGGTCAACATGACCACTTCCGGTTTTCACGAAAATAGACTCATAAGAAGCGCCTTGAGATGCAGTTTTCAAATATAAGGTATAATACAAGGTAGTTACGACCATCTTATTCTAAGCCAGCGATTGGTTGTTCATTGAATATCAGGTGGACATAACATATTACCCATATGACGAACAGAGATGTGCAGTAGATATTGTCAGCTGGGCGTATACCTATGATGAAGTGGTACTTGACCATTTGTTTGATGTCGTCAATTTGGAAGATTTTGTGTAAGTTCCGTTTACTGTTTGTTTTATTTGTGTGCCACATCATTCGCAACATGATTTAGTTAGGCTATTTAACTGAGGTATTCAATATTGATCTTTTTTAATTTGAGGATAAGGATAGCCAATCATATCGCCTGTTACTGACCAAGAGTTTTATATGGTGTGATGTGATTGGTTGTCCTAATCCTTAAGGCAAGCAAGATCAATATTGAATACCACCCCTGGTGTTCAACTGGCTTATATCCCCAAATCAATACTGTTGGTTTCCGGTAATATGACCCAGGATAGTAAGATCGAATAGTCTTTTTTATTTATGAAAGTATAAAAAAACATTATTATAAAACATCAAAATTTTAGAGTAACTCTGTAAGAAACAATTTTATGCCTTGCATTTAATACATGCGTTTCATGTGATACCACTGGCATCGCACGATGCCTCTGATGCAAACATGTACCTGTTTAAACTACTATAACATGTGTCATGGACATGTGTTTTCGACAGCTTGGACTTAGGCAGTTCATTTACTTGTTTCGTTAGGCATTGTGCCTTGTATATGTTTTTGTATGTTTTCTGTGCTCAGCTGGTTAAGTTGAGTGCTGCCTTCCATGTCTGACTTAATATTATCTTTTAATGGACAAAATTGTCATCACAACATAATGATTAGCAATATCAGTGTTGTGACTTCAATACGTTGTAACATCAATATTAAATTTCTTGACGTCAATACGTCATGACACGTGACCTTGGAATGTGTACTTATCTCATTTGAATAGAGTAGCCATATCGAGTGAAACCTTCAGAAAAAAACTATTATAAAACATGTATTTCGATATTTGAATGGTTTCAGCCGACATGGAGAATGGCGGGTCTCTCACACAGAGATAGAGGACAAGAACCTTACAGAACATATACCCGGTGAACATATACGAATTTACCCGCAACTCGTGTTCTGGATGTCGCTTCGTAAGTACAAAAATATTCCATCAATTGCAGATCTTCGTTATTTTTGTCTAGCAGTTTAATAATGAAGTGCACTTGTCCTCTGGCAAGTACGACTGTCATAAGCCTGCCCAATAACAAGGCTAATATGGAATCACGTGATCAATAACATTATAGTACATTGTACGTATACTTCGACACGCTCACCGATTCCATTCAAAAAGTGTACATTTTTTTCGTAAACTTTGCCTCGGCTATTCCGACACGCCCACTGATTCCATTCAGAAAGTGTACACTATTTTCGTAAGCTTCGCCTCGGTTACTCCGACACGCCCACTGATTCCATTCAGAAAGTGTACACTATTTTCTTAAGCTTCGCCTCGGTTACTCCGACACGCCCACTGATTCCATTCAGAAAGTGTACACTATTTTCGTAAGCTTCGCCTCGGTTACTCCGACACGCCCACTGATTCCATTCAGAAAGTGTACACTATTTTCGTAAGCTTCGCTTCGGTTACTCCGACACGCCCACTGATTCCATTCAGAAAGTGTACACTATTTTCGTAAGCTTCGCCTCGGTTACTCCGACACGCCCACTGATTCCATTCAGAAAGTGTACACTATTTTCGTAAGCTTCGCCTCGGTTACTCCGACACGCCCAATGATTCCATTCAGAAAGTGTACACTATTTTCTTAAGCTTCGCCTCGGTTACTCCGACACGCCCACTGATTCCATTTAGAAAGTGTACACTATTTTCTTAAACTTCGCCTCGGTTACTCCGACACGCCCACTGATTCCATTCAGAAAGTGTACACTATTTTCGTAAGCTTCGCTTCGGACAATAACGTTGTTCGTCTTCACGAAACTGTACAATAACCCTTGTAAGGAGACACTTTTGACCCAAAACTAGTACAATTTCTATTACATAATGCATACCCGAATATTCAATGTTTAGGCCCATTACGTTGATTTACGTATACATGCCGAACGTCTGATATGTTGATAAAAATATCTTTCTTTCAGAACGACGTACAGAATTCTACAATCTCAACGTCATGATGCCGATAATTCTGACGTCATTAATGGTTGTCATGGTATTCATCGTGCCATTAGATTCTGGGGAGAAAGTCTCGTACGTTCTCACGTTGTTCCTGTCTCTCGCGGTACTTCTGACGATAATTGCCGATTCACTTCCACCAACGTCTATAACCATATCAGTGTTAGGTAGGTTTGCTATTTTTAATGTATAGATGTTAAGTCAGTGTTGTTATCCATGTCAACCAATAACTTCTGCGATAATGTCACAATGATACTGGTTATTTGTGCAACCTTTAGTTTTGTACTTAGTTTATACTATTTAAGTTATAGTTCGCTTCGCTCGCTCCGCCCTTTTTAATCATTAAAATTTACTTAATATGTTCTAACTAACTTAGAATATAACATTCTGCATTCTGATTGTCCGATAGAAAGTAGCGCCAACGCATGACGTCAAGTTTGTGAAGAGAAAATTTTAATGATTAAATTTTCATTTAACCGCTAAAATTCGGCGTTTTCATTGGCTCATAATGTATGTTATATTCTAAGGTCGATTGTGAAACAAGTTTTTGCAACTTATATTAATCACTCTCGACACCTCATTCCTGATGTTATCCATCGCCATGAGAATATGAGAGAAGAGAAGCCAGTTTCCCTTTTATGCTGAGCGTCTAGCAAGGGAATTTTCGGTACCATTTTTATTTCGTCTTTGGTATGACGCGGCAAGGGATCGAACCCGAGACCCCCCGAACTCGAAGCAAACGCTCAACCACTTGGCTATCGAGGAGGCGGCGCAGTTTTGTATTTCATATTGCTAGTTGATGGCACCGCTCAGTATAAGCTCGATTCCCACTAAACTATTACAGACGACATTTCAGTCATATCGAGTGCTTAACCAGTCACCTCATCCTAATATTTAGTATACCAGTCCACCAACTACCCGTATCACATTAATAAAACCAACCCCTGGAGATATACTCATTATTATAGAATATCGCCTCTGTTAGGATGGATATTGGTAAATATATCTGAATGCAAGAGCAAGTCCACGCCTTCATGTATTAGTTCGGCAATATTAGGCGGATAATAGTCGAAAGAATCAGTAAATATGGTGGTAAATACTACAGAGTTAAAAGTCCACCAGCAAGGCACAATGCGATTTTAAACTTGTCTCAAATAATCATTCAAGATTCTTCAAATCATTTACAGCGGTGTATATGGTAATAACAAAGCCTCTTAGAAAACTTAAAAAAGTAGCGTTTTATTAAGTTTAGCAGCAAAATAAAAAAAATCAAGGTTACATTTTGCGAGAAATATCAGTGGCACTGGCAGTCTAGCAATACCACGTGACTTTTGGCTACAGGTCAAATACGAAAGTATTTTATTTCTAACTATTTAGAATTTCAACGCAATATAAGATTTTTGCAACAGGGTGTGCCGTTTTTTCCAGCACCTCGTGAAACATTGGAAAAGAAGAGGCTTGAAACTGTAGTCCGATCGTATGCATGTTTCATATGGTGCTGGAAAAAACGGCCCCTCTGCTGAAAAAGATCTTATTTTTCATCGAAAGCAAATAGTTTTCCGCATAGATACCGATGAAGAAATAAAATACTTTTTTTACCTTTTCGAAGATAAGCAAATTTCGTCTTGGACTTGTTGTCTGTAGTGATGTAAAAGTCACGTGGTATTGCTACACTGACTGTTTAACTCAAGTCAAAATATTTAAGTTTTCATTGAAGATGACTTGTTTATATTAGCCCTGAAATTTCATAAATGTCCTTTTGTCGGAACATTTTGGATTTTAAAAATTATTTGTTTACCACACACACTACAGACACACGGTACACACAACAATGAAGGGTAATATACCACTAATTAAATAAAATATTCAGTTAATACAGTGTAGCAATACCACGTGACTTTTGGCTACAGTTAAAAGAAGAAATTTGTAAACATTGGAAAATAAAATAGCCATAAGTATTTTGTTTCTTAATCGATTTCTATGAAATATACGCCACGCTAAGAGGAAAATTATTTGCTTTCCATGAAATATAAGATCTTTTTCAGCAGCTTTACCGATTTTTCCATTACCCTGTGAAACCTACACGTTCCACGGTTTCACAGGGTAATGGACAAAACGGCACATCCGCTGAAAAAGATTTTATATTTCATGGAAAGCAAATAATGTTATCCTTAGCGTGGCGTAGATTTCATAGAAATCGATGAAGAAATAAAACACTTATGGCTACATTTGTGTTCCAATGTTTACAAATTTCTACTTGGAACTGTAGTAAAAAACCACGTGGTATTGTTACACTGTAATATATCTAGTTATTTTGGTTTGACTTTCAGGTCTATATCTCGGTATTGTACTGATATTAGCTGCACTAGCCATCTTGTTTACGGTACTTATTCTGATCCTGTTCCACAAGAAAGGAACACCAGCTCGTGATTGTATCATGGTGCAAATGACGTCATGCGCTGCCAAAGTCACCCGGATGTACTTTCCCGGAAGTAAGCCAGACTCTTCTACTGGAGATAACAGAGTTGAACCAATTTCACCATTAACAGATAACCACTTGGAAGTGGTCGATATAACATCATCACATGATGTGAAGATCATTCCAAAAGCAAATGGCCAAATGAATCAACATGAGGACAATGAGCCGCAGGAAGAGACGCTGGCTTGGAAAGATATCGCCACCATCATGGATCGATTTTGCTTCATATGCTTCTCTATGCTGACAGTGGTGATGAACATATCGTTTGTTGTTACTCTGACATTTGGTGGAAAATCTTGATGAAGTTTATTAGATATAAGTCACCGCCGTCATTTTGTTGGCGCTTGTGATGGATATCTTGTTTATGATTGGACCCTGCTGATAAAACTTCTAATATATCATCATCATTTCGCTTGCTTAGAATAAAAAGGTCGTAAGTACAAAATAAATATTTTGAGAAAACAAGAAAGAACTGTCTGAAAACTACTCTACAAGCTTTATCAACTTCAGTTTGGTCATCATGACCAGTTCTGATTTTCATGCAAATAGGCTCACAAGAAGCGCCTTTCGATGCAGATTGCAAATATGTATCAGTCTTATAATGTCGTAAGTAGTAACACTTACAACCTTCTAATTCTAAGCCAGCGATTTTACGAATACATTATGTCAAAAGAATTATCTAAGTAACTTTCGTCTACCCATGACTTTATACCAATACTGTCTTCTGAGAGGGACATTTAGGATCTTGATACAACGCGTCGCGCATCATTTAAAACTAGTGTATTTGAAGGCAATTATAACTTACCTGCTCTTATCATTTGGTGGTAGAATCTTGGACCGATAATGTCTCTTTGTTGATAAATATTTTGTTTAGAGTTACATTGAATAGTTCGTTGTATATATCTTTACCAGGAGCGTCACCATAACACGACCCTAGGAACCTCCTTCATACCCAGAACGAACTGTCCGAGACTGGAATAAGCTTCAAACAAAGGTCACTACAGCAAACACATTTGAGAGCTTCAAGACTCTACTGCGAGCCTGAGATATTTGGCTACATCTGTATATAGTTTTAACAGTTTTTAAGGAGCGAATCTGATACATTATTTGTCTTACGTATGTGTAAATAGTCGCTAAGCTTTATACAGTCTGGTAGGACTCCTGCGCTTTATCGGGAAGAAGAAGACGATCTCGATGTTCAGAGTCCAGATTTGACGTGGTGACAAATTATCATGACAATTGCAAAATTGTTGAGCGGATATCTTCAAAGTGTTACCCAGCATGGCCAGGTGGAGATCAGTAGTTGAAATTTATTGAATATTAAAATGAAATATAGCATGCAAACATTTTCACCTATTTTAGAAGAAATGAATAGACCAGGAGAATGTTGACATATGAACGATACCTAGCTTGTAGGTGCTGGTCGCCAGATTACACTATATCACCATATACAAAAATACTACTGTTTTCTTTTAAAAGTCGGTGTGTCACCATTTGTTGACTAAACACCGCACACCACAAACTGTTCGATGTTTTCATAAAAGAAGGACGACCGAACTTCTCTTTGTTTAGTATTTTGCTTTCTGTATGTATTTAGGTTATTTTTGACATACACGTTTCATTTCTTACACACTCACTGTGGTTAACCCATTTGACACAATGGTTGCTATTTGTTTTCTTTTTACATGTACTTGAAATAGGTTGATTTTTTAAAATAATGTCGAGACGAGAGACATATCCGAAATTTGCAGAATGAAATATGTACGAGTGCCCATTACTTTTTGTGCCTTCCTTGGTAAAAGCACATAGAGTCACTATCTATGATATAAACACATGACTTCATACTGTGTTCACAAACACAATAAATGTGTAAAGTGCTCTAAGGAATATTTTGAGCATATTTGACTTGTGTTTTTGTTTACTATGACGACAAAGACAATCAGAACGTTCAGGTTCCCCGCTGATGCAAGACGGACGTAACTTTAGCAACAGAATTACTCGTTTTTGTCTAATAATATTAGTACATGTACTAGTATATTATTAACATGTCGCTACAATGGTAAAAAAAAATCATAGAAGAATATCAAGAATAAAAAATATTACGACACTTGTCCCGTATTTTTTCCGAACAACCCTCTGGCATAAATCCCATAATTTCGTCAGAAAAATACAACCATGCATTTCGAAACATAACAATTAAATGCTACTAGTATGTCAGGGAGCCAAAGATCACTCCAAAATGTGCCAATATTATTTCTAGTGATTCCTGTTCGTCGTATAAATGTAAAATACCATGTATCGCAATATATTGTGTCCAAAGAATCACTAGAAATAGCATACTTTGGCATGTTTTTGTCTTATTTCCTTATCGATTTCAAAATGCGCGGTTACACTTGCTGACTAAATGAAGTGACGTATGTATATATTTCATGCCGCAAAATGTGTGTCACAGTATGAGTCAATCCTCGAATTTGTGTCTTAAAAATCCACGTAATAATTAGAAGAATCGATGGAATTATGGTCTAGATTTGGTTAGGTTGTGAGTTCACAGCAATAAAAGAGGACGCAACTATCTATATTATGTTACTAGTATTTCATCAGATTGTGTTTATCATATACGCCAAATTATAACATTTACATATGAGAGGACACAACAAATTTATCGTTTCACCTGCGTGCGTTTATCACACGCCGAATTATGCCCATCACTCATAACTTACATATGGGAAGACACAACTACTTTATAATCTTACCAGTCAGCGAATTATACACACAATTCAAAACTTACATATTGTCGGACTGTGAAGGCAGTGTCGAACGGAAACAGCAGAAAATATAAGGCACAATCAAGTACGCACAAACAAGACAAATCACATTCTGATCACCTCGGCCTTTATGCATTGCAATATACCTCTGATATAACAAGGCGCCATATTGAACTATTTTCAGTCACATGATTAGAAAAATGGCAGCCACCAGTCTTCAGTACACATTATGCCAATACATGTTCACACAAATATATAGATCTATATAGATATATTATACCAGTAAGTACGCACTACAAAATTTCACGCAACGATTAATCACATGTGTGCCAGGCGAAAATTTAACTTCAAATGATCCGAAAGTCAAGTAGTATATTTTGTAAACAAACCCACTTTCCCGAAAATTAAATATGGGTCATGTTTGTTGATGTTTTCAACACGTGCTTGAGAAATATAAATTATGAATAATATTTAAAGATAAGGGTTATTTCGTTTACGATATGTCTTCGTATGGTCATAAAAATAAGAAAATAACTATCTTATTGACGGATACATAACTTGTTACTTTAACGCGAACGTAGCTGGGACTTATAACCGAGGCGAATCATATTGGTGTATAACTAAAGTTAGACACGAGGTTTATTTGCCGGAGACAAACGGAAATGGCCGAGCTTTCACGATTGGACAAATCACGGACCACAAATACAAGCAACAATGACAAACACAAAAATGAATTTGTACGCTCATTGTGAAAGCCCTGGTACAAGTATTTGTACGTGACCATATGTGTGTTGTTATTTCTTATCGAAGAAGATTATACACCCACGATGTTTGCATTTTGTCCTTCGAAACCATAAACAGTATACTGTTTGCATCTTAGGAATGAAAAGTGTTCATTGGCAGAATATAATGACCATGTTAAATATTTATAATTTCTTATATGCCAGCCATGTAAATATTGTATCTTCCTTTTTATCTTCATCCATGACATTGAAGCATGCAGCATTGTTTGGTGTGTCAACAATATGCGCCCATCTAGACATCTTCCAGCTAGTATGATAACTTAATTGACTTTATTCTCGGAGTATAACAGTAACTTAATGTCAGCATTTTGATCGATGTTGGTATGTTTCGATATTATGGATGTTTGATTTCGTTGAGACACACACAACGTACAAACACTAGAGCAAATCAATAATGATTGTGCTGGCTTAAAATTAGAAGGTCGTAAGTACTAACGACCTCATAAGACTCATTCATTTTTGAAATCTACATCCCAAGATGCTTCTTATGTTCTTATGAGCCTATTTTTATGAAAATCGGAAGTTGACCAAACTGAAGTTTAAAAAGCTTGTTTTTCCAAAAGTAAAGAGTTGTTGTCGGACGGGTTTTTCTTGTTTTCTCAAACTATTGATTTTGTACCTACTTCCTTCTAATTCTAAGCCAGCTATATGTCCTATTTTTTGATAGCCACCTTTACTCAACAGTGCATTTCTTCAAGCATCTGGTATATTTATTAATTTGTATACATTGAATACAACATATTATATAAAAGGAAATATAGATGACAAGGAGGAAATGTCGCGAACAAAGTACACAGCAACACAAACAGCTAAATGAATTAGCCATACGATAAAAATATACACACAACGCCAAAACAAATTATGTATGTGCATAGAAAACACTAGTCAGTTTCCAGCTGCGCAACCATCGAGATGTTCCTATGAGGGATGACAATTTCAGTCAGCAAACATACCCTAGACATGTATCAGACGATTTTTAAAGCACAGTAGAAATAGTTACCTTTCATAATATACGTGTATGTACCACACGGACACCAGGCCCCGATCTCCCGAAGCATCTCAATCTGAGCTGAGATAAATCTCAAATACTGTCATATGTCTTTGAGATAATTTCCATGGGATACAAAACATTGATAGTTGGCACCACAAAACAGATACATTGTTCTGAGTTTATTACAGTAAATATTTTGAGCATAAAACTTAAGAATGATCTCATATTTATACTCTTGGCATGAGCAAAATCTCAATCTGAGTTGAGATTTCTACTTGAGATGCTTCGGGAGATTGGGGCCAGGGTTGGTTTACTTAAAGCATCTTAAAGGGAAACATAACTATTTTTACTTAAGTAAAAAAATTGAGCTGCACATATTTACCAAGAAACTAAGAATAACCCATGTTTTCGTTTGTGATTATTGTAGCTCTTTACATATGGCTTCTAAACAATGTAAAAAAATTATCAACATGATTTTACTGTTTAGCTGATACACTTAAGGAACTTTTAAGATTTGAAGCAAATTCTACGTTTTCCCTTAAGATGCTTTGTGGATAACACCCCTGTCCATTGTAACGCAGATACCTCAGTACTACTATACGTCAGACGGTGATTGTAATGGAAGACTCATAAGAAATATCACAGAATCACAAACATTTGAATTCCGGTCGCCCTAGGCACCACAATAGGCTTCAATTCTAGACGTAGTACCTGTAATCATTAGACTTGGGAACAACATCACAGAAAAAAGTTGTTTTAACTTGCACATTGTTCCCGTAACATATATATATATATATATATATATATATATATATATATATATATAAACATAGTCACGTGAAACAAACAACAAATATGCATGTAAAATATCCATCAATATAGGAAATGATAATAATAAACCGAAGAGGGAAGGCAGCATCTAAGAGAAGTAGAAGAGCATGAATGACACAAGACGGAACAGTGTACGAGGAAGACCCCACAACAGAAGGACAACCAACAAAGCAAAATTCACCAGGAAAAATATGCATACATAGTCTTTGAAATTAACTAAGCAGCCTTTTGCTGGACAATAATTTGCAAAATGGCACATACCAATTGTACAAAGTTTAACAAAAGGGCAAATACAAAATGTACATAGTTTAACAAAAGGGCACATACAAAATGTTCATAGTTTAACAAAAGCGCACATACAGAATGAACATAGTTTAACAAAAGGGCACATACAGAATGAACTTAGTTTAACAAAAGGGCACATACAGAATGAACTTAGTTCAACAAAAGGGCACTTGCAAAATGTTCATAGTTTAACAAAAGGGCACATGCAGAATGAACTTAGTTTAACAAAAGGGCACATACAGAATGAACATAGTTTAACAAAAGGGCACATACAGAATGAACTTAGTTTAACAAAAGGGCACTTACAAAATGTTCATAGCTTAACAAAATGGCACATACAAAATGTACATAGTTTAACAAAAGGGCACATACAAAATGTACATTACCACAACGAGCATGTAGAGATAATACGATTCCACTTGAAATTGGAACTAATGGTGACCAAAAACGATATCCAACTGATTTAATTCACTTCTACTGCTTACTTGTACATATTAGATGTTTAGAAATGATGTGTATTTTACCCTTCAAGTACAAAAAATGAACCCCTCCATCCGGTTAAACGTTTATATCGAATGTATCGTGTTTTTTATTCAGAAGAGGCGTTTATTTGGAGGCGGCCTTAGCTTAACATTTGCTACCTAGCTGTAACGTAGATGACGTTCATGAATATTTTTATTGAGTATACGCTTTATGTAGTGTTTGACACAGTATTGAAATAAAAAATTGAAAATACTCAATTTACCCTCAATAAATAAGCTGTTTAATTTTGTGACTTTTAAATTCGGGTGACGTGAATCACGCTTTTACTGCGATTTTTTATATGCACCAATTTCTCAATTGACTATAGGGGTAACATGCACATGCATTAAACTCAGTTGGATGAAAATTTGATGAGATTACCTCAAACGGTTTATGACATATCAAAGAAAATCAAAGGGTAGCATTAGAAGTGCCGTTAAGTGTATACATCATTTCCCCTGTTCCTCATAATTTTCTAGAATGATTTATTTATTTGTTTGTGGTTACTGTCAACTTAACCTGTACAAGTCGGGAATAAACATGACTACCGTTTAATGACAGTCGGTCGAGAATTCTACAGACTGGTCCAGTCAAACATATAAATATAATAATACGACAACCTACCGTATCAGTCAGTCAAATATAATCGGAATTGAAAGCAATACTCAATCAGTCAGTCAAATACACCCTGCATTAAAAGCAATAACCAATTATGAATAAAGGACCCAAAATAACACTGTCAACCATCACACGAAAAGACACAGTGACATAATATCGTTAAGTATTTTTTTAACTATAACTAAGACAAACTATGATTGATGTTGAGTAAAACCCCTTTCACAATTGTTGTACGACGGACGTGCGACGGGTCTACGATGCTAATTTGGGGACTATCGTGCGTCCGTCGCACGACGGACTTAAGAAATTACTGCGTCGTGCGACCGTCGTGCGACGGAAAACATAATCGTGGACCCTCGTCGTAGAGTTTTGGACATGTTCAAAATTTTCTACGGCGGGTGACTGTCGTAGGTCCGTCGTGCGATGCCCTACGTCGTCGCACGACGGATGTGCGATGGACGCACGACGGACGCACGATTTGTTTGTGATTATAAGGTCAACTAGGCACTTAGAATCCCACCACTATCGTGCGATGGACGTACGATGGACGTGCGATGGTCGTGCGATGGTCGTGCGACGGTCGCACGACAGTCTTGTGTATATTCACTATTATACGACAGCCGTGAGTCAACCGCACGACCGTCGTACGACGCTCGTAAACATATATGTCATTTTTCAAAATTCATACCCTATAGTGCAAATCTAAGATAAAATCATATTCTTAGACAAATATGTGTACTTTGGAAACAATAAAATCTCTCTATAGCGACACACATTGAGAAACATAACATTACAGAGGTTGTTGCTCTGGAGAGGTAAATGTGTATACATATTAAATTGTTTCTTCTCGGACAACATGTTATTATTGCTTAAGAGAGGTTGCTGCTCAGTGGAGGACTGCTCTAGAGAGGTTGCATTGTTCATACATATGATAGATGCATTCAGCTATAAATTAAGATCTCGAAGTTGCCTGAATGTTCCCATACATGCATATCAACAACAGACTTTCATCACTTAGCAGGTTATAAAAATATCAACAATCCTGTATGTTTTTATTTCATAATTAGTTACATTTAAATGTATACTTAGTAACAATATATCAGTATATCTAAAGACTTTAAACACGATTTATTAATTCATATATAATTCCAATATTTTATGCCCAAGAAAGCCATGATTTGAATCAGGAATCAAGTCTTCTCTCTTTTATAACAAGTGAACATCCAAAATATCTCGAAACAAACACCGCCTAAAATATGCCGCGTCTGACACCAGTGGACCGCAAAATGCATTCTTATTATTATATTGATTATGCATACATGTTGTTTAATACTAGTATTTAGCAAGTTCCTATTTGCAAAAAAATATTATTATTCGAAAATTAAGAATATGGTTCGACGTTTTGATTAAATATATCCAGCTGCTGAAACTTATTTTTTAAACCAGCTTATAGTTCGACCGATGAATGCTATTGTCGCACGACGGACGTGCGACAACTGTTCATCGTAAGGCTGTCGTGCGTCAATTGTTATGTCGTGCGACCATCGCACGACCGTCCTACGTCCGTCGTGCGACGGACGCACGATAGTTCACTAATACGCATCGTAGAGCCGTCGCACGTCCGTCGTGCGACAATTGTGACCGCTCCACGAAATTACCCTTTCCAGACGCAAGTCGGTACATTTCGACGTAGATTCGCAAGCGTCGTGCGACGAAGAAATTCCTACGACAATTGTGAAAGGGGTTTTAGTAGACACGAACAATGTGTCGCAAGGTGTCACATGATCATAAGCAATATGACCTGTTAAATACTGTAGCGCACAGACAATCCAAAGCCATACAGAAACGGCAGCAGCGCCCAGCTATCCACGCAAGAGTCAGACATAGAACAAAACATCCACGTCCCCAAAAATGGATATTTAAAACAAGCTTATAATACACTCACCCCGCATTGAATAACACACAGTGGACTTTGAATTTCGTGCATAATTTACCATTTATCATTAAAGACATACCATATTAAATTTGGCATATTATCTTTCAACGGGAGATAAAAGATATTCCTTGGAGACATTTTTTAAAAGCATCGCTGTATCAATTCATATTAACACATTTATAACCAATCACTTCCAAAACCACTGAAACGTTCGTAATTATTGGAAGATTTACATGCAGCAGCGCAGGTGATACATAACAACGTTTCACCAAACGTCAGAAATATAGTACAGTAATAAAGTTGAACTTACAGGTGTGAGCTTTAAAATGGAATATAAGAGAATACGAAATGGAACATTTTACTCCGAGACATTATTCGTTTTATTTGTTATGTCAACTGCGTTGGGAAGTAAGTAAATCGTTCAATTTTCCAGTACATTCAGTTTTGTAACGCTTCAACGTTCAGATTCGTTGCACCGGGTATTTCTTTGTTAATGCAATTGCATTGTTCATAATGTTAACTACATTTGAGTGAATCAACAAATATGCTTTAATAAAATAATCATATTTGTAAAATATATTTCTTCAGTTTTTGTTAAAATGGTTCATAATTTAAATTTTGTTTAAGCTCATTGAGGTATACGCAAAGCATCTTAGTAGGAAACTAGATGTTTTCCTGCATTTGCATTGTTGTCAAATCCTTAAGTCTTTCAGCTAAACAAGAATATCAACATTATGCTCAAGCATTTTGTAAAGAGCTACAATAAGCACTTGGAAACCATGGGATTTTCATCAATTAAGCACAAATATGTGTAACATAGTTTTGATTTTAAGTCAAAGTTTTATACTTAGATGCTTTGTAAATACTAATCCCGGTGATCAGCATTTCTTTCATACCAAATCACATTATTCTGACGCCGGACAAACCAGCAATTTCCCAAGACTACCCTCATATGTTGAGCTTTAAATAAAGGAACTAAACCGGGGTCGGTATTTATTTTGTAAAGCATCGTCGTATAAATCTTAAACATTTTCATAAATGATCAAATTTCCTTAAGTTTATCCACCAGACAAGAAAATTAAGAATAATATTTTTTCGTTCTTAAGTATTTTGCGAAGAGCTACAATATTTGATTGCAAACCATTAGCTATTCTTGAAATTGCGAGGCAAATGTGCCGCACAAACTGGATTAGTAGAAACTGGTTACATTTGTTTCATACTCTTTTGGCGTTGGATAAATTAGCAATGAGATCAAAGTTATACGTAATACTGGTTTCACAGACTTATAAAATCAATGAAACAATTCGCTGGCTTAGAATTAGAAAGTCGTAAGTACAAGATCCATATTTTGAGAAAACAAGAAAAAACTGTCTGAAAAAACTATTCTTTACTTATGGAAAAACAAGCTTGCTCAGCTTCAGTTTGGTTTTCATGAAAATAGGCTCACAAGAAGCGCCTTGAGATGCAGATTTCAAATATCCATTAATCTTATAAGTACTGACGACCTTCTAATTCTAAGCCAGCGAATTGCGCCTCATAATATAATTCTTTTCATTTCCACAGGTGTACAGACGGCATTCACAGCAGCAATGGAGTCGGAAATCAGATCAGAAACAGTTCTACATACTTCTTACGATCCCGTATCAAGACCTAAAAGTCAGACTCATGTAAAAACTGGATTAAATATTCTAGCAATCGACAAATTAGTGAGTATATATGATATACGAATGTATACATATATCGCTGGCTTAGAATTTAAAAGGTCGTTAGTACAAAATCAATATTTTGAGAAAACAAGAAAAAACTGTCTGAAAACTACTCTTTACTTATGGGAAAACAAGCTTTACCAACTTCAGTTTGGTCAACATGACCACTTCCGATGTTCATTAAAACAGGCTCATAAGAAGCTGAGATGCAGATTTCAAATATGCATGAGTCTTATACAGTAAAGTTCCGCTAATAAGACCACTTCGATTATTTTGAAATCATGCAGATTTTTGCCAGTTTAAGGTCCCAAAGTATTAAAGTTAGAACAAAAAAGGTCCGCTAATAAGACCGATTCACTATTGGGACCACCTTTTTGACTGGTCTTATTAGCGGAACTTCACTGTATACTACTTACGACCTTCTAATTCTAAGCCGTTTTATTTTAGATCGATTCTTCACGTCTTATGGGCACATGGAGTTAAACGAACCATATTGAAAGGTGGGCGATTGGCACTCTAGTCGATCCCAGGGGTATCCGCAACTTGTCAAGCGTGTTAAAAGTTAAGACTATCTAATAAGACCAAAAAGGTTACTGTGTACTTTTCATTATGTTATCGAGTACAACGATTTATTTAACTATATTATCTGTGACGATATCACCTAGTAACTCCATCAGCAATTCAATGAGACGGTGTCCAAGTACACCTGATCAAATAGAATAATTAATTAGCAATTAGTGAAAGCAATTAATGACGTGCCTTTGAGTAACTTGACCAATACAATACAAAAGCTGTAATGGATGTTTCAAAAAGAATATCGACATGTTATTCTATATTCATATTGCAATTTAATGATTTGAACCACTTGAATACACACACCTGCACGTGTTCGTAACATTATATGTTTACGAATATTGAAATGGAATCAGAAATTTGCTATAAAAATATATACAAACTATCCTAACAGAATCAAGTTATGTCAATAATTATAGCATTTTACCACATTGTGGGACATTTTAGATTATACATTACGAAGCTATATGTCAAACTACGAACAACTCCCTCTTGCATTTGTTATTGTTTATGATTTATACAATCAATTCAATATTTTATCAGTCCGATTCTTCCTCTATTATTGCTCATGTTTGCATTCAGTTTTGAATCAATTCAATGTTATATTTAGGCTACGCTCTGTTACTCATTAAGGCTAACGTAAATCATATTACCAACCTTGCTCCTTATGTGATTACTAGATGGATCTTAATCACAGCTATCTATTCAGTCAGTGTTTTATATAGTTTGTGCTCTTGAAATAATGCTCACCTCCTTTGCTTCTAGTGAACGTCGCCATATTCAGATGGAAAAGTGAAGAGACGTTGTCAAACACGGATGGTTTTTTCCTGAAACAATAAGTTAAATTCTTTCTCTATATATTGAAGAGAAATTCTATCTAACGAGCGTTTACATTTGAACATTGGTGGGTGATGTCATAGTCTTAATTAAGACTTTGATGTTCCTTGTACATGTATAAACGTTATCCTTTCACTCTTTACAGAACTTGAAGGATCAGAAACTGACGATGGCGGGTTGGCTTACCTTTGTAAGTATTTGCAATTGCATACGTATACGCTGATAACACATTTACACATAGTCATCAACTCCGTCTTTGGGTGGATTTGAACTTTAAGTTGATACCAATTCCCAGTTTTGTATTACAACATAACCAGAACAGTCAAGAATGATAATTTTCTAAATTTATTAAAATTTCATTATTGGTCATTTTGACTGGGGCCTCTTTCATGCAGAGCAAGCTATTTATAATTATTCTTTTTGTGCATTTCGTGCTTAGTTGTTTCGGTTGAATACTGTCTCCATGTCAGATTCATTATTATTTTTGCAGCGATATATAATGTGTCTAATGAGTTCGTATATCGCATTGTTAGGCGATGGCGCCGAATAGTTCGGGTTTGAATCCCACTATATAAAGATTGCTTAGATTTAGAGAGTCGTAAGAACAAAATCAACATTTTAGGAAAACAAGACAAAATGGTCTGAAAACTACTCTTTACTAATGCAAAAACAAGCTTTTTAAACTAAATTTGGTCAACATGACCACATCCGATTTTCATCAAAATAGGCTCATATAAGAAGCGCATTTAGATGTAGATTACAATCATACAAGCGTCTTATAAGGTCGTAAGTAGTGCATACGGCCTTCTAATTCTAAGCCAGCGATATAGGTGCAATATATATATAATAATTTATGATACATTATGCAATTATCGATTTTTCATTATAGTTTTGCCATTTTCATATTTTACTATTAGGAATGGGAAGACGAACGACTAACGTGGAACAAAACAGCAAAGGACGATATAGAATACATATTTACCAAACCCGATAGCATCTGGAAACCGGAAGTTGTCATTGATAACTCGTAAGCAGTTTGCTTAATTACATTCTCAGATTACAGTTTTTCTCTTTGAAGCTCAGTTCATCATTTTAAAACACCATAATCTTAGGATGATACAAACAAATGTATTCCGGGTATTTTGTCAATACAACACATTTCAACGAGCTTATGTTATTCATTTTTAAAATACGAAAAAGGAGGTGTGCAAATGAACGATACAGACTAACTAAGACCTACTCATGAGGTGTAACCAATTAGTGAAATATTTAACCCTTCAGTCAGAGTACCAAGGATCAAAATGTTGCTTTTTGGAGATGCACGTTAGCCAAAAATGAAGTTCAAGGTTCATATGAAACCTTGTAACTTATGAACATGTGTGCACCAATTGTGATTTGGTGTTGCGTACTATGGTACTTGCAAATACTGATGAGTTACCCAAGAATCCCACAGGTCGTGTCATACGGTATATGACTCACAATATAACTAAACTGCAACCAAAATGTGTGATCGACTGTTTGTATTTTGTACAACCTCAACCAAAGGAAGTACTTTTCGAATACTTTTTACTGTCCGCGTTCTGTTAATATGCAATGCGTCACCTGTGGCCAACAACCTTTGTTAATATTCTTATAGGTGCTATTTGTAAACATGTTTGGCTATGTACATATTTCTTGTGTGTGTGTGTGTGTGTGTGTGTGTGTGATACTAGTAGTCGCCTAAATTCTTGAATGTTCCAATCCATTTTTTGAAAACGATTTTAATATCGTTGGAAAGCGCTGTGCAAGATATATCCATTGAAAAGACTTCGAACATTGTGACATTAAAGATAAACAATGTGCCATTTTGTTTTATCTCTTGTTCCTGACATCGAGAGGTCAAAATATTTCAGGCCAATTTTCTCAAAATAAACTTAGAACATTCTAGAATTGAGGTGACGAACTTTAGTCTGATCGAGCGTGGTGAGAACAATTACCAATCTTCAATTCTATTCTCCATTAATATTTTATACCAGCTTCGAATAGATAGTAAAGCTCATATTTCCATAAAATATTAACAGTGTTTATCCTTCCAATACAGTAGAACTTCGATGCCTCGAACAGTACTTGCCTCGAACACCCTAGATGCCTCGAACTAGTTCTTCGGTCCCGTCAAAATTCCTTCTTTATTCATATGGTAAACAGTAGATGACTCGAACAGTATCTAGGTCGAACACTCGAACTGATTGGACGGTCCCTTGCTATGATATACCCGTAGATGAGTCGAACAATACAAGTTTTCGCACCTTTCATTGACTGTTGAAATCCATTGTTCGAACGCGGGTAGTCGGCGACAAGTTGTGATAATTACTGTACCAAACAATTGCTTGTGTTCGACTTCATTGTATTACACGTTTTTAAACATTTATACATCCATTAAATGGTTAATGAAGGCTGTCCAGGAAATTGTAACTTATTTATTTTTAAATAAATCGGAATAAAATAATCATTTTTCAACGTTTGTCAAAATAATCTGTTACTTGAACTTGACAAAGGACATGATGATATTATGTGGCTCGCAGCTTAATTTTTATACTCGTATATAAATATGCTGTTTAACGAGAAATATTTCACGCGTGAACACTCGAAGAGTTTGTATGAGATAAGTCAGATTTCATGTCAATTTGGTCAACCTACATTGTTTCATTATTGTTATGAATAAAATTACAAATTATAGACCTATATTAGTTATACACATAAATTATGCAATATACACACACGAACTTATACCCATGCATATTCTTGGATACCATAGATGCCTCGAACACCCTAGATGCCTCGAACTATTTTCCCGGTCCGAAGGTAGTTCGATCATCGAGGTTCTACTGTATATACATTGACAATTCTGATACGAATGACAAATCTATCATTATACAAAAAGATAATAACTAATCAGATAGGGACGACAGCACTCAAGTTAAGTTAAGTTGAGTGCTGCCTTCCCTTTCTGACTTAATATTATGCTTAAACACTTCACGAAAGGTACAAAAAGGCACACACAAAAAAGTAATAAAACACACACCACGGCGATCAACACAAAACTGAACAACAAAAATACAACCAGTCAGCTGCAGAATCCCACCACATGTGCCAACCTGGTCCAACAAGAACACAAGCAACACTTCAAACTGCACTCCCACAGTTACATGCATGCTGTTCAATGAACAAAAATATACTAACGAATTGGTCATAATTTTATGTACCATTTGCAACTACATGTATCTTCCTTCACGGTAACATGCTAATCTAAGAACATGCAATTTGTCATTAACGGTGCGGGGGCAGTATAAGTCGTACTTGACTTATCCTTTCTGGGAATATGGATGGTACGTTCTGTGTCTATCTCTTGTGTGTGTAGGTAGACGCTTCCGCTGCTTCTTCGTGGTTTTAAATTGACTGTGCATTACAGTATTTACAACAAAGTAATTGATGACAACCCGTGTTATAGAATTTTACCCACAATGCATCCTTACTAAGATATGCATCCACCAAGAATACTATAGGAAATGATTTCCTATGTTGTTAGTAATAGTGTCCAGCGTTCTTTTATCAGTCGTTTTGTCCTACTAGTTTAGTTCGGTTAGGATTGAAGCACGCGCCAAAATGTGTCATGCTTTCCATTTCTTCTAAATGTCATTTTTCAGCGTTTTTTATCATTTTACAGTACGTCCTTGGTATTTTTTCATATTTTTATGAATTATTTAAGTGATGTTAGAGTATTTCACCGGTTATTTATAAAGCCATTATGTGTTTGACTTTGATCTTTATTGGTTAATCTGATATCGTTAAGTACAATCTGATAAACTTTCATGATGACATGTTTTACCACAAACACAAAGAAGACTAATTAGTATTTTATTCCACCGTGAATGCAAAAAGTGATTTCTAGATTACTTTCTAGGTTACTTCAAATATCATGCCTCTGAAATCATTAACACTAGTATGTTAAAACAATGTTTTAGCAATTCACGAATTTAGTAAATCACTTTCTATATTTGGTGACGAAACAAATACATGAATAGTCGTCACAACATAATGTGATATTTAGAATTTCCAATTTTACTCGACATAAGCCAGATGCTTGTTTAATGTAATATCGATGCTTGTCATTACGAAGTTTTAATATAGTACATGTGTACAGATATAAACTTTTATTTTATGATATATGTAAGTATGTCTATTTTTCACCTAAAGAATCGAAGATCTTGGAATTATAAAGAACCCAGATATGTTGCTGAGGGTTAAGCACACTGGTGGTGTAGAATGGCAACCTCCCATCATGTTCATAACTCACTGTCAGGTATCATGCTATATACGTAGAAACACCATTATGTTGTATATATGACATAGCACCATTACTAATAAATGTATCATATGTATAAATTATATGCTTCATCTGTTTTGCGATTTATGTTCAGTTCAACCATGTACCGAGTTAGTTAATATGTTACTATTACTATTTTAGTTACCTTACTATACAAATGTACAAAACGTTTGGTTTAATATTCTTGTGTTGTAATATACATAACATTTGTATACGCTTCATATTTTTTTATTAGTTGCTTGTATCACTTTCATTTCTGTACAGGTAGTAAAAACTATTTGATCTTACGATAATGCATTACTCGATAGAATTTCTGTAAGTTCCCGTAACTTACAGAACACCCATATCATGCATAAGTATTAGCCCTATCTCCACAATAGTTTGATTAAATACTACGCAACAATTACAGCTTGGCAGATCTAGAGATTATATCAAGTAAGGGTGTCAGCGTAAGACTGAAATACGATGGACGTGTTGACTGGGAACCACTCAAGTTGATTCAAGTGCACTGTGAGGTTGGTCTTCATTGTGCTATACCATTTCTACCTTACCTTTCAAACTTCGTTGGCATTTTTTCTTTTCCATTTTGAGTAAGTGCACTGTGAGGTTCGTCTTCATTGTGCTACATCATTTCTACCTTACCTTTCTAACTTCTTTTGGTATTTTTTCTTTTCCATTTTCAGTAAGTGCACTATAAGGTTGGTCTTATTTGTGCTACACCAATCCTACCTAACCTTTCAAACTTCTTTGGCATTTTTTTCTTTTCCATTTTGAGTTTGCACCCTTACTTCCACTGAAAGTTATTTCAGTCATTCGGCAACTACAGAACACCGTCACATATATTTCTGGCACAGGGGGCATTTATTTCTGTTTACTTTGAGCGTAAGGCAAGGGACCTTCACCAGTACCATTATATCTACTATAATCTAAGATAAAACCCAAATGTATTCACTAGAGCTGGATCAACAGTCTACATTCAAAAGTAGAATATCGAAACGGCCCGAACTACATTTAAACACACTCATGTATCAGTATACCAATACATTTAATATGTTTGAGATTCACTTTACGTATCAAATCGTTCTATTTAAACACTGACAGGCAACACATTAGTATTGCATTTCTCCTACTGATCAATTTGATTGATATGGCGAATCTTTATGTATGCAATATTCATTTGCATAATTATGTGAAATCCTAATTGCCTATTAGTCTTAAATATTATACGTTAATATAATAATATTTAGTAATACATGGGTAAACCTATACGGCTATCTTTAAAATGAACGTAGTTTTGGTATAGAAACACAAAGTTCGAATGTTCGTTCTACAAATATAATATGTCTTTCGTGGGATGCATATGTTCATTTGTATTCCTTCCACTCGCTGTCAGTATAAGTATTGGGTTTTTGTCCAATTCTTTATTTTTGTCTTGTACCTTTGTTATAGTTTTGCTTGGGACTTGTCATGGATTTCAGATGTAAGATTCAACAACTATATCGAACCCCACTATGAAATAAAATAGTTATTGAACACCCCACGAACCAGAACTAAGAACTACAGTGAATGACCATTTGACAAATGAGGGGCCACCCTGTGGAACATTCGGCCAGTAGATATAAGACAGTCACATTAACTCTCTAGTGGTCTTCAAAAAGACACTAAAAACTCACCTGTTTAGTGTGGCATATCAGTGATCGAACGGACTTTTAAGACTCTTACGCAACTTCCAAGGAAGTAACGTTCGCGTGTACAGTGCTTTAGAGACTTGTTTGTCTTGTTTTATAAGGCGTTATTATAAATTAAATTATTTGTATTTGTATTTGTTATTTGGACACCAATAATTTACAGCCCACATGAAATTGTTTTTACTCATTTTTACGCCCGCTCTTGCATGTACAGTTGTATAATTATGTGATAACTAGCATGGAGACATTCTTTCTGTCTTTTTATTGTGGATTTGTCTTTCTTGACTACTTTTTCTTTCTCTTTATTTACATTTTAGGTTCGGGCACTTGCTTTACTTATTGCATGTTTTGTGAAACACAGATAATGGTTTTTAATGTGTAATCGCGCGATGGAAACACAATCAGACCCTTTTTAACGTTATTATTCAGTTCCGAGTTATTTTTAATTTTACACTTTGAGGCATCATCGTTTACATGTACCACTGTGTCTATACCATGTGGCCGTTTTTCGTAATTTGTCAAACCAATTTTGCAACAGTTGATCAATCAGACTTATGTTTATAAACATCGTGATATCATAGAAGCTTTATAATTAATTTTCAAATGATAATTAAAATAAGTAGATCTTCCATTGGAATAGTTATTTTTAATAGACTTGACCTTGAACACTATCGATAACTATTTCAACACTTTTGTACTTTAAATTGTAACAGACTAATATAGATTATAGAAACAAATTCAGTAAATTTTATTACTTGCAGGTAGACGTCACATATTACCCATACGACCAACAGAAATGTGCTGTAGAGGTTGTCAGCTGGGCGTATACTTATGATGAAGTGATACTTGATCATTTGTTCTCTGTTGTAAATATGGAAGATTTTGTGTACGTTAACTTTGAATATTTTGTTTCTGTCGTGTGAGTAACTATGTATATGTAAACTTTTAGCTGAGGTAGGTCAAATTATTTACTAAAATTTATTTACTAAAACTCCATAAACTCTACAGATGAAAAGCACATACACATGCATAACCTAGGTTTTTACCTATCGCCTCGTCACCACACGTTGTTATTCTTGTTAGAACGAAGTTGTCTTGCTAATGTTTTATCATTCGAATCACATAACTTTCGTATTTTATTTATTCTTTCTGATTAGTACATCCTTACTAGATTTTTATTGTCTAAATGGACACTAGATAAGTAATATTCATCTTTCGACGATGACTTATCTATAGTGTTCAGGTCTACTATAAATATGCTATAGCGTGTTAACGTTTATTTTGGGGCTGAAAGAACTAAATAAATAAATATAGTTAATCGTTTTTGCTGGAGAATAGAAACACACTTTGTTGTTGGAAATAACTTAATGTTAATGATTTCAAAGTTAAATGAATAATTTGATTTCGTTGAGTTTTTAGCCCATACTAGTATTATTGTTTTGAACTAGGTTGCTAGAGAACAACACGTGGCAGTGTGTGTTTTTTGAATACTTTTGTCCTACTACTGAGTTTTCATTTTTTCTAGCAAAAAGTAAAATATAATAACAAATCGGACAGCGAAGGCAGCAAACAGGAGAGGCAGCAGACACCGGAAGGCACAAACAGTACAATGCACCAGTTGCACGCTTTGCATGAAACGTGGCTCCGGTTAAAGTGACGAATAATGAGATACGATGGCTTTTGATGGATACTTTAAGTTTGCACACTATTATCCTTAGGGCTGTTGCGAGTAACTATGTACTCAGTTATCCACGAGTTCGGGTAGAAAATCGAGTACGAGTATTCGTCATCTCCGAGATCGTTTGATCGCGATCTTTGATATTAATACATACCCTATATAGACGTCTCTTAAATTCGTAACCTCAAGTAGTTTACCAGATAACTTTGAGACAAAACTCTGACAATTAACCAGATAGCATTCTTAATTTGCAAATCGAAAGTAAACTTGTACTATTAGTAAAGCTAGCAACATCAGTAAATTGGAATAAATTATGGTCGGGCAAAGTCTCGTTTATTGAAGTTACTAACTAGAAATGAAATATTAATTCTTAATTCGAATACATAATTTACGTCATATCTTGAAACTGAACTACAATTTCTATCATGACAATAAATACTCGATTGTCCATAAGATGACGTTATACGACAAATCGTCTGCAATGGATGAACCAGCCGGCCAATTATAAGTTGGCGTCGAAGGTGGGGAAACACTTCGGTACTACCATGAAGGATGATAAGAAGGCAGTATGTAAAAACTGTCTAAATGAATCATAAATCAAAAGTGTCTATGACAGTATTTGTCTTCATAAAATCTATAACTGCTTATTCGTGGTTCGATCTGTGAATCGATCACCCCGACTCGTGGATCGGATCGGCACTTACCTGACGATCCACAGCCCTAATTATTTTAGTTGTAAAACATTCTTCTTTAGCTTTACACAGTTGTGTTTTTAAAATATAGTTCTTGTTACTAGAATAAACTCGAATTTCTCTTGTGCATGCATGTTGTAAATGTGACTTGTTGTAGAACTGTCCTCGGTATGCCTGTGCTCCTACTTTCATCATTTTATCACCCCAAACTTTGTAGCTTGAATAAAGCTGTTTTCGCCGTTGACAAATCGAATCTATTTACGCCGTGGTTGACAGTATCTCTAGAGATGCATATAAATCCAGCATCCGGTATGCTTAAAACGTCAAGAGATAAACCACCCTTTGGAAAATGCTGAATGTGTTCGGACGTTAATTCGAACAGATAATAATACACCAACCAGTGGTTAATTCTGCTAACAAAAGTAACACGCATTAGATTTAATGCTGTTGCACATTGTCGCAATAAAATAGAAGTGGACTATAATTATTGGAATAGCTATTGACAATGGAAAATAAGTGCAGTATCGACATATTGGACCAGCTGACCTCTGGATACAGAAGGGGGTGTTGATTAAGATAGTAAAATGAAAACATTATATTGATTGGCATAAATGGCGTAACCGATTTCCCATTTATATGAACTTTTCCCCATTTTTCAGCTTTGAATCTTTCATACGAAGAAAAATATAATTAACCATATTCTATAGAAACGGCTTATGACCCGGTTAATCAAACAAATGCAAACGTAAAATCAACGTAAACACTAATAAGTAACAAAACGATACTGTATTCAGATGGATAAAAATATACTATCCACTCGGACAGGGACGACAGTATTTAACAGAAACAGAAGGGCACAACAAATAACATAAACAGCAATATCACAGACCACAAGTATAAGCCACTATGTCAACCCAAAAATGAACGAGAAAAAAAGAAACTTAACAGCTAAAAAGCTCAAAATTCCCTCAGAGTCTTTCTTGCAAGTACGGTTTTGGTCGAGGTTCCATCTTATGCTTCCCTGAACACACGGCATGTTCTCAATATATGTATTGTCGCCTTCATAGTTGAGAAAGAAAACTTCAGAAAGGTTCTTACTTGAGTGTGTTCTTTTGTGCTCTTATTTTGCCTTCCATGTTCTCTTGTCCTTTCTAATCTCTGAGTTTCACATTTTTACATGGTAAATTACCAGAAACTAGTGTAATCTGGTTTTGGGCTCCAAAACGGTCAGCAATGATAATTTTCAAACTTAAATAATCAATAAAGCTTTTTTTATTATTATGAAGGGCCATCGAAACTAGGTATGAATTCGTCAATTTCACCGGGACTACTTTCATGCAGTGTTAGCAATTTATACACAAACTTCTAACAGCGATGTCGGTAAGCATTGAGTAGCGGCAAGGAAAGTCACCGCGTAGCAGTTTAAATTCTACAATGTTCTTTCTTGTACCAATATATTTACACACGTCCTTACATAATTATTAGTTTTGCAGAAGTTATTATTCATGTATAATGACATTCACTGTACCATAATTATGTCTTCGCTGTTCTTTGCTGTGCTTTCGTGTTCTGCTGTTTTTGTTTGGTGCTGCATATCCTGTCCGATTATCATGTTACTGTTACCTCTCCTGTTTTCTTTATTGTATCTAATGAATGCAAAAGAATGGTCTATAGATTTTATTTGAGAAGTAAAACATTATCATAGTAATTCATGTACATTGTTTGAATTTTTCTCAGACGACATGGTGAATGGCACATCAGCCATACTATGGTTGAGGATAAAAACCTGACAGAGCATATTCCGGACGGATCCGTGCGAATATATCCACAACTGGACTTTTGGTTGTTCCTACGTAAGTTTATGAAAAACCACGATGATCAGCAATTATTATATGGATTATACATTATGATCATATATAATTAAAAAGGTATCATCTGGTAATGATTTTTGAATTCCGGTTTGATCGTGTCCGTCAATCTGCCAATATTCTTCATGCATGCACACAACGAAGAACAGCCCTACTAGAAAAATAGCGACTGGTCTATGGAGTAATTAAATAAAGTATCATTTGCCGTCCGTTTAGTAGGTTGTACATTTACCCCCGATCATTAAGCCGCAAGTCACATCACATCGATGTTGACCTTATCGGGTACCCTTGCGTACACATTGGGGAAGTAGAACCTTGAGAGTATTTCTGACTCAGAGAAATTAAACAGTGTCGCAAACGGGGATCTCACCAAGGACCTCTCGATCCCAAAGAGCGACCGTACCTATAGACAATCGTCCCCATCTTACAACAATCATAGATCTGTATTGTTTTCCAGAACGGCGTACAGAATTCTACAATCTCAACGTCATGATGCCGATAATTCTGACGTCATTAATGGTTGTCATGGTATTCATCGTGCCGATAGATTCTGGGGAGAAAGTCTCGTACGTTCTCACGTTATTCCTATCTCTCGCGGTACTTCTGACGATAGTTGCTGGTTCACTACCGCCAACGTCCATAACCATATCAGTGTTAGGTAGGTTTTGACATTGTACAAAAACTAAATAATTTGTGACGTCGTTAAATACCCATAATACAACATACGCTGTAAATACTTTTTATACAATTCTCCTTTATATTATTTATAACAGGTGCATTACCTTTTTCTCCATTTACCAGACTTAATAAGATTTGAACCTCTTTGATCTTTTTAGGACTCTATCTAGGAATCGTGCTGATCTTGACGGCACTAGCTATATTGTTGACTGTGTGCGTCATAATTCTGTTCCACAAGGAAGGAGAACCAGCCAGAGATTCCGTCATCATGAATATGACGTCATTAGCAGCAAAGGTCACGTGCATGTATTTGCCCGTCAGCAAACAAGACTGGACAAATGGTAAAAACCAAATCGAACCTATTCCACCTCAATCTGACGTGATCAGTTTATCAAACCAAAATGGAACATCGCATGAGGAAGTCAAAGATATCCCGACTGACTATGACGTAATGAACCCGTCTGCAGATCGTATGACCGAATACCACGTGACTTGGAAAGACGTCGCGACTATCATGGATCGATTTTGTTTCATAACTTTCTCTCTGTTGACACTTGCAATGAACATATCTTTTGTGATGGCGCTAACAATCGGCGGTAGAACTACGGGTTTCTAGTGGATCAATATTTCGCTGGCTTAGAATTGGAATAAGACTCATGCATATTTGAAATCTGCATCTAAATGCGCTTCTTATGAGCCTATTTTTATGAAAATCGGAAGTGGTCATGTTGACAAAACTGAAGTTGAAAAAGCTTGTTTTAAAGTAAAGAGTAGTTTTCATACAGTTTTGATTTGTTTTATCAAAATATTGATTTTGTACTTACGACCTTCTAATTCTTAGCCAGCGATTTAACCAAATACCCGTACAATGCCATGTATATTGTACTTTATAATGCATATCACAGATATATCTAAGGTTCACTTGTTCCCTCCAAAACTCTTAACAGCATATAGTAAACTTATAGATGTAACAATAATATTAGTTGTCCTTTTGAGTTTACCTTAATTTTCCTTCCTGTTTACCCAGTCATTCCTCAACTTAAATCACATCCAGGTTCTAAACAATCCGAGCGAAATAAACGGAATATCAACGAGTCAAGTCCATTTCGTTCATTTCTATTTTTGAAAGTAATGACAAATATTCGTCACTGGTGTTTTCTAACAGCGTCCTGCCATCGTCCAATCACAATTGACTTTGAAAACGGATATTGTCGTTCCGAATAATCAAGGACAATAAATTTGTAACGTACGATTACCATGATTTAATTTAATACGTCACAAAGCCGGTGTTATATAGGTCTTTTGGACCGGGTACCTTATGTTTCTTTGGTACATTACTTACAAATATATGTCAGAGCTACAGATAAGCTGTGTATTGGGGTAATTACCCAATTAATTTTCTTAAAATCGCAATAGATTTTGAGAGGAGGGAGTAAGAAAAAGCAAATAGAAAATGATGTTATAGTGAAAATAGTACATAAAAGACCAATTACCCAATTAGTTTTATTAGCTCACCTGTCACAAAGTGACAGAGTGAGCTTTTGTGATCACACTTCGTCCGTCGTCCGTCCGTCCGTCAACAATTGGGTTGTGTCCTCTCTAGAGGTCACAATTTTGGCCTAATCTTTATGAAACTTGGTCACAATGATCATCTCAACAAAATCAAGGTCAAGTTCGATATTGGGTCATCTGAGGTCAAAAACGAGGTCACTAGGTCAAAATATAGAAAAACCTTGTGTAGTCACCAGAGGTTACAATTTCAACTTAATTTTAATGAAACTTTGTCACAATGATCATGTCAACAAAATCTAGGTCCAGTGCGATTTTGGGTCATCTGGGATCAAAAACAAGGTCACAATGTCAACTATAAAAATCACAATTTCAACCGACATTTTCCTGAGGGCCGTGGGTTCAACCCCCACTGGAACCATAATTTTTTTTTTTTTTTTTTTTTAACTGTTTAGGTATTGTTTTGTCTTTATAGCATGTATTTGTACAGTTATATGGAAAAAAAAATATTTTTTCCAAAATATTTTGTTTAAATTATAGGTCAAATCATAGAAAAACCTTGAGTCACCAGAGGTTACAATTTCATTTTAATCTTAACGAAACTTTGTCACAATGATCATGTCAACAAAATCTAGGCCAAGTTCGATTTTGAGTCATCTGGGGTCAAAAACAAGGTCACAATGTCAATTGACATTTTCCTGAGGGTCGTGGGTTCAAACCCCACTGGAACCATAATTTTTATTTTTATTTTTTTAAGTATTTAGGTATTGTTTTGTCTTTATACCATTTATTTCTACAGTTATATGGAGGAAAATAATTTTTTTCCAATATATTTTGTTTAAATTATAGGTCAGATCATAGAAAAACTGTGTAGTCACCAGAGGTCACAATTTCGACTTAATCTTTATGAAATTTGGTCCTAATGATCATCTCAACACAATCTAGTATAAGTTTGATATTAATTAAGTCATCTGGGGTCAAAAGCTAGGTAACATGGTCAAATCATAAACTTGCAATAGAGGCTGAATTTCCTTAAATCTTATTCAGAAAATGTGTAGGGTCACCATAGGTGTGTGCATGCACTAGTACGACAGGTGAGCGACCTAGGGCCCTTTGGGCCCTCTTGTTAAATACCCAATTACAATTTGTCAAAACCTAAATAAAATTAAAACTTGGGGGTAAATACCCAATGGCCTAAAACCTTATCTGTTGCTCTGATATGTTATAGACATGGCATGTTAATAAAATATTTACATTTGTACATTTTTTGTGGCAACTACCAGTGTTTTACAGGCACGGTAACCTGATGCCATGAATTCGATACAACATAACATGTATTCGTATTTTACCAATGTTAAAATTGCAAATTAAACTTACATTAATAACTAGATTTAGTTTATACATTTTTTTAAAATGCAAAATAAACTTACCTTAAAAATATAGGACCATTTATTACGAATCCTTTTACAAATAACAATGCTCCGTTGTTTTGATTATTTTAGGAACGGATACATTATAAATGATTTGTTACAACATTACAGGCTATTTGTTATAGGGTCTTCTCCATTTTTTGCATAATTAAGTAACTGGATATTTAGAGTAAAACAGTGTATCAGAAGTTTCTTTATCACACGGTTATCTCCCCGATAGCGTATAAAAATTGTAACATTCTTATCAGTGGATTTTAACTTCCGAGGTCGATGTCGAATTGTTTAGTTTCGTTGTTGACTTGTTACAGTTTTTAATACCGTGTTGGAAGGTATTTTATTATCAAGAAGAAAACATCTACGCACGTAGTACATTAAGGTATCAATTTTTATCAAGTTGTTTGATTATATCAGTAGGTAAAGTTCCGACTGTATTTTCAGTTTAAGGACATTTTTAGAGGCAATAATTACTATGTATGTATATAATAAATGATGTAAAACAAGGTCATCCTGATTCTTTTGCAATTCACAAGCAAGATAACCTCAAACGTTATGTTCCCAACGTCCGCGTAGTTCAAAGGTCTTTCATCTGTGTGATTATAATGCTTCTAAAACTGTTTAATTGCTTTTTCATTGAAAACACATTCTTACATAGTTATTATGATCTACTTATTTATTAGTATCAGGAATTTATTGGATTTAATATTTAACATGTTTACGTTAGTAAAATTATTCGTCTTTTTCTAACATTATGCAAATGGCCGACGAAAACGAAAGTACGGTAGTCGCAAAAACTGGTTACGGTGGAAAAGTAATTATCAAATAGCAATGTTACGATCGATCCGAACATCCGGTTGTATCCGGATGTCTGATCCGGATGTCCGGATGCTTCATTCAACGATTTTGACATCCATAATAATAATATTATCATTATTTAGACACATACAGTCAGTCAACAACAAAAATGTATTTTATATTCATTATAGTCTAAAATATTTTTTATGGGCAATAATCACGGTGTATAAACGTATCGGTACCCTCTCAGTGCAAAATGATATATCGGTACCCTCTCAGTGCTGGCACCGGTCTCTCTCAGCGCAAAACAATGAATCCGATTGACGAAGATTCACAGGAGAGGTAAGAAAATCATTTTTTTTGTCAAAAATACCGGTTTATGCATAAAGATCGATAGCCCACGGAACCCCCCGATGATTAACCATTGTGTTCCTGTTGTTAAAATAGTTCTATCATTTTTCACAAGTTCTGGCGTGGCTGGAATGTTGACCGAGGGTCGTTGTGCGAATGAACATCAAGCCATGTTTATGAAGCTTAAATGCGACTTTTCTTCAATATAGCAAATATCTAGTACCTTAGACGTAAAGCCGTTGATCATATCTTGCCCCTAAAAGCCTTTTATTCGGTAACTTCCATCAAATTTCTTAAAAAAAACGCCCTACTTTCGGTTTAGACTCGGCACCGGTACCCTCTCAGTTCTTGCACCGGTGTCCTCTCTGCTCGTAAAGCTATAGAATACGATCAATTTGATTGCAAGTACAGAGAGGGTACCGGTGGCAGTCAGCTGCAACGAGCAGAGAGGGTACCGGTGCCAGAACTGAGAGGGTACCGATGCCGCGTCTAAACCGAAAGTAGGGTGTTTTTTAAGAAATGTGATGGAAGTTACCGAATAAAAGGCTTTTAGGGGCAAGATATGATCAACGGCTTTACGTCTGAGGTACTAGATATTTGCTATATTGAAGAAAAGTTGCATTTAAGCTTCATAAACATGGCTTGATGTTGTTTTGCACTGAGAGAGACCGGTGCCAGCACTGAGAGGGTACCGATATATCATTTTGCACTGAGAGGGTACCGATACGGTTATACACCGTGATAATGATGTTACTAAAGTTTTAATATTTCGTAGACACATGCAGTCAGTCGATATAAAATATTTTTTTATTTCATTGTATTTTCAGTCTGAATTTTTTATAGGCAATAATGTTGTTATTAATAATAGTATTATCGTTCTGTCGACACATGCAGTAAGTATTATATGTTTTATAGTCATTATACTTTCAGTTATAAAGACATTTTATTGTAGACAGTAATATTGTTAATAATAATATTATCATTATTCTTTATAATTGGTTTTACACTGTAATAGTGGATTCGACCACAGCGTCACTCTATTATTATCCAAACTGGACAGTAAAAGGACATAATCATGAAAACGTTATCTTACTAGTCTGTCATATACAATACACCATACATGAGTTGTAAACATGTGGACTATTTGATAACAAATGATGATAATACTGTCACTACGCCATATTTTAATATTTTATCAAGTATCAATACCATAAACAAACATAACTTTTGTTGATCAGCGAGCTATGTATACATAACCATATATGGACGGGTTCAGATAACTTCGCAGTGACGTTTTAGGCGAGTCCAAGCCAGTAGGCAATCGATAGCATTATTATTTAAGTGTACATTTTACTTAAATGCTTATTTCGTGATTAATTATTAGTATCAGCTGTAAAGCGTTAGGCTCGGAAACACGACATTTATTTCCTTTAATTGGCCTGTTGGTTCGAACCCCACTTTCATCAATGTGTTCATAATTATATTCGTAATGTTTATCATTTTTAATGTTGACTGATCTGATAGAATATAAAAAACAAGTAGGAATTTAAACATACACGAATGTCCGTGTGTTTTCGTGACCATATATAGATAGTTCGATGTCTTAAACCAGAGCTGATTGCCAGTCACTTCAAACAGAATAATTACTTTGAATTATCGACTTATAGTAATGATTGAAACCATGCATGCTTGGAATCGCTTAACAACTCAAAGGTTAAGACAATTGTGATTTTAGTATTCCTAATCGCCCACCAACAACACAATGTATTTCACATTTAACCGTAGATATGGCTGTTGGAGGTAAAGTCGATTTTGAAGTAGATGGTATGGCTTGTGTTGGTAGAGAAGAAAAATGTGAAATTTGTAAAATGACACACAGTGATGGATACTGCTCCCAGTGTGATATGCACGTCTGCCAAATATGCTTTGACAATCATTTGATAAGTAGATTATGCAGAGACCACGTGCTGGTGCAAAATTCCCATGAAGAAAATAGTCACCGAAATGCAATCCATTTTGAACTTTGTAAGGAACATACACAACAGGAAGTAAAGGTATACTGCACTGAACACAAGTGTTGTGCATGTATAGAGTGTATTTTGTTGCACCATAAGTCATGTAAATGGGAATACATAGCCAAGGCGTCAGAGGAGTTTCAAAGTAGTGGCGAACTTACTCGTTTACTTGAAGAAGTACAAAGTATCGAATACACGCTGGATACATACCTAGAAGATATTGATAAACATACAGAGACCATTGAAGCGGTTAACATAGAAGTAGTATCGGACATTGAAGCGTTTGCAAATTCGCTAGTTGAATATGTCACCGCATCAAAACAACAAGTTCTCGAAGATGTCAAAGTACGAGAATCAACACACCAACAAAGGCTTGCCAAACTGAAGGAGGATGTTAAGTCACTTGGATCACAAGTCAAAGAAATAATTTCAGATTTCAGAAATGAAAATGTACTTCATAAGCGTTTCATATTGGCAGTAGAAACGATGTCTAAAGTAGCTCTAATTAAAAGGGAACTGTCAAGCATCGACTTCCACAACATCATCACCGAAAACATGAACACATTCAGAAAAAGCAAATTACTGACAAGTATGATGTCCAATGCACGACCAATTGGTAGGCTCGTGGAGACAGAAAATGGTAAGAGTTATACGCCATTACAAGTACATGTATGTCATAATTTTGTTCTATTCGATGATACGTTTACGCATTTTAATATTTCTGTTTGCTCTTTGACATGCTTTGTTTCCCATATTCAATGATATTTTAATTTCAGTCACTGTTCCCGTTTTTAATGTGACATAAGACACCAGGCATGGTCTATGGGAACTTACAAACCGTCTGTACCTTCCCCCGAAACCGACCAATGAAGCAGGGAACAAAACCGAATGATCCTGAACTTACAAATTGTACGACTGATTCAGTTGATCGCAAACAACAAACAAACACTAACTTTCTGTAAAGCAGCTACATATTAGTGTAACAAGCATCCGATAGTGATATTTGATAGCCCCTAAAACAGCATGTATATATATAGTGCAGAGATATTAACATTTATGCATGAATCTATTAGGTTCTTACATTGAATATATGTTTTCCGTCCTTTGGTTATTTAGACTTGTCTTTGTATTACACCTAAAGCATCTTGGCGATACTTTCAGCTTATCAAACATACACCGAGTGTTATAATTAAAGGCAATATATATGCTGTTAATTTATTCTAATGTCATTGAAATAAAGACTTTGTGTATGTTTAAGGCGAGGAAGACGATGATGACATTGAGGTAAAGACTGAACGTGAAAGAAATCACTCACTTCAACAACAGTTAGATGCCAAACAGGTAAATGTTCGGATAATGATGGTAGACTGCTATATCTGTTTGATTACTATCAAATGCGCCCGTTACGAAATTGTGTATTAATTAAGGAGAAAACGGTGTTTAACATTCTTAAGTTAGTCATGTTTATTTTACTATTTTTAGGATGAAGTTGTGAAGCTAAGAAAAGACCTTGCTGACGTAAAGCAGAATTATGACGTAAGTTATTCCTTTCATCGTGTTTACTGATTTGAAGCTGGTTGGGTAATATACAGTCGATGTCTGTCCTTTTCTGGAAAAGTCGTCAAACTGTAGCTATTTGCCCTTACGCTTTGAACGGAAAACGTCACAATACATGAAGTACATACATTAAAAGATAAACTATGCGCATCTGAACATTTTCTTTTTGTCAATTTATTTGATCCTTTTTGTGATAAAATTGACATAAAACATCCGTACTTGGAACTATTGTAATGACACTGCAGCTGACAATAGTTCTCTTTGACGTATCAATACGTGACACAACTGACAGCATATTGCATAAGTTGTTTTTAATTCTTTGGTGTTATAAATGAGTTTTAAATCACGGCAAACTCAATTTTGTGAAAATTATATTTCAGAACGTGGTCGAAGAAAACAAAACATTGCAGCAAGAAATATCTACTCTGAAAAACTGCGACAAACAGGTATTTGGAGAAAGGTTTTTATAAAGAATTTTTAACAATAACAAAAGTGAACAACAGGCATACATTATAAACAGGTCCAATGGTTTCAGCATATGACGTGTACTAATCTAAGATAAAATTGATTATACAGAAGATTGTAATATTGATTGTGCCATTGTGTTCTTAGATTTTAAAATGAATTTGACGCGGTAGAATAGTACATGACACAAGCTGCAATCATATAGCTTACTGTTGCTGATATACAAGCAAATGGAATTAGAATTACTGGAAATACAAATGTAATCAAAATAAAAGAATGCACAGTTTCCTTAGAATTAAGTTGCTGATGTCATTTCGTTATTCAGAATTAAAGTAGGTAATTGATACTATGGGTTAGAAATTGTCAATAAATTGGGATCACATTCGGGCTACGTTTTAATAAAAAATAAAATAGAAATGTTAGTATCAGAAATTTTGAAAAATCAACTAAAATATTAAACATTACCGATCTGAAATGAGCCTATATAAAAGCAATTGGTGTTGGCCATAATAGACAAACACGGGTTTATGATGTCAGTTCGTTGCATTGCGATATGCGTTTACTCGAAGCGACCATTAAACGCGACTTTCTGTAAAGCTAAAATGTTACTGAGCCATCGGCCTACGTATTTGCACGACATTGTCCCTTGTCCCTTGGCTGTTTCCAAGTATATGTACATAAGACCTAGGAATGATAATGAACACGCATTGAAAACCTAAATTTCAGATTGATCAATGTTGCATATATGTTATAGAATCTACTTCAAGAGGATCAAACTAATTGTATCTGTGATTTATAGATTTGTACACATTTATTTATTGGCGACATACCTGCTTTTGTTATTTATATTTCAGTTCTCTGTACGGTTAACAGGCGGACCTGAACATCACACATCGTCTGGTGCAGGTAAGACGCTGACAGTATGTGGCATCGTCAATTGTGGTTAGTGAAAAACCTCCAAATTAGATTGTAAGATGGACACTAAGTTCCCAGACTGTTGGTATATATTTTCAAAGATTTTCAACTCAGGTTAACATATGAAAGTGGTACTTTGTAGCTATATAGTTTCTTGTATGTATTTTGTTCAATTGCATGTTTGCCATAGTGACATGTACTTGTAATTTTGTACCTTTCGTGTTCTTAAACCCCAGGAATTTGTATAAAAGGAAGAGGGAGCAGCCTAATATCAAATGGTGGCTGATTTTTGCAACATTTTGTTTTCAGATACATTTTATTGAAATAAAATAATTATTGAATTTATGCTTATATTTAAAATTGCCACTGTGTAAGACATTTTTATGCACTATAAAATGGTGGTTATATTGTTTATTTTTAACCTTTAGTCAAATCACTAGGTTTATCTGAAGTATGAAATATTACAGCAATTGGGAGAACAAATTTGAATTTGACATAACCGTTGACACTAGTCACATGGTGTAAACAGAAATATACTACTGCATGATGTTTATACCAACAAGTAAGCATGCAGGCTCATCTATGTATTATCAACTCACTTGTTGCCTCATACAACATTTAATGTATGCGGGTATAGTATTTACTCTACAACAGGTTAACCCTCACCAGCTGATAAGCCCGCCTACAATCGATGGTGGTAGGTCCTACCGCATCCTGGGGTTTAAGCTTCTGTTGAATGCAAAGAGGTTCGGCACATAAACCTACATTGATTAAAAACTTTTTTTCCCTCTACTATATTTCATACCAAGGGATCGCACTAGGTTTCAACGAGAATCACGCCGCATCTCGTTCAATTGGTCATTTCTTCGCCAAATGAGAACATATATAACTATGGCTTGGTGTTATAAAAAGCTGAATAATTTATCTACGAAACAAGCCCAAACGTTACGTAAACTATTACGCTCACAACATGACTCCAAACATCCACAAAAATATTTTTTCACCGAGGTAAGACATATCCTCGTGCATAATATGCAGCATATTCTAGTTTGCATAGGTCAACTTCACAAGAGTTAAAACACAAGGATAAAGAAATTGAAAACAGTTTTTTATCAATGTAGGTTTATGTGTCGAACCCCTTTGGTAGAATGCTACATTCTTTGTCCGAATAGTTACTACCTTTTTTGTCGAATTTTGGCGAATCTATACAAAGGTATACGCATGATTATTTGTTTTGGGATTTGTTTATGAATTAGTACGAGTTATGAATCTTTGTGAACTTGTCTATATTTGTTATCGTCAATGAAGGAGTTTGCCTAATTATATTGTACTAAAAGTTTGCAACTTGGGTCTATGATCTTCAGGTATTTTGCAAAAGAATCACAATAATTATGTACATTGCTAGAAACAGTTTTCAGTGAATAATATAGTTGCTTGTATTGTAGTTTTCCTCGATCTGTTATGGTTGCACGCTCAATACGTTAAAAACACACGTGTGTTGGGCATTGTACCTGTGGTGTGTGATGTATTTTTTTATTTTCTGAGCTCGGCTGTTTAAGTTGAGTACTGCCTTCCATGACCGATTTTCTATCATTTTTGTGTATTTTTAGATCAGCCGGATGGGACATTTTCAAGACACATTGATGGTTGGAATAACATTGTTATGACATTCACATTCCCGAAAGGGACGCAGTCTGTAAGTGACCTACAAATATATATATTGTCATAATTGTACGACATGTTTGCGGTAAAAAATTATGAGGTACAGTTGTATTTCTTAAATACACATGGTATTGAATGATACTGGTGTATTAAATTGCTACCTCTACATTTACCTCAAACATAGTGTATACATGTATATCGCTGACTTAGAATAAGAAGGTAGTAAGTACTACTAACGACCTTATAAGACCCATACATAATTGAAATCTACATCTCAATGCGCTTCTTATGAGCCTATATTCATGAAAATCGGAATTGGTCATGTTGACCAAACTGAAGTGTAAAAGCTTGTTTTCCCATTAGTAAAGAGTAGTTTTCAGACAGTTTTTTCTTGTTTTCTCAAAAAATTGATTTTGTACTTAAACCTTCTAAGACTAAGCCACCGATATAGGTAGTTAACCTTCTTTAAGCAATGGGATATCCATATGAAATCATGTTTGTATTAGTTTTGCAGAAGTTAATTATAGAATTATTTTATTACTTTGCAGGCATTGAATCGTAACCCTGGAAAACCATATTCAGGTAAAACAGAAAAAAGTTTCTTGTATAACGATGACGAAGGACAAGCTTTATTTAGTATGATGAAATTGGCATTCGATAGAAAATGTTTGTTCACCGTGGATGGTCTAGGATACATTCAGAGCGGGGTAGAACTATGGCAGTAAGTAGAATTGTAGAATATCCATTAAACTATGGAAGGAATATTGTACTTATTATCAATAAATGATTCACAATCTAACTAGTAGTATTAAAACACGCTCGCCTGAAATCAAATAAAGAAGTATATATATTTTGAAATACTTAATATTTTGATTGATTTATTGTATCTAACTGGAATGCGTATCTCTTTTCAGATCTGGTTGGTAAGTGTACAACATTGTTTACAAGTCTGCACGTTTACATTTTTACTCGTGTACACGTTTATTACGTAAATAGAGGCCACCGTCCCAAGATACATCAAACATTTTCACAAAAGAATTTCACAAACACGTACAAAATGTAATTATGTTGTGTGACTGCAATGTTTAAAGAATAAGTCATGGACACTGAACAAAAAGTAATAATAGTATAAAACGATATCAGAAAATAGGAAATAGGTCAACAAGTTCTCACAAAAGTTAAAATAACTTTGTGAATCATATGTATACGTCATTGAACGAACTCCAATTACATTGATTCAATGACAAGACTAATATTAGTGCTATTGGTTTTAACCACCGATTAACATAGAATGTACGTATACCGGGACGTGGGCCCGCACATTTCAAAGTAATATCTTATGTAATAAAAACAGTATTTAAAAGATCTGTACGAGAGGTGTTCAACTTATATTTGAACAAAAATGAACATTTAATGTGTTCACGAATTCACAACGAAATTGAATTATGTCCACTAATCGTGTATAATAATGTATCAAGTCATTCAGCATTACATCTTAAAAATTATTCGATTGAAAGTTTCTATTGGTACTTACTACTTCGCTGCCATCCAAATTTGTGTTAATTGCCTGGTCCTAGATATCACGGAACCAATGGGCTTGGTGATTGCTGGTTTCGACTATGTTGGGCGGTTTTTTAATTATTTTTTTTTAATTTCGTCAAAAAAGCAGCTGATCGCATAGCAACCATCATATGACAAAAATAAACTGATTGCCTTCCCGGACATGGGTAATTCATAATCTACTAACGCTTTTTATGCTTCTATAGTGGCAATTAGTCTAAAAAAAGCCAAACATAATGTCTTCTACAAGATGGTTGAGTTTGGTTCTAACCATAATGCAAATATGATATAGTGAGTGTATATAATACTTCACACATTTTCTTACATGGTTTAATAGAGATAAATACATATTTGGAATCTGCATCTCAAGGCGCGTCTTATGACCCAAGATAATCGGAAGTGCTCATGTTGACCAAACTGAAGTTGAAAAAGCTTGTTTTCCATTCAAGTAAATATTAGTTTTCTTCTTGTTTTCTTAAAATATCGAGTTTGTACGTTCGACCTTCAAATTCTAAGCCAGCGATATGTATATATCTAACTTGCATGCTTGTGTCTTTCAGGTTTCATCAGTAAGTATGCATTTATTGAATCAGATATCTTAATGTTTGTAGCTTTACTCGTATAAAGCGTAGTCACTGCAACATGAACTTTATCAGAATAAGTTCGTATGTTGCATAGCAGGATGCTGTTCATAAACAGAATTAGATAGTAATGTTTACTTTTAGGCTTTTTTGAGACATGAAATTAGGACCTTGTAGATGTTGAGTTTCTTTGTTTGTTTAATTTTCTGCGTTTTGTCGTGTACTTGCTGCCTGTGTCTTGTTTTTCTTTTTTATGTTCTTCGTTGCGCATTTCGTGCCCGGACGCTTCCCTGTCCGATTTCAATCGTGAAAGCTCGGTCATTTCCGTTCGTCTCCGGTAAATAATTGCAATGCATAAAGGCCGAAGTAGTGATAGAATGGTCCGATTGATCAATATATTGAATACATTGCATTTTAGCCGTTTGCATTTTACTGTTCCAATCTATTGCATGCACTTTATCACGGTATGAGTTAATGTCATCGTATTTAAAAAATACTACTATTATATTCTTGTATTATGTAATACAGTAAAACCTCGTTATTTCGAGGACCCATCGGGACAGGCCAAATGCTCGAGTTAAGCCAGTTGCTCGAATTATCAGAATTATATGATGAATTGTTGTTAAGACTAAGTGTAACTGTGTTTTACTCGAATTAGGCCGGTTGCTCGAATAATCGCTGCTCGTATTACCGAGGTTTTACTGTATAATCAAAATAACTGGTATGTTTTGTTTCGTTTTAGGAGTTTTGGGTATGTATCGAAGAGTTTTGCTACTCAAACATTTTATATAAATTGCGAAATGAACATTATTATTATATGCAGTATAAACTTAATTATTTAATTTGATGAGTGTTTACATTTAACATACATACATTTAGAAAACGTATGTTCATATCACAGGCTAATGTATCATTGATCAAGGATTGTTTTTACAGAAATTGATATATAGATGGTTAACATACAAAATAGGAATTTAGAGATTTGTGTGCGCGCGTTTGTGGCCATTACTGTAAACATGAACTTTGGGCCTTATGTCTTAATTTCTGAAATAAACTTGTACATTTAATCCATACAATGATTTATGTTATTTAACTTAATTTCAGTGACGTAACATGCTGTTGAAAACCTCAACCATTAGAAGAAAAATCAACTTAAACACACGTTCTCTAAAAATCTTTATGAGTAACATTAATTTTAAGGTTTTTTCTATAAAAAAAACCCTGAGTACATTGCTTGTGATTATTATGTATAGTCCAAACAAACTTTATAAACCGGGGTTGGTATTCAATATTGATCTTACTTGACTTAAGGATAATGACAACTAATCAGGTCACACAATATTAAACTCATGGTCAGTATGGCTATCCTTATTCTCCAATTAGATAAGATCAATATTAAGTACCACCCAAGATCTACATTTTATGCAATAATATAAAATAATATATTACAAGCTTATTGCGCGGATATATCAATATCAGAGAGAATGTTGTGTCCAGGACCTGTCGATGATTCAGAGTATTGTATATTGAAATCAACTGTTACATTATAAGAAGGTTATTTTTTTCCACTGCATATTGACAAAATATTAACATTTTATGTTTCAGAAAACCTATATATCAGGGATACCTAGCCCGGGCGAGAAAACAATTAGAAGCAATAGGAACATGTACTAGTAATCAGTAATACCAATTTTACAGTAAGTCAAAAGTAATTGACTATTGTTATTAACACAACACAGCTTAAATATTTTTAAGTATATCAAACACAAACATTGCTGAGTGTTCTGCCCATATTTATATACGTATTTACTACGATTTTCAGATCCTGAAAAGATAGATACCACATATTCAGACGTGTACTGTACTGCACAAGCACTTTTGGAGCGAGCAATGTATTCTGTGTAATTTTCATCAATAGCGAAAGAGTCAGTAAGCTGGGACTGTACGAATACGATAAACAACTCCAAAACCCATCGATTACTACAATGCCAATATCAGAAACCACGTCTTGTAGAAAATTATTTTGTTGTGAAAAAGTCAATAACTATTTAAATCAATTGTGTACAGTACGTTCGAAGTTAAACGAGTACCGTTATAAACATAAGCTCGCCTGTCTGGTAAGCTTGGTTTTGTCGGTCAAAAGCTATACATAGCTAATGAAATTAGTTAATATAACCGAATCCGACAATAAATACATTTTGACTTCTGGAAGTGAATGGGTTCGATATCAAATTGTAAAGCGTATTTCATATATCAAACGCGCTGTAATGAAGTGGGTATACGAGACGAAGTACTTTATAAATAATTACCAATCTTCTCCAAATTATATTCTTTACTTGTTATTATCATATGAAATATTCAACTCGTATATACACTCAATGTTAATTATGTAATGTGTTTATATACCAAATACTATACTCGTATACCTGATTCTCTGAAGATTGTCAGTGAATATTTGTACATGAACATAGCTATGTGTATGTGTGTGTGTGCGTGTGTGGTTGTTGATGGGCGTACGTGCGTGTATGTGTGTATGTGCGAGCGTATATGTGTACGTGTGAGTGTGCGTGCGTGCGTGGGTGTACGTGCGTGTGGTTGCATGTGTGCCTGCGTGTACGCATGCGTGTGAAAGTTATATGTATTTGTGTGAGTGAGTTAGACTGTTAGATGGAGCGTGTACATAAGAGAGTGTAATATTAATGTATAAATAACATGATGAAGATGTATAATATTAATATCAGTGTTGTATGGGAACATATATTATAATATTGATATTATATGCATGTAAACTGATGGGCAAAAATGCCTAATGTTTCAAAATATACTATTTAAAACTATTATTGTTTGTAGGTTCAATCCGCACCATTTTATTTTATTTTTTTATTACATGTATCCATGTTATAAACTGTTTTAATGAACCTATACTTTAATTGATTACATGTTATGTTCAACAATCTTATTATGTTGTACTAGTGAGTATAAGAATGATATAATTGTACATGTTTGATTATTGTGTTGTAGATAAAAATATAAAAATAAAAAGATGTAAATTGATAGATTATTTTTAATTCTTTAGCAACTACAACAAATAGTGACTGACATGTAGGAGTTCATTTATGAGTGATGTAATGCCGTGTGATGATGGCCAGCAATTTGAATCAATATTGTATATAATAGCTGGTTCAAACTATATTTAAGAAATAATGAATACGTACTGTGGTTTATCATAGATTTTAACACATAGCAAATAAGTAAAGACAAGTATATTTACAGAAGCGTGTTCATATTCTATGTTTGCACAAAAATGCTACACACTTAAGAAACAACATTGGAAATGATATGTCTTCGGTGACGCCATAACGTAGCAAGTGCTTTATATCGTTTCAGTTCACTAACAGTATCTTCAACGCGCACCGGTATTCTCTCATGTATCGATTCAAGGTTTCGGTCTCTATGTGCCCTTTCCATATAAGCTATGCAGCAGTGTAAGGGGTCATTATATGACCACAGTATAGATAAATCATGTCCCCTAAAATAACACATAATATTATTTAGAAAAGCTAAAATATTGCGGAAGAAAAATCAGCACGGATGGTCCCATTATCAATTACAATGTAAACTATTGTGTCTAAGTGTTACAACGGCGTTTTCTTTGACTCTTTTGACGCATTTTCGTATGGGAGAGCACTGTGGTGGTGATTGTATATTTTCCGGTTTTGTACGGGGTATTTGAGTTTTAACCAATCTAGAACAACAAAAGTTACTTCCCTTTATTTACTTTTTTACTTCCGGTTGAGTAAGAGACGCAAATAGCGTTCATGATTTCTGCTAATATCATTGTGTGACGACACTTTTGAACACTATTCCGCATTGACAACTTACTTAGTGTGGTATGTTTTATAGAGTTTCATTTATTTTTCTGAATTTTCTTATTTGATTTGGGGTATTCCACTTTAAAACTTTTCAAACTTGGTCTTGGATTTTACATTTTATCTGTTTCTCACTGCACAGTGCAAAGGCTCTCACTGCACAGTGCAAAGGCATTCCAGTGTTCAATCACATTTTATCTTACGTAAATCATGCAAGCAATGAAATTCAGTTTCACATGTATATTTTGTACTCAGTGCAATTTGTAAGTACAAAAAAAGTCAGGAATTCCTTATTTTGTTGATCTGTGATAAATAATACAATCATACCAGTACCACTGTTGTACCAGTGATTTTTTCCTTTTTAGTTTGCTACCGGTAAACGGTACCTTCCCAATTTAAAAAAGGTTCTAAGTTTCCCAAATATGAAGGGAGATATTCCCAATGAACATTTAAAAAAAACAATTTCAAAATCGATCATAAAATGACAAAGTTATGAACATTTTTGACAAGAGGTCAAGCATAAAAGTTTACAGAAACCTGTAAACAGTCACATGTAATCTCTTTTTCTGTTTTATTTGGCCTTTCTACTTCATAAAAATTCCCAATTTCAAGTTGTCACGACGCGAAAATTCCCAATCTGAACGGACCCTGACCCTTTCCCAAAGAAGCGAAAAAAATCACTGTGTACACACCTTGTAGTGACGTCTAAAAGGTTTACACTGGTTTGTAGACAGGTTATATATATATACTTATATACCGGTCAATTGAAACCACCCCCCCCCCCCTCGCCCAACCAAGGGAAGGGCGGGGGTAGCCGTGGAACTGTCCTGTGTGACCTTTACTCACAAGGCAGTGCGGGGACATCAGAAAGATAAAACACAGGGTCCTGTGCCCTAGCTTACATACCAGACACAATAAAAATTCAGTCTTTACATACAAAGTAAAAGTAGAATGTTAAGTATAAATAAATTAATAAAGAACTCAGAGAAATTGAGCTGTGGTACAGATGGGGATTGAACTTGGTTATTCTCGATCCCAAAGTGTGCATACTACCTCTAGGCCACAGCTCCCAATGAATGTTGAGGCAAGAGGTTGGATTCTAAAAAGAGATAATTTAAGATTTCTATTTCTTGCAGTTGATCTTTGATGCAGTCATGGCAACAGATGATTATTATAAGAAACTTATTGGTAATAAGTTAAATGGTGAGAAGATAAAACTCTGGGAACCTCCATATACCAACACTGATGGAAGTACTGGTCAGATACCTGAGGTATTTTGAAGTCTTGTTTTCTTATTATTCAGTTATAATCAAATGTCCAACCTCTCCAGAGTGGCCATCTGTACAGCATCATCCTCTCTCTATAAACGACACATTCAAAATTTCCCTAAGCTGAAATTTATTACAAATGTAAGTTAACCTCTGCAGAGCAACAACCTTTAAACAATGGCCAATATTTTCAGCTCCCAAAGGTGTTGTTCTACAGAGGTGGTACTGTACTCAAAAGGTATTGGGCCTAATTTGAAATATTGTTTGTTTAACCTTTACCTACATACAGTACCCAATAAAATTCCCCTACTGAAATAATTACACTACTTGTTTATCTTACAAGACCAGCACATTTAATGTTACAGATTTCAAGAATGGCAACCTTTCTCTTTAAAACTGAAATGAAAAAATCCAATTTGGCCTTTTTATTTTTCGCAGTGGGGAAGAATAGTCTAGATTTCCTCAAGGAAGCAATTGCCCTTGTTTACTTTTCAGGATTTGGTGAACAGGTATGCACAAGAGACTAGTTTGCCTCCGTCAGATGTTGCAAGTATTCTTGCAGATCTACGTTCACACGCTCTCCAAAAACTTGCAGAAAGAGACAAGTTCAAGACATCAGGATTAGCAACTTTGAAAATAAAGATATCCGGAAATCATCCAAAACAAGTTTGTTAATTGATTTTATTGTTCTGAACATTTATCAATTATTTGTTTTTCTTGATTTTCATTAATTTTGGTAGATCAAACACTTAATAATTTAAGATATGCCATCTCTATGGCAGAGTGGGAGGTTTGAGGTTCTGATACGACCAGTTGATGAGCCTTTAGCTAGTTGAATACTGGCGACTATCTACAAGAAACTGGCTTCTCTTCTCTCATACCCTTTTTGTGATATATACTTTTATTAAAGAGGTGTCCAACATGACCTACTGTATTACTGGAATAGAGAATAATCCACTGGAATAGAGAATAATCCACTGGAATACCGAATAATCCACTGGAATACAGAATAAGTCACTGGAATAAAGAATAATCCACTGGAATACAGAATAATCCACTGGAATACAGAATAATTCATTGGAATACAGAATAAGTCACTGGAATAAAAAATAATCCACTGGAATCCAGAATAATCCACTGGAATACACACATCAGCCATGTATGCATCCTTCATAAGATGTCTTGACTTTTATCTAGGAACACTGTTCTGGACCAATTTTTAGTAAATAGATCTATTGAATAAGGGAGGTAACCCTTCTGAAAATATTGTGTAAGGGAGATAATAAATTCTTTCGAATCGTCGGTTCCTTTCGTTTGCTATCCTGAGTTTGGCGTGCGCGCCTATTGTTGTCATACGAAGAGGGCGGATGTTTTTCCCGCTATCTATAAATTTTGTATTCAATTCCTTATTCCCTCACGATGTAAGCTATTTTTTTATTGTTATCGATTTATGAATAAGTAATGTAACTTTGTAAACTTTGATAATTTCCTAGCAACTTCCAGGAGGCCTTTAACGCTCAAATAATTTTTCGTAACCTGATTCGTACCCAATATGTTTCGTTCTGTTAAGTCTAATAAGTGTAGAATAATTCAGTATTTTTGTAACTCTACTTGTTGATTATACATATATATCATTGTTTGTATTTTGTGTATTTCCAGCTTTTTACCATGAAATCATCAATTGGCATAACATCTGACAGAAAACTGAAATAAACATGGTTAACTTGACCTGCGTTTTTTGGTTGTAAATAACGGCAGTGACAAACACCCTCATGATGATGGGTCAACAGCGGTGATCAGTTACTGCTCTGTCTATTCTGGCTTCCATTTGGTTTCAATTCTTCTGAACCAAAGCCAACTGGATGTTCGCTCGACAGCCTTGCCAAGTGCTTGAATTGCTGTCTTGCTGGTTTTACACTTGAATCCCATGCTCTCATCATCTTCCACACTGACTAAGCCTCTGCGTCCATCCTCCTGCACATGTTTATATACGGGGTGTTAAAAAAGTTTGTTCTCAAAATTTAAATTCATACTAAATTTTATCTGAGCTATATATGCAGTGTACTATTTAATTTCTTACTCTAATAGCTTCATTAAATGCCAGAATGATTATAATAATGGTAGGAACCTCTGGACTTAAGCCTAAAAATTTGAAATTCTTCTGATGTCAGGAAAATAAACTATTGAAACTCAAAAATTGAAAACAAACTTTTTTAACATGCTGTAAGTGAATGAACTTGTTTCATAATCAATCTTAAGTTAATTTACTACCAATATTTTATCTTGACAGAAAGAGATTACGTCCGTGGAGATGAGCTTAACCAATCAAGGTACAGAGTTACGTAAGTTGGTTGCAGATATACTCGGTGATGCTAGGTGCCAGTTCAAGATGATTTGTACGGGTCGTGTAATCAATGACAATCTATGCTTACAGGAACAGAATATTAAGGTACGTCTTCATTCATGTCATTTGAATGTTTAAGTCTGTACATGGATAAAATGCGGTTAAAGTGGTGAAGTTAAAGTAATGTGGAAGTTTTGGTGAAATTTACAAAATTCACTAAAAAATCCTCTGACTAGATTTGTACAAACATAGGACTAAAAAACTATAAGATATACTAAAAAATTTAAAAAATGGCTTTTTTTCCGTGCGCCAAATGTATGGATTTAAGAATTGTCCCATGGAAATGTCCATATATACCGCTTCCTCAATAGCCTAGTGGTTGAGCATCCGCTTCGAAATGCGGGAGGTATCTGGTTCGATACCTGGCCACGTCATACCAAAGACAAAATGAGAAGGGTACCGGTAATTTCCTTGCTAGACACTCAGCATAATAAGGGAAACTGGCTTCCTTTCTCTCATACCCTCATGGCGAGAGTGATTATTATAAGTTGAAAAAACTTGTTTCACCATCGACCTTAAATAGATTAGTATAAACTATATATAGCAGTACAGTTGGTTGTGTAATAGTGTACAGGAAACTTGGATTTCATGGAATTTTCAATTTTTACTGATTACATAATTTACAATAGAGGCCCACATGGAAGACTGGGCTTGCCCAACTGTGTTCTTCTTCAAATAAAGTGGTTATTATTATTATTATACAGAATGGGAGTCAGATTCTTGTGTTGTGTTTGAAGTTCACTGAAGCCGAGGCACTGGCAGAGGACAAAATCTCTGCAGAATTACAGGATTACCGACATGCTGCGGAACTATTGTCAAATCGGGCAGAGAAAGGTACGGGCTTTTATAATAAAGTAAACTTTCGCTAAACAAGACCCACACAGTTTGAAAGTCCGATTTTTTTAGGGTTTCCGTTTTATTAGAGTTTTATGTATAATGTACACTTTGCTATGTTTTTTGAGGTTTCATACATTGTTCAAACGAGCAATTTTTAGTTTATGTGACCGTTATTTCAGTGGTCTTTGTTATTTATTAATTAAAGATGTGTGCATGTAATTTGATATTTGACCCACCCTGCCAACGTTCCAGGTTCTACTTGTATGTTAGTTGTGTGTACTTTTTGTTCAATGTTCAATTAAAATTAAATGTAGTGTCGGGGTGTTCCTTTGGTGCTGTATTTCTCTGTAAAATGTATGCAACACTGAACTGTCTTTATATGTTGTTGTACTTTAACATGTATAAATGTACCATAATATCAACATTTTTATTTATTTATAGAGTATGATGAAATGGATATTCAGATAGCTGACCAATCCGGGAAACCGTTACAATTACCATCTGATGAGAAGCGGGTAAGTGTTATGAGGTTCACATTGGCCTTGAAAAGACCTTGAATTTTAATTTGGCCTTGAGAAGGACTTGAATTTATTCCTTGAAAAAAAAAAAAAAATAGTACTTTGATTAAACTGAATGGCCTTGCATTTTGACAAGCAGTCTTGAAAGTCCATAAAAGTGTGTGGATGTTGTCAAAATAACACATTATCTGCATAAAAATTAAACATACACTCATTTTCTCAGAAAGAGAAATAATTGTTTGTTAAATGAATTGTTGATTTGCTCCAGTGATGGAGTGTTAATGTATATGAAAAATGTTATACAATTTCAGGCTCTAACTCTCGCTATGGCTTTGCATGAGAAAGGTAGACAAGCTTTAAAGAAGAAAAACATTCCTCTAGCATTACCATTGCTGCTAGAGGCTGATAAAGAGTTCAGGTATAGCCACACGTTTCTAATCTCAGCCACACTTCTCTTATCTTAGCCAAACCTCTCTCGTTTTTGTCTCACCTCTCTAGTATTAGTTACGCCTCTCTTATCTAAACTATGCCTCCCTAATCTTAGCCACAACTCTCTTGCTTTAGCCACACCTCTTGTGTATTAGCCTACCTCTCTAATCTCGGCCACACCTCTGTGATCTCAGCCACACCTTTAATTCTAGCCATACCTCTTTAATTTCATCCATGCCTTTCTTATCTTAGCAACACCTCTCTTATCTTTGCCACATCTCTATTCCTACTTTCCCACCCAACTGGAGATGAACTGGTTAAAAACGTAGAGGTTGTCTAGCAGGTATCTGTGCTTAACACAGTGCATGTTAAAGAACTAAGGAGTCTATTAAAAAAGAGCTAGGGCTTAGCACCCCGACTCCTTGTATCATACAAAATTTCTGCCTCTTTCCGCGAAGCCGGAGGTCATTGGCCAATTAGGCAGGGATAAAACCGAATGACCATGCACTATGACTGTCTCAGTAGAACACAAAATCCATTAATTAATGACCTCATGGAATTTCTATTTTTCTAAAATCCACAGAATTTAATAACCACAATTATGACTAATTGTACAGTGTATGATTTGTATTACAGACAATGTAGATCTGATATACTGGATTTAGTGGACAACTACGCTATACTGTGTCTAGATATAGTCTGGTGTTATCTTTGTTTGAAGAACGTGGACGATCTGCCAGATGCTGGTATGTTGTTTGTCTTGTTGTTTATATTGTTGTCTGTCCTGTTGCCTGTCTTGTTGCTTTCCTTGATGTATGTCTTGTTGCTTGTCTGGTTGCCTTCTTGTTGTTCTCATATTGCCTGTCTTGTTGTTTTCATTGATGTGTGTCTTGTTGCTCATCTTGTTGCTTTCCTTGATGTCTGTCTTGTTGCTTGTCTTGTTGTTTATATTGTTGCCTGTCTTGTTGTTTTCATTGATGCATGTCTTGTTGCTTGTCTTGGTCCCTTCTTGTTGTTCGCATGTTGCATGTCTTGTTGTTTTTATTCTTAATTGCCTTGTAGATTGTTTTGCTATTTATCTTGTTACTTGTCTTGTTGCCTTCTTGTTGTTCTCATGTTGCCTGTCTTGTTGCTTATCTTGTTGCCTTCTTGTGGTTCTCATGTTGCCTGTCTTGTTGTTTGTCTTCTTAATTGCCTTGTAGATTGTTTTGCTATTAGTCTTGTTGCTTTTATTCCTGCCTGTCTTGTTGTTTATCTTGATGTCTATATTGTTGATTGCCAAAAATTTTAATTCTAGAATTTAAAATATTGATCAAGTCTACAGTTTTTAGCTCACCTGTCACAAAGTGACAGAGTGAGCTTTTGTGATCACTCTTTGTCCGTCGTCCGTCGTCAGTCGTCCGTCCGTCCGTCAACAATTGGCTTGTGTAGACACTAGAGGTCACAATTTTAGCCTAATCTTTATGAAACTTGGTCACAATGATCATCTCAACAAAATCTAGGTCAAGTTCGATATCGGGTCGTCTGGGGTCAAAAACTAGGTCACAAGGTCAAATCATAGAAAAACCTTGTGTAGTCACTAGAGGTCACAATTTCGACCTTATATTTTTGAAACTTGGTCACAATGATCATCTCAACAAAATCTAGGTCAAGTTCGATATTGGGTTATCCGGGGTCAAAAACTAGGTCACAAGGTCAAATCATAGAAAAACCTTGTGTAGTCACTAGAGGTCACAATTTTGACTGAATATTTATGTAACTTGGTCACAATGATCATCTCAACAAAATCTAGGTCAAGTTCGATAATGGGTCATCCAGGGTCAAAAACTAGGTCACAAGGTCAAATAATAGAAAAACTTTGTGTAGTCACTAGAGGTCACAATTTTGACTTAATCTTTATGTAACTTCGTCACAATGATCATCTCAAGAAAATCTAGGTCAAGTTCGATATTGGATCATCTGGGGTCAAAAACTAGGTCACAAGGTCAAATCATTGAAAAAACTTGTGTAGTCACTAGAGGTCACAGTTTTGGCCTGATCTTTACGAAACTTAGTCACAATGATCATAACAACAAAATCTAGGTCAACTTCGATATTGGGTCATCCGGGGTCAAAAACTAGGTCACAAGGTCAAATCATGGAAAAATTTGCTTAGTCACTAGAGGTCACAATTTTGGCCTAATCTTAATGAAACTCGGTCACAATGATCATCTCAACAGAATCTTGATCAAGTTCGATATGAGTTCATCTTGGGTCAAAAACTAGGTCACAAGGTCAAATAATAGAAAAACCTTGTGTAGTCATTATAGGTCACAGTTTTGGTCTGATCTTTACAAAACTTGGTCACAATTATCATCTCAACAAAATCTAGGTCAAGTTCGATATTGGTTTATCTGGGGTCAAAAACTAGGTTACAAGGTCAAATCATATAAAAACTTTGTGAAGTCACTTGAGGTCACAATATTGACCTAATCTATAAAAAACTTGGTCACGATGATCATCTCAACAAAATCTAGGTCAAGTTCGACAGGTGAGCGACCTAGGGCCCTTTGGGCCCTCTTGTTTTAAACCCACAGTGAAAAATCTGGTATTGCTGAATACGGCTTTGTATATGTCATTAGATCTTGCTATCAGGAAAGTTATGTACACCAGATTGTGTGGGATTAGGATTCAAAAATACCGGCTAGTTACGTCAAGTGACTGCTTAATTTGGGAGTCCACACACTCTGGTTTGACTGAATTTTCACACTTGCTTGTTTAAAAAACATTAAAATATGAAATGCTTTATTCACATACCTTGGTTTATAATTATAGTGCAAAGATTACAAAACAGTGAAAGTTTCTTCCAGAAAAGTTACGGTACAGATTTACAAAGACTAATGGCTGTAAAGGTACAGTTGTATGTCTCGTTTATCAATAAGAATAAATAATCAAATATTTTCTTTTCAAGTGTTTAAAATATGATAGAATTTGAGAATAATATTTCAACTGTTGCTTCATTCGGTTAAAAATTTAAATTTTATAATCCTTGTGGTGATGGTGACTGGTGAAGCTAGTATGTTGGATACAAAACGACACAGATTGAAGTTGAAAATGGGCTTCATTTATTAAAGCCAAGAACTTTATATACAGTATAAGTTCTTAAAGTCATATACTCATTTAAAAGAGGCAAAACATAATAAAGCATAAATACAGTATATGACGTTGAGTGTTTAAGTATCATTATAGCATAAAAACAGTGATTTTTCCCATATGTTAACGGGACGAAAACCATGCGTAAACATAAAGATTCACGCGAGAACGCGCTGTTAACGTCCAGTTTTACGGATGCTCATTTCAGGGCCTCACCGATGAAAATAAACGATTTTCAGCGTCATATGAACTGCAATTCTTATTTCATTTGTAACTTCTAATTAATTTTCTATAAGATTTAAATAATAAATGTAAACTAACCCGACTTATCCATGTTTTCTTGGTATTTGCCGATCCCGGAAGTCGACGCTCATAACAAAAACTATTATGAAGTAATGTTTGTTTTCGCGACGTTACGTTTATTTACGCGACGTTGCCACAAAATCTCCCGCCAAAATCTAATTATTTCAGAATAAAAATAAATTGATGTTTTGTATGCTATAATAGCGTTTACGCATGTTATTTCGTGCTATAACATCTGCAAAGTCCCTCGGGAGCGTTTGTGGGCAAATAACAGCTGTATACTTATTTTTGATGGGCAGTGTATATAGTGAACACAAATTTGATAAAGTTGTCATTAGCGTATATACCATGGGTATTGGCTAAACGATATGTGCACTGTTAAAAAATGCACTGTTTAATGACATAATGTGTAGATGAGGAAATAATTGTTTCAATTCAGTGTGGAAGAACAGTAGGTGTACCTTTGAAATCAACATAGGTTACAGGTAATTTTTGCTACCATATTAAACTGGTCTGGTCTATTCCAAAGTCTTTAAAAATGGTACTGGTATATCTCCCTTGCTTGACACTCAGCATGTGAGGGAAGTTCCAGGTAACTGCTAGTTGAATCGATGTCAGGATAATGTGACTGGGTAGTCTCTTCATATGACTGAAATACAGTTGACCTGTGAAACTTAAAACAGAACCAAACCCAGAAATATAGACTGTGATACATTGTCTCTTGATGGTGAACATTTCTGCCAAGAAAGTTTACATACCAACCAGAAATGATTTATTGATCCTACCGTATTAAAGGAAAAGTTTGTGTTTATCTAGGGTTCTTCAGGTGAGGAGCTTGCATTGTTCATGAAGTTACATCTACTTCAAGGTATTGTAGCCTTTCATCAACATAGAATACAAGAGTCCTTCAATCTTCTATCTAAGGTTTGTTGTATAACTATTACTCAAACAAATTCCTCTTACCTTATTAAAGCATAATTAGTCCCCTACCGGTTTTTGACCGGAGGGGACTATAGGTTTGCCCTCCGTCCGTCAGTCAGTCCGTCCGTCAAAAAATCTGGATCCTGACATAACTCAACAGTTTCCATGCTAGGTTTATGAAACTTGGTATGTGGATAGGGGGCAACAAGGGCATTATGCACGTCTAGAAATATTTTGATTCTGACAGAAATTGTGGTTGCTGTGGCAACAGAAACATTGAAAATGGCTTAAAACCGGTAGGGGACTTCTGTATTGCTTGCAATTCTCAATTACTTGTTTAATTAAGAAATAAAATATGAAAAACCGTAGTATACCAGCTGTTATACAACGGTTTGGAGTTGTATGAATTATATTCACAATGGCCGTTCGCCTGAGTGGTTAATACAAAGCTTCAGAACAACAAAATCATTCATATGCATACGGCCTTCGTAATTAATTCCTACGCATATGAACTCTAAACCATGATTTATTCATCAGTATATCAAACAATATTAAGATCTATTTCCTAAGTAAAGCACCACTTTCTCGTATAAATCGATATATTCTTTTTTGAGCCTTGTACTATATATTGATGCATTAAGGACCAGGTTAACTCTTCATAGATATTTAGCTCTAGAGCTATTTCATTTTCTTAATATGAAGGTTTATGACATTGTGTGCAGAATCTAGATCATGGTTTTACTTTATCAATGTGGTTTAGCAGTTTCAAATTTGAGCATTATTCATTTACTTGTTACTCTCATTGCATCGTAAAAAAGTACACTTCAGAGACGGGCAGGAAGTGCTGATCATCCACAAATTCATAATAACCCTCGGGCTGGAATGGATAGTATTTCCAGGCAAATTATCCTTTCCCTGTCCGGCTCTAGATCTGTAATGTCTTTTATCTCTTACCTTATCAGGCTGAAGAGGAACTACGTAGACTTGATATTGATGATGAAAAGATTTCTGCTGGTAATAATTTTGTTTTAATTTCGTGAATTTGTGATTGTTGGATGTCCCACGCCCGTCGTATGGCTTTGGTCAATATTTTCTTTAAATGATATCTCCTCCTTAACCATTGAATGGATTTTGACAAATGCCTAGTTTGTCCTCTTGAAACATTAGTATCAACTATTCCTGCCAGTAGGATATGTATGTCATATGGTCAAAAACTAGGTTTTACTAGTGAAAACACTTTAAATGACGTCTCCTCAATTACTGAAAAGATTTTTACGGAACAGCAGGAATATCCTTGAGTGGTACTCTTTCAAAGTTGTATGAACTATTCTAGGCTTCTGGTTCGCTGCTCATGTTGTTCACTTGAGCCAAGGGTATTATAATTCAATCAAAATATTGAAACGTGAGCGATATAGGGCCATCTTGGTTCTCTTGTTTAAAAGTTTCCATTTTGAATTAATGCTCTTTTAACAATTTGCCTTTAGGAAGCAAACATAGGGAGATGAGCTACTTAGTACTGTAAACCAATTTACTGTCGTAAAGACTGACTTGCGCATTTTGCTTGTTATTAAATTATTAAATTTTCACATTTTTAAGTTTCCCGCATATCCATATTAATGTTATTAGCACTTTCGTGGAAACTTATTTTCACAAAATTCTACCACTTGCGAATGCCGTGAAATTAAATCATGCAAAATAAATTTTCGGTTTACAGTAATATTAGTTTTACCTCTCCATAGCAACAACCCCTGTTCAACAGCCAAACTAGTTTTGCTTTAGAAACTAGTAGAGAGGGTGTACTGTAAATGAATGACGATGATGGTATATTTAAGTTTAAAATGACAAATTCTGATGAACAAAGCCTGAAGTTGTATGTAATATGTGTAATAAAAGATATATTGTTATACTAGTGATGTCAATGGGTTTCTCGGAGGTTGAAGCAAGACTTGGCTTACGTGCTTGTGATGGGGTTATTACAAATGCTGTTGCACATATCATGAAGAGGAAAGAGGTGAGCTGTTTTCTTGAAGGGTGGTTAAAGAGGAACACCATAAATTCATTGTGTTTTTGAATGTTAAAAAAATATGAATTCATTTTATAATTACGAATAGGACTTAATGGTGGAAGAAATTATTTTATTTGTTTGTGAATGGTTTGTTTATTCTTGTTTATTCAGGTTTAAAGCCGTTTCTCAACAATTTTTCACATAACCAGTTTTCCTGGACTGATACCTAATAAAGCCACACTATCTGTCCAAAGATCTTTTTTCCGATCATCCAGAAAATAGACTAATTACAAGGAATTAGGATATTTTTCACAAATGACCAATAATTGACAACATAATATTAAATGTATCTGTCAAAATAGTATGCCAAAAATCACATATAAATAAAATGTATGGATGACAAAATACTAATTTTGTAAGAGTTGCTTCCCTTAGATTATAAATTGTGCATTTTTTGTTTACTATTTATTATTTTGTAAACAAACCAACTTTAGGTTGTATTCCGTTTTCTTCCATCTTATGGTGTTTTCCACCTTTGGAACTCAACCAAAGTGCTCAAAGTCCATGGCTCTTCAAATAGGTTATCAAGTTAATGCTTTTTGAAAATGGCCGTTTACGGCCTAATGTGCCTTTAAGTTCTAACAAACCCCTCTATGAGGAACCAGCAAATTCTTCACTTGTGGAGGAAAATCTACGTTGTTGGTGTCACATTTTCTTGGAAGGGTATGACCTTCCGTGACGGGGATCAAACTGTTAAAATGAGATGTTTGGTTGTGCTTTATCCAGATATCTGTCTTGGACCAAATCTGCTTTTCTATCGATTTCTCATTTGAAGAACTATTTGTTACTTATAGCCAATATGTTGTAGGAAAAAGTGGAAAATGCTAAGAAAAGGAAGGAAGAAAGAAGAAGAAAAAAGCTTGCAAATTATCTTGGAAAAACAGCAAGTGGTGTCCGGTATGACGATGCTATTATTTAGAATAATAAATTATTTCTTATTTATCATGTGATGCAGCCTTCATTTACCCTGTCAAATTATTAATATTCACAGTGGATTAATTTTCGTTAACCTCGCATATGAAATAGATGGCAAAATTAAATCCCCTCGAATAATTGACCTTAAAACAGAACAATTCCCTGACGTAACTGAGGAGCTGTCTATTGGGATTACTACCATGAATTATTGCAGTATATTTTACACTATATTTTCAGTGTGTTGGTAAAGTATTATGAACGTCTTACTGGTATGGGATACCCTAACGGGGCTTCAGCAGAAGCATTAAGACAGTCCAACAATGATATCAATGTAGCAATTGAGGTTTGTCTTTTCAGTTATTCTTTTTAGAGAGTACATTGTATTAGCAATAGAGCTGTATGTCAGTAGTGATTGTTATGTCTTTCGCATATTGTTGCTATGGACTTTTTGATTTTGACATGGTGCTATGGACTTGATGCTATGGACATGTTGCTGTGAACTTGTTGCTATGGACTTGTTGATTTGGACATGCTGCTATGGACATGTTGCTTTGGACATGCTGCTTTGGACGTGCTGCTATGGACATGTTGCTTTGGACATGTTGCTATGGACTTGTTGATATTGACATGTTGCTATAGTCTTATTGTTATAAACATGTTGCTATGGACATGGGACATTTTGCTATGGACATGTTGCTATGCTGATGTTGTTTATCAATTAAATTCTTGTGTTTATAAAGGCTAACAAATGAAATATTTACCATAATGATTGTTATTTTGAAGACATTCTATTATATTGTAGATACTACAAAATCATCCTGAACTATTAAGTTTACCCGATCCTGAACCTTCCCCGCAGGTTGATATCACAGATGCTATGATAGCCCAGGTACGTATATATTGGAGTTACATTGGTGTTATTATACCCCCGCAAACAAAGTTTGAAGGGGGTATATTGGAGTCAACATGTTGGTGGGTCTGTTAGCAAAATTGTGTCCGCTCTGTAACTTCATTGTTTCTTACTGGATTTAAAAACTGCTTAGTAGATATGTTTACCACACCAAGATGGTGTGTCATGCGCAAGACCCAGGTCCCTAGCTCAAAGGTCAAGGTAACACTTAGAGGACAAAGGTTATATAGTCAGGCAAATTGTGTCGGCTCTGTAACTTTGTTGCTCCTTACTTTTCTTTAGACTCTAATTTTAAACAATATTCCTGTGTCAAGGCAGTGCTGTTGGGTACGATTCATCACTCCAGTGATAGCTGTAGTATTTGTTCTGTTATAATCTGATAATATTGTACAGTTTTACTACAGTTGTTTCAGTTGTATACTGAGCACATTTAACCTGGGCCTTTATTCACATTTTAAGGCCAAAACTCTAGACTTAGACTGAGCTCTCTTGTCATAATGTTATAAATGATAAGGCAAGATTGTGATTGATCTCCGGTATTATTATGTCTCCCGCATATAGTGGGAAAAACATACATGTTTTTATTTTTTGTTGGAGGTCAAGATGTCTGCATGTCTGTTGCAAAGTTTGTCCACGCTTGTTCTCCTTTAACTATGTTCTGATTTCAATGAAACTTCACATGAAAAGTTTGTACCAAGTCAATTTGTGCATATTGTCTGGATTTCAAGTTCAGATGATTATTGCAGGAGTTATGGCCCTTTGGGAGAGACCTACATTTGTACCTTTTTGTGTGTCAACACTTCTATTTGTCTTCAAAATTTCTCCAAGGAGCGTTCATATATTAAAACATTGTTGAATTTAGCAACACAAAGACATAATAATATTGAACCCCAGCATAATATTGAGCCCCACCATTATTTGAATTCGAATATTACATGGGTGCAAGTTTTCAGGTAAACAGGGTGTTAAAAAAGTTTGTTCTCAATGTTTAAGTGTCAATAGTGTATTTTTGTGATGTCAGAAGAGAGTAAAAATTTCAGGATAAATTCTAGAGGGTTATACCATTGTTCTAATCTTTCTGGTATTAAATGAAGCTATTGTAGTAAGACATTACAAGTACCCTCTATGTTCATAGCTCTTATAAAATTAATTGTGAATTTAGATTTTGAGAACAAACTTTTTAAACACCCTGTATACCTGATTTTAGATTTTTGAGTGTACCAAAATATCAGTTTTTCTTGATTTTCTCTATATAAATTGACAATTTTATAGGATTTCAGGTTTTCAGAATTTGCACCTATGATATTACCTAAAATGCTTTCTTTAGGTAACATCATTGGGTTTTGAACCTGAGATGGCTCACAGAGCATTGAAGAATAACAAGGGAGATGTAACCCGAGCTGTGGAGGAGTTAGTGAACTCAGGTGGTAACATTGAGCTGCCATCACCGATGGATGAAAGTCCGAGCACTTCATCTGAGTCTGCCACCAGTACACCAAATGGTAAATTTCTTTCAACTGTAGATTTTCTGCCAGGCTTCAGTAGCATCTACAGATGTGGGAGGCAGATAGTCATTGTCCTGTCCGTCCGTCTGTGCCTCCGTCCCATTGATAATGTTAACCAAAACTTTCAAGTTTTTGAAACTGGAATACTTTCAAAATCTTCCAAGCTATTGCCTGCTTACCATGCACACTTGTTCAACACTATGACCCGTCTTAATAAAGTATTTGTATGCAACCCAGTCAGGGAAACAGAATTATAGCCCCTGATAAGGTTAGCTAGTTATTATGGACGAGGCTTCCACCGGGGTATAAGCGTTTATTGAACATAGTCTTGTTTGGACTTGACAACCATGAACTAATGTTATCCCTGTTCGTATTATGAAATGTTATTTTCTAGGTACCAACCAGTGTTGCTGGTACCCTGTTTTCAATATCACATGATATTTTCTAGGTGCCAACCAGTGTTGCTGGTTCCCTGTTTTCATTATCACATGATATTTTCTAGGTACCAACCTGTTTTGCTGGTTCTCTGTTTTCAATATCACATGATATTTTCTAGGTACCAAACAGTGTTGCTGGTTCCCTGTTTGCAATATCACATGATATTTTCTAGGTACCAACCAGAGTTGCTGGTTCCCTGTTTTCAATATCACATGATATTTTCTAGGTACCAAAACAGCCGAACAGATGCAGGAAGAGAAGGACGCTATTGGTCGATTAGTATCGGACCTTCCAGAGGACGAGGAAGACTACCTTGACCTTAATCTTGATGAAGAAAAACAATTCCTGTATGAATACAAGACTTTAGTGCAGTCTATGCTATCTTCATAAAAGATAATAGTACTTAATCAGGGCTGGTATTCATACTGTTTTAGGTGCACTTTCTGTTGTCTGTGATTTTGTCTGAAATGGGCTTTAAGGACTAGTCTGTTAAGTATTCAGTGGTTGTTATTATGAGTATAATGTGTGACAGAGTCTACTTTAAGGACCAGGGCTGGTATTCACAAAGCATCTTAGTGGAGACTTAAGTAAAACATTTGTGCTTCTAATGATTCCCGCATCTTGAATAATGATGCATGTTTTCTTAGTGATTGTATGTTTTAGTGGATAACTTAAATATTTTGACTTAAGTTAAAAGTTTGTGCCTCTCGTATTTCCCTCAAATTGAAGAATATTACATGTGTTCTTAGTGATTATAGTAGCTGTTAACGTAATGCTTTAAAACTAATTAAAATCATTAGTATTGATTTTCTTGTTAAGCAGATACACTTAAGTAAATTTCAAGATTTTAAGAAATTTTTCGTTACGATTTCTACTAAGTTGCTTGGTGACTACCACCCTGACCATATTTATGAAGAACAGGTTGTCACATTTGTTACTGTTTCCTTACAACTGACTAGAACCACTTCCTGTACACGATGTTTCTGGTAGTTTGTTGCCTATACCTAGAACAGGTTGTCACATTTGTGATTGTTACCTTACAACTGACTAGAACCATTTCCTGTACATGATGTTCCTGGTAGTTTGTTGCCTATACCTAGAACAGGTTGTCACATTTGTTACTGTTTCCTTACAACTGACTAGAACCATTTCCTGTACAAGATGTTCCTGGTAGTTTGTTGCCTATACCTAGAACAGGTTGTCACATTTGTTACTGTTTCCTTACAACTGACTAGAACCATTTCCTGTACAAGATGTTCCTGGTAGTTTGTTGCCTATACCTAGAACAGGTTGTCACATTTGTTACTGTTTCCTTACAACTGACTAGAACCATTTCCTGTACACGATGTTCCTGGTAGTTTGTTGCCTATACCTAGAACAGGTTGTCACATTTGTTACTGTTTCCTTACAACTGACTAGAACCATTTCCTGTACACGATGTTTCTGGTAGTTTGTTGCCTATACCTAGAACAGGTTGTCACATTTGTTACTGTTTCCTTACAACTGACTAGAACCATTTCCTGTACACGATGTTTCTGGTAGTTTGTTGCCTATACCTAGAACAGGTTGTCACATTTGTTACTGTTTCCTTACAACTGACTAGAACCATTTCCTGTACACGATGTTTCTGGTAGTTTGTTGCCTATACCTAGAACAGGTTGTCACATTTGTTACTGTTTCCTTACAACTGACTAGAACCACTTCCTGTACACGATGTTCCTGGTAGTTTGTTGCCTATACCTAGAACAGGTTGTCACATTTGTTACTGTTTCCTTACAACTGACTAGAACCACTTCCTGTACACGATGTTCCTGGTAGTGTGTTGCCTATACCTAGAACAGGTTGTCACATTTGTTACTGTTTCCTTACAACTGACTAGAACCACTTCCTGTACACGATGTTTCTGGTAGTTTGTAGCATGAAGTTTACCTGTGACAAAGTGTTCCAATTAGACAGTTTTTAATTTTTTATGTTTTTTGGCTGGGACTTTTGACATTATTTATTAAATTCAGTTGAAAAGGACTCATAGTTTCCAAAACCAAAATGAAACACCCAGTATGTGTATGTTCAACCAAGTTTTCGAAAATGAAAAAATAAATCTATTAGATTAAAAATATCGTAGGAATCCTATTGGTATTTATAATTTTAATGTTCTCAATGTTATTACATGTTCTACTATTTACTGCCTATTTACGTATTTGTTATGTCTGAAGATAACAATCAGTTTAGCTGTTGTGTCTCATTGTACAAATTGTGTGTTATTGTAAAGAGATTTCTTTACATTAGTTGCCATAGTTCGACCATCTTCTTCAGTAAAATACCATGGATGGTTGAATGAACCAATGACATAAGTATGGAATTATTAACCAATACTAACTTATTATTCCACATGCAACTGACAGCATCTCCTCATGTGGAGGACATGACGGTAGCCAACGTCACTGGAGGAAGGTAAGCTGCTCTGGAATTTAACCATGATGGTCTAGTGGTTACACTAGCTAGGTGCACAACAGACTGTACCATGATGTATGCCTTTTAGTAGATATCTAATTATACTTAAGGGGTCTACATCGCGATACTTTCACCAGTGGCTAGGTTGGCTTTGTTAGGAGTACTGACTCCAATGACATTAACCATGGATGTACATGAAAGTGTTACTGATGAAAAGATGAAAACTATCCTACAAAATCCCTTGTTCTTGTTATTGCTTTTATGTTTGTTGATATATGTTGTTCAATTAAATCTAAATCTATTTTTATAGTTCATTACACAAATAAAAACAAAAGTTTGAAACTTGTTTGTGTTCATATATTAATTACACATAACAATAATTAGCAGAAATCTGTATTTCTCGTTCTTACTCTTCCAAATAATTGTAAATTTCAAAAGGGTGAACAGCTATATCAAATCCGGGACTTAAACAGTTTCGGACGGAATTTAGCCAATTCCTGATATATCTCGAGTTACTTCCCTTACAATACTATTGTTCCATATAAAACAATTCATTTAAATGTAGTGGGGAAGAAAATGGCAAGACTATCTCTGTCTGAAAGTGAAATCTCAGAAATGAAGGTGTAGAAAACTTAATTTATTGCTTTACTAATGAAAGAAACGGACGAAGAAATAGCTCAATTTAATCCAACTGTCCTACTACAATTTCTGGATACACGTGCTTTTGACTTGTTGTAGCAAGTTTTTAATCCAATGATTCATGAATTATACATACTGTTCAGTCAGCGTAAGAAAAGAGTGACATAAAATGGTTCAAAATTACATAAAGTCTGATACAGAAAACCGGAATCTGTGGTTTCCTCTTGTGATACAAGTGTAGGGGTGGCACAGTGGTCGAGTGGTAACGCACTTAACTACTGATCGAGAGGTCCCTGATTCGAATCTCGTCCGGGCACTTGGTCATTTCTGAAACGCTTTAATTTTTTCAGTGTTTTCCACCCAACTAGAGACGAACTGGTTGGAAACCCAGATATAGTCTCGTGTGTATCGTTGCTGTACACGGGCACCTAAAAGAACCAAGGAATCTATTCAAAACGAGCTAGGGTTTCCCCGGATTCCTTGTATCTCACCTCTGTCTCTTAATTGATTTTATGTCTCTCCTGTCAGACACTGCCAATAATAAACGGAAAGCGATTGTCAGCAGTACAAAGTAGAAAGTAAAAAAGTAGTTGATAGACGCCTCGGTCAATATGTTGCAGTGGTCTCCCTTTGTATGAACTGCATCGACATAGGCCTGTGCAGAGTGTATCATGCGCTGCCTTCAAAAGATTTGCCTCCACTGATTATTTCATGTATCAAAAAGCTAAAATGACATGTGTTTAGATCTTTGCATGTATGAAAATTTGTATGTACATTGTTACTTTCACATAGAAAGTTGGTACAGAGACTCGTTCCTTTATTTAAACATGATTTTACATGGGGTTGGGTGCATAAAAGCAAAAGCGTTGAACTACAGCGTGACCACTTAGGTACGACTTTCCTGTGATTATTTACGAGTTTGTGTGCATACACACTTTTATAATAAATGCTGAATGTAATTATACAAATTTGCTCTATGACACCATGAGAGGACTTCAATGAAAACGGGAATAAACTTTGTTTTGTACCATCCTTGGTGTCGTGGTATTTATAATTAGTTCCCTGAAAGGGGACTATAGGTTTTCACAACGTCCGTCAAAGATCTGGATCCTGTCATAACTTCAAAACTTTTCAAGCTAGGTGTATGTTCAAGAAACTACTTCAGTTTGTGTGTTGGTGCCAATAATGAGAAAATGCACGCTTTAATCTGTTTTGATTTTGTCAAAGATTGTGGTTGCTATGGATACGGAAATATTAAAAATACGCCAAAAATCTGGATCCTGCCATAACTCAACAGTTCCCAAGCTAGGTTCATGAAACTTGTTATGTGTTTAAGTGCCTAGTAGGAGTTTATGCACGTTTAAATGGTGTTTGGTTCAGTGACAAACATTTGGTTGCTATGGAGACGGAAATAGTGAAAATAAGTCAAAAGTCTCTATTACAATGTTAGCACATAAATCTCAACTAGCGACCCCTGGTTTACCAGTGCAGCGGGGTACCTCTAGACGACGGATCAGGTCCATAAAACAATGTTAAAAACGACATTTCCCTACCGCCCACCGCGGATCATCTAGCGTGAATAATCCAAACAGCACACAAATGGGGAATAACTTCAATCTCGGGTCTAGCACATAATATTTGTAAACATAAGAACACGAGGCCATTCGAAAATGAATTTTAAACGATTTCTAACATGTTTACAAGCGGGGCATACTATATCATTATTGACCTGGTAAACAAATTATCGCCCCATAAATATATTTGCATGCAAATATTCCCCGATGTTCATACTAGCGGAGAGTGGAACCACTTGACGCTAACTCTAAATATTTAGACATTGTAGAGTAAACAGCCAACTCTATTTGCGTTTGGTATTAAGTTATAATTGACATTACACTTATATCTGTTGGATTATAAGTCTTCTCGACCATTTCCTAAACACTTTGAAGGCACACATGACGGCAAGCCATTGTCTGAAGTACTTGGTGACGCTGGGAAGCATTACATGAGACTACAGATGACTAGACTTGTGTTTCAACCTTGATTTCCAGGCGAACAAAGATTTAGTAAGATTGGCGTATAGATTGGGCGGTTAAACCTTCTATGTATGTTCATCTTTTATGCGCCGCTTGTATCTCTCTACATGTAATTAAGGTATTTAAGTTATGAGCATGAACGTTTACATTAATGTTTACCTACGTGATGTGAAGTTGTCCATTTGGGGTCTTGGTTTTGCTTGAATCAAGTTTTTGCCAAGTTATGCAGGAGTGTGGTTCTTCCTCCTATATTTCATTCTTAAAACTTTTGGAACAAAGAGATCCAGATTCAGTCTGACCTACTCTAAAATTATGTTTTTTTACAGGGAGCGGTGGTACATGCTTGGAACAATCACGTGACTGTTATGGTTTTGTTTGAAAACCTCGTTTTGTTGTTAACTATACTTTTGTTTAGTCGGAATTTAGTAATTTAAAACATTTCAACGTTTCTTCTTCGTCTAATGTTTTGCTTGAAAAGTTAAAAAAACGAACCTAAGCCACTAATATACGCTACAACTCTGCCCCGCGTTTTCGATTCATTAAGAATTGCGTCACTTTGTTTAATAGCAATTCTTAAATCAACTATCCTAAAATCATTACTAATTCTTGCCATATTGTTTTAGGAAATCACAGACCAGCACTTCCAAATGGAGTTTGCCATGCTACCGGTAGTTTAGTCCTAACACAAACACAATACAGTTTAGTACTCGCATGTGCTGTACAGGAATATAATAATATTTTCGATTCCCGCAACTAGCAGGATTTGACGCCAAGAGTTGTAAAATATTCAAGTTCGTAACTATTCAGTGCCGTATATGATGTACGCGAAGGTCAGACTGTAGGTCCGTGAAAAGGGTCCTTGACCACGTACGCATGTATTTCTGAAACACATATAATACTCAAATTTTGATACGGGTCAAGAACTCCTTATTCATGTCCGTGTTACGTTAACTGAACGAAACTGGTTAAGAAAACATTGTGCAAATATTAATATACCATCCAATCTGCTGCTTAATTTCGAAAACTGCATGTGTTTCATTAGGTGTGCATTGTCAAAAACTCTTTTTCCAGGTAACTGATAAGCCCTATTGGCAGGGTTTAAAATTTTGTTCCATTTCTGTTCTCATATTGTTAAAAATTAAGACCCAAAAATGCCAAAAAAGACCACATTCTGTTATCACAGAGATCTGAATACAGCACATACAATTTAGTGAGGCTGGGTTTATCAGCACTTAACAAAATTTAACACAACATTATGTTTTTAAAAAATTCCATTAGTCCATCTTATGCAAATTTGCAAAATATTCACAAGGAAATTCGTTGTTCCTAATAATATTTTGACTAGTATATTTAGGTGGTCTTGGATTTTAGTATTTGGAAAGTAGTTCGGGTATATTTGCAACATGCTAATTATGTAGTAGATAATTTCCCCGTGATATGTTTGAAGATGGTGCAGCATACACACACAGAGTCACAGACGTTTTGTTTTACATTATATCAAAAGCAATTGCAATATTTGACCTTGGGTTTGTTTCCATTGTCGATAACTGGCGTCTTAGACAGTAAGAAAGCGATGTAAAACACATGTATACCTTTAGTAAGTAATGCGCTGACGAATACCAGGGTTGTAGTCAAAACAGAAGTAAAGGGGATGGGAAAGTATGGGTCATGTAATGGAAATCGTTATTAGTATCAATCATTAGGACTAATTAGTGTAATTGATTTTTAATTAACAACCAGTGCACATGTAGGTAAAACGAGAGGCGTGTCTAATTGTACCGAGTGGAACCGCCCTTTGTAATACTTAATGTATGCCTCTTTAGTACTGACTATATACCTAACGCCTGCATGTACTATAATAAGCTTGTATCACCACATAGTTATGACGGAAAAGAGTGCAATACTGCATTGAAAAAGAGTGCAATACTGCACTGGAAAAGAGTGCAATAACTGCAATACTGCACTGGAAAAGAGTGCAATAACTGCAATACTGCACTGGATGTGGATTGTTTACCACCACACCCTAAATAAAATATGATACAAACACATACAGAACAAACACTTGGATATCGTTTTCAATCATGGGCTATGTCCTCGAATTAATAAGATTACATCGAGTTTCAGTGTGTAAGTACAATAATTTATATCGTTCACAGATTATTTCATAATTAGCTCCAATCTTTTGAAATACATTTGAGCCGTTCTCCAGGAAAACCGGGCTAAGTGACAAAATCATATACTAGTACTAGTAATGTCTGCAATTGTGAAAAGTAGCTATCCACGGGGGTGACGTTTTCTAGCCTGTGACACTGGTTACTGACCATTTTTCTTATTACATAAGTCTTAATCGGTGTCTAGAATATTACTGTAGTATATTATGCAAGTATACATGACTGTGTTATAATATGAAAATATACACGGAAACGCTCGATATGGCAAATTTCTAATTTGTTGCTTGTATAAGTCTGAAAATGACCATCAAGTGTTTCACGGTCATGGAAGTTGGACAAGATTTCAAAATTTTCATATCAATCATATGACAAAACATAAAATTGTAAAATAGGTCAAAGTTGACCCCTGATCACAATATCAATATAAAATCTTTCTACATAATCGTGTTGTTGTCAAGGCCAATAACAGGCTGAAAAATACTAATATATAAAATCAAATTTACAAATCAATTGTATTAAATCAAATCAAAAAGCTATAATTTGCCAAATGACATTACAAATCATTCACATGACATAACGAATGCTATCAACAAAACCGCCTCCTCGATAGCCCAGTGGTTGAGCGTTCGCTTCGATTGTGGGAAGTCTCGGGTTCGATCCCAGGCCGCGTCATACCAAAGACGAAATAAAAATGGTACCAGAAATTCCATTGCTAGACGCTCAGCATAAAAAGGAAACTGGCTTCTCTTCTCTCATTCCCTCGAGGCGATGGATTACATCAGGAATGAGGTGTCGAGAGTGATTAATATAAGTTGGAAAAACTTGTTTCACAATCGACCTTAAAAATATTAGTATAAACTAACATAATCGATGTTGAAAATGTGTAAGAGCACAATCAATTATTAAATTATTTTTACATGTAATGATTCTGCATAACAAGAAACAAGTAATACATATCCAGTTAGACATTACTTTATGAAGACTGATAACAAAGAGTGTGAAATAACACCACTGAGTGTTTGATATATTAAGGTTATAAACCTCTAAATGCATAAATCGAACTCGAATAGTCCTTACAGAAACTTCTGTTTGCCTGGAAATGGTGATATGCCTTGACACAATGGAACTAGAATCATCTTATTGAGTTTAAAGGTATTGTATACATGTCTATACATTGTCTACCGCCTTTGACGGACAAAATCTTTCTTATATTAAACATGACCCACTGTTTTTTTGGTCTTATTTGTAGCTGAAACATACTGCTTTTCAATGATATATAGGTCTGTCAACTGGCCATAGACTTTAACATGATATAAGTTGGGGCTGACACTTGTCACTTTACATTGAGCTAAAGAACAATTTTATTTAGTGGTTTGTGACCTTAAGACCATGCACCGTTACTGTAGTTGTTGCACTTATTCCTATCTCCATCAAACCATTGCATTTATTCAGTTAACATGGAATGGATTTGCATTGCCGTAACCATGGTAAAATATCGCATAAGAGCATTATCGTGATTTATTCAACTCATAACAATAGTGAGGTCAAGTAATGACGTCACAGCTACGGACGCTTACAAAACTGGACTGAAAAACATAACATTTTATACGCATTACGGTTAATCAGCGGTCATCTGCGAGACGAACACAAACGAACACTTATGCAATGTAATGATTACCCAACCTGGAGCGCATTAACCCGGATTTAAACAGCGACGGTAGCTAATTAACAGAGCCATGGTCATTATGTATGTTTTGCGGTATTGTTCGGCGTTCCGTGAGGCGATGTTTTTGACCATCCTAATTAGCGAAAATGTAGATTTTGGGTGGCCATCAAGTGGAGAGCTACAACAGAAAACGCCGACGAACATTGTTAAGTCTATTCAATACCAAAGTGTCACTGGGAATTTTGAATACATGAAGTAGGGGACATTCGTACGCACCCCTTCTGTCCCGCAGTGAGGCTGTCAACATGAGCAGATGTGTGTAAAAACGCAGCAAAATGGACGGTAACGATAATTTAACAAAAGAAAGCAGTCGCCAGCTAATTAGTATATCCTCAAGTTTCATAGGCTTGACACTTATAAATGTTGTCTAAATTTGAAAGAAGTTGTTCTCCGTTTCGTGGCCATATTACTGAAATATAAGACTGGTTGAGATTGTACTAGTTAACCACCCTTGTTTGGGACTCTTAGGTACTATGCGAGCAATTTAAGGGCTGAAATTTAAAAGCATCTCAGTGGAAAACTTAAATATTTTTACTTAAGTCAAAAGTTTGCAATGCACATATTTACTGCAAATTGAAGAATTACTCATGTTTCCTTGGTGATTATAGTAGCTGTCTACATAAAATCTATATAAAGAATCAATAACCTGAATTGTATTATTTAGCAATTACACTAAAGAAAATTTTGAGATTTTAAGAAAATTCTTAGTTTTCTACTAGGAGGCTTTATATAAATACGGGTCCAGGACTGCTTGCTTGTGACATGGTACTCTTCATATGGACGTCAACTTGTGACATCATCCTTAAAGAATAGCCTATTAATAGAATATATACTTATAGTGCTATTTTATGTAATATGAATAAAAAAAATCGAGTAGAGTTTTTTAGCATAATTATTTAGTCCTGAAGGGACTTTTTACAAAGCAACAATGATACAATTAAATCAATAGCATGGATATATTTGGCAAGAGGGTACACAATATAATATTATACCAAATATGAACTTTATTGTAAAATTATGTATGAATGTATACAAATTTGTATATGGTAAAAATAGCTCATACATTGCGGCATTGCAACATGTACACTCATTATGTACACTCAACTCTCGTTATCTCGAACTCGCTTATATCGAATTTTTCGTTATGTCAAAGTTTTTTCCTATCTCGAAGTTCGTCTCGAAGTTTTTCATGATCTCGATTTTTTTTCTAGGTACAGATGAACTATTTCGCACCTAAACTCTAGTGTTCACCTCGAAGTCGGGTAGTTTGTTCTAAAAAAGAAACTGTTGTTTGTTAATCAGTGATCGTAACTCCCTTAACATTTAACCACAGTGGGTGTTACGTCATATGGTAATACCTCACAGAAATGCTATATATATATATATATATATATATATATATATATATATATATATGACGTAACACCCATATATATATATCAATAAGAAGATATCTTCAAAATCAAGACCACAATATATAGTCGATGCTAATGGACGATCCCTGTGAGGAGGTTGTATATTATTAAGTTAGCCTCCTTTACTGGCCATAATTATGAATTCGTCCGAGGGTTTCCGACTGAGATTCTAAAAACAAATGTTATTTTTGTAATAAAAACTACTGTCATTGTTTACTATAATCGGGATAGTCCACCCCTCAACAATGGCGAGCCGTAATTTATTATATTGCAATGTTTTACCGTTGGAAGTTGTGTCATAATTTAATGAATTACTGTACATATACTATTAATTGGTACTGTCAGTTAATTACGAGTTTTGTCGAAATGACACGAAGATACCCGATTCATCATTCGTAAAATCAACAGACAGAATATGTCAAAACAAATCAAAACAGACGATCACAGAAATATGCTCGTGGCAAAGTTAAGCCAAACAAAGTACGAGATTCGTGTAAACAGGTCAGAATCCTGCAGTGTCATAACGTTCCAGGATGATATCCGAGTATATACGGCTGGCTAATGATTACGGAAACCAATCGGCTAACATCGGGTCTTTCCGTGACTTACTGAAAAACGGCTGCGAGAAAATCGAGAAGATATTCTATTGGCATAAATTGATCGATAACGACTATTTGATAGTCTCCATAAGGGCTGCTAACACGGGAGACAATTCTTGGCGTGGTAAATGAACAAACGGATGCCGCCATGTGATAATCTCTTTGGGCATACCGGAATTTCGAATCGAGTATTTCCGTCAGTACTCCGGAAAGAGTTCGAGATGAAATAACTCACGCTGGGCCGCGCATACGTCTTGGTATAGACAACCACACTCAGTTTGTTTATCCAATATGTCACTTTTCGACCAGACGTTTTCGATCAATCGACAGTGTACATTAAAAAAGTTTTATGTAGATAGGCCGAAAACAAACGACTTCTTTTTAAAGTTAATCAAAGCTTTTGCGATGCTGGAGGTACGGCATACTGTCAGACCAAGATAAGAGATTTTTTTTCGAAAACTAATTTTTAATTTGCTGCATGCTATAAGCGACCGATGAAAAGTTAATTGATGTATAACATTCCCGCGCAATTTTCCGCCGATTGAAACTTGTTGTCGACAAATGGTGTTCCTCACACAGACGATTTGTTCCAGGCAAATATTTTGCCTGCATATTACGTTTATCTTTATCTGAAACGTTTACTGTCTACTTAATAAATGTATGTAAATATTTCGTATCAAGTCCAACCATTTCAAGAAGTGTTAATGAACAATATGCATGACGTAGTTATACATTGCCTTTTAAGCATTTACAAAACTTGCATATGCTATTATGTGTGCAAGTATAATTTATACATTTGAGCCGTTCTCCAGGAAAACCGGGCTTAGTGACACAAATACGAGAATCATGATAATATATATAAAGACGAGACTCTTATGAACTGTTTCTGAAAATTTGAACAAAATATTACGTATATTTACAAATTTATAGACTTTTAAAACTATTAATGTTCAGGGCTGTTTAAAAACAACAGGCATTTTGCGGACCTTCGGTTTTTTCATACGTAATGTACCAAAGGGTCCGTTGAGTAATAATAATAAGTAAGTGATATTTACTTACTCACGTTTGAATAGCAACTCAGTAATAATAATAATAATAAAGACTTAATTTATGGAGGAAGCTTACTTGGCATAATTGTCAATCTACCGTAAGGTCCTCAACAGTAAAACATTGAAACAATAGGAGAATTTGGGATTCCCCAGTATGACGTCATTTTCGCGCATGCGCAAATCGCTGGCCGTCAATCAATCGGCCAAGGTCGCCATTGTTGTTATGAAAGGAAGCGGAAATGATTCAATGATGTGTGAAAAAGTACGCGAAAATTTGACAGGTTGTTCAGTTTATTTGAAAGAACTTGGTTGTGAGACTAGAGAGAGATATTTTACAAAGCTGAAGTATGATTTTGGAACGAAATCGCTCCCAGACCCGTACCAGATCCCGGATCGTCAGTGGAAAACTGATCCGTGTCTCTGGCCCGAGTTGGATTTTGCGCAAGTCTACTTGTACTTGATAGAAACCCCAGCACTGTTTAGCTCTACTGCAATGAAAAACTACAAAAGCTTACAGGCATACAGGTAAGAAAGTCATATAAAAATATTAAAAAGTAAATATGCCAACAAATATCTGAACTGAAAAGGACCTTCGCCCCACCCACTTCATTATATTAACGATCAGCAAATAAACATACGCCAGACCCTGAGAGTAAAGATTTGAGAAAGTGGATGTATGGATCGAATACCGGATGATTGAGACCATGGATCATTGAGACAAGATCATTGAGACCAGATTTCTGGAGTATTGAGACCAGACACCTGGAGTATTGAGACCAGATTTCTGGAGTATTGAGACCAGATAAATATTTTTCCAATTTGTTGCATTTGTCATTAATAAAACGTTATGTGGTATTAAATATGTGATATTCTAGAGTTTAAAGTGCATATTATTGGTTTTTGTTCATTCGTTTGTTGAATATGAGATCAGAAAAACTAATCAATTGCGATATCTATATTATGTGAATTTGCTATAAAGAGCAATGCTTGATATTAAATTATTTAAAGTGGTTTACTGTTGATTCCATTTACAAAGTACATTTTTATGATAACCAAATTGTTATAATACCATATACCGGTATGCACATGTTGTTTATAAACTTCATAGTTGTGTGCCTATCATATATAGTTGGACAAACATAAATTGGCCGGGCTAAATTTAGCACGAGTAAATAAACACAGCAATGACCTTCACATCTAATTAATCAAAACAATTTGTAGACATTGTCATGCTGCAATCATATCTCGTAAAGCGCCAGTGGCTCAGTGGTAACACATCCGCCAATAGATGATGTACCTGGCTTTATATTTTTGTATGAAGGTTCGAATACTCGTTGTGTCTTTTTATCATAGTTTTTTCGTTTTCTTATCAATTTTAAATTACATAGTATAATAGAGATGAAACGAAATAGAATGAAACATCAACAGTAAATATATAGAATAAAATGAAAGTCATAAAGTGAGATTCGAAATCACGCGGAATAAAAAGCGTAACATATTGTTGTGACTGGACCTTGCACTGTACTGACTGAGCTATTTTCTCGTCTGCTTTAGTGTTCAAGTTAAGACACCTTAATAGTTTAATTTAGGTGAAAAGGAAAACAAGAATGTTTTATGTTCTGGTACTATTTATAGCCCGGCCAATTTATCTTTGTCCGATTATAGTCGTGTGATTGCTAGACTATTGACACAAGACACAAATATTTTCTATTTATTGCATTTGTTATGAATAAATCTGCAAGTGATATCAAGTACTGTGTAAGAGATTGTAATATAACAGAGTCTGAGACCATGCAGCCACTAATAAATATATTTCTAGTAATCAGAATTACCCGGCCCTAATTCTCATTAACAGACAGATTTTGAATTATTTGTAATTTGTATCAAATTAAGGTGAAACTATCTAAATATATATAATTATATACTTTGAATTATGTCAATATAAATAATAATATTGGTTTAAATACAACCTAATTTTTACACTAACTATGGTAAACAAGATATTTCACAGTCCTAATTAAATTATCACATTCCTATCAACACCTATAATAATACCAGTGATATCAATTATACAACTTAATGGGATTATTGATAATCCTTTAACAACCCATTATACAAATTGATTGGATTATCTGTTGTACATTATACAGCATACTTTGATTTTTTAATTAATTGTCTGCTGAAAATTATACATTTGTTAACAGATTGTTAAATAATTATATTGATTACACAATAGAACCTTTTTTGAGCAACACCCTTTGTGAGCTGCAAATATTGGTCGTTATTTAGAGGATGACTGTTCAAAAGAGGAAATTATAGTAATGTCTAAAGATGTTGTACTGTACTAATACAAACTGTTGCTATAGAGAGGTGATTAATAGATGAATAAACTGACATATCAGATCATGAAAGCATTGATATTATATTGACTAATAATTCCAATTATCAATCTGAATATAATCAACATTCAGCGCTAAAACTAACTTGCTCAAAATGTTCTTCGATGATTTTACACTTCATAAATTCGATTAATTTGGTTGAATTATTATTTGTTAAAAAAAAACTTCGTGTTACAACTCACAAATCAAATTGATTATACACTAACAATACTATCTTTATACTGTCGATAGTTCTAGGGACTAAAGTCAATTTTAGCGACAAACATACTTAAAGCCGAAATATGTTGCTTATACATGAACCTTTGCGACTTATGTTGTAAATTATCGAAGACATTGATTATGTCGATTTATCAAATAAATGTAAGTTACAAAATATAACTAGTCTATTTAGAATTATTTTTAATTTAAATAGCAAATAATATTATGTAACTAGTAAACTACTATAATACTATCTTACTTCCAAATAACATTGAGTTTTAATAATTCTAATATAATATAAATAATTAAATTAAGACATGAATATTATCACTGCTGAACTACAAATTGGATTTACATAAACTAAAAATGGTTAATTGCGGGGGCGGTTGAATGCCAAATTCAATCCAGCGGATGTATCATGAGATTTGTTTAATTGTTAATTTTTATTGATTATTATTATTATCAATATTGATGTTAAGTCCAAGTTTAAAGTATGATATTGGGATTAAAATGATAAGGATTAATGTCATGCCGGAGGACTTTTTCTGTTCATTAAAATGTTGTCTATAATGATGTGTCAGCCATAATTGGATTATATTATTTATTCTTTATTTCTATCTCATTTACATATATACAAATAAGTCAAATTGATAGACTGTTGTATAATCGTTACATATTAAGAAGAAAAAAACAGAGTTAAAATGGTTTGTCGTAATATTTTATTAAACTGTTGATAAGTTTTAACCATTAATATGTCTTGAATCAACATAAATATATCAGTATATTGGCCTCAATAGTCAAATAACTACATTAATTATGTGGTTTCAATACTCCATAGTCTGGCCTCAATGCTCCAGAAATCTGGTCTCAATACTCCAGAAATCTGGTCTCAATACTCCAGAAATTTTCTGGTCTCAATAATCCATGGTCTCAATGCTCCAACAGCCTATGGATCATATTTATGTTATAAGAACAGTAACTTGACTTTAATGCTTGTTCCTCTCTGTATTTTAAGGTATGTCGAGAGTGGTCATGTGCAGGAAGTGAAGTACTCTGATGCCCCAGACAGTCCTTACTGCTTTCTTAAAGCTGGCATTATACCATCCATGAGAACCAAGGACAAACCACACATGGCCTGGGTGTGCTTGTCGAAAGAGACGGCAGACGTGTATTGTGCACATTGTACTTGTATGGCTGGGTATGTATTATGTATAAGGAATATAAAATACTATAAAATAACCTTTCAGCATCATTTAAATGACTTATTATAATCATCACACAAGTCTGAAGCGCAAACGTCATTTGTTGTTCAAGTTTTCTATGCGTATGCGTTGTTCCGTTATGAAAATCCTGTATATGGACACCGGTATACAAATATATATGTTACTGGAAATATAATCTAAATTGCAGAATTTATTAAAATAAACGGAAACTAATTTATTGAAATAATTTAACGGTAACAAGTGTGGAAGTTTATGTGTGACTGGAACACTCTTGTGCATTAATTATTACTCATGCTGATTGTATATCTTCAGATTGGGAGAGACATGTAGCCATGTTGCAGCAATCCTCTTCAAAGTTGAATTAGGTGTCCGGTTTGGTCTGACACAGACATCTGTAACTAGTGAAGCATGCAAATGGAACAAGGTGTTCAGGAACCAGGTATGTAAAAGGGTTTTTATATAGCTAGCATAATTTAAAAGTATTGTGTATGTGCATATTTTGCTGTCTAACATGTCCGGAAAAAGTTAGATGGGTACATAGATAAATATTTCAATGCAAATTGAAAACATTTGATACAAAGTAAAATAATAGTATATGAAGATTACATTGAATTTGCTAACCAATACATAATGCAGATATTTTTTAATACATAAGTGACCAATTGCTGGGTACTACATGATTATTTGTTTATTTTCAGATTGATCCATACACCATTGAGGAAATCCAGCATCTTGTAAATACAAACAGGAAAAGGCCAGTGGAAAGCGTCATCCCATCAGGAAAAGATCCGATGCCGAGTGACGAGGTTATCGAAGCGTTACACAAAGCCTGCCCAAATGCTTCGTTCTTCACATTGATACCGCCACTCTATCCAGAGCAACAGACTATCCCCGCAAAAACGTCAAAACCAAAATCTGAATATTTACCGCCACTTCTTACAAGTTTGTATGAACAAGAAAGTCAGGACTTATCAGTCAGTGAATTAGAAACTAAAAGTAGGAAAGTGTTTGACGAGATGACATGCTCTGTTGAACAAATTGAGACATTGTTTAATAGAACAAGGGACCAGAACATTTCTCCACTGTGGTATGCCCACAGGAAAGGGCGAGTAACTGGCACAAAGGCCCACGATATTCTTACCAGACAGGACAACACTCCCCCCGACAAGTTGGTGATGAAAATCATGGACTACAAGTCGTACGATTTGAGCAAAAAAGAAGCTGTGCGATGGGGCCTAGACAATGAGGAACGAGCGCGCAATATTTACACGCAACATTATAAAACCCTCCACCAGGACTTCACATGTGCACAGTCAGGGTTTCTCATAAGTAGCGAGAGGCCATTCTTCGGTGCAACTGCTGATGGTGTTGTGTCATGCACATGCTGTGGTATGGGAACATTAGAAGTCAAGTGTCCATTCAAGCATAAGGACGTTACTATTCAGGACGCTATTGAAGGCGACAAAGACTTTTGTCTGGATAGGAACATGCACCTGAAAAGAACACACCGGTATTTTACACAGGTCCAGTTTCAGATGTACGTGTACGATACCCTCTATACAGACTTTGTGGTACTAACTTTGCCTGCCAGTAACCCATGCATGGCAGTTGTAAGGGTTGAACGAGACGCTGAGTTTCTAGATGCCTTAGTGAACAAGTGTGACCGATTCGTACTGAAGAACGTCGTTCCGGAGTTGTTAACGTGTCGGTTAAAAGACCAACCGTCCCAGAAGGTACCGGACGACCAGACCCTGTGGTGCCTATGTAATGAACCAGAATATGGGAAGATGGTTTGTTGTGATGGACCCAGTTGCAGTATTGGCTGGTTCCACTATGCCTGTGTAGATATTGTAAGGAAACCCCGTGGGAAATGGTTGTGCGGACGTTGCAAAAAGTAGTTTTTAACAAGAAATCAGTTGGTGATTTACTACTTGTGACATGAGACTGTGAAAATACTGCTGCAACTGTATTACTATGTGCTGATCTCAACTGTTAGAATGCTTTTGCATTATGTTGTTTTTATTCTGATGGTACTGACTTCTGTGTGTATAAAAAGTTGAAATGTGAATCAGTTTCCTCGTTTCCTTTTTATATCCTTCATATCCTTCCGGACAAAAGTTACGCAGTGTTTATAGAAGAAAAATTCAACTTTTATTTTCCCAGATTTTTTTTTCAATAGTCGGTAACACGAGAAACCGGAATCCCCATAATAACTGGAATAAATAGTTTTATGCATTTTAAAGACTTTAACACGTTATTGCAAGGACGGCCGATAATATTTACATAATGAATAATATGGTGATTCTGGTAATTCACCGTTGATTCTGGTGTATTACGGTTATTACGGGGATTCCGGTTTCTCGTGTTACCCATCAACAGTTAATTAATTCAATTTTATTTGAACTCAAGTTACTTTTTGCCAATATTTTTTAATATAAAGTGACTGGTCCGATCATTGACCAAACTAAAACACCTGCATAACTTTTGACCAGAAGTATACACTTATAAGTAAGATGACAGTTTGCTGATAAGCACTGGTCCTGTCAGCAAGCAATTATGAATAACAGATGTACTGCAGTCCGAAAGCTGTTGTGATCCAATTAACCAGACCCTCAAGGTCACTGTATCATAAACAGCTAATGGACAATTATCTGTACAGATACAGTCACAATGACAACGACACACCAATTTAAATTAAATACAGTTATGACTTTATTGTTAACATAAATATTCACACAACAAGCATAAATAGTAATGGCAGCAATTTTTTTAAGTGTTCCAAAAAATTCTTGTTATTGAATACCTATTGCATGAATCTGGCAATACATAAATGTTTGAAAGATTTCCCACTAGCTTTTTAATGAAATGAATAAATCATAACTGCTCTTTAGCACTGTACAATACTGGCTGGTCAAAATTATAACAGAGTAAAATTACACTTAAAGCAATAAAGGGAGATACCAACAATCTTTATTCTTTTCAGTTTTCCAGTATGAATAAAGAGTTGTAGTTGCTTTTATTTTATCGCTACCATCATAGAAAACTAAATACGGACATAAGCAGATCAGTACAACAAAAATTATATGGTCGTTTCAGATTCTCAATCAGAAACATATCCATTTACTCTATAAATAAATAGCCACAGCTGTATTAATTTGCACTCTGAAGCATATTAGTAGATATTCAGACAGTGGTCCTATTCAAGTGGTCACATCTGGTATTATTTATCATCAGTTGTTATCACACTCCATATTAATTTAAGGCAGAAAAGGATTAGCAACACAATGGTGTAAATTTCATACATGTAATTTTTTCAAAGCAAAGAAAATATCAGTTAAACAGAAAACAATGAAATAAAATCAATAAATCTAGAAAAGAAATGTCACATAACTCTTCAGAATCATCATTTTAGTCATTTTTCTGTATGATTCAGTACATAATAATAAATTATAAATATAATGACATATTTAAACAACACATGTAAGTCAAGAAAGTTATATTGAATCTGTAAAAAATCAAGAGCTTATTTTGATTCTGTATAAAGAACATGTATTACTGTAATTTACATACAGCCACAGGAATAGAACTACTGTTTCCATATTCTAAATATCGGTTGTCATTCAACATTTTGTATGATGAATATTATGTACAAGAAATGGTAGCTTCAGTACTAAATAAATATTTATTTGTATGTGTACATCTAGCTGAATGTTCATTATTTTTTGTAACTTTTTTTTTACAATTGTGCAAACCTAACTGCATTTAATGTCCTTGTAACATTTATTACATTCACTAAAGATCAGTATTTGCACTTTTGTTTGTGTTTTTCCTTTCGCTAGTTCATTTTAACAAATCACCCATAACCCCCTTTAAACCTCAACTCCACATTATTGTCAGTTCACCAAACACGGATGGAGATTCATGACCACAGCACAGATTGTCATAATGTTGTCAACGTGTGGCACCATGTTCAGTGACATTCTTCCCGACAAGATACGGAAGTTTTTTAATCTCTCCATCGCACGCTCCACGTGTATTCGGACATTTGATATCTTTCTGCTTTGTTCAACTTCCCTTGCACTAAGCTGAGTTCTCCCTCGAGCAAAGGCAGGGATGACGAGTTCAGCTCCCCTAGACGCAAGCTCGTCCTGGATTAGGAAGCCCCGATCCGCAAGCACAACATCACCATGGTTTATATTGTCCAGATACCCAGACCTATACGTTATGACTTTATCTGAACATCTCCCACCGAATGCCTTTGACAAAAATGATACCGTCCCAGCTGGGGTTATGCTAACCAAGTATTTCACAGTGTTCGTGTGCTTGTAGTTGCTGTAAGTGGCGGACCTAGCAGTGAAGTTGGATGGACACTCTATGAAAACTTCTGTGCAGTCGATTATAGAAACACACCGTGGGAAAGTGTCTTTGAAACACTGAGGCCTTGTCCTTAGAATGTCGTCCTTTTCTGGCCAACGCACAAGAAATTTTAACTTATTTGCCAAGCGGGGCAGAGATGCGTCGATGAAGTTCGTAACGGATGTATCAGACATACCAAACCTGTAAGCAATGTCTTTATGTGGCACATTCAAACGCAGTTTCATAAGCACAAGAAGAACAATGTCTGCACTTTGTAAAATAGTTGATTTTGGTAGGCTATCTTTCACATAGTCAACTAACCACATAAAGCATGCTTTTGTTGGAAGACCAGTATAAAACTTGATTTCATCGTCATCAGTCAGTCTGTCCGCACGAAATTTAACTTTTGAAGATTTCATTTCATCGATTTCTAACTGGAGTCTACCTATTTCCTTCTCTAAAGATTTCATCTGTATTGACGCATCTGCAAGCATCTTCATGCAGGTTTCGTGTGGATTAGTCCTGCCTGTAAATACACAAATAACACATATACCAATCACGAACAAAGTACAGTATTAGCTTGATGAAAAAAGTAATTATTTTATCGGTATTACTAATTAACACAAAATTCGAAGTACTGGTTCTGGTCTGGATGCTGATCCGAAATGCAATTCCATCGGCTTTAAGGATTTATACCTGAGCTAAATTAGTCGTAAGCTGTGATTCAGAAAATGCTTGTTTGTTGTACACTGTTTTATTTTTTGTGTCAGTTATATTAAAGACATGATCATGTGCATTAAATTTACACAGGAATTTACACTGCAATGTCAGTGTTTCGACTAACCATGATTTTCTTTATTTCCTTCTGAATATGTAGTCTCAAGGACAGATAGGTCTATGAGCGCTTCTGCGGCAACATCGTGGTCATTGCCTGGTCTGTCCTGGAAGGGCAATTGTCTTTTTGATTGTTTGTTTGAACTACGTCTTGAAGCCCTTTTGTATCTCTCAAGGGATTGACATGGTGTACGATAACCAAGGTTGACAGATGGTACATAGTCCGGGCTGTTTGGATCATCACTCTTTCCTGAAAATAACAATATATAAACATATCATCATACTGAAACACAAAATCATAACATAATATAAACAATTTACACATATGCGTAATATTATTCTGATTAAACCGAACCATTTTAAAGACGCATCACAAACCTTTGGACAACGTATATATATACATTCATTGACATTGGTACCGCGACAATTTTGGTACTAGAATACATGTGTCACAGGGTGAGAAAAATGTGCAGCCAGACCGGGGCTCGAACCCGGGACCACTTTTTACAGAGCGAGTGCTCTCCCGACTGAGCTATCCGGGCCGCTTACACACCTTCACCCCTAATTGTGATCAAGTTCATACTGTGACACGTGTACTGTATATTTCAATTGCTATGATTTGTAGTACCTTCTACGTTTGGGGTTAAATCAATTTCCTTTTTCAAATCTTTGGGCCACACATTAATAAGTAATTAAAAGTGTTTAAAACAGGATTCCATGTGCTGTTACATAGTTAGGTTATTAATCAATACGCAGTGACCAGTCACTGTCACCGGGCAATTTGTTTGAATTTCGGATATAGTTTCGGTCGAAATCTGTTATAGTTTGATTCTTCAATCACAATGCTTACTGACTAAAACATATAAACGACCATAATTGGTAGTTTAACACACCGTGTATGAAATGGTCACTGCAAATCCTCGCACCTTCATCGCCCGGAACCCAATCTTTCCCAGTTACAGTGTCCTTTCTGTTGATGGCTTTCAACCACCGTGAACGCCTCGGTTCGTCCTTTGGTATTCGATGGAATTTCAAACCTTGCTGCTTATCTGAGTCTCTATTAAAGCAACCAACAATTACACATTCTTTTCCCATCTTTACGGCACCAGAAATCAAGCAACATTTGTTGAATTCTTTCAAGTAAACGGAAATATCGGTAACGGTTTCGGTACAATCTGTTTAGTGTTTACAACAATGGCGAATAGTTGATCACGCGTGATGACGGCCAGGCTATTTTTAGTAACAGAAAACCCCCTTGAGTCAACTTCCGGTAAATTCTCCTATAGAAAAATGGCATCAATAAATCTAATAAATATTTTCAAAATATCAACCCTGCGGATATACTAGTATTCTAAGACTAACTTGAAGATGGTGTTCTTGATTCCGAGATGGTCTTATTGTGTGGACATACCACGTGATATGTGACATAATATTTGCTAAGAACGCAAGTAAAAAAGTGTTAGATTCTGTACCGATTTTAACGAGACATCATCGACGCTCAAGCCGAGAATGAGCACTACCAATGCAACTTAATATTTTCGTTGATTAATATAATATTTATATATTTAATATTGATTCTCTGCATGCGTAAATATGTATTTTTATGTTTCACAAATGCGTTATTATTTTGTAAACTATGTATCCCTTCTCCGCTGTATGACTTAGCTAACTATCTTTCCATGTTTTCATCCCCCACCAATCAATATCCGTTTCTCTTTTCCTGACTGTAACTGTAGTGTTGCCATCCATATGTAATGTTATTCTATCATTATGACTGTTGTAAACAAATTGTTTTTCACCATTTACCCTTCTCCGCTAAACAACTACTCACTCCCTCCCTCCCTCCCTCTCTTTACCCACGCATAATTCGCATGTCCACATACTGCTTTTCGCTTTGTCTCACTTTGTTTTTGTTGTCGTTTTATCTTCATATGTACATTTATACTTGCCGTTGCCATGTTTGCTATATATGTTTTGTAGTAATGTGTGTATATCTGACAGGCCTTTGGTCTATAGATACTTTGAAAATAAACTCACTTACTTACTTACTATTAATAAGATGGTCGCAAATGAGCCATTTTGCAAATTGTTTAAGCCATAACCTTACAGTAAAAATGGAAACACGAAAGGGTAACATACGTAAAATGACAAAGCTTTAATTACATTTACGAATACTTGCTATAGTTACTTTTGTAATTGAGTTATATAAAACGTATCACAAATTTTAACAAATAATGCAGTTTTTGCATACGAGTAACTATCACCTACTTGAATTTTGATACATAAACTATTACGTTTTATTATGAACAGACTACGGAGAAAATTGCTTATGAAAAGACGTACGTGTTTATCAACATTACACAATATTTAATTAAACAAAACTTCAAAAATCTACCTGACTGAAACAATATTTAATTTAGTATCAAGCAACATTAAGATTTTCTATGATTACATATATAGAAGAGATTAAATCATTCTAGAATATATCGATGTTTAGTTACTTAATGATAAATAATGTGATTACCAAACAATCACTCTCGTCATTATCTAAATATTATTACATGTGTCAAATACGACATGTCCCGATCTATTGTTGTTTGTTTTCATAAGAGTTATGTCCTACGGGCGAAAAGATGTGGCGAAAAAGCAACAGGCTACATGTTCCCATCACCTGACAGAGATATTGGTATATCCGTGCCTTTTCAAGCCGGTCCAAGCCAAACACAACAAAGCAGAGCAGAATCGAGCAACGCCCCGACAGAAGTGCCAAGAACAGAGCCGAGTCGAGTTAAGTAGAACGGGAATACGGAATAGAAGAATACGACAGCTTTGAGCACAATTATATTGTTAGTACAGTACAACCTCTGTAGAGTAACACCCTTTGGGAGCTACAATTATTGGCCATTTTTAGAGATTGTTGCTATATACAGTGGTTAAATTGATAGTAATTAGTGACTAAGGGAAATTTGGCAGGTGTTGTTACAGATTGTTACTCTACAAAGGGCCGCTCTGGAGAGTTTGTGCTGTAGTTGTTTTGCACAACTACTTCTTCTCCTCTGTTCCATCTTTTACGACCGTTGATATCTTCAGTTCGGATGTCTTCTGTAGCTGAAATCTCCCCAAAGCTTGGTCCTAAAGGAGCTTTCTCAAGACCGGGACAGATTTGTACAAAAAGCTAGGTTCCACTGAGCAGTTTTTGCCTCGGCGATGTACTCCCGATTGAAATAAATGAGAATTTCGGACATCGGGAACAGGTTCCTAGTGGTCTAGGGGAAGCTTCGGGGAAGTCATGAGACAGTTTGTGATATCGAAAGGAATTGTGATGAATCGGGTGGTATCGGAAGAAATCGGGGGAACATCGCCGATGTGGAATTCCTCAGTGGCAACTATTAAGGACTGATGTGATACGACATGCGGCACGCGGCCCTTGAAAACTGACCTGTTTTTTTTAATTGTTCTAGACATTGCATTGTTTTCTCTTTATTCCATGAGACCTAACTAGGCTAGTTTGACATTTATTGAAGATGGTCAAAGGCAAAGCGGCAATGAAAAAGACATAAATAAGTAAGTTATACAGGGCCGTATCCAGGACTTGTTTTCTGGGGGGGGCCAAGAGGGGTGGGTCGAGATTTTTTTTAATATTGTTATTGTAACGGTGCATTTTCCTGATATTCCAGGCATCATAAAGCATGGAAAAAGAGACACACTCAGTATCATAATTATAAAAGCTAAAAGCTGAACTCTCTGTTTGGACTACTTATGTATGATCTACCAAGGTCTCTTTGTATGGACTCAATATCTGGACCACTGGAGGTTATTCAGCACGCATGTTAACATGCGTGTTTTCAATTAATTGAATTATTTTTTTTATGTTTGAATAAAAATGGTGCAATTTCGTGCACTTTCAGCTTTAAAATCAGACCTAAAAATAAATAAAGTTGTGCTACTAAATAGTGTCCCCTCCCAGTGAATATATTCTTTCGAGTTTTGACTAAAATTGGTGCAATTTCGTGCACTTTTAGCTTTAAAATCAGACTTAAAAATAACTAACATAGTGCTACTAATTAGTGTTCCCTCTCCAAGCGAAGATTTTTTTCGGTTTTTGCTTAAAAATTATGCAATTTCCTGCACTTTTAGTTTTGAAATCAGACATTAAAATAATTAAAGCAGTGCTACTATAGAGATCTACTGATTTATTAAAAACTTAATAATCTGATCATTCATGTTTTACCATTTTAACATTAATTATTAAGAAATCCAAATTTATACGAACATGAATTTTTTTAATGTAATGTGATTTCCTGCACTATATATATAAATTATGAACTTAGAATATAACATTCTGCATTCTGATTGGCCGATAGAAATTAGCGCCAAAGCATGACGTCAAGTCTGTGAAGAGAAAATTTTAATGATTAAATTTTCATTTAACCGCGAAAATGCGGCGTTTTCATTGGCTCATAATGTAGGTTATATTCTAAATTCGGATTTAGAATATAACCTACATTATGAGCCAATGAAAACGCCACATTTTCGCGGTTGAATGAAAATTTAATCATTAAAATTTTCTCTTAACAGACTTGACGTCATGCGTTGGCGCTAATTTTTATCGGCCAATCAGAATGCAGAATGTTATATTCTAAGTTAGTTAGAACATATTAAGTAAATTTTAATGACTAAAAAGGACTCGCTTCGCTTCGCTCGCTCCGCCCTTTTTAATCATTAAAATTTACTTAATATGTTCTAACTATAACATAAAATTGGACTACTACATTTGGTTTATGTATCAAATTTCAATGAAATGGATGCATATTTAAAAATATTTCGAGAATGTGACCATTACTTTCCACTCAAACATTAAATACTATATATAGGAATCCTAATTAATCACCCCATGAAACAATTAAATAATATACCTATTTTTCTCACTGTAATGATTACATGTAAGTTAGTAACTTACATTTTAACTATCAATTCTTCAAGTCAAACTTTAATTTTTAATCATCATGCTCTAATTTTAATGCGATTAAATGGTGATAACCATTGACATCATTATGTAATATCTGACTGACCTTCTTTAATCAACCTAAACATACTTAATTTCTTATCAGTTGCAAAAATCACACCTTCACCATCAGTTGGTCCTGTTGAGTGCTTGATTAGTCTGGGGGCTATACAATATATACACAGGATGTCATCTAGAAAGTCCAATATACAGGTCCAGTATGATAGATGCGGAAAGATTTAGTCAGCCCCAAGAAATAGATCAGTGGTGTATTAAATCAATAGTCGTAAGATATACAAAAACGTAGCTAGCCAGTCAGCTGGGGGGGGGGGGGGCAAGGCCCCCTGGCCCCCTGCCTGAATACGTGCCTGATTATATCATAGGTAATTTGTAAGATTTAACATGCCACATAGCCGAGGAATTACAGAAAAGGGAAATAAAATGTTGGAAATGATTATTGTTAGATGGTGTCACATTATGTGTGTCTTGTATGTCTATTGTCCCACACTAAAGTGCGTAATCCGATGTATTGGTGCGTAACTTCAACAGATATACAACAGAAACCGAAGTGTCTATGTTTGGAATTGGCTACAATGTTTTTTTAAAGCACGTATAATAATGTACCTACCTGTAGTCGTTTAAGACATCAAAATAGTGGTACCAGGCTAAAGTACGAAATCGTGTGGTAAAGCGAAATTTACAAAATATAAACGAAAAGTGTGATTTTTTGAAATCAGTAGATTAGGACCTAGGATAGAGCAAACAAAGACTACCCTATTTCCAGAATTCTCGAATTCCAAGATAAGCAACAAAGCTTCATCTTCATGATAAAAATAAAGTAACAACTAACTACTCTTTCATAATAGACATCAATTAGTCGCTTCTTGGTCCAATGCACTAACTAATTTGTAAGCAATTGTTTTCCGCTTTCGTTTAATTAAGACCAATAAAGAATGGCTCATTCTTGACCGGTGAAACTCGGTGATTACATAGAAAAGAGTACATAGGGTACTGTTATACATGTACATAACATGCGTGTTATCAATTACCTCGTATTTACCTGGAATCTATTTGATGAGCCGATCACTGTCCATCTCAATGCGTTTGATGTGCAGCCTATTAGCAATAAGTAAGCACATATTGTTGAAAAAAACACAGATGCAATGAACTGGGAAAATGGCGCCAGACTGGTACCCGTTCGAATATTGAAAATATCCATAGTTCGCGACATTTAAAATCGGCTGGAGGTACCAGTCTAATATGACGTATGGTAGTGGATATAAAGGTCGGGACGCACGGGTCCGAAATTTGTGGATCGAACCTTGACGGATCGAAGGTAAGGGCTATATATACACAATCTAGGTGTAATCAAAAAGCTCACAGAAAAGAACAAAACACAAGTAATGAGGTAACAGAAAGGATTGGTTCATTACAAAAAACTTCACTACATTACGAGCCGACAGAACATGAAGACTTCGATCGCAATTCCAGGTAATGTTTTAATTGCTCGGACAGCCGAACGCACGAACGAACTAACGGAAGTAGAATAAATAGATAGACCGTGCAAAGAGCTCACCAGTTATAGTAACCTGTGTTCGTTTATTTACAGTCGTAAGTCTGCCTGAGTGGCCAATAACCCCCGACCTCGAGGGAAGAGACAGTTGTGGGATACAAGGACACCGGATGTCTTATCCTTTTTTCCAAATAGACTCATTGGGACTACGTGCGAAACTATTTTACCAACCAGTTCATCTCTTATCAGTTGGTTAGACGGAAACTCTGAAAAGCGCTTCAATGATGACAAAATGCATCGAACCAACAATCTGTTGTTAAGCCTAGGTCCCACTGAAAAATTTCTCATCGGCGATGTTCTCCCGATATCTTCAGATACCACCCGATTCATCACAATTCCTTCCAATATCACAAACTGTCTCATGACTTCCCCGAAGCTTCCCCTAGTACACGATAGATCTGTTCCCGATGTCCTGATAACTAATTAATGTCCATCGGGTGTACATCGCCGAGGCAAAAAATGCTCAGCTTAAGAGCGCTATATCCGCTCGACCACCTAGTAGCCTTTGGTAACTCCATTGAAAGAAAATGAGTTTAATGTGAAGTTTGTCATTGGCGTTAATTAATAAATGAGTTTACATTGGCTGATAGTTTAATACTCCAGAATGTAGCCCCTTCTGGTCGCTATTCATAACCGAATAGTACATGTAATAACGAAAATGTAACTGTTGAATAAAACACAGAAATAAACTCATCTTCTATTTAAAACAAAAAATCATTCGTTAATCCCGAGGGTCAAAAAAGCGTTTTATGTAAACCGTGAGTTTTCACCACAGAAGATATCATTTGATATCACAATATTTTGTTTCAAAACATTGGCATTTGATGGTATCATTGCATTCAACCTGTGTAAATTTGCAGCACATATATACTTTAAAGAGGCTTTCACTGTACCTTTTTCTTTGAATGCAATTGTATTGTAAATTATTCATTATAAGTATATATTCTAAAATGTTATAAATTTGATAAAATAAGAATTATGCAGAAAACCTATTGCTAAAAGTATACGTATCTTCATTACAAATGATTTTGAAAAGTCGTGAATACTACATGTACTTACCACGTCCGTAAAACACACCCTAAATTTTGGTAAATAATGTTTGATCCGTACACGTTTAGGCATATGTTATTTTGTTTATTTTCTTAAGAATGTGCATAAGCTATATATAGCTTTATTACACTAAAATGTATTTTAAGGGGCGGGATGATTAAGTCCGATAAGATACAAGACATCCTCTTTAACTCAGTATTGTAATCGAGAAATGATAAAAAATGTAACGCTTGAATCAATGGAAACTTACCCTCTGCCAAAAAACGAATAAAGAACACTTAAAATGCACGATATTGCGTGCGATACATCAGTTAGAGAAATTCTAGACATAATGTGATGTGGTATAATGTGCTTTTATAATGAAATTTTGTTTTAATTTATACCGGTAAACATTTTTTCAGTTTCCAGTCATTTTGTTTTTGAGCGTCAAATTTCCATGTGTTGAGATATTGAAACTTTCGAGCACGCAATATAAAATAAACTATTTGTATTTGTTGCGTTCTTTATATGATACACCGCTGCATAGGACATCAACAATAGTTTCGCTGTTTTGTACAATGAACTTATGTATTAATGCCTTTAAAATAAAGATAATATTAAGTCGGACAGGGAAGGCAGCACTCAACTTTACCAGCCGAGCACAGAAAACATAAAAAAACATACAAGGCACAATGCCCAACTGAACAAGTACATGATCCGCCCAAGTCCAAGCTGTCGAAATGCTGTATGAACTAGTTTCAGCAAACAAAAAGCTGAATGTCCAAGCTGAATAACCCAGTTCCTTAATATCATTAATTGCAAAAACAAATTACATACAAGCCTTAAGACTTTTTTCAAGGACCACCTTAACAATTGATATTTGAAATACTTTGGCATTACTATTTAACCAACCAATATCATTAATTGCAAAATCAGTTGTGTTTGGCATGAATATCCGAATTCTGTGTATCTATCCTAATTCTTAGAGCATTCGCCCTCGTGGATAAAAAACATTTTGGAAAATGTACAAATTAGCATGAACTCAGACCCATTATATTAGCTTCTTTAAGATAAATGGTAAAAATAGGAACATTCCAACATAGACTGAACGATAATAGGTTTATAATCCATGAACGAATATAAAAGAAAAATGTTACGGAATGCAAGGTCGTCGACATCCAAGTACTTTTTGAACAGCGATACTTATTTTGTATGAAGATTTAGTGATCAGGAGACTGTGTTTTTTCCAAATTATTTACGCTAGCTAAACTCTACGGCAGTTTTCCGTAAATATTGTGTACGTCGATGATATTTGCGCGTTTTACTATGATATTTTAACTCATTTTCTGGCGTAAGTTTTTGGCGTTTTTCTACGCCAAGTGAGAGCGACCCTAGGATAACAAGTATGAAAGTAGAGTTATTAACAGTACCCATTTGTGCAGACATGTTAGAAAGCTTGGTTGTTGTTTAGGCACTAAGTATGTGTTGCCTTATTTTCCATGTGTGGTTAAAACATTCAACCTTCAAATACACGGAAATGTGGATGCAAACTACCCTGAAAAACGACCAGAACGCTGAAGACAACACTCCTTAATATTTGCTGCTTAAGTATATGGCCATGAAATTATGCTTACTGTAAACATAAAACAGTCATATTCAGCGCGAATATTTGCGGAGTTTGCGACTGCTAAATGTATCCGCAAAATTAACCGCAAAGATGTTCCAAACTTTAAAAACGCGAAAATTTGTATACGCGAAAATAATTTGATTACAGTAATTAGACCTAGGTCAGATCTTGATCTGTGTAATCGAGGGATGAATGTCTATTAGCTGACACTCTCAATCTGTTAGAGTAGTCGTGGTCTAACCCGCAAGACAAGAAAACACAAAACAGAAAGGCTGCCCATCTGTTACATTAGAGTCGAGTCGCCATTTTTCGTATGAAATTGTTGATTGTTGCTCGATCTACAGACAGGAAAATGCTTGGTGAAAAAGTATGACTCTTGTGAGTGGTAACAGCCTCGTTATAGGTACATGTACATTTGAGACACGGAGATCTTCCGGCGGTCCTGCATTTTGATTGATCTATAGAAGTTTGCGCCAACACATGACGTCACGTGGTACATTTTGAGCCAATGAAAACGCCGATTTTTGGCGGTTAAATGAAAATTTAATCATTAAGTAACATCAAGCATTTTGACGTCACGTCTGTTAAGAGTAACATTTTAATGATTAAATTTTCATTTAACCAGAGCAGATCGGTGTTTGCATTGGTTCAGAATTTAGGTTTAACTCATATTATAAATATTGTTAGTGATATACCATGACCAATTAATTGTTCTGACAACAATCAAAAACCGGTAGTAATCACTGTGTTCTTCCGCATGCACCTGTGGTCTGACAACTACATATGCAGAGGGTATGCCCATACCAAATCCAATTTTACTGATGCACAGTCCACCGATCCTATGATTCCATTAGCTATCAGGACAGGAAACTTGTTCCCGACGTAACATTCTGTCTGGGGCTAGAATGCATGCGGGAGCACAAAGTATGTGCCATAAGGACCAAAACATTGCTTTGTCCACGTTGTTATATTTTTTGTTATTGCATAAAATAGCAGATACGAACATTTATTTAGGTCAGCCATTTGTATACATTACTTGATGTTCATAAACTTTACAGTTTGTCTTATTAATTTATTAGTAAATAATTTATATATGAGTTTGTGGCTACGTGGGTAAGGTACTAGTTACAGATTTTATCTGCCTTTTTCCGATAAATATGTCCAAAACAAAGTATTTTTTGACGATACCATGTTTGTAACACACCTAAATAAACCAACATATACTGCTTACCATACACGTGAGTTGTGCAATCGAATAGCATGTAGTGTCCATTGACAACCAAAAGGAGCTACATGCTTTAGCATGTTTACCGTATATTTATCCTTAGCACTGTGTGGTCACCATCCCACCTTGTAACCCTGCCATTGTACCATACCATATTGTATAATGTCATGTTCTAATGTTATTGTAAAACAATATTTTACAATCAAAGTCTCCAAATAATAGATATGTTCTGTACGACTGCTCTGTTTTGAAATAAGAAGGCTGGTAGCTCCTTTTGGCAGTCAACGGACGAAGTGTTATGCCATGTATGAATATCATTTGAGGTTGTGGCATAACTCTGTTATTGCCTACGAAGTTCATATATGACTACTTGTTGCAAAACTAATAGTATGCATAAACAAATGTACATGTACAGCTTTATCAAGTAGTTTTCCTTCTTGTGATATGACATTCTGTTTTCCTATGTACATGACATTGTCGCTGGCTTAAAATGAAAAGGTCGGAGGTATACAATCGATATTTTGAGAAAACAAGAAAAAACTACTCTTTACTTATGGAAAATCAAGCCTTTTTAATTTCAGTTTAGACAACATGACCTGTTCCGATTTTCATGAAAATGGGCTCATAAGAAGCCCCTTGTGATGCAGATTTCATATATGTATGGGTCTTATAGGGTCTTAAATACGACCTCATTCTAAGCCAGCGAAGTTTTGTACATTGTAAAACGTATTGTAACTTTGTTGCTAATGTCGTTTGTGGTTGCTAATGTCCTTTGTGGTTGCTAATGCCTTTTGTGGTTGCTAATGCTTCCTATGTTGCTAATGCCATCCTTTCCTGTGACGTCAGTACGCTGATAAAATGTAAGTAAACTTGAAACCATATAACAAACAAATAATGTATGAACGAGACATTTTTTATTATTTATAAATACAATTCGTCACAAATAAGTGCCATTTTTGTACAATTATTTTCATCCAAATTTCGCACCATTATATACATATTTAGCACCACGAAAAAAACATATATGTGATAATTTTCATATAAAAATCAGTCAACTTCGATCAGAACAACAACATATACATCATCTCGCAAACCGTCGTTGGAACCGAAACACTTTTATACACATACTTATTTTACGGCATTCTGACCTGTGATATAAATACAATTATAATATATAATACATCATAACAAACAGTTCAAACAAGACAATATCATGACGTAATAATTAATTTTCCAATCAATAACAAGTTAACAACCAATGGGTCACGTGATCACAGACTGAAACACATTTTGATTGGCTGGTCATATTAGATAATACTCGATACTGGAATTCGATTGGTTGATTTGAATAATGTATCAAATAATCGGACAAGAATACAAAATTACGACATCAATTCACATTCTTTATACTAGAATGTATTATAAATGAATATTGCACAATCATACAATGGAATAGATAACAACCTTCGTCAATATAATCTCATAGTTTTACACTAGAGGTCGCTATTTTAAAACTTCCTTCCTAACAAGAGTTGTTGCGCCTGCCTTAAGCGAAACCGAAATGACAGGAAAGAAAACTCTAAGTAGGACATCGAAGCTGTAATAATCACAAATTAACTTTAAGAACGTGTTCCATGGTCAAATAAATAACTAAAAACCCGTGCTTAAAATAAAGAGCATTAATAAAGTACAAAAAAATCTCTTACAAATTACTGTACATTACTTAATTATAATACCACACAGGAAATCAAGTCAATAGTATAAATCGCTAGCTAGGCTGGTTAGTAGATATTCTTTAAGAATTCAAAGCTCACTGGAAAAGAGTTTTGGGGTTTTCTATTCGAGAAATAATATATTTCTGTTGTCTATTAGGTAATAGAAAGCGTACGTCCATCACACGCAAATTGATGACACACAAGACGTTGAACAGACAATAATATTGCCCATTTACTGAACACTAGTTAAAAGTAAAATTAAACTGGGTTAAAATTGACATATTTTCATCCCAAGAATACAGTACAAAATGTATACCACAAAACAAGGCCAATAAGATAAAACGTGTTGCAAAGTGTGCATGTACTTATTTTTTTGTATTCAAGTTTTTCGTACTTGTAAGTTTACTGTAGACCTATTTCTTTATTGATCGAAAATGAGAAAGTATTTTGTGAAATCGTAGACATTAAAAAGTAGGATATTTTTTGAGTTGTGAATAGATATTCCACTCACAGAACAAACATAGAATGTTTACTCTTCATTGATGGAGTTAACAAAGTGTATTTGTTGTACTACCGGACGACAAAAAATATCTATGACGTCATCTTGGAAAAATATCAGAAAAAAATGAAAGACATTTTGTTGAATTAAATTAGAAAATGTATTTCTTTTAATACTAAACATGTTTTACTCAATACTTAAGAAACTGGATGAATAAAGTAGATCTCTATTGTATAAAAATGTATAACTATTTATTGTAAATAAACATACGACATTGAAGATTTTGCAACAACGAGATTTTGTGAGATAATTCGAGATATGCAGCTGTTTTTGAAAACGTTGGTAAAAAGATGAACACGTACAGATTAAATAGTTCCAAAAAAGTGAAACAAACGTAAAGAACTGTGTAAATGCTTATTTGTGAACCCATCATCTATTGCAATAGCTGACATACATCTGTAAGTTACGTACATAAAGATAATACCAAGTTATGAGGGCAGTAATTAAATTTGAGGATTTATTAATTACATGAACCTGTTATCATAAACATTTTCCCATTTCGTAAATTAAATGGTTATTTCCGTTAACGAGCTACCCATTTCGTTTATTAAATGGTCATTTCCGTTTTGGAGACACCCATTTCGTATATTAAAACAGCACAAATAGAGTTAAACACCCGAAATAGTCACGTTGCCTTAGCAATGGCTGATTGGTGGTTTATGCAGACTTGAGACAGCCGAGTTCGTAGTGGGAGAATACTTAATAGGAGGTCTTGAGTAAGCGTATTCTGAGTTTCTACAACACAGTCGACCATTGCACAATTTTTTCCACGTTTCCAAAGTTTTTCCGGTCCAAATCCAGAATCCACTAGTGATACCAACTACTAGTAACATAAAGTACTTTAACATAAACACTGCAAAGTCTGGCTTTGATGATTTCTCTATACAAGGGCAAGTAATTGACTTTTCCCATTCGTCTTTCAAATATTGCTCATAAAAGTAACATGCAATAACTATGGTAGCTGGAATTGTGTAGAGTAACGAAAACACACCAATTCTAAGCATCAGACGTTCAAGTTTCTCAATTTTCCCTCCATTTTGGTGTTTTATAACGTTACGAATTCTAAACAACGACACGAAACCCGCAATAAGAAAAGTGGATCCAATAATTAGGTACACAAACAATGGAATTAACACAAATCCTCTCAAATTATTGATATTCTGGTTCCCGACATAACATATTCCGGCGACTGGATCCCCGTCCACACTCGACATAGCTAACACAGCAATACTCTTCACACTGGGTACCAGCCATGCCGCCAAATGAAAGTATTGTGAATAACTAGCAATGGCTTCAGAACCCCATTTAAGCCCCGCACTGAGAAACCAGGTGAAAGACAAGATCACCCACCATATTGACGAAGCCATTCCGAAGAAATAGATTAACAAGAATGTTGAGACACACGACGCCGGCCCAGTAGTCGAGTATCGGATCATACTTCCGTCGCACGCGACTTTCTCGTGACCAACCACGATTCTGATGATGTAACCAATGGATACCATGAGGTAACATCCGCTGAGGAATATGATAGGTCGTTCAGGATATTTGAATCTTGTCATGTCAAGGACAAATGTCAACAAGGTGATAGAGGTTGATATACAACATAAAATGGACCATAATCCAATCCAAAATGTTGCAAATGTCTTTTCGTCGTCACTCAAGTAAGGACTTTTACAATTCATTCCACAGTTTTTTACTCCACCGGAAGTGATCTTATTGTAGTACGAACTTGACTCGGGTATTTTTTGCAGTCTGCATTGACACGTACATGCATCCTCCAGCATATCGTTGTAAGGATCGACACTATCATGATTGTTGAAGTTTGCATTCGTGTTTATGTAAGTCTCCCAATCAGACATAGCGTCATCATTTGTCTGTCCGCCGGTTGGTGTTTTATCCGGAGTAGGAACGGGACCACGAGGTTTTAGTGTTGACTTATCATCGGATACCTTCGGTGGTCTTTCCGTTGATGAACTGTCCGTGATATTGCGGTCCATACACAGTTTCCCTTTCTCTCCGTAGTACGGTAGTTTACTGCAATCCATGCGTTCTGGCCAAACGAAGCCATATTGTCTCATCAAAGGTGCACATCCGGATCTAGCTCGTTCACACACAGATCTAAAAGTACAAAAACAAACAGTGGTCAGAATTATACTTAATAAAAAATAACAGAAAATCGGACAGGGAAGATAGCAATCAACTTAAACAGCCGAGAAGACTAAATTGTGAATGTATGTTGCCACGACCCCAAAAAACAACATCTAAGAGTATTGTTTTGTCCTGTACAAATGTACTACATGTATATTTTAGTGTTGCAAGGTAAGCGGTTGTTGCGTGTAATGGTTTCAGACCAAGGATTTCGGCAAGCAAGAGTGATATTAGAGTTCTAATCAAACCAGTACACGTATTATCAGCAGAAATTAGCAGTAGCCAAATTATAATCTACACGAATGTTTATAACATTGAACAACACACTTCACAACAGCTGTCAAACTTCTTACACATACACGTCGAGACTGTATAAGCATACAAGTAGGAATTTAGTGTGTATGATAGAGTATAACTAGGGCAATATCTATGCCAAAAATCATTTCTCTATGTTAAAACTATGACCAAATTTTCTAATCTATGTTTAAATGTTTTCAATGCATTGTTGACAACTAACTGTCGAATTTAATCATGGTATGCAATGCGCTCTCAGAAGCCAAGCGTCTGGCGTATGTTAAAGATCTGTATTTGCTGGGAAAAACGTAATCCCGTACCTGAGGGGGATAAAATACAACATGCTCTCAATGTTGTTTTAACCAAGGTGGGTAAACCAGTGTAAAATTAGTGTACATGGCTTAAAACATGTGTTTAGAAAGCAGATTGTATTCGTAGGTGTTTTCAATTTTCATTGGCGTATGAATACACACTCTGACACAATGCATGTAACTGTTGAAATCAATGGGAGAATTTAACATTAACATGATGCAATCGAATAAAACATTGACAATACTGAAATTGTATCACGCAATATGGCATAGAAGGGAGCAACTATTAGATGCAGTGAAGGCCACGTTCATTAGACAATGTCTCATAAATTTCAGGGCAACATGTGGATGGCTGTATGTTTACAGGCCCTTCCCTAGAAATATCTTAAGGTGCTGAGGGCAATGCTGGAATTTCAGCATGAGGAGATCTAAATATTGTTCGAATAGAAAACTGCATGACATTTCAAAGACGCCGTACTAGAATTTAAGGCGTTAGGGTAAGTCGATTCTGGCTTTAGGGCGCTGTGGTTAGTTGCCAGTTGTATGTTAAGGAGCACGGTTGTTCTTAAAACATTGAATGCTAGATTAGAAAGGTGTTACACTAACCTGCAAGCTGGTAGATGAGGTTTATAATTCTCCATACATATTGGGGCATACATCGAACACAAGAAGAATTTCAGATCTGGTGAACACTGGATTTCCACTAGGGGCCAAAACTGGTGAACTTCTAACCCAGCCTCGTCCTGAGAATCGTGGTTGAACTGAAATCGGAAAAAGGTGAAAATGTAGACATAAAGCATGGTTTTAATCACAGTTAGAATGTTGTGACAATAATTTTAGACAAAGACGCCATATTGCACTAAGTATCACGTGATACAATGACACGTGGTACATAAACACGTGGTACATGTGCGTGGAATATTAACGACATGTGTAGAAGAAGAACAATTATACCGAAGCAGCACTCTCAACACACCACAATGTACGACGTCATGATGTCAGAACTACCATCCCGACTTTAAGCACTCGCGCTGACATAGCGTTAGTATCACCATCGACTTTAATAGCCCATAATGACCGAACCTTCCGAATCTTATTGTCGTTAGTTGGCACGCGGCTTGTGGATTATCCGAAATCTGCTCTAGTTCTAACATTCTACGTACATTTTGGGTAAACTTGGTAGCATTGGTTATATTGTGATGAGAGCAGGAATAAGTATATACTAATACACTATGCTTGCCGACCACCTCAAAGGTGAAACTACATAATTACTGAATACATAATTGAGATACGTATATATGTATTTGCTTTGTGGTCAATATGTTGGTCAAACACATTCTCTAACATGAACGATAATCGGTGCTACGAATCAAATAAGGCATTTCGTTACCTTGTGGATGGCAGTGACGACAACGATTTGTATATTTTTGCATTCGTCAGAGAACAAAATGTGAAGAAACACAATACAATTTAAATGGTTCGAGAGAAGAGTCACGATGTGTGTTTTTGTCTATTCTAACTTATTTAAAAAGTTGTAAAGTTCTTTAAATATTGGTTAAGAGGGATTGTATTAGCTCTAAACTCTACGAAATAGATGTACATATTCCTAAATTAGGAAAAAATATGGAAGCACGTGTGCAATTTCATTGATACAAAATTAACGACATGCTCTTTTCATGTGTGAAGTTGATTAAAGCTTCTACAGTAGGTTTTATGCTGCACGAATTCGTTCATTTTAAGAGCATTTAAACAAATTCATTATGGTTTATTTGCAACGTTCTGTGCAATTATTATTTAAGCGTGTGAAATTGGGGAGTTTATGTCGAAAGTTCCAAACGTGGGGATTGAATGTTGGAACTATTTGACAAACAGGTTTTGAAGAGGGTATGGAGCAGGTTAGTGGGTGTGATGTTGTGCTGGAGCCTACAGTACAGTAGAAATTCTGGTTAGTGGGCGCTGGTTGGTGGGTGTGGTGTTGTTCTACAGCCTACGGAACAGTACAAACTATGCTAAGTGGGTGCGAGTACAGTAAAAACTCTTGAACATCCTTGGTAACCTTGACAATTGGTCTTCTCGTCGAATGGTCATTGTTTGGTCATTATAGCATAGAATGAACTTATTCAGTCATAGCGGAGAAGACTCGCATGAATAAGAAAATAACCGATCGGACAGTGAAGGCAGTATTCAACAGAAATAACAGTCAGACAACGAAAGGCACGCGTAAACAGGAACACGCAAAAAAGAAATACCACAGACCGCAAGCACTTGTTACAAACAAACACAAAACGAAAGAGTTGTTCTTTATATGTAATACTAGATTTAGGTGATGTTGTTATTACGAGGTTTAAATAAGCTATTGCTGCATTGTAATTTTTTATATTTGATTCGCGTGCTATGTGTCACAATGTGATTTGCAATACTGCACATGCGACAATATGACATGACTAGTAATTAGACAACAATCCGATATTAACAAGATTTTGATGCATTGTAAACTAATTGTTGCGACGTTTGCATGACGTGTTGTGGAAGCTTAGGTAATATTCTAAATTCAAACATGTATGTGTATACATGTATTTGTAATACTCGGGTAATTAACTGTGTTAAATTTGGTACCATGTCGTATCATGGCGAGTGTACCATGTGACAGTCATGTCATGCGCAGTTTGGGTGACTAATGCGTTTATGCTGCGCATATATTCGTGACTAAATTGTCTCGCATCGAAATATAATTGGAACTGTCAATTTCTCGCGTGCAGAAGTTGTTACTTTAGACAACGTTTTCAGAAAAAAATGTGAATGACATATAATATTTCTGCATACATGTAGATTCTACTCAAAAATAGTTTTATCCGAAAATTAAAATTCTATGATGAAATTGCAAAAACTCGTGTACTTATTGTGTGCAAGCAGACCAGACTTACAGACGCTTGTTTCGGTAATCGCGTTATATGAGGCGCTCGCTATCATCTTGACGTTTCATGTCGCTCATTTCAACGAACAGAAAGTAAAATTTGGAAGGTTTGTATTACAGAAAATTCTTTTTTTCAAGTAATGTGTGTTATACGAAGACTAAATACGTCGTCAGACTGGGCACATCCTATAACCATACCTAATTTATCGTGGATCAGCTTACACAAAAGATGCAGAAATTACACCAAAGTTGCAAAAATCTATTGAAAAGTAACACTGTACTTCAAAGCCCAACTTCATAATGAATTCTTAATTCGGGTAACTACACACAATCCCTTAAGCAAAGATATTCACATCGTTAAACAGACGTCTTATTATTTTGGAACACTTTTATTTCAAAGCTTTGTTCGTGATTATAGCAAACAATATTCGTCATATACTCGTAAAGAGAGTTTTTCAAATAAGTTTGGTTAAAAAAGCAAAAGTACACCAAATAACCCATAAGAAATTAATTGAACGCATGTAAATACAGTAAATCCTCAATGTTAAAGTCATCTTCAATGCTTATGGAGCTTAAAATGACTAATGACAAATAGCAATGGCAATGTACTGTTCAGTTCTGTTATGTTCTGAATTTTGAGGTGGTCTTATTATTGAGGTGGATTTGTAGTAAAAGGCATTTTAATATATAGATGATTAGGATTAGTTCTCATATTCATTTTGAATAGATAACATTATGACATGTAGGTGAACATTTGTTTAGTTTTATTTATGATATTAATATTTTCTCCTCAAATTCAGCTTAAGTTTATTTTTATACATCATTTTACCATTAGATATACTCAAAAGGTTCATTGCGTGTAGTAAGAAATGGAGACGATAAAAACATACATCGATTTTCAAATCTTCAAATTAGGATAAACTCTTACGTTTTGTACTGAAAGCAAGTTCGAACATTGTAAATATTTCGAGTACTGCTATTAAACATAATTACATGTATATCAAATGTTAAAAGTTGCAAGTATCATACCCGTGTGAATTATGTCTTTTAAAAATAATGGGCATGATAAATTGGTTTAAAATATTTGTATTTCTGTGTTTTAACAAAGCTGAAATGATTATAAGAGTCGTGTTTACAACTTTCAAAAACAGCCTGTTGATAGTCTATTAAAATGTACCTATTGATGACTGGTACTCAATTTAAAGCAATCCGGAACTGGATATGGTAAAGATCGGTCTTGAATGAAATAAGCCGTACAGGTCCGTGCTTCTCAAAGCTATACCCATTGTTTTTGTTGATTTTTTGTATTTTCTGTGCGATATATTGTAATCGCTATATTGTTTATCCTGTTTCGTCTATGAACAGAGCATGCCTATTTTATGTTGAGTTGTATAAATGGAATCAAAGACGATGTATACACTCTCCAAATAGATACACATATATGTTAGTTCTGTTCTATTCTATTCCGTTCGGTACACGGACTGGTTATACTGAGACGTTGTGTTTGATTCCTAAAGGAAAATGCTTCACTTAAAATTTAAAATCGATCATCACGACGAAGAAGTAGATTTGTTTTATTGATTCGTACTCAATATTGATCGTACTCTTCTCTTTTCAAAATTTCATTTCACATATCGACTACATGATTTCAATATTCCTTAAATGGATAAAGAATACTTTCCCCTCCGAGTGTGTATCTTGTGAGCGATATTAATTTCATACTTAATGAATTATACTTAAAAAACGATCAGTTAGTTTAAAAGATTGGTTTTAAAATTTCAATCATATTTGATTCTTGTATTTACACTGAACGTGTCGTATATTTGTTTAAACAATCATAATTCTATTAATTTGAAAACGGTGCATTTATTGAGTATGTCTACTTGGAACATCGCGAAGTGTTCTTATGGGGAGCATGTCGATTTTAAATTCTCTTATTCCAAGTATATCGTAAAAGCATTACAATTTAATTAATACCAAACAATTAGTGAGTCACGTGCTTTCTAATTAATCTATAATTAAGAGTGCTAAATATGAATCAATATCGACCCGTTAAATAGATATTCGATATTCTCAGGAACTCTACATACTTATTATTCGGTCCCAGATATTCTTAACCATTCGTAACCTCGAAAGTTACCCCTAAATATTTACCGCGAAAATAACATCACCCCGCCTTCACACTAAGAAATATGCCTGCATTTTAATTGATAAATCATGCATGTTTGAAATGTATTTACAAATATTGGTTTGAGTACAAATATTTCATGTCATTTTGATTGAAGATTGAAAAATTACAAATTTGGACGGATGGTCCAAAAGTAAACAGGATGCAGGTTCTAATACAACACATGTTTTGTTTAAATTTCGGATCATCCCTTGTACATAATTAATTTATATTAATATGCAAATAAATACGATAACAATATAATAGGATTGTAACAGGAAATTTGGAACATTATACATAGGTCAGGGGGTGTTATATATAAATTATTACTTTATTTACATTTTCCTAATTGTCTTAAATTAGCTAATATTATAATATAATTATGTAAATTCGTTGCGAAAGTTCATCATAATTTGACTCATGGCTGAATAGAGTAAATTGGTAGAGATTAATTTGACCGAAAATAGTAGTTTTGTTTAACATATTTTATTGACCTCATTTTCCAAGTTTGGTCTTGTCTTATTATTGAGGTGGTCTTTATGAACGAGTTTACTGTATAATAGCTACTCCTAGTTACAAGTCAACATAAGTAATGGCAATTTGTTGTTATTTTAATTAATGCTAATTACATGGGTAAAGGTTTGAAAATTCTGAAATATTGTAAATTTACATAGGAAAGGTGAAGAAAACTGATCGTTCATTGGACATTTGAAAAAATATTGAAGTTCAGGAAAAATTATTAAATTCTGAGTACAAGTTTTACCCATGCAATTAATCATGTTAATTAATTCTCACCTCATTTGGCATGTATGTGTAGTTGTACCCAATCCCTTTACACATTGGTATCGTGATTTCTTGGCATTGCTTCTTTTCTCCTTCTGTCACTCCAAGAAACAGGAGAAACAAGGCTAACATCACTCTGTATTCCTCCATGATTGATTTCTTCAATCTTTCTATCCTTGATGATATATATATATATTCTTCCTTTCTTTCTTCTTTCCTTTTCTATGTATTTTCAGTATTTCACGCGTGTAATCCTATTTCTACATCACCACTGTGTATCCAGAATGCCTCACCCTGCCAACACGAAAATCATCAAGAAAATAATTCGTTATTTCGACTCAATTTACAACAAATTAAGACAATTAACTATAATTCCCTCTGGTGATTGGGCTTATCAACATATCGACCAATTCATACCGGACCTATCTCCTATCTATGAGCGTTATCTCTTGACCACTGAAAGCCTTGAATTATCTAACTGCATGAGATAGCCACTATCTTCTACTTCGGTGTAATGCTTAAAATTTTATACGTAAATTTACTTTCCTGTGTTTGTGAGTGAAAATGATCCAGTATAAACAACGTGCTTACATGAGCTGTCAGACTGTCGTACGTACCATAGTGCTAGAGTTATTTAAATGATACAAAACGTATAAACAAATCTGACCTATTATGAATTCCAAATATCTATATTTAATGCTCGTCAATTAAGATAAATGGTTGTATGAGTATAGTGAAGCGAACAACGTCGCGTAATCTGTGGACTCCAGTGCTGCGCTCATGCATATGTGCATAGAATAATATACATGTATAACTACAAAACCCAAGTCATTAGAGAAAATTCAATTGTTTGAAGCCTCCTTTCGCTTTGGGATTAAAAAGTACAATTATAATAATACCTGTAAAGTCCGTATTAAGGAATCTGCTGGCGACACCCTGTCACAGAGTATAATCCAGTTCTTGTATGAAACTTGTAAGTTGAAAAAAATCTGATCAGTCAAATATTATTTCCTCACATTGGCTTCAAATACTGTCTCTAATCATCTAAATATCGAACAAATTACACTAAGAAACACTCATGGATCCCGTCACACGAACCAAAGTAAACTTATTAAGACTTATAGCCTGTTTATTTTACAAGCCCTGGATTTGAGCGCTGATGTCTAAATACAATCTGTGTGTATAATCCAAAGAGCTAAGTCCGTATTAAGTTTCCAGTACTTGCGTTATGTTCAAACACATTTGTAATGAAGAGTTCTGTGTTTATTCGTCGTTTATATGCCTGTTTGATTTAAACATCTCAACGTTGACACGTTTGACACCTCGATTAACTATGTGAGAAGTACATCTCAGACCTATATCTCCGAATGTGCGAAAAACTGTGAATTTTTTAAAATTTGAAATTATTCAAACACGTTACTAACTGTGAAAAACGTATCTTGACTTTTGAAAAACAACACTTATATATCTATCTTATAGTCCAGACGCGTCGAATAACATTCGTTGTTTTCCACAGTTTGTAAAAATCTCATATGTGAATGTACACTTGCAGTAGTCTGAACTATCATTCGCAACTAGATCATAATCTAATACCAACTCTTTCCTTGTCACTATTAATTATTAGACCAACTACACTGTCTAATTCGTTTAATTCATTCGTGAAATACGTATTCGCTGGTTAATACTCCACAGTTACGTCACTGCAAGCCGAACCGATATCTACGAATAGAAAACGCTGGTAGATATCACGTGGTATGTAAGCTCCGCCCACTGCCGTCTCATCAGTACTATCTAGACGATTGGCAGGTCTCGGGTATAATCAAGATCAGATCCGTGCGCTATGATTTCCTGAAAAGATAAAGGGAGAAATGATTTTGAAATATCACTACATGTCAATACTGTCACTAACTCGCACTAATTTGTTTGATGAAAGAGGCTTTGCATTCATTTATTAACACTGAGGTGCGCAAATGAGAATATATGAGTTGCAACTTTACGATACCATTTGAACCTTTCGTCAATAACAGATAAATAGATATATTACCCGACAGTTTTCCCTTTTTCTACGCGGAAAAAAAACAAGCACATTGTATAGTTTACATATTGAGTGAATAATTTTCAATATGTTGATTTTCAAAGCTGAAATAATACCCTTCACGTCGATATGAACAGAAAATTCAAATAAAATAATTTAAACTAGGGATATTTTTTTCTGGAGGGGTATATGAGGGTTACACAATGACGAATTCAGATCACAATATATTCATTGTGTGTTTTAGGTTACAAATAGAAAATTTGAGATGGGAACACGGTCGTGAGAACTTCAACATTTGATACAGTTTTCTGAATTTATTTACATGTACAACAAAAACACGATTATATGCTTTGTTAATGCACAAGGAAACTACAAATCAAAACTTGAAAACAAAATTTCAATATACTAGTTTTGATAGTTTTTCTACCCGTTGATTAGAAAGCGTCTCGCTTTTTTTCACTCCTAAATATTTGAATTTTCATCGAAATAAACTTATATATTTCCGTAAAATAACGTATTCAAGGATTCAACATTATTCATATGAAAGGGTTATAAACAATACTTGCTTAAACCACAATTGAAAGAAAATGAGAATTAAAACCACACGTGATAAAGATATATAAACACGTGTGTATGCTGTTGTTTTGAGATGCGCTTTTTTATTTGGACCACAGCTTTTCAGATGGTTCGGTTTCGTAGCTTCGCACGTGCTACAACTGTACACTTCACTGAAAGTGCAAAATAAATCTCAGTCGTCACAAGGCCAATCTCATGCTTATATTTTCATCCCGGTATATTGTGTTTATATGCAGAGGAATATACAGACATAGACTCATCTATAATAGTACGTCTTGCTTATATATTTGTGTGTGAGCGGGAAAATTAATGCTAAATCCCCGCTCGCGGCACGCCAATACCGTACACCGTTTATTTGTTTAAGTCATCAACTATTAAACATGAGTCGCATATCTTCGCCAGTATCTGCCAGGAATACGCCTTGTTTCTATTATGCAACGATACTCGGTAAAAATTGGAACCATCAGTATAGTATTTTTGTAGCGTTTTTGATGCGCCATGACGTCTTGTTACACTAACTGTCGCACTACGTAAACTTTAGCCGTGTCACCATGGCAGCATTACCATCACGTGACATGACAGGCATGTCTAAAACCCGTGAGAAGGTCGTTCCGGAATTATCACGATGCGGGAGTAGCCAAAACATTGAATTAACGCGACAGATTGACAGAGAAAGGGACACGAATGTGTAAAATCGACATACATGTATGCTGCTATTCTATGGTATTCAAAATAAGGTTGAGGTTGAACCGATCATCCTCAACCATCCTGTAGTTGACGTGAGTATTCATGCTACGTAGGGTGACAGTCTGGCCGAGCGGGCTTGATGGCTGGTGCCGGGACTAATGCACAATACTATACAGCCATCAAGCCCACTCGGCCATACTGTCACCCTACGTACCGGGGTTCGCTTCTTGAATTAAAACATATTTTGTTTATATGTTCTACAGTGACCTTGGCATTCGTCATGTCCTCCACGTTTGGAGAGGTTGTCGGTTGCTTGTGGAATAGCAAGGTACCACTGGTCGATTATTACTTTAATGGAGTCGTTGTTTAGAGGTAGGACAAGCGATTTGCTTTGAGATCGAGGGGTCTCGGTGTCGATCCCCATCTGCGCCACTGCTAAATTTCTCTGATCAAGAATAACCGTTCACTATGCTCTACTTTACCCAGGTGTATAAAAGGAGCCCATTTGAGACTCAATGAGCTCGGTATATGTATAGTCGGTTGAACGGACGCATGTCTGAAAAAAGACTTTATTAACTTCAAGTTGGTACTTTTTTGTTTATAGGAACATTGGGTTGGTCGCCAACAACCTCGGAGAAAACGACACAAACCTCCAATGTAAACAACCACGATCATGTTGCACTTTCTTGCTCAAATTCTTCATTAAAATCTATGTCATTGAATAGACGCTATTTCTATTATTTAAAAAATGCAACCACTCTAAGATATCCTGCCAAGCACAATTGCCAAGATTAGATAACAGGATTCCTAATGTATATACATAGGGCTTTTATTGTTTAATTCTTGATAAAAAGTAATTTGTATATTGTTGTTTCTGGAGCGGATTAACGATTGGGAAACGTTTTACAATGATAAATACAACACGTGCTATGAAAACATTTTAAATACCGAAGTAGCTTCTAGCGTAGTGGCTTGAAAATGTTGTATTATATTGAGAATTACATTTTTTACAATTTTATAGATCTAGCATAATAGCAAAAAAAACCACAGAACAACACTGCCAGGGACGCTAGCGTAATGAATCATTATTGGGGGTACAAAAGCAGTAATTGGGCAATGTGAATGATTTGTGTAGTGCAAGATTTAACCATAGCTGAATATTTTATCAAATTGAAATTTAAAATAAATAACTACAACAAATATTTAAATGGTAAACACTAGAAACTGAAAGTCTGTTTAATTTTCAATAACAACAACAACATTCTGATTAATTTAATTTTTAGAAAATATCAAAAATGTTAATTTTGACACGTTTAGTAATGATATAATTTATTTGCTTAATTAAGTTAATAAATTATTAGGACAATTACAGTGAAAGGAAATTATTATGGCATTTATATTCATTACTTTGAATTGTGAAACTTTGTTGATTGTAATAGCTTTAGTTGCGATTTTTGACTGATTGATAATTATTAGTTCAAAAGAAATGACATTTTACTTTTGAAAAGGTGTAAAATGTCATAATCATAATTATAACGAAGGTCAACTAATGACAAGTATTATTCATTGTTAATACATATATGTGACGTCACGTGATATCATAGTTAACACTTATTTGACACAAGATCATGAGTTGAAATCTATCAAATTATGTAGTCGTTAAGTCAAATAGTTATCATGCGTTTTGATAAATGAACCATGAAATAATATCAGTACGCGATCTGACAGCTCATGATTATTCATAATGAAACTTACAAGAAATCTATTTTTAGATCTGTGTGTCAAAAAATCGATAAAAATCATAACAATGGCAAAGATAAGAGATTTGCGTAAAACATTAGCCCAGTGGCACGATAAGGGGAATTTTAGTTTTGTAAACTTGTCAAAATTGTTTAGAAAAATATAATCAGGCAAAAATCTACACTAAATAGTTATAATCATTAATTTTGTTTACGTGAGGTGGCGAGCTTTGCATTTAGAATACCGCGAGATTTTTCCGCAAGATTATTTTTAACATAGAATTTATTATTTTTCCCCGATTTTGTACGATAATGGCCGACTGTTATCACTATTTGTCAATAAACAATCGGATAGACTTCGGATTTTTTGCATGTATACATCATGCGCATGTAAGCAAATAACGAGAGAATATGTTTTGGCATCTCTTTGTTTAACATTCATTCAATGTCAGATTATATCAATAATACACCAGTTAATATAATTAATACCATGCCGAAGAATATCTCAACGAAAAATGTTAGAAAAAGTAAATATAATAGTGTCTATAGTGATCTCCATCTTGTAAGAGTTATAGACATTATAAACATGTCCTCTGTTACCCCCATAGAAAGCATAGTATGTAACAACACTGGTTGGGCATGAACAGTTTATGCACCAGTCAATTGAAACCACGACCCCAACCCCGGGGAAGGGCGGGGGAACAGTCCCGTGCTTTTACATTTCCGATGTCAGTGCGGGCTTTTGTTTCGCGCCAAAATAGCAGGGGAGTGTAGCCGTGACTATATCCACGAGATATACGGCGGGGAAACTTGCGGGTTTAAACATCTGCATGGCCGTGAGAGGGCAGGGATTTTATCCGGGGTTTGAAATAACAAAAGTAAAAATCCCCGCTATTCCCCGGGGTTGGGGGCCATGACTGGTGCATTACAAAACCCATATAAGTTATATCAAATCGGATAGCCATAAACTTGTATGGATATGAACTGCATTTGCTAAGACAAAGATTAAAACGTTTTGGTGTTTATTATTTGTTATACACTAAGCATTGATTAAATTGTCAATTTTATTAACACCTCTTGGACCCTACTACACTTCTGCACTTTGTCGTGAGCATGCTCATAGACGAGTGGTTAGTCACGTTCCCGGACCAACATGATTCTGATGAAGAATACGCTGATGGACGGCAATGTTTGTGATGATCTTTTTTTTTTTTTTTTTTTGTAATTATTTATTTCGTTGCTGATATACAACATGGTAAACATAAACACAAACAAAGCATGAGATGTATACATATGGGTGCAAAGCAAATTACAAAGAATAAATATAATCTTATAGTGTGCCCAGGATAGCGTGAAAGGCGGAAAATCTGGTACACCGCAAAGGAGGATAAATCAGATGTGTACGGTTTACTAGTGAAGTTTTGAGTACAATACTGAACTTATCTTTTTACTCTAGTAATTTGTAAAACCAATTTAGCTGCATCAGATGGCCAAACCGATTCATGTTTGTTGGTATCACATAATCCTGGGTGCAGTATAGTTAGCTTCACTTCACGAATGTATAATAAGTATTGATAAAAGTTTGTCTTGGTGTTCATCACGCCAATGTCAGCAACATAAATTACAAATATAATTTTAACAAAATATTACTGTATGTCTAACAACAACTTTTGAAATAAGGAAAAGAAAACTAGAAAAAAAAATTAAAAGGCAAGGGTTAGGTATGGTGTTGTGTTTTCCATTGCTGTTAAAATTGGAAACACACAAAAAAAAAACATTTAATTCTATTGTAGTACAGTTTGTGATGATCTTCATATAGTTTACTTACACATGAATATAATGATGAGGTTCTTCAGTGGAGGTTATCGCACTTTTGTCAAATCACTTACAAAATTAATCTTTTAGTTATATTCTATTCTATTATTTGATTATTACATAATACATGTTTATTGTGACATATTATATGTAAATAAAACTAAACATATGATGTAATCAAAACAAGAAATGAGACAATTCTAGGATCACGTGGTTTTTAAACAAGGGGCCATAACTCTGCTGAAACCCTACCAAACATATTTTATTTTCGATACGTTTGACGCCAAAAAAATGTTGAAGCCCGCCGCCGAATATTTCGCCAATTAAACTAACCAGAATAAATTCTGAATAAAACAAAAAACGACATATTAATGTCAAGGTGTCACGATGGTTTCAACTTTACCATAATTATACTTGGCACCATGGCAGTTGATGTCATACAACGTGCTACCCTTTTTGTCAGATTCAAAACGCACGAAACCTATAAAGGAGAAATACTGTTAATTAATGGCAAGAACTCATATAAGCGGTTGATGATAGTGACTCTATCACTTTATATAAATCTTACATCTCGCATTTATATTTTACTATTAGCCTCTCGTGTATAGTACAGTACTGTGGTATTCTGTAGAGCGTCTCTATAGTTGTGTTATTAATTTTCAATTTGCACGCTGGCTGTATGGTATTGTCACTGAGCCGCAATATGCATTCTCAATGAAGAGTCGTTGCCTGCATATTGCACCATGCATAAAATAGCGAAACCAGGTGAGATATCCATTGTTCTTATCGAGATAACAGGACTCCTGGATGCGAGACGACAATTTTTTGAAGATTTATACAAAATGCATATGTCCAGGTGACACAATTCGGACAGGGCAAAAGTTCGGACATTTTGACAATCGTCTACACAAGGCACACGGCCACAGTCTCTGTGAGATTACGCACGTGACATGTGTAATTATCTAACGACATCCTTTAAAATGACGAACTAATATAAAATCCTGAATTTACAAATGTACTACTTTTGTAATTTTAATAAACATTGAAAACTTTTCTGACTCATGAAAATAGCACGTGTATACAAGTTGACCGCAATGAACCTGTTACAAATTAATAAAACAAATCAAACTAAACTATAGACATAGCAATGCACCATGTAACGGCCGCTCTGTCAATAGAATGCAGGTTTGTACAAATGTATTAAAATGCATACAAATATGTATTTATATAGCCGTCAACATATCGATACGAAATGAAATGGATTTTTAACCAAGCTATCCATTAAAATTTGGGCATGTATTATTTGCACCGATTTTAAAAATGTAATTTAAGGAATTAGGCGACTATACATACTGTATGTATACAAAATCGTGTTTTTAAGTTTTCGTCAGTAGACAAACGTTTTCTTTCTCATTGAAAACCTTGCCATGCTCTCCTAAATCAGCAGGTACCAAATACTTTAGGATAATCTTTTATACTCCATTGTTCAAATTTTCTATAAAATTCATCCTATTTCAACAGTTTATAATAGCAACCCCTGGATTAGAAGCGGATTGGCTCATCTAATCCACGCTCTCCTTTCAACATAGTACTGTATTGCTACGCGTCCCAATCAATTTGTTGGTTTTTGATAACCGAAGAATGAAATTTTGTTATATTAAAGCAGTATTTGGCGATATTTATTGGGACGAATAATTGAAGTGTTTTAGCGATCTTGTCGATATTTGAGATTCGAATGGCACGGCTGGTTACCCCCGCTGTTTCCCATTGATTCCTCTTCTCCCTTAATCAATTAACCGTTCTATGACAACTGTGCAGTGACAATGAAGGACAAATTGCCGCATCATATGAAGAAAATCGGCGAGGTTCGCCAAAGGAAAATTCGTACTCATTAATTAATATCGTGTTTCATCAAACGGTGAGTGAATTTGACTGACTAAAACTAGTATCCAGTCATTTTCTATCGGTGTTATCAAGTCCGTTCTGAATGCGTTTAGCTGAAAGTGTACCCTTGTACGCGAGCACCTAGACAGCGCATCGGTTAAACAACGGTCATTAGGTTTCTTGGGAAATTTCGTCTGGAACCTAATAGATTTAAAACAAACCCCCTGTGTACTATCCCTCAAGATCAACAATATTTTGGCTGTTGCAGAGAGGTGGTTGACCAGTTAATATTCTAACTGCAAAAGTGATTCGGTTGTGAAATTAAAGTTGCTGCGAGGTAGAGAGAGGACAGATGAGTGAGAGACAGAGAGAAAGGGGATCGGACAGGAGGAGAGAGGGGTGGACCGAGAGGAGAGAGAGGTGGACGGAGAGGGAAACGGGGTGGACGGATTGAGTTAATAAAGTTAAGTTACCACTTTTCGAGGGCTGCTTTCAACAGTTCAGCCGTTCAGCCATCCTTTGACATTTTAAACTCCCCCTAGTCATTGGGCTACCTAAGGAAACCTGCGTTCAAGTCTCCTTGTGGATACTGTTTTTCTCCTTGTGGATGTGCAGCCAGCATCGATCTGCGGTCCCAGGACTATCGAAAATGTACAGACACCGCCTCACAGGTACCAATTCACGCCTTGATCTAGCGGTGCATGTGGTTTATTATTGCTCACAGAAATTAAGCAGTGGTTCAGACGGGGGTTAAACCCGGGACCTCTCGATCCCGAAGCGCGTGCCCTACCGCTCATCACGATGAGAGGGGTGGACGGAGAGGAGAGCGGGGTGAACGGAGAGGGGAAAGAGGTGGACGGATTGGAGAGGGGATAGACAGAAGGCGATTTAAAGAGGTGCATTTGTAATACAGTCACCGTTCTTCACAAATTTCAAAAATATTCCCAAAGTCTTTAAAACACATGAGCGGTTCGTTTTTATAAAGCCGAAAATGAATTTGCCCTGTATTGTATAACGTTTCGTAACAAGAAAACAACTAAACGTATATTTAAACAGATCTTCCCTTACCGGGACCCTATTGATTTGATGCCAAGACTGAAGTGCCTCTACAATATTTGCTTAGGTAAACAGGCTGTATTGTTGAAATTTCAATTCTATACATAATGTTTGCAATACTTAAGAATCTTCGGGGTAGATGCGGTACATTGGCTAAATGACATCTCTTTGGGTTCTTTAAAACATTTAAATGGGCGATACGCCCCTTAACGTATTTTGTACCGACCTTTGTTGATTCTAACCTGGCAGTATGTTTGCTTTCAATGCAAAAATGTGTTGCAATGATGGTAAATGTATCTTGGCAAAAATAAGTACGAATGACACTTATGCAAATATGCACAGACATCGACCAAACATACAATTAGTCTGCACTCTGTTGGGATATTCAGTTTGTTGACACGTCGTAAAAAAGCTATATCATAATCATGAATGGGTTCGTGAATACTAAAAAAATGTTGAAACACCTTGAGGGTAATGTACATGTAATGTAATCACGTGACAAATCAAAGTACTGACTGTATCATCTCCATCGAAGTCGGGCCGGTTATTGGTAAAGCTTCAACGACAATTCGTCGAGACACTTCGCCCAATACGCTGACAATTCGCCATTACGTTAAATACGAAAGTTGTTCTACTCTATTTTTTTAACAATTTCGCCGAAACTCGTTGAAAACCATTTAAACGGCAACACAAATAATTTTGTTCTCGGACGTGGTTTGGTTTATACAGATAACATATGTTCTGATTTTTCGACGAGGTGTCGTGCATCGATTGACACACTCCAAAAGAGCTGGTATAATGTGCTATGGTGGCTTTGACTACGTAACTACGGTAACTAAGCGTGTACCTATAGGGAACCCGGGTACAATATCGCCAAAGACAGACAACCAAGCTAAAATGCATGGTCGCTGTCTATTGCATCCGGTTATGTTTCCCATAAAGGTTCTGCTTCACCCGACGGTTAGAACCTCTCAATTAATACCATGTCAATTGTTTGCTTTTACGGCGCTTTTGAATGGGCGATTGCATAACTAGTGCTATACAAATTTGGTATTCATTTATTATATCCATTAGGTGAGTATATGTATACTCAGAAAGAACGCCCTGGGTATTTATAATACGTTACAAGTACAATGTTCTAGAGGAAACCATGGCAGCGTCAAGTTGTCAAGTACACGTACATTTATATCTTATACAGTTTACAAAATACTCAATCATATAAAATTATATTCTTATATGCAACTTCACAATCAATGATGTTGACCTGATATCTAAATGAATTCGATGTCCTTCACGCACATTCTTGATGTCCTTACAAGGTTTTTTGTTAAACATAATGTTGCATCCTTTACAAGGCTCCTTTCAAAGGGACAACAGAAAACTCCTAAGTCATCTAAATCAGTGGGGACCCTTTATACGACATCTGTTCAAAACAAGACTGAACTCTCATTAGGACTCGTTTTCGATGTAGGTAGCAAGTTTCCGGTGTCAACATCGATATTCGTTAGTAATTTAGCCTGTCTCCACTTGTCACTGATGATTGGTCGGCCGCACCTGGGTACGGATTAATCCGCCATGTTGTTAGCACTATTTTCAACAAGGTGCTAAAACGTATTATGGGCAATCATTGTATTTGATGGTCAAATAATGGTGAATGTAAGGAATTGTCAAACACATACAAAGACCTTCAATACGGACTATCAAAATGTGCTAGAATCACTGGGTGCCGCGTGGTACACTTTGAACCCAGAATACAATGCGAGCCGCCATTGGTGATCACACATTTCTTGATGTCCGTCTGGATGTCGGCTTCTATGTGACTAATATTTGTGATGAGGTGTTTAGTTAATGTCAATAACATGTGGGCACATGTTTAACCCAGATTTATTTACTGATATGCAGCAGAATTATTTCTGTCTTGTCCACGTGCATATTGATTGGTTGTTTTAATTAATTTTTGTAGTTATATAGTGGCTGTTCCGGACAACCCACAAACTCCTATCATTGACTTCTAACTCTATTGTGAAAGATTGTCGTTTTAGTTTTGATAAAAAAACTGTTACAAACGTAATAGAAACTGGTACTTTTAGGACAAAATGAATAATCGAAGTTTGCGTTCATTATTCACTTTCGAAATTTACATCAATGAAACCAACTCGGAGCTGCCATATTTGTATCATTTTGATTTTATTCGACTATGAGTACGTGTAATATATGTTTAAAGTACTTTTCTGTCAAAGTACATGTTTAGATCTGTGAGCTAGTCTGTCTATACATACCCTATGTTTAATTAAAGGAGACAACTCTTCAGTCTACTCTTTTTTCCTGAAATTAATTCCCTTTGCACCCTCAAACATAGATAATCAAGCCCAAAATAAAATCTAGCTAAAATTGAAAATGAAATTATGATAATTGATTGAAAAACATATATTATCTAGTCGGGTAGCCAGACTAATCTGTGAGCAAGTGATACTGGATCGGCGTTAACTGAATAATTTAAAAGAGTTAAATTGCGATTAATATTGAGTACGAAAGAAGGTAGTCGAGTTTGAAGTGCCGAAACAGCTGACTGAATTCCTTCAGGGCGGAATTCTACGTCGGAGGGAATTCTTTCAAATGCACCCGCTTTTCTCTGATACGAAGAACGCAAAACTATTCAGATTCTTATCATCAATTTGCGGGGAAACTAAATAAATATGTATCATTTATTTTGACAAGCGGAGTCTTAAACAAAACGTGCACCTAGAGTACTTGAAATTGCCAACTAATCGGGGACTAATTTTCACAGCGGGAAACGGCTCGGCTTGCTAAAGACGACCGAACGATGTCGAAAATTTTGGCAGGATTGTACTACTTTTTCACCGTTATTAATCCGTACCAGGCGAGACAAATACACGGTGGACGCTTGACTGCTGTGTTGGTAATCATTGCCTGGCGAACAAACCGAGCGTTTGTGTGATACGGATTATAAATGTCCGCCAGCGTCTTAATACCGGATGTTCGTACGGGTTTGAAGAACGCTAAGACGCAAACACTACGTGCGTATTAATACACCAAAGTTGTCAAAATAGTTCGAAAGAAGTCGGCTGTGATAATAAATCGAAAGTAATCATTTTCAGACAGGCGTGTTTGCGTGTATTTCGTGTTACGATAATAATATAATGTTTACTATAAAACAACTTCCTATGCAAACTTGGCACCCACCAAACGCTAGTGATGAAATTCCAAAACACGCGGTAAACACATGTTCAAAATTATTAATCGTGAAAACAAGCCAGTCTGTGAGTTTTTTTTATATGTTTTAACTTAAGACCAGCATATATAAGTTCATGCCTTTGATTGGTTGAATTTAAAAGAACTTTAAAATTGACCAAGGAAAAGCTGCATTCTGCGATAGAACAGAACGGAACGGAAAAGAAAAATGCAGTGCCTCCACCCGTATTTGAACCCGGATCGCCAGATTAGACGACAAGCGCGCTAACAGTTGTGTTACGGAGGCACCAAGTTACCTAAGTCACATCATAGAAACGGGTGAAAAATGACAACCGACTGTGTACACTACTGTTTACAAACAAACTAAGTCCAATCCGGGCATGTCCAAAACTACTTAAGCCCTGACCACCCTAGAATGGAGCTGACCAGTGGTCAGATAAATACGATGGGCATACAATGGACTGTATTAGGGAGATAGGAGTCTGAAGTAGATTAGGTTTATCATAACAACAGGATATAATTACGTATAATATGACTATAATCTAGGCAAGAGAGACAGTGATGTCTTAACGTTATCGCTATTTGACTCAAGTAGCTTCTTTCTGAACAGTCTCGTCCCCACCGTATTCTTCAGCTAGAAGCATGATAACATGACTAACCACGGATGTATGGGGATGCATCATGAACGGAACGGAACAGAATGATATCGAATGAGATTATGATATACAGTAAAATCTCAATAATTAATTCACATTGATTTCCTTTTGTAATTGTATTTGTCTTAATATTTGCAAAGACCTAAATATACATGTCTATTTAGGTCTTTGATATTTGGATCCAAAGCCCGGTTCAAATGGATCTAAACATAGTGTTTACCTTGACTGGCTACTTGTGACAGTCTGAACTATATACACATCTACCTCTCCAATCTGGTTCGGATCAACCAAAAGTATTGTCGTATACATAGTTTTCACATCTGCTTTATTCTTACAATATTTAACTCCCTTGTTCTAAGAGGTCAGCCATCTTTGAAGGCAAATCAGATAAGCATTAGTAGAAGGCATTTATATTTTTTCGATAATTTGGAATATAGCAAGGGGGTTCGTATGTGACAACCACATTATCATAAACCTGCTGTACAAATAGTCTTTACAACTTCATGATTAGGTCATTTTATATAAATCGAGTTGTTTAGCGCTCATTTATCTGATTGTTTCTATTAAACATATAACAAAGCTGCCTTCAAAAGTGGCTGCCAAATTAAAACAAGGGAGGTAATTATTGTAGATGTGGGAACTATGTATTGAAAACAGTGCAAATGATGCAAATGTGATAGATGGTAAATACTATTAGTATATAATTATTTCTAAACCAAACAGGCATGAATAATTCAACAGGAACACGTATTCACATTAACTGTTTTTACAAAATAAAAATATACTAACTTTTAAACACATATATTTTCTAAATTATCCCAATATACTGGTCCAATTAGGATGCGGTCTTAAATCTTTTTTTATACTTATCACACATTTTAAAATGTATACGTCAATTATGCGAGTACATGTATATTTTACTTAAACAAAACAACATGATCTTGCAGGTTTAGTTCTCGTGTGAAAATTGTCAAGAGTATAGATGTGAATAACGCGTGATTGTACTAATCAACTTCATTGTTATACATGTATTACAAAGTACGAGTAAACACTTGTATTTAACCAAATAAGATTTGTAAAGCTGATGAAACTGTACACGTAAAGTATTACTAGTTATGTATGCGACCTCATATTTCGAGCTTATTGATTCGACCTCATGATTCGATCTTGTGTTTCGAGCTTTTTGGTTTGAAGCCATATATCGAGATCATTGCTCTATTAGAGCTCATGAGATGTCTAGCGACGTCTAAATGTCAGAGGATCTAATTTCAACCATTTTAGGCTGAGAGTTTGACATTTTTCCTGCGTTATTTTACGATAAAGATGTTAATTAAATTAAGAATATCGGAAAGACCGTAGCCGCTGAGAACATATTGCGAAGGTTACAGCCTTAATGTATGCAAACGGATTAGTGAGCAAGTATGGTTAGGGAATTTAATTTCGAAATATAAAATATCTAACATTTTAATAGTCCTTGTAAATATATTATCGAAGATGACAAACTGTCGCTGTTGCAAATTTGAAGTCTGGAATCAAGTCTTTAAAAGACGTTACATTTCATTTTCTGTCGTCTAAGCAGTTTATAGGCCTATGTAGGTGTAGTGATTCATATATTTATTCAATAACTAAACTGTCTCCTTTGATTGGTTCTTGTACTTTGTGAACTATTGCTAGTTTTCAAATTAAAGAGTTTCAGATAAATGCGTCCAACGTTGTCTAATTGCCACAAGTATCATATTTGTGCTAAACTTTGTACTCAGAGGTCGTCTTAGCATTTCTGTCCATGATACCGTACAAGCATAAGCATTGATGTATCTGATTTGATTAATTTTAATGGCTGTGTTTACTTCAACTATCTTCCGCCAGCATGTGAAGTAGTTCCTTAAGCAATATCATAATTTATAAACCAACCCATCTACTTAAAATGATATTACATAATTTCACGCAAAGTTTATTTAATTTTCTGCTCAAGACGAACGTTAAACAAACGAAAACATGTGCTTAAATCATCGACTACGTCACATGTTTGTCTATCAGGGCCGCTTATGGCATTAAATAAATATCGGACGAAAATCTTAATCCTCCACATATGGAGCCGGTCCGGTTAACAAGTGGACACAATTACATAAGCGGTCATCGATGATAGTTGATTTATGTATGACACAAGCGACTTAATGTCGTAACAAGTAATCACGATTCGGATAAGCAGATTTGCCGAATATTATACATCGGACGGATTAATAGCTATTAAGACTATTGCGTTTGTCGGAAGAAGAAACCTACGGTAAATAGCTACCATTGTAAGCCATACAGTAATCCGAAAAAGATAAGACCTTAACATGTCACCATTCATTTATCAATTGTCAAAAATATTAACGAATACACCTGTGCACCCGTGTAGGGAAAGCCGCTTAACCGGATTGTGTAAATGAAAACACGATTAGAAGAAAATGAAAATAAAAATACATGTAATAACATTGCACTTAATATGAAAACAAATCTTTAATTAACTATTATGATGATGTTAACGTTGGTGTTTGTCAATATTTAACTTACTACAACACCTTTTATAAAAGGGTTATTGCGACAATACACTAAAACACTTAATTAATGGCTATAAGCGTATGCTTTTGGGTGTCTATAAAGTTTGATGGTAAATTACTCCCATATATATCAGATTGTATCCTTTATCAATATATGACATAGAAAGGTATTGTTAAAACAAGCAATGAAATACAGTAAATCGTCGCTTAGAATCACTGCTATAGTACTACCACAGTGTTTTAGTCTATTTGAACAATCAACATCAAAAAGAAAAACACAAGCACTATTTTAAATGTTTCAAATCGGTGTCTTATTGTAAAAGGTTTGTTGAAAATATAACATATTATGTCGTAATAATAATCCAATACTAAACAGACATACTGTAATATAACAAAGACCGACATACCCTACCTCTACATGATTTTTTAGCAAATCAGACGGACTCTGGAACCTTTTGTTTAAAATATTTTAAGGAGGAAATCAGCATATTTCGGAGACAGCATCACCACAATGACTAAAATATAGTCTGGTGTGTATTCAAACACTTCTTAAACCAGTACACGTAGCTAAGGGGTAAAGTGCCTGATCCCAAACGTTGTGGGTACGAAGCCAAGTTAGCCCAAACTGGCCAAAGTCGAACCTTGAAAATCACAATCACTAAACTAGGATCGTAGACTGGTTTGCAAACCAAGGAAGCATCGAGGGAACAATACACATTGTAATACGTGGAAGGATGTCGTGTAGAGATACATAGCGCATCTTTGGATCGATAGGGTCCGGATTCGAGTCCCGTATGGACAACCGCTTACAGTTTCTCTAAGCAAGAATACACAAAACTCCACGTCACCTTAATGTACGTATGTATGGACATTACACTTGAAGGGTTATCAACAAATACGAACCTTATGTGTATGTAACGTGTCCCCCCCCCCCCCAATCCACGATACAATGTATTCCGATACACCGCTTCTCAGTTCTGTCAGAGCCTGAATAGTTGTTTGCATATGGCTCTGACGGAACTGAACACCGATGTAACCGTCTCGGACGGATCAAATGACATGTATCGGTCCGAACGTTACATCGGTTTTCAGTTCCGTCTGAGCCATATATGAAAACAGAACAATTCTCTGACGGAACTGAAAAGCGGTATATCGGGATACATACCGTTCAATCGAAGGAAAATAAATAAATTGAAACTATACGTAATTGAAAGAGTAAAAACAAAATTGCAAATAATTATGCAGTTTCATTTACAATAACTATAATTTAATAAACTTACTTGTATACAGTTATTGTGACAAGAGTGCTCCTTGGTGAGTTCATAAAATACACTTATGACGTTGTTTCAAAGTTTAGAAAACTCTCAAAGAAAATTATTTTTTTCATCATCAAGTTCAACGTTCAAGTTCAAAAATCAAATATGTACGAATGAAATGCTGATTTATTACTATGGTATATGATTATAAGTTGTATACAATGTATGTATAATATTAACATACTTAAATATACATTGTAATATAATTATACTTGTTTAGTGTTTACCCTATCTAGCACATTAAGCACAATTCGTAGTCGCCATAATTAGAAAGTTAGAGCCAAATTTACTACAGCTAAGTACTAATTGACCCGTACCAAATGCGATTAAGAAACCACTGACATGCGTCACCTTTTGTTCTCTAAACAGATTATTGATAAGATATGAAAAAAATACAACACATTTAAGTTAGTCTGTAAAAACGTGTCAACTATTTAGATTTGGTTTTATTTAAGAAGTGTGATGAAGCATTGAAAAGGCTAACGATGTATTGTGAAATAATGATAAAGGTATAATCACTAATATAACTGAGAAAAGACTGGAATGTAGTCGCCGTGATGACACTGATTGCTAGAGTCTAGGACCATGTTCTAAAATGCTAATATTATCATACCCGTAATATAAGTATAAAGCCTATATTTTTTATTACTATAATGCTATATCATTACCTAATGCATGCAAAAAATGTAAACAATTTATTATTAAACGATTACGCCACGGATTTACACTATTTCCACGTATTCTTTGATTATACATATAATATTTGATAAGAAATGAGTGACATTCTTGCGAACGAAAAGTTATAATTTCACCATATTTTACACAATTCTTATACTTGGACTTTGAGTTACGAATTCGTGTTTCGTAAAAGCTTGCATGAAAGAATGTGCATTCTCAATTGTGTTGCCTCTATAAATAAACTATAATCATTAAATGTTATTATTATATTGTATATTCGCTAGTAGTGGAGCATTGGTGAGGCTATGAATATCTGCAATAAAGTTGTGGTTTTTGAAATTACATGTATGTATATAACTAGTGACAGTGCAGTGAAGTAGAATTAGTATGAAGACATTTAGAACCATGGATGCCCACTAGCACTATGCAACTAAAACCTTGATATTCCGCCTTTAATAATTATTGTTCAGCGTTAAGGATTTCTCACTGTTAGTTTATATAAAATCTTGACAATTTACCTTTGATATAACACTCTCCATTTTGTATTTCCCGCTATTATTATTAATGAAACTGTAAATTGGAACTACGGGCGGTTGTCATCTTGTATTTCCACAGTTTAGGGAGGCGCAAGTACTTACTGTCGCGTTGTTTAATGCATACGTGTATCCACAACTTTGATCAAAATCCAATTTTCATGACAATTATAAGAAATTACAAAATAGAGGCAGGGAAATGATAGTATTATATCCAGTAATTATAATAGTGTATCATTCTATTTGATGGTTAATTAAAGACACAATTCAGACTCTGATCTTACAAAAGAAAATTCATAATGCATTAATGTTAAAAATCTATTAAAGCATAAAAGAGTCTGATAATAGAATGATAATGCGGTCACCATAGCAACGAAGTATAAATCATTATACACAGAAATAATGGTCAGCATTATAATTTTGCCATCAACGGGAATACGTTAGAACTAATAAGAAAGCGCAGATTAAACGGAAATTATTAACGAATGACAAATTACCTTTGAATAAGTTTTTCTTTAACATATGATATTTACAAAAAAAAAACAAAAAAAAAACACTGGTTTCAAGAATAAATTGTTATGGTATTGTCAATACTGGGTACCGGGCCGTGATGAAAAAATGGGATTGTTGATTTATTAAGGTAAATTAGAATTGTAAGTTACGGAAGCGACTCCTCAAATTATGCTGAGCTGTTATTACTTTGTTAAATCAGAAAACAACCAGAAAAACTCCATCATTCAGACGATGCAACTTGGAATTTTCATTGGCAAGGAAAAAGAAGAGTTCATACTTTTAAGTCTAGTATTATATATTATATATTATAACCAACCACGGTATTTATTGTATTTACCGACCACCATTTAATCATGTTTGTTTCCATGTACTTTTTGTTTGTATGTACATGATGTATTTATATGAATGTTCTTGCATGTATGAGAGTGTGTATGTATTGAATGTCTTTGTGCTGTTTTGTGTTATTATATAATTACCAAAGGCACGTATGTGCCGAGTTTGTAAATAAAGATATATATATATATTATATACATTGTACCAATTTCAATTTTATGAATGACATTTTAACACCATGTATGATTGTACTAATGCCTAGTGTTAATTATAAAACATTAATTACATAACTATAAATTCTGAATGAGGATATATATACGTATATAATAAACATATCAGCAATATAGTGATATTAATCTTTAATGACCGTGCGAATTATATACAAAAACAGAAGTTCAAGTAATGTGTTATAAAAATATGGAGGAGCATTAAATGAATAGCTCAACCAATCCTTGACAGATATATACATAACATTGACCGTTCAAGTGTATTTCTACATTTTAATGAGGCAAATTTAAGGCACTTAGGTTCGCTGTAATACGCGATAAGAGGATTTTTAACATATAAATCCGGTCGGGTTTCATAACAGTAATGCGATATTTAAGTTTTAATTGTTCCCCACGTGACACGATTTCAGATCACGTGGTTTTTCGATGAATATGCAGTTTGTGTTAAAATCTTACTAGTACTTTGATATATGCCCCGTACCTCAATTTGTGATCACGTGACTTTTAACGAAACAATTAACATGACTTTGATAAATCGACAGTGCTCGAAGAAGACTGTGCTTGTTTTATTTCCTAATGCAAAATCACAACACGAATACGGCTGTGTTTCGTTTATAATCTTCGAGTAGTTTTGTTTTGATTGAAAACTGTTTAGTTTTTACTTAGTATATACACCGAGCAGACAAAGAACCAATAGGTATATTCGGAAAGGGCTAAGGCAGCGCGCCCGGATTCCTTGTAGCACACAAAGCCGGAGGTCATTAGCCAATTAGGCAGGTAAAAACTGAATGACCATGCACTAAGACTGTCTCAGTCAAACAAACCCCCAAAAATAAGTACAATGTATGAGGTATGACAGTCCGACACGTTCCATGCACGTTTTTGTGATGTTAGTATGTCTACATGTCGTTGGAGTGACATGCATAAGCCCTCATTGCAAGATACGCTGAGGAGTGTGGTGATTACTGGAAACTTGCATCTCGATTTCGAATCTATTTTTAGACATAGAACGCCCCCGGAAGTGGCAATCAAAATCGAAGGAAATCTGTGACAACAGCAGACGAAATTTTCATTTTGAAAACAAATTTTTCTATAATCAGCGTCTACAGCAAATCTGAAGATCCCTTTTTGTGGTTGACAAGAAGCGGCACGGAAAGGCGATATTAATTTTGTCAACATTCTAAAACGTTTTAATGACTTCTTTGTGGATAACGAAATGCTTCAAGCCAATATGGCGACCAAAGTGAAGTATTTTAAGCGTTTAAATAACAACATCGTCATATATGCTTTGAGCAATAACATTGTAGTGCTAAATAAAATAACTTTGCAGATGTTAGCTTTTCTTCTAACATGTTCGATTAATTAAGGTGTCAATAACCGATGCCGTTTCGGCAATTTCCGACAAAATTCGCCGCGAAAAGAACATTGAACTCTTCAAAGTGAGGTAGAGTTTGTACATTGCTAGACGGACGTCCGGTTGTCCTAATGAAGAATTATGGGAAATATCACGAAACACCTGTGTGAGGATAGAACAAAAATATTTTTGTTAACCTTCCATTATCTCCCTAGAAAACATCTGGTCCACAGAATACTTGTGTTATGTTTGGCCAAGTATACGTTACCCGTCGGATAAATATTATTCATAAACATTTAGCAAAATATCAAACAAAATGGTTTGACATGTATATACAGTTAAAAATTCAAAACAAACGCAAACAATTTCAAAATGGCAGGCATCCAACTACAGTTCATCACGATTAGAAACATTTTAGGGAGAACGTTAGTACACTCATGCGAAAGGCCTAAATACTCAGTTGTAGAGTGTCCGCTTCGAGTGCGGGAGTCTTGGGTTCGCTACGTGACCACGTCGTACCAAAGATGCGAACAAGTCGTTCTAGTGTACCCATTGGTAGTAAGTTAGTATGCCAATTTTGTTCATTACTGAACTATCAAAACATTACCAGTTTTTACATGCAATCAACAATGACATCAATTTTGTCTAGATTGATTGAAACTATGCACACGAACAGTGTATGGGCTTTGTCGGGGTAAAACGACCCGAATTCCCGTAGAGATTCTAACATCAAAATTAATAAACAATACATTTTACTTACACAAATATAACTTGACTCGTCAACCAGAATGATCTGTAAAGTGTAGCATCACCTGAAATGTAAAAAAAGAAATGCTACACAATAATTGTATATTTTTAAGAATGAAGTGAAACCATGTGGGACGAATAGGAATCGCAATGAAAGTGATGTGATACTTTGATCAATTCGCTTTATTAATACATGTACTCCTCTTTTATTGACACGAAGGGTTTTAAAAAAATAGTTTTGTTCTTCAAATTGAAATTTGTTTGACACAGTAAGCATAGCATTATGATGTACTGCATTTGCCCTTTGGGTTAACCAAGAGGTATACCAGTAAATTGGATGTATCTGAATTAACAGCCGACGCTGAAGGAGGGTACATGCTGTAATTTGAAATGTTATCGTTTACTTTAAGATGTGTGTATAATTTGAGATGTGTGTGTACAATTTGAAACGTGTAGAAGTTAATTCGAATATTAAATTTTGAATTAACTTCTGAATGAACAACTACTAGTACTTGAAGTAACAACTAACTGCCAACTTGAAATGTGTGTGTACAATTTGAAATGTGTGTGTACAAGTTGAAATATGTGTGTACAATTTGAGATGCGTGCACACGTCAGAGGTTTGTGTGTATTCGAGCTTGTGTACAACCTAGGTAATTTACATATTTATCAATAAATAGCAAGATGTACACTCTGATCGGGTCAAAAGGAACATACAGGACGATGCAAAAACTGAAATTAAATATTGGTACGATATAAACAACACTTTATGATATCCGTAAAGTTCACGATTGTGTATTTCGAGTTTTCAACAACACAAAGAAACTAACGAACCGGAAAGTGAATGAAGCACTCAACAGAAGCAGCAAGCACGAAAGGCACAGAAAGGAACACAAAGAAGAGAAACTCACAGACTACAAGCCCACGTCATGACGTTACCAACAACAAAACTGCACTTCTGGACTATAGTTTTTATACAGCTTATGTATAACAGAACACCGTTGAACTGACGCATCAAGCACTAGGACAAAGGTAACATGTTGGTTTTGGCAACACACCCTGGATTGCAGATAAACCTGTGATTGGTTGGGGGAATATATCTTGAATTATTGATAACCAAACGAGTTTATGTTGTAAATCTTTCCCCTTTAGTTCGTTACTCCCTTACTCAGGATATAATTTTACAAGAAACACTAATGCTTTATCAATACTGATTGACATTCACTGAAAAACATACTTTTCGAGATCAGTTTTCATGGATATTTTAATAAAACAATTTTGCGGCGGTCATATATATGTATTCTTGGATTTAAAGGTAAACCCTTGTTTCAGGGAGGGGGGCAATCGATGGCGTTTGATTTCGTTATCCGGCTTGCAATATCCACGTAAACCACTCCTAAACAAATAACAACAATTTTACATTACAGGGTTTTTTTCTAAATGGGACGGGTGGAGATATATTTTGCTTTAACTGTGGTTTTCAGATTTCATGTTGGATGCTAGGACTTGGAATTTGGACAAAAAATCTAAGCGTGACCTTTTTTCATGCCACCGAAATGCAAATTCTGCCATTTTATATTTGATTATGATCAAATTTTATCAAACAATAACTCATAATTAGAACTTTCTATGGCGTACAAATGTTGAATTGCAAATTATTCCCATCATGCAGTCTGTCCTAGTAAAACTCACGACGTAGAGGAAATAATGGACACACCGGAATACTGATTAAAATTGACAGCTTTATCAGAAATGAGTCTGAATGAGACATAATTATATTTGAAATGTCCATTTAATAGAGTGGACATCATGCGGAGCGTAGACTAATTCTGACAACGATGACTCACGTGCATGTGATGACCATTACCATGGCAAAGATGACCAAAACGTTTCGGTTTCTACGGCAACCATTGCCCGAGGTAAATGTACTCCGACTTCGAAATTGATCAATGAGTAATCTTTAATAAGGTTAGTAAATGTTTCATGCCTTATTATCTGGGAATTTACGCGTGTTATTTTTTGTCTGTATCATAATCAACGGAGATTGCATTTGAACAGAAACGATGTGTTTGCTGTGTGTTGACTCTTAGTTTATACTAATTTATTTAAGGTCGATTGCGAAACAAGTTTTTCCAACTTATATCAATCACTCTCGACACCTCATTCCTGATGTTATCCATCGCCACGAGGGTATGTTGACTCTTAAATTTGTAAGAAAAAAAAAAAACCTTCGATAGAAACAGAACCATAACCCACACCAGTACCACAACATACACAATATAGCATGAGTAATAACAAAAAAAACACAGCATGAGCATAGAAAATAACAACACGTGAGAAATAACAACATTAAAACAACAGAAACAACAGCAGCTAATGACAAAACAGAATACTAAAACAGCTACAGCACAGATAATAACAGCTAATGACAAAACAGAATACTAAAACAGCACCAGCACAGATAATAACAGCACATGACAAAACAGAATACTAAAACAGCTACAGCACAGATAATAACAGCTAATGACAAAACAGAATACTAAAACAGCAACAGCACAGAAAACAACAGCACATGACAAAACAGAATACTAAAACAGCTACAGCACAGAAAATAACAGCACATGACAAAACAGAATACTAAAACAGCTACAGCACAGATAATAACAGCACATGACAAAACAGAATACTAAAACAGCTACAGCACAGAAAATAACAGCACATAAAACAACAGCACATGACAAAACAGAATACTAAAACAGCAACAGTACAATTATACAACCGACAAAATCGTAATGACAACAACAACATCAATAGCAAAAATCAATAACAACAGCAAGGGCTTAGAAAACAACAACACATGAGACATATCAACAATAAAAATAACAACAGCAGCAACAGCACAATTATATACCAATGTAACAGACACAACCATGACAACAGCAACAACAACATAAAGGCTGTCAGAACATGTTGCAGAAAATAAACAACACTTGCACCACATAACAAGTGTCTAACAACACCATCTACAAAAACAACATTCTATTACTCCAAGAACGATTGAAAACACACGGTTATTTTAAGAAGCAACATTTCATCACGAACAGAAAATATATTTTAATCCTCACGTAATATTTTAAGCAAGTTGGAATTTTGTTGTTTATTTAGACAAGTGTGCGGATTTTACGTTGAACGATGCACAATGTTCGAAGCACCATTTTATAGACTGCTACTGTATCTATGTGTAATTCGCCTCGTCAGTAGACTTCACACAATTAAACACATTTTAATCCATCGCCATGCTTGCACAATAACCCCCTATGTGAGTAATACGTGGGGAGATCCAAAACTTATGTCACTGGTGCTGTAAAATCGTGCATACTGTAAATAAAACAACGCAATATTTCACGTCGCTACATTAATCTATTTCCAATATAATGACCAAATTTCATGATAATGCAATTATTTGTTATTGAGATCTATGTGTACAAAGGAAGCCTACTAACGGACATCGCCGCAAGCCAATGACGTCAACGACGTCGTAATCAAAATTTGATGTTACTTACGCCATTCCTTTTCAAAGTATCATCATTGATGTTCTATACAGCGATCATGTATGTTCACACATTTTTTAAACACATTTACATACTACAGTCTTTATGTAGTGAGGAAAACACATTGTTGCGGGCCTGTCTTGTTTCGGGGTCATAGAAATACACCCATGTCTCATCAACTATAATTTACGCTGGAAAAATAACGTCATTTTCGTGTGCGGCGACATGACGTCAGTGGTATATTTTGAATGTCTATATAATGTTATTTTAATATTCAAACAATATGACACAAATGATATTAATCAGAATTGAATTACTTCACATTTTGATATAAATTTTATTGACGTACGCTAACAAATAAACTCACCAGCGGAACAGTGACATTACTTTTGGATCTACCCACGTATATAACATTTTTATTTCAGAAAATTGTTTGCCGCCGAATACATTTTTTCCTTTTTTGCTGAATTTGACCTAATTTTTCTGCTTTCACTAACAATATTAGGGAATATTTTACACGTGCAATACAATTTATTAAAGATACGTCATTATGTTTACCGTTGTTGATTATTTAAACAATTTAAACACCATAAAAACGTGCATGCGCATGGTGTGTTTTTAAAACACTTCAAACAATGGTGTTCATTTATTTTTGAAAAAAATATTTTTGAAATAAATTAATACTAAAGGGACGCCGCGCAAGCAAACAAGGCCTACACACGAAGACTGCCGGTAACTCGGCAAACCACAATCCACCCGGCGAGCTCAGTTGGTAGAGTGCTTAGGTTTGTGAAGTTGGCAGTTAGTTGTTACTTCAAGTAGTTGTTCATTCAGAAGTTAATTCAAAATTTAATATTCGAAATAACTTCTAACAGAAGTTTATTCAGAAGTTTACTCAGAAGTTTACTAAGAAGTTTACTCAGAAGTTTATTAAATTTCGAATAAACTTCTGAATAAACTTCTGGAAAAATTTCTGGAATAAACTTCTGAATAAACTTTTGAATAAACATCTGCAACAAACTTCTGGAATAAACATCTGAATAAACTTCTGAATAAATTTCTGGAATAAACTACTGAATAAACTTTTGAATAAACTTCTGAAATAAACTTCTAGAATGAACTTTTGGAATAAACATCTGTATAAACCCCTGAATAAACCTCTGGAATAAACTTCTTTCGTGAAATAATTATAATTTTAGAAGACTTAGTGGTTTATTGCATTTAGTTAGGATATGAGATCATGACGGTTCAATTAATTTAGTTGTACTCATTTTTCCACGGCGAATCTCCGAATCTGTCAGTATTTGGTAAGTCTTTCGGTGATATCCTCACATTAACAAGCCGTAACTCTTACAATAACAATTAAACAACCATAGGCACTTGGTTTCAAATTATCTGACTCAAAATTATCAGAGTGTACCCTATATAGAGAGAAGGTTGGGCAGCGTCCATGTTTAGCTGCAACGGATATGACGTTTTTCTACAGTTGTCACAGCAAACACGGATACCAGTTCCGGTAACGTCATATCCGTTGCGGACAAACATGGCCGCTGCTCAACCGTCTATCTATATAGGGTACACTCAGAAAATTTTGACTCAGGTAATTTGAAACCATGTGCCTATGGTTAGAGCTATATATAGAATTTTCATTATGCCTTCAAAAATGTGTATACATGTACATGTAGACTATTTTATATCTCAATCAAATTGAAAATAAATCATGCATCTCAGTTTTATTTTATGACAGTAGATATAAAGCGACCGATTGGAAGGTCGGTGAATCGGTGAATTGGTGAATTGTCACTCTGAAACTGAGTCCAAACGAAATGCTTTTAAAATATTCGACATTGTTTGCGAAGGTATTGCTGCATATGTTTAGGACAGAAACCAAAAATAAAACTCTACACGTGAATCGTGAAAGAGTATAATTCAAAGATAAAAACGTTGGAAGATCACACCACAACCAGCCCCCAGGGGGAATGTGTAAATAAACAGTATGGATTTGAATTTCACAGAAATGACACGGCTAATCTTGTACACGTTCAGAGAACATACGAACCGGTCGAGACGTACCTCAAAACAGATGTGTGTCATGCCAAGGAAAGTGTTGTTTTTGATAAAAATTCTCATGTTTGAATTTTTATTTTTAAGCTGAGTGTCTGATTCTCGTATACATACAATGTCATGAGAAGTTCAGTGGTTTATTTTAAATGTTATTTTGAACAGTTCAGTTTTAAGAAAGAAATAAGCTCACGTATCTCCAAGGTTTACTAGTTTGATTCGTGCTGGCTGGTATGTTTACTAGTATGTGATTGGCCGTCAAAAGTTGTTCGTGCGTCAGCTACGCCAATGGGAGGTTCAAGCTACGGCATACTAAATTCGAAGAAAGTGGTACGTATGTGCTACGTAAAGCCTAGGTCCCACTGAGCATTTTTGTTTGGGCGATGTACTCCCGATTTAATTAATGAGCTATCAGGACATCGGGAACGGGTTCCTCGTGGTCTAGGGAGGCTTCGGGGAAGTCACGAGAGAGTGTATGATATCGGAAGGAATTTTGATGAATCGGGCGGTATCGGAAGAAATCGGGAGAGCATCGCCGATGTGGAAATCCTCAGTGGAATCTAGGCTTAAGATATACCTACATTGCTTTTTGCCAGTCGACAAGGTGTCAGGATTGAAGTAGGATTGAAATAACTTTACGAGTGGAGAAAATACAACCAAAGTAATATACCTAAAACTTACAATCATAAAACATTGCCATCTGATGGTAAATATTGTTTGATATTCCTCGAACATTGGTTGGGTAGACGGTTGAACCGTCGATAAATGCACAACATCGAAACAAACAAGTTTGGTTTATTACGAGTATCAAGATATAATTATGTACAATGTATGTCTAATCCGAGGAAAGAAAGTATCGATGTTGAAAAACATCAGAAAATAATGATGTTACTTCGCAATTACCCTTTTATCGTAGACATGCCTACCTACATCACGCCGTATCAATGACGTCATATCCAATATGGCGACCGCGCGTGAAACGCCATGTCAACAATGAGACTGAAAGTCTACAGAGTGTACATATTTTCTAAGTAAACATCAAATAACGATAACAAGTTGATACAAGAGCTTCTTTTCTTTGTCATTGACGCTTAATTTAGATCGGCTGTTATTTTACATGTCGGATAGCTGGATGTAGTGCCGTTTGGATTTGACATTGGTATATACACACCACATTCTCGGATGTTCCCTAAATATTCGGACTAATTATTTATCGGGTGAAAGAAAATAGATAAATATTTACCTTCAATCTAAGCACACCAACGGATTCAACAGCCTGAACGTGTCAGAAACTGCACTAGCATGGTGCTATATTGTGTTTATTTACTAGCCATTTTTAATGAAGAACTTGCTGTCTATTCAACACCACATAAAGAGGGAGGCAACACTCAACAGAAACAACGGATCGTTTCAATTTGATAATAATTATGCCCCCCATCTTTGATGAGGGGGTATATTGCTTTGCACATGTCTGTCGGTCGGTCCGTCTGTCTATCGGTTGGTCGTATAAAATGGTTTCCGTTTAATAACTCTAGAACGCTATGACCTATGATCTTCAAACTTTACATTGAGGTTGGTTAGCAACAGTAGATGACCCCTATTGATTTTGAGGTCAGTATGTTAAAGTTCAAGGTCACTGTGATCTTTGCCTATTCTGACTATTTAAATGGTTTCCGTTCAATAACTCAAGAACGCTTTGACCTAGGATCTTCAAACTTTACACAGCAACAGTAGACGACCCGTTGCGAAACTCGGGGATCAGAACTGAAGCTGTCGAATCTGAAAGTGAAGTGTTAATTCTGCATGTACCATGGGCTCTAACCCTTTGTCCCGTCTTTGGGACCGAATCCTATTCACTCACATTCTACTGTTTAGATGCTCTGTTACTTGGCTATCAATTATTCCCAAACATATAATTTACAAAATTGTCAAAATTAGTATTATATAAAAAACATTTCTAACATGAATCATATTACTAGTACTTCCAAAAAAATCTTTTTTGAAAAAATCTGTTAATTTGATATACTGTCTTGTGAGATGTTATATTACAAATATTATGTAATAAAATACCCTTGGCAACACCATTACATAGCACAAACTCGACATTTACATTTTATGACGTATTTTTTGCGTATTATTTCCTGTCAAAATGAAGCAAAAATTGAATCTAGCATAGCCAGTTAATATGTAAATTTATTGCTATGACTCCGCAATATTAACAATTGTATAAAAATGATATACTAATGATGTGTTAAATATGGCATTTTATGGCCTCGTAGTTTGCACCTAATTAAACACAATATCACAGGCCATTTTTAGCTGTATTATGTTTTTACATAATTACGTCTTTCAGTACAGTCAGGAACTTCTAGAACATTTTTTATCTAATTATGAAGGTTGCTAGTATAGTGATGTCAACGTAGGGTAAGTAGGGGTTCGCACCAAATGCCGGGCAAGGGGCGTCATATCAAAGACGAAATAAAAGGGTGTATACGTAACCGCCTCGATAGTTTAGTGGTAGAGCGCCCTCCTTGAGTGTTGGGGGAGGTCCTGGGTTTGCTCCAGGGCAGCGTCGTCATACGAAAAGACGAACGCAAATGAAAAATAATGTCTTTGCTAGACGCTCAGCATGACAGGCAAGTTGGCTTATATTCTCTCATACTAGTACCTTTGTGGCGATGAATACCACCTGGAATGAGGTGTCGAGAGTGATTAATCTAAGTTGTAAGAACTGTTTTTCACATTGGACCTACATGGGCCAGCATTTCCTTGCTTGCACAGATACGTCTTTCTCCAACCACTCGTGGCGTCGGAAGCCGTTGGAATTGAAGTTTCGAACGTGATTGATTATAACTTGTTTCACAATCGACCTAAACAGATAGGCCCTACATGTACCAGTATTTCTATTGCTTGCACAGGGACTTCTTCAATCTCCCTTACTCATGGCGACGGATACCATCGGGAATGAGGTATCGAGAGTAATCACTAGTACTCCTACACGACATGCATGTAGTATACTAGTATATTATAGAACTTGTTTCACAATCGACCTAAACTAGCTTAATATACGTGTTAAAAATACGTATAAAAAAATTCACAATCGACCTAAACTAAATTAGTATATTTTTCACTTCTATACGGATCCCATCAATTATGAGGTATCAAGAATGACCTTTAGTACATTATGTTGTATAAATTATAAAATATGTTTCACTAAACTAATTAAGATTTTTTTCAGTTTTGTTCTTAGCAAACTGATACCTCCGTCTTGAAGATCTTCGTGTGTGGCGATCAGTCTCGTACGATGACAAGAACTGATCTGATGTCATTAACGTCAGTCTACGAGATGAGAATATTTTATAACAATAGAAATTAATAGGAAGAGAATTTGCCTGGTTCCCGAATATTTGTAGAAATGTCACGTATGTAAACATGTGCACAGTCTGGCAGCAGATAAGGTACGAATCTTACGTAATATGTCTGCAGCGAGCATGAAATAAAATACTTAGTACTAGCATAATTATGCAATATGCACAACCTTTCTCCAGAGCGCAGCCCTCTTGAGCTCATGTTCAATGTTACAGCGAAACAATTACTCAATCAACATATCGCTGGCTTAGAATTAGAAGATCGTAAGTACTACTTATGACCCTATAAGACTCATGCATATTTGAAATCTGCATCTCAAGACGCTTCTTATGAGCCTTTTTTCATGAAAATCGGAAGTGGTCATGTTGACAAAACTGAAGTTTAAAAAACATGTTTTTCCATAAGTAAAGAGTAGTTTTCAGACAGTCATTTCTTGTTTTCTCAAAATATTGATTTTGTACTTACGACCTTCTTATTCTAAGCCAGCGATATAGGTCTTAAAGGTTCCAATAGATGATAAAATTACGAGGTAATATAGTGGAATGGTTAGTTTGTCTATACAGACCCTATGTTTAATTAAAGGAGACAACTGATCAGCCTACTATTTTTTCATAATTAAGTCCCAAAATAAAATTTAACTAAATTTGAAAATAAAGTTATGATAGTTGATTGACACAATTTTATGTAGTTGGGTAACCAGACTATGGAATGGTTTTAACAGTTCCAAAACATGTAATAACATATCCCAAAATCAACGTATTTTCTATTTTGTTTCTAAAACGACATTATATAAATTATTGAACACCCCTCGTATAAGCGCATTGAGGGTGGACAAGTGGTCCGGTGATAAGAGCTACTGACTACTGATCCGAAAATTGTGGGTTCGATCCCTCCTCCAGACGGTCAAAAATAGAAATACTTTTCAGTGTTTTCCACCCAACATAACTAATACTACTAACAGTCTTTCGGACGAGGTCCCGTGTATGATGCTTTACATCAGGCACGTAAAAGAACCAGGGATGCTACTGAAATTGGGGCATCTTCTGTATCATGCACCATCCCTCAAGAACTAAAGTGACTAACCTCTTATGGGGGCCTCGCTCATATGGATTTTAAAGAATAAAAGCAAACTAGTAAACGAAATAATCGCGTTGATTTGGTTGTTTTGGGCTTATCATCTTACGTTACTTTGGGATGTTACTATTTCTTGACACCATGAATACATATTTTTCTAAAATTTGTGAAATTACGCTTCACTAACGCTGGAAATACAGTGAACGATTATTTTAGAGCAATTTTTGTAAACATCTTTATCCAAGAAATTTGCACCAATTTATCTTAATCTCACTTTACGCTGATGTTAAACAATGAACAGTAATGAAGAAAGTATGTTGAGCCATCCGGCGGTGATAAGCCAAGAGCGACCCGAAACAACACAGATCCTCTATGGTTTGAGTTATCAATAATTTATCTTTTTAAATAAAAGATATGTTTCGTTTTATCACCGTTTGTTGAAGAATCCGTCTAAAAGACTCTCGAATTATGTTATTTGTGGCATTTCCCTCGTAAATTTTAGCGGCGTATTTTTTGTGGCGTATGATTACAATCGCTGCTCAATCGCACCGAGGCGTGTAACAGCGCGTAATAATATCTACGAGCAGGAAGATAGTTCCGGACGCAGGCAATTAGTATCTGTCAATCAAATATGCTGAGAAATATATCATATCATAAGTAGATTTATAAGTACATAACAAGGTATCCCACTAGAAGGGTTGTCAGGTTTTTTAGATGTCTGTTTAGCATCAACAGTGACGTATACGTTGAAACCTCAATAATAGGACCACCACAGGTATCATCATCAGCATAAACATTGTCATTGTTTTTATAATCACTAACAGCAACAGCAAAAACATCAAAATTATCATTATTATCAACAACAGCAACACCATTGCCATTATCATCAATAGCATCAACATCGCCATTATTATCAACCACAGCAACATTGCCCTTATCCACAACAGCAGCAACGTTGACATTATCAAAATAAGCAGAAACATTGCCATTATCAACAACAGTTACTACAACATTGTCATTATCAACAACAGCAACATTGTCATTATCAACAACAGCAGCATTGCCTATATCAACAACAGCTGCAACGTTTCAATTATCAACAACAACAGCAACGTTTCTATTATTATCATCAATAACAGCAGCAACATTGTCATTATCAGCAACAGCAACATTGTCATTATCAACAAAAGCAGCATTGTCATTATCAACAACTGCAGCAACGTTGTCATTATCAACAACAAAAACAACATTCCCATTATTATCAACAACAGCAACAACATTTCACAAACAGCCAATAACTTCACCATAATTATTTTCATTATTTTAGACAACTGAACAAGACCTCATTAAAGGCAATTCCATATTCTGCATCACTATCAGCAGAAACGGCAACATGTTTACATTAATACTGTTAATCTTATGATAATAATAATAATATTAATAATAATAATAAACTAATTAACATTATATGTACTTAATTGGTCATATACCCGGCCATGTAGACTTATTTTACTTTATAAATAGATACACTTAATATATCACATTGTTTTAAGTTTAGATTTGAAAATTGGCATTTGCAATTATCAACAAAGCAGCGTAACTATTTATGTGAAATAAACGTATAATTAAATTGGCAGCCTTAAAGTGCACAAACAACAACAACAAACATTATTATTTTTGGCAGAGAGTAAAGATAAAAACACCAACGATTTGATATCCAACCATTATCTAAAGCCTAAGTCCCACTGAGAAATTCCATATCGGCGATGTTCTCCCGATTTCTTCCGATACCACCCGATTCATCACAATTCCTTCCGATATCACAAAATATCTTAGGACTTCCCCGAAGCTTCCCATTTACTACGAGGAACCTGTTCCCGATGTCCTGATAGCTCATTACTAGAAATTGCAATCGAGAGTACATCGCCGATGCAAAAATGCTCAGTGGGACCTTGACTTTAACAATATTTTTTTTATTTCAAACGTTTACTTGTAACATTTTATGAGTTAGATCTTTCTACCACAAACTTTGACACGTATTGCTTTCTCGAGTTGCTGAATATTTAAAATCTTTTATCGTTTCTACATTATTATTTGACATTCGACACGGTCCGTATCAATTCTCCAAACCTCCGACATAGAATAGAGAAACTTATAGATGTATTTTATTGTGCGCTTGACAGCTACATTCTAATTACTGTCAGCGGGCGAAACTTAACACCCTGTCTAAATTTATGACCAATTAGTTATCATTCGCGGTTCTCCGTTAACAGCCGTGTGTTTCCGTCAACTGTTATCTATTTCGGATAAGTCAATGAGCCGGATAACGCAGCGCACACTATCTGAATTATGACCAATCAGTTGTCGTTCATAATTCTCCGTTAACAATTGTATTATTCCGCCAACTGTCACATATTCTGGATAAGTCAATGAACCGGATAACCCGAACGAAACGCTGCGCATTCTATCTGAATTGTCATTCGTGATTCTCCGTTGACAATCGTATGATTCCGCCAACTGTAACATATTCCGGATAACTCAATGCAAAGGATACCAGTAACACCAAACTCTAAAATAACACACTATCTTAAATATGACAAACTAGTTATCATTCGTGAATAACAACCATTAACAATCGTGTGTTTCCGACAATTGTTACCTATTTCGGGTAACACGGACACACACACTTAATCTAAATTTACGGCAATCTAGTCATCGCTTGCAAGTTTCCACAAACAGTCGTACGATTCCGTCTATTGTTACATAGTTCCATTGTTCGTACTTCGTAGAACTATCAACAGGAAAACACACACACAACGTGGTCTTGATCTAATAGCAGTCGTTCGGGATTGTCCGGAAGCATCCGTGTGCATCCGTCAACCATTAGCTAGAAGCGTTCGAACGAGCCAAATAACAGGATTCCTCAAATCGTTATCAAAAAAATTCTTGCAACGTCACGGTTAAGACCAAAAATAAACAATGAGTAATTATGGACTCTTTAAGATAAATTGAGTAAGCGTTTAATACTAAATGACCTGATGTTTGTTCTATGTTCATTTCGAATAGTTCTGGCCACAACAACTCCTGATATAAAGTACATGTGACCTGCCAATCTTGTGGTATCTGCACAAGTCTTGTTTAACGGAGACACCAGAGCATTTCCAGACAAGTCCGAGATAATGGGCGCATATAATTTGGAGAGCTTCGGTCCTTTCCCACAATGCCTGTAAATACTAAAAGTCTGAGTCAGGATTAAATTTGTAACTTTTCAGGAAAACAAATTGAATTGGAATTGTTTACTTATTAGTTGGTAACAGATAATTTCACATAGATAACCTTTTTTTCAAAACCTTATCTATCTCGATATGTAAACCACATTGGTCACCGTTCAATTCTAATCAAATCATACCCTAAAACACTTTTAAAACAGCTAACAGTGGTTCCTTAACTTGTTCACCTTTCATGAAACTGTTATGCACAACTCGCGGCTTCTAGTATACATAAACCATTCATAGAAGAGAAAGACACAGACCGCGCCATCCGTACTCCCCCAAAATTGATACTTCAAGTAACCCTCTATGCGGTTCCCACCCCCCAAGAAGGTCATTTTTATTCCGTGGGGATTCCGTAGATTCCATGCATGACCACATCTACGAAAACGTCACCAATGTTATTGTATTGTTTATTTTTATTTTTAAAACAAAACATTTATATTTTTGATATTATTCGTCACGAAATTGCTTCTTAGTGCTATTCACGAGCATTTATGACCACTAATAACATGATTTTACAAAACTGAAGATTATTACCTAAAATATGCGTTGTACTATTAACGGTACATATCAAAACAAGTCACTAAGAATTACAGCCATGACCTTTACATTATTTTCACTATTTCCGTATTCAGAACATCCACAATTTTTGTCTATTGTGTATAATCTCCTAATATCGCACATATCCAGTTTCATAAACCTAGGTGGGGAACTGTTTGCGTTATGGGAGGATCCATTTATTTGACGGACGGACGGACGTTTATCGATACAACAATAAAAGTTGGGTATTTCAAAAAAACTATTTTTATCGACTTTTATGCCTTTAAAATGAAACTACATAATTGCAGTTACAACAATAAACTAGATATTGAAATTGTTTACCGTTTAATGAATATATGATCCTTTCGTCCGCCAGTGCTCATGTCCACTAAAAGATTTTATAAAGGGAAGCGACTCCGCATTTCTTTGTGTGGCGCATGCATGAAAGATTTGTCTTTCGTGTCAACATGTCATAACTTTATTTTTTGCTAGCATTTGACATTTTCAATTAAATACACGGCTATAAAACAGAAAGTGACATTTTGCATATCTTTTATTGAATAGTTTTCGGAAACACTTAGTCGAAATGAGTCATCCAAGCGAGCGAGCCCTCCCAAGCGAGTGAACATTACGATGATTGTGTGGGATGGTAAAAAATTGTATCATGATAAAATAATTATTTAAACATACTGAATACTAGCCATTATGCCAAACCGTTCAGCCTAATAGCAAGCAAGACGTTCATTTATTATCGCACCCTACGGAATGGGTCATCCATGTTCTGAGCTAGCATTAGGTCGTGGATCAGCTAAGTCAAGTCAGTGTTGACATTGTAAGTGTTCCGTCGCGATTTTAAAAAGGGACACTTTGACTCATAACACATTCTTCCAGGTGTGCTTTTGTCCGGAAACAGACACGAAACACGCGGTAACCATTAATTAACGTTTCCGGAACGTAACCGGGATTCTAGAACCTTTTAGCCTATTTAACTCTCCACATCCTAGTATATTCTGACTGTCCTTAAACATTATCACAATTTCACTAAAAAGGTGAAATAATACTAGTACTGTTAACAATAATAAATTATTATATATTACATCGTGAAAATCGGAAATGTACAAAGAGCGGGGTAAAATCCAAGATGGCGCCCAAGATGGCCGCCACGAATTGCAGAACCCCCGAATTCAATGTGGTAATTACTTGTATAGATCTACATGTACATGTAGACATAATGTTAAAAAATGGTTGGATCATTTACTAGTGTGGTTATCAATTTATTAATATAGTGGCCAATTTGCCTGTACATTGCAATATTATTGATAGTTACAGTAACATATTGGAACAACCCTTACAGTAGATATAATTATGCATATACGGAAATACATTTACATTTGATGATCTTTTTCCACAGGATTTGAATCCATATTTTAACTAATTACGCCATAATGAAATGATTCAACCGAAAGATGACAAATTAAACCACATTTTTATTCATTGCGCATGCGCAGGCACATGCGCGACATAAATTTGCCCGAAAACCAGTGGTCGGCTGTACAGTACTTAGTATGTCATTATATGACTGCACATGTTCGATTTTTGCGCAAAACAATTTGTGCATACACCGTTTTAATGTCATCGCATGTGATAAGTCTATTTACTTCACATTCCGAAACGGTTATTCGTTAATATGTAGTGTACAGCCCTTAACGTTTTTGTAGATCTTAATTACAAATAATTGCTTTTGTAATACATTTAAAGCATTTTTATAAAAGCATTAAATGTATAATGCATTATGAGGACGCCAACTATATTCAAATTCTTTGCCCCGTTTTGACAGGCAAATGACAGCCAAGGTCTTGGTACCTGTCGATCGTTACGATTAATCTGACACGACATACAACTCATTATTTCTATTGTAGTTGCCTCACAAAACGAGTACATTTGAATAAAGAATTCTCTATAACGCTTTGATACGTTCAAATCTGACACGCTAAAAGCCGTCACGACAATTTAACTCCGTAGAGCCGCGGTATTGTTTGTAATGGGGACCGCATATTATACATCCATTGTCGATATATAGACACGGATGTATCAATTTACTAGTTTACAGTCAATCTACAAAAAGACTAGTCATCAGTCAACGAGCGATACAAAAATTTGATAAAATGAGTTAATATGTTTACAAACACATACTCGGCTTTGTGTTCCTTAACAAACAAAATAATATTATTATACTCGTATAAATATTACCGAGTTATACAGAATCTAACAGACAATCAAATAACAAAAATATTGTAATAATTAAATCCTAATCGGACAGGGAGGAATCACTCATCAGAAAAAGCAGAGCACGAATAACACAAAGGGAACCCAAAAGAACAATCACAGACCAAAGCATGCCAACACTATTACTTAGATAGTAATAATAAATCCAAATTGGACAGGGGAATTCGCCATTTGTCCGCACTAAACACAAACAACAGGGGCATGAATAGCACAAAAGGAACACAGAAAAAGATTAATTAGAGACAACAGCACACGCCGCAATGACAAACACAAGTGTTCCAGAAAAATGAAGCCAGCAACCGGTATTTCTAGTAGTAGAATATTTCAGCCGGCTCTTGTTGTATTATCCTATGGATCGGGAACATAATAAAAGTTTGAATAATGTTCATTGTCTCGCATAATTATGTACCATTGTATGTGTCTTATGCAAATACAAAAATGTATACAAGAGATGTTTTGAGAAAAACTAAAACATCATACAGATACTCGAGAAATTTATGTCTGGTAACCGATCTTGAGAACATTCATTTATTACGAAGAGTGTTTAGGTCGGGAATGGAATCAAAAGAGTGTAAAGACAAGATAAGTTTTGGCTAGTCGAATCAACTTTTCGCTTTCAAAAGTACATGTAAAAAGCCCCAAAAATATAAAAGCGGAATTAGATTATTTGCCAAAGCTAGTAATTTGTCTCCTCGGTTTTTTATTTTTTTACAAAATACCAGAAGTCATAAAAAATGACATTAATAACTGCTATAGTGTCTGCAGCGCTTCTTGACGAAAATTGGCGATCGACACTCGGCAAATTCCGGCACAAATACGTGGACAGCTAAACGAACACAAATTGATACATTTTTCTCCTACAAATCGGATTGATTAGGCGGGAGATCGTCGGAAAATATATTTTCTTCTTTGACAGACGTCAAATATAAAACCCTCTTGAACTCCAAGCTGTCATGTCGCGTATTGACTGGACATCTTCGTTGGGCAGAAAAATGACATGTTTTGTTGTTGAACGATGCAGTTTAAGTTTGTACATGCGGAGACCCCTTTGTTTACCCACAATGCACTTTTCATCCAAAATAGAATTTTTTTCTTAACTTCTAGTTTGTGCTTGTTTAAGGTTTAGAATTTCTGAAAAGGGGACAAATTTAGAAAAAGTACACGTAGTTGGACATGTGTGGTGGCCGTACAAAGTCTCCCCATGCATACAATACAATACAATACAATACAATACAATACAATACAATGCAATGCAATACAATACAATACAATACAATACAATACAATACAATACAATACAATACAAAATGTTTATTGCATAAAACATACATACATATGCTTATAGCAAAACAATATTATAAACAAACAGACAGTAGGCAGAAGTGAACAGATTTTCTGAAGAGCATGTATACAGACAAGAATGGTGAAATAAATATACATGCAGGGAATGTTATTGGTTTGTAGATTTACTATGATTTGCAAAGTATATGAATTTAGAGAGATTTGTTATAGTTAATTTTGATGTTGATGTTAATAAATTGGTAAACTTTTGTATAGTAGGCCATGTATAATAATATCGTTTTAAATATTTACGTCGTAATTCGGAGTATTTTGGACATATTAGTAAGAAATGGTACTCATTTTCTACAACTTGATAATTGCAATTATTTCAAGTTCTTTCATTTCTTGGTTGATTTATTTAATTTATGGGATGATATCCTAAATTGTGTAAAAGCAATCCTAAATTTACGTTCCTTGATAAAATTGAGATAATGTTCGAAATTAAATGTATGTTTAAAGAGACAATACGTTTCAAGACGGTTAGAATTATTCATAGCCGTGTACCAAGTTTGATAGTAAATATCTAATATACGTTGTTTTATTGCATACAGTCAGTGCTGCTATGAATATATCAACCTATCAACAAAGTAATTATATATGAGACGTAATGTAGTAACGTTCATACTGGGTATTTGCTTGCGCAACATTGTGCTGTGGTTGCTGTGATCGCCGAGTGGTTTAATTTGTTCGTACCTCGCAATGCTAGGCGACGAGGCCGTACAGAATGGGTTCGAGGGAGACTAGTTGCATGCTTAAGTTCAGGAGAACAGGCCCCGATCTCCCGAAGCATCTCAATCTGAGTTGAGATAAATCTCAAATAATGTCATGTGTCTTTGAGATAATTTCCATGGGAGACAAGACTCTGAAAGTTGGCGCCTTAAAAAAGATACATTGTTCTGAGTTTATTACAGTAAATATTTTGAGCATAAAGCTTAATAATGATCTCATATTTATACTCTTGACTTGAGCAAAATCTCAATTTGAGTTGAGATTTCTACTTCAGATGCTTCGGGAGATAGGGGCCTGGATAGGTCAAATAAAACCAGGACCGCTGTATATGACTGAAATATACATTATTGTTAAAAGGTGGGGGTGGAATATAAGGAACAAAAACAACAAAACAAAACAGTACTCTAATCACTCGGCCATCCGGTACGATCATGATCGATAACAACATCAGTAATAACATCAAACTGAACAGAACATTTATTTTATTTTATTTGGAGACGCAGATTTGTAAAGATTGGTATATTCAAGAATGAGATGCATTGTTTAATTCAACCATCGCATATCATATATGCCCGTCGACTTCTCATTGTTCTTTGTATTAAAATTGTGAAAATTGAAATAATAGTATCATACAATAAAGATAGTTATGAAAAATGGTTAATGTGTTGCTGTATGCATACACAAAGAGGTCTGTATAAAGCTCTTTTCACAAACTAGATAACCCCCTTCCTTTTCAGTACAAGCAACATCGTGACTGACGACGTCTAGGTTCGCCAGCATTGTCATGCAGCAAAACGGTAACATTGTTTTATTTTTCTTAAGTCAGACTAATTGAAATCAAAAAGGTCATACATTCTACAAAGGAGCTGTTTTTATGATAACTCTATTCATATTTTGAAAGTTGTAGAGCACTTTAAAATGTATACACCTTTGATAATCTGCCATACCGCTTGAAATAGATTATGTGACCTAAATAAGGGGTGTGTGCGTCATTTGGGACTTGGTAATAACAACCATAAGGGGTTGGGAAAAAATGACACATGACACTAGCTACATGCTGTATATTTTGTTTATATTCGTGAAATGCGTTCGAAGTACATATAAGTGTACATTAATACAAGTCTAGAAGGACTTGGGGTTCCTCGATAGCCTTGTGGTTGAGCGTTCGCTTCGAGTGCGGGAGGTCTCGGGTTCGATCCCTGGCCGCGTCATACCAAAGACGAAATAAAAATGGTACCAGAAATTCCCTTGCTAGACGCTCATCATAAAAGGAAAACTAGCTTCTCTTCTCTCATACCCTCGTGGCGATGGATTACACCAGGAATGAGGTGTCGAGAGTGATTAATATACGTAGGAAAAACTTGTTTCACAATCGACCTTAAATAAATTAGTATAAACTACATGGGGCTCGTTTCATAGACATGTCTTAGCTAAGATCGGACTTTACCGAATATTATCGAGAGCGTATTAAGTGAACTCAAACATCTTCGTAAAGTTTGAAAGAGATATTACTGATCATTCTAATTCACATAACATAACTTTGCTTAAATGTGTTAGTTGTCTTTGTTTGCTCAAAATAACGTATGCAAAAGTCGAATCTTAGCTACGATATGAAACGAGCCACTGTTCTACAACATGCTGTTTGTTATAATGTATTTGTACAACACAGCGAAATAGACCGACAGAGGTACGTCCCCAAAATTTAGTCCAAGAGTTCACTACGTTTGGAAAGGACCGTTTAATGTATGACTGAACTACGTAAATAGTTTTCAAAATATGAAACTACTGTACTACTATGTATTTTAGTGGTTTTTGTGTTGAGAGTCTTCGCGCATTTCAACAACTTCCGATATTTCAGTGTCAACACTATTGAACAGTAGTTAAATATTAACATAATCAACAGGTCGATATAGCTAGATGTTTTATAAGCTAACCTCATTAAATCAAAATGTCAAATCGGCTGATATGACACAATGTATAGGACAAGCCGACACCATTGTTAGTGGATATCCGGTTACCGTTCCCATAGCCGTCATAAATCAATCCATTCTTCGTGGCAATAGTCCCCTCCCTATTCCCCACCTTATTTAACCAAATTAATCGCCCAATTACTAGTTAATAGAACAATCGTCGGATGGCTGTGTTTACAACAAAAATTAATGTAGAATTAGACGGCGAATTAATGTAGGTTCATATATCGGGTCATAGTTCAATGTCAAGGAATCGGATACTAGGTGAAAAAGTCAAAGCATCGTCGATTCGGTTATCCGATCTACCCTTTTAAATCGGCATCTCCATTTTCCTCGGAGGTATCCGGTTGTAAAGGCTGGTCTACAGTTACCCAACCGGGTATTATGTGTTTGACCTGCGTGTACAAAGCAAGCTAAATGATACACGTCAGAACGGCATAATATGGTGATTTGCAAAATGTTGAAAAGGTACACCACTGTTCTAAAGCTGAATAAAATAATCGAATGAAAGTATCGAGTGAACATTTTTTTGGTTGACTTGTAAATATATTGTTTAAGCGTTTTGATTATATTATGCGGGAAGAAATATATACATTGGTTGGCCATGGTGTGAAGGTAAAATAACATCTTTTATACAATATTTTTTTTTTGTAATTATTTATTTCGTTGCTGATATAAAACATGGTAAACATAAACACAAACAAAGCAAAGAATAAATAAAATCTTATAGTGTGCCCAGGATAACTTGAAAGGCGGAAAATCTGGTATACATCAAAGGAGGATAAATCAGATGTGTACGGTTTACTAGTGAAGTTTTGAGTACAATACTGAACTTATCTGTTTACTCTAGTAATTTGTAAAACCAATTTTGCATCAGATGGCCAAACCGATTCATGTTTGTTGGTATCACATAATCATGGGTGCAGTATAGTTAGCTTCACTTCACGAATGTATAATAAGTATTGATAAAAGTTTGTCTTGGTGTTCATCACGCCAATGTCAGCAACATATATTACAAATATAATTTTAACAAAATATTACTGTATGTCTAACAACAACTTTTGAAATAAGGAAAAGAAAACTAGAAAAAAATTAAAAGGCAATGGTTAGGTATGGTGTTGTGTTTTCCATTGCTGTTAAAATTGGAAACACACAAAAACAACATCTTTTATACAATATTACATGTACAATATTGTTTAAGAAATAATGAATACACCACAGGACTGGCATTCACAAAGCATCTTAAGGGAAAACTTAACTATTTTGACACAAGGTAAAACAATACCTGCACATATTTCCCAAGAAACGAAGAACTAATCATGTTTTCTTTGTAATTATTGTAGCTCCTTACACAATGATTCTAAACAATGTTAAACATTGATACTCTTGATTTTCCTCTTAAGTTGATATACCTAAGGACATTTTAAGATTTTAAGAAACTTCTAAGTTTTCCCTTAAGATGCTTTGTGAATACCACTAGTACTCCTGTGCTTTATCGACAGTTCGTGCACACCGTGATTTCCCATATGTATATACTATTATAGCTAGAACCACTGGTTGTGTTGAAATACTACATACATTAACCTCTTTTGTTTGCTGATGTATGCAACATGTATAGTTGGTTATAGAACATGGCTGTGGAAACATGATTTGGATGAAAAGAGTGAGTCTGATGGAGCCAGCTGTATGCTAGTGCCGGGCAGAGGAGCAGACACCATTCCGTGCATTGAACAAAATTAGATTATACAATATAATTAATTTCAACACGTGTTTTTGTTGACATTTATCTTTATTCCGTGCATTGCAAATCTATCCATATCTGGAAGAAGCACGACAAAAAGTTTGGCCCACAGATATGCCATTCGAGACCAAGCTGTGAGGAGATACCAGCAACCTACAGAAGACGGTACATGTCATCACCACATTCAAACTGAACATATAAACGGCCATGGAAGATAGAACCCAGTAGAAGACGGAGAAGTCTATGGAAAATGGTATTAGATAAAGACATGCTTTAGTACTTGAACTATCTTGATCAAGACTAAAGCATGCCATGTCATCGGTTAAATAAAGGTGTAGTAGGCATTTAGGAGCACATTTGGTTGGTTGGTAGGTTGTCAGCGGTTTGAGCACATGCATTTTGTATTCCAACTGTTTTCTTTAAATCGAACAATCAATTCAAAACGTGTGCGGCAAAGTATCATTAACTGATGTTATAAAAGTATATACTGCTACCAACTTAAAACGTTCAACTTTATGCCATACCAAATCTCTAATGAACGCGAAGCAACGTATACCATTGCAATACATTTGATGCGTTTATGGCAATTTGTGCTTGCAATAGTGTGCATTGTAATTAACCGTTAAACATGTTTGTCATGATAAAATTATTACATGTTGTATTGTACTAGTATCCACATAATAAGTGCAACTGTAAGACTATCGCAATTGCGGCGGAACCACCTACGACTGCGAGGCAAGGTACACCATGGCAACTCCTTTGTAATATTTAACTTATATAATGCATCGGAAGAGAGTTATGGTGACCGTAGCTCGCACCTTACCAAAATTTATGATATTCAAGCCTGAAACGAGCGCGTTTTATCCTCAGTTGTCATATCGTATATACTGTGTTCGTAACTCACCCACCCCTTGTCGGCAGCAAATGAATGACTTTGAATGAACGTAAATCAGCGCTAACTGCTATTGTCACCGACATCGCTATACGTTTGCCACATTCCAGCCTTATTTTTCACTGGTATATTGTGACAATATGCAATTTTTAGGATAAAAAACGTTCAGATAACGCAATACTTATTGTGGAATGATAAACAGTGTATACTTTTGACACTGCATAATTAAACAGATGTCATAAATGAGAAATGTTACTGAAATTTGACACAATCCATGACTTCCGGTATCATTCACGATGTGAATAAAACGCTACCGACTCAACGTCTGCATCGTTGCCGTCTGTAATGCTATCCGCAAATTATCCGACACGCGCCAACCATTCTAAAACATTTTAAAACAACTTTTAACATGCCTTGTTATTTGAATTGATGCGAACTCAACGGGGTGTAATAATTCAACATATAATCGCATTGTATTCATTGTTTGCGTGGAGAAATAGAACCAGGTGCACGCAGATAGGACTAAATATATCAATCACGAGGAAAAAACAACAAATACATTAGCGCAATTTTCATACATTTGACATGAGCTATTACTAACCACCGCAATACAGGTTGTGTTTGCCTAAAGTAATGGATACATAGCACACTGGTGGTATCTTGGTGTGTGGGTCTGGTGTCCCTTGGTGTTTGGGTCTCGTGCCTCGAGTTGGTGTGTCTCGCGCCCCATGGTGTGTGGGTCTCGTGTCCCCTTGTTTGCGGATCTTGTGCCTCAAGTTGATGTGTGGGTCTTGTGCCTCAAGTTGATGTGTGGGTCTTGTGCCCAATGGTGTGTGGGTCTTGTGCCCAATGGTGTGTGGATCTTGTGCCCAATGGTATGTGGGTCTTGTGCCCAATGGTGTGTGGGTCTTGTGCCCAATGGTGTGTGGGTCTTGTGCCCATAGGTGTGAGGGTTTCATGCACCTTGGTGTGTGGGTCTCGTGTCCCTTGGTGTGTGGGTCACGTGCCCATTGGTGTCTGGGTCTCGTGCCCATTGGTGTGAGGGTTTTGTGCCCCTTGGTATGTGGGTCTCGTGCCCATTGTTGTGAAAGACTCGTGCCCCTTGGTGGTATGTTGGTATCTTGCCCCATTGGTGTGTGGGTATCGTGCCCCATGGTGTATATATGTGTATTGCGTCCCTTGGTGTGCGGTTCTCCAAACCAGCTGTTGTTTTTTGTCTTGTGTTCGAGCCCACCATGAACAAGCTTTTATAAAATGCAAATAATGATCAATGGTCACCGAGTTATGAGTCATAAATGACTTATCTGCCCTAGAAAACACATTTTGAGCAAAATTCTAGTTTCAGGGACAGATAACTTATAAATTCTGTGATCTATGCTTCTTTTAACATTCTGTTTCTAACATGATATTGCGTTCATATACACAATCTATTATTGGGAATTGTTTGTCCCATCTCTTATTTAAGCAACTACACGGAACGCCGTTTTAAGGGGATTTAAGATGTAAATATATTTCAACTGAGCTTCGACCACCTTAAGATTGGTACCCATATTTTCAACACGCTGTGCTATAGTTTTGAAGGGCACAAAATGTGATATTATTGGCATATGGTAAACTTAAGTATAGATTTGTGAGTGAAAATATTGTGATTTATTGGTTATAAATATATTAATATTAATCATGTCACCTAATATTAAAACATTATATTCTAGATGGTCGTGCTTAATTAAGTATGTCAGAACCCTAATTAATTCTTAACTAAGACTTTTGACTTTTAAAACGTATCACGCTGAAGGGGTTATGACTACTAATTAATATTAATCATGTCATTTAATTTATTAAAACAATATATTCTAGATGGCCTTGCTTAATTAAGTATGTCAGGACTATAATTAGTTTTAACTAAGACTTTTGATTTTTAAAATATATCACACTAAATGGGTTATGGCTACTAATTAATTTTTAACTAAAATGTTAGATTTTTAAAAAAATAATCTATTGTATTGTATGTGTTACGTTGACGTTTATGACATTTTTCTGCATCAAGCACATTATGCGAAACACAAAAAAAATATCACAAGACGTTTAACAATGATTAATAGCTACATTAACTCGCTGAACACTACATAATTGGTCGAGCCCTTTTATCAGAAACATTTTAAATGTCAACAAAAATAACCAAAAATCTGCCATCGAATATCATGTTTTATTTTTGCACTCGACTTGTGGTCTTTCTTCTTCCTTATATACTGGATCTTACTAATGGGCAAAAACTTTGCCATCTTATTGTGTGACAACCGATGTACTCTCATACATATACACGTTGTCAAAGGGGGGATACCACACACACAATAACATTACTCTTACGACGTTTTCTACAGTTTTTTGGTCAACCTGTGGTCACTTGTTGGCATACATACATTATTTTAACTCTCCGATGTTAATGCAAGTTCAAGGAAAGGCGCTGAAGTATGTCATCCGTTGTATAAATGGAATGTTTTATGTATTAGTAATATTTATTACCTGCGGGCCATGAGGCCGCAGATATATTGGTATGCTCAAAGTGAAAAGTCCATGGAGGGGCACGTGACCTGTTCACGATGGTTTACGATTTCAAAAAAATAATCCAAAAAATGAAGCATTTTGTAAGAATGTCGTGAACCAGACTAATTCCATTATTTCATGCGGATAACATCGGTCATTACAATAGTTTATTTACCGAAGAAATCAGAACTGTCCGAAATTTCACTGTGAGCGCTAGGCAATTGAGACCATGTATCTAAACAGCAGGTGTCTGCAGCTGCATAAGCAAAGCGCTTCCCGGTCAATGATAAACATAGTGAGCAATGTAGTACATCCCGTAGAGAACACATTGCTAGATTAACAGGATCATAGTATATTGTTACATGATAAATGTTTTTCAAATTCTTTGTTGTTCATTCGCTCGGCACATAACAAAACAAAATAATTAGAGGATATAATTATGTTTGTTTCAACTGAATACGATTTATATCTCATCATTTGACATTTGTTGTGATAAAGTTCAAAATTACTGTTACATATTAAAGTTGCTTATGTTAGATTAATCGGAATTGTCCGATATTACAAGTCATGCATTTGAATTATTTGGACAGATACATTTAAACATACACCGGACTAAATTCGATCAGCATCCAAACTGCAAAAAAAGAAAACCTAAACAATACAACTTAATCATCTGCCCGCAGAAAACTATTTGACTTGTTACTCTGTACAAGTATACATGCAATTCATTGTAGACGATGTAACCGTTTAAGGTAGGAAGAGCAACATTGTTATGATTCCAACTAGTTTCTAGAGCATCATTGTTTAAGATAGACAGTCACGGCAGACTTGTGGCGATGTCATAACTGGTCAGTGCATTGTTATGAAATTTAGCTATCATATTGGAATTAGATTTATGTTAAGTTCATGTAAAACTTTGTTGTATTACTCATTGCTTTTGGATAAACCCTCGTACATTTACCACCCGAAAACCGAGTCGCAAGTAAGCTGTTACACACTAGGCACGCCATTACGACGGTGTCACCATGAGGCGTCAAAAAGTCCCACTTTCAAGATTGGCCCAATATATATACGTTTGACCTCTTAACTGTAAGGAACACCAAGAAATATAAACTTATATCTCGATTATAATCTTATACATGATTGTACATTATACTGTTTCAATGACTGTGTTATTTTGGTTTCGGTTACGTAGTTGACCAATTATATAGGTATTGTTTATAATGGTTCAACAAACTATTTTAATACTAAATGTTTGCAGTTTCACATGATAGCGACATTCTCAAGACAAAAAAACAAGGGAAGCATCACCATTTCTAGCAGTAATTAAATGTTAAGGAGGAAGAGGGGGTATCTATGGGGACAGGGTACCGACATTACAAAACCAAGGGAAACATCACAGGGGGACATCTATGGGATGCAGGGTAGCAACATTTCCAAAACATAACAACAAACTTCACACAGAATACTAATCGTGAAAGCTCGGCCATTTCCGTTTATCTCCGGTAAATATCTATTGCAATCCATAAAGGCCGAGGTGATCAGAATGACAGAAAACTAGTATTTGTCACGAGTGACGTGTGTATTATACCTAATTGCGAATATTATTATCTAGTCTACCTCATTAAAGAAACTGTCAGATTACAGATATATTTTGATTAAGTGATGTCTAGTACATCACATACAGACACGTACGACAATTTTTACCGATCGAACTGGCTAAATTCCACATGGTACGGACATAAGGAATGGTATGTAACAAGTCCGATTTTGATGCAACTAAATGCCGTTTCATTGATAAGGCCGTTAAAAATCGCAATGAGCTGTCATACTGCCTTAAATTATTATATATATTACAAGAATTAAATATTTACGAGGGGTGATCCAGAAAAATACTTGAGTTACTAGACTGTTTAGATTCAAGAATTAGACAGTTTGTGTTGTTCCGTAGACGGATCTTGTTGTTCCGTAGACCGATCGTGCCTTCCGTAGAAAGATCGTGCTCTTCCGTAGACAGATCGTGCTCTTCCGTAGACAGATCGTGCTGTTCGTGCCATTGCATATGGTCACGGTCCTATACATGAACATGCGGAGACGCTGTCAGAAGATTTTGGAAAAGCAAGTAATTTACTGATGGATGATTATCTCAGAAAAGTCAACCGCCTTCTCGATAGCCTAGTGGTATAGCGTCCGCTTCGAGTGCAGGAGGCCCCGGGTTAGATCCCAGGCCGGGTCATAACAAAGACGAAAAAAATAGTACCTGATACATGTATTCCATTTCTAGACGCTTATCATAAAAGGGAAACTGGCTTCTCTTCTCTCATGCCCTCGTGGCGCTGGATAACACCAGGAATGAGGTGTCGAGAGTGCTTAATATAAGTTTGAAAAACTGGTTTCACAATCGACCTTAAATAAATTAGTAAAAACTACGTGTTACCTTTTGCGATTTAAACAAAACGTGTTGAAGTTTGGGTCACAAACAATGAGAACAAAAAGAAATCAACACAGAAAAGGAGATCGGAATGATTTTAGATACAGGGCCTATATTCAGGGCCCGTATTCACAGCCGTAAGCTTCTTACTAATTATAAATAAAACACATATGTGTTTGTCTGAGAGACAATTCGAACTATAATTTGCATAGTAAAATACAGACACATAGCTATCTTAGACAAAAAGTAAAACGAAATCGTAAATGATGAAATAATTCAACAAACTTAGAAAATCAGTTCGTCATGGAAAAAATGTCTTTATGGTTCGTGAATACGGCGTCCTTGCTATTATATGTACAAAACCACAACGGCTTGTGTTAACATAAAATTGTGCGTAAAATTTGCAAATGTTCCGTTTCATTTAAAACCAAACAGTGTATCAAACTTGAGTATATCTGGTTCTGTATCAGTGGCTGTATATCAAGAACAAAGCCTTTATTTATCTCAATTACAACTTTCTCCACTTCTGTCGATTCAAAATAAGTAATTTGGGTTGTTTTTCTGTGAGTTGTACGCCGTTTTCTGTTAACACTGTTTCTTATTTCAGCTACTAATGGCGCCGTGATGACCAATGTCCTAATTACCCACACATATTTTAAGACAGGATTTCAGGTTTTTATTTTAAAAGTTCCAAAAGTTCAATTTATTAGAATCCATTGAATCTACAGCAACACATCAACACATAATATTCGACAACACCTACTTCAGCATCAGCATCATCATCATGATCGACAACAACAACATCCTACAACATCACCCTCATTATCGAAAACAGCATCACCATCATCATCGAAAACAACACCATACATCACCATCATCATCGAAAACAACATCATCATCGGAAACGACAACATCATCATCATCATCGAAAACAACATCATCATCGAAAACAACACCATACATCACCATCATCATCGAAAACAACATCATCATCGGAAACGACAACATCATCATCATCATCGAAAACAACATCATCAACAAAAACAACATCATCGTCATCATCGAAAACAACATCATCAACGAAAACAACACCCTCATCATCGAAAACGACATCATCATCATCGAAAACAAAACCATCATCATCGAAAACGACATCATCATCATCGACAACAACAACATCATCATCGAAAACGACATCATCATCAACAACAATATCACCATTATCGACAAGGACAACATCATCGACAACAAAACTTTACAGCAGCATCACATTAATCATGAATTTTTCTTCTATGAGTTCATATAATGCTGAAAGTCTGGTGTTTTTTTTTACTTTCATCAATATCATCACTAGAAACAGCAACATCAACATCAATATCAACGACAACTGCAGTATCAACAGTTACATATACATCAACTCAACAGCAAAAATAACAGCAACATCATCAGCAACATCAACGGCAACAGTAACATCAACAATAATATCATCAGTAACATCATAAGCAACAGTAACATCAATATAACAGCAACATAATCGGCAACAGTAACATCATCAGCAACACACAATCATCAGCGACAGCAACATCATCAGCAGAAGTAACATCAGCAACAGTAACATCAACAAGACAGCAACATCTCCGACAAAAGCATCATCATCAACAACATCATCAGCAACGTCTTCAGCAACAGTAACATCAGTAACGTAACATAAACATAGCAGCAACATCATCGGCAAAAACAACATCATCAGCAACAGTAACAGCAACATCAATAGTAACATCATTAGCAACAGCAACATCATCAGCAACAACAACGGAACAGCAACAGTTACATCATCAGTAACAGCAACATCACCAGCAACAGTAACATTAACATACCATTAACATCACCAGCAACAGTAACATTAACATAACAGCAACAGTAACATCAACATACCATTAACATCACCAGCAACAGTAACATTACCATATCAGCAACATCACCAGCAACAGTAACATCAACATACCATTAACATCACCAGCAACAGTAACATTAACATACCATCAACATCACCAGCAACAGTAACATTAACATAACAGCAACATCACCAGCAACAGTAACATTAACATAAATTAACATAACAGCAACAACAACAGAACATCAACAGTAGCGTCATCAGCAACATCATCAGCATCATCATCATCAGCAGTATCATCAACAACAACAACGGAACAGCAACAGTTACATCATCAGTAACAGTAACATCATCAGTAACAGTAACATCAACATCATCAGCAACATCATCAGCAACAGCAACGGAACAGCAACAGCAACATCAACATAACAGCAACATCATCAGCAACAGCAACATCATCAGAAACATAACAGCAACATAATCAGCAAAGTAACATCATTAGCAACAGTAACAGTAACATCATCAGCAACATAATCAGCAACATCATCAGCAAAGTAACATCATTAGCAACAGCAACAGTAACATCAACATAACAGCAAATTCAACAGCAACAAGAGCAACAGCAACATTATTTAGAAATGATCAGACAAAAACACACATAAATAAACAAATCTCATAACACAGTCAATTTGGTTCCGGATGCGGTCCATTTATCAAGACGCTTGTACATACAATCAGAGCCAATTGTAATATTTACACTGTAAATATGTATGACAAGCTAAACAGTGGCGCCTAAACCGCTTGCTAAATCAGAATGTTGTGTCTTGCCTGTCTTTTCTCACCCTACTAGAGATAAACGACCGATTATACACTGATACGTGTTTTATATGATGTTTTAGCATTGTGCTTAGTGTAAATATAGGGCGGATAAATTTTTTCCACTGAGAGAGATTTCCAGCCTTTTAGAATGTATAGGTCAATACTTATTATGGATATACATGAATGTACATTGCACGAAATTATTTATATGTCATTCGTGAAAATTCCGTACTTTTTCGTCGTACTTAATATGTGTGCTATTTTAACAAGCTAAAACATGTCTAAGGTATACTATAACGAAAACACACGAAGTTTAATGAGTTCCACGTTAATACAATCAGACAAAGTACGTTTAAATCGGATTTAGAGAGCAACATTGATGGAAACATCTTATACACATAAGCTGGCATTAAGGTCACTGCTTGGTTGACCAAAAGGCTTAATACACAATGGTGAAGTGGTTCTGTCTCTCTTTTTATTGCATTTCATGTATATGCATATAAGCACGCCCATTTCCTGATGACATTATAACCCGTATTAACATGCACTTCTTCAACCAACTGGCAACTCCATTCCACAAATATTGGTAATGTCGCAGAAGAACATTATCGGCGTCTACCGGATATGAACCCCAGAACATAAGGCGACAATCTAGAGCATTGCCATCTAAACACACTAGTCTAACACACAGCAGCCCTAACATGTGAAAACTTAAATCATAATCGAAATGAACAAAATATATACGTTTCAACTGAAAACAGTTTTATTTTAGTGTACCAGTCTACGCCGGTGTTAGGAGTTATGTTTTATATCTTGCGATACGAGAGCCAGTCCAGGATCTCGCGCCATAGAATCTGATTATACTCTGTAACGTGTGGCAGTCATAATTGGATGTGAAGATAAAACCTATCTAATTAAACTTGGCAGACAAGTACCATACATTGCTAATCAGAAGCTTTCGAGATATTCTTACTCTTTGTAATACTTGGTTACTTGATCGGCAACAAAGAATGATATAAAATGCCTGATTACAATAGCAGAATGATTTAATGTAACTTGTGTAAATACAAAGTAATTGGTGCCGAATATCATGTTTTAACGATGCAAACCTCGCTAGACGTATGTACTGGTAAGTATGTTATGGGTGCTCATACTGACTTCTTAGATGTTTAAATGGTACAAATCTCAGGACGTATGTACTGGTACATGCATTGGATATGGGCGCTCAAACTGGCTTCATATATTTTAATGGTACAAACTTAGCTAGACATACGTACTGGTACATGTACATGTATTGGTTATATGTGCTCAGACTGGCTTCATATATGGTTTAATGGTACAAATCTCTAGACATAATTTATGTGTACACAACAAAGTATTGCCAATGCAAAGGCACATGCAATTAGCGCTCCGGTTGGCTTCAAAGATACCAAAGGGTCAATGCCTTCTTCGTTTTGGACTTGATTGGCACACATATTAGGTTCGAAATATTATTATACATGTAGAGACAGAGAAACTGAAGGATACTGAATGCTCTATACAATATGGTTGTAATGACCACGATAACATACTGAACATAGAAGCCATCAATTCTAAAAAACACCTAGTATCTTATAGTTATGTTGGTTAGCCAACACATTGGAAATATCTCAATGCCATAAACTGACCATGAGTCAACACGAAAACGCTACTAATTGACCGCAGCCTACTGGTACACGGTGCAATCTGGAGTGTGGGAAATAAAAATATGCACACGGTGCAACCTCGACAAAGGAACATCCTTTTGTTTGGTGAAGTTGAGAATGTGTTGTTCTTGAGGTTCAACATGTTATCTTTATTTAGAGAGTGTGCTAATTCATGAAAGGGCCGTTACACGTGTAGTCCAGTCGTAAATCATTGACTAAACCAATATCAGCACCATATAAACCTATCTAAGCCACAGACATAGTTCTAAATCGAGCTTGGTTATTTGAAGCCGATGCTGGTTATGTTCTGGTGTATTCAACTGTCAAACTTTATCAAATAACACTAAATATTTATAGTTATTACATCTTATTTAGTGTATAAAACATGACACAATCTTTACATATTGTGTTCGAGATAAGATCTACACGAAATAGCAAAATGTAGGTCCAAGATATACATATAATTATTCAAAGAATGTCAGATTATAAGTACACTATGGAATGGTATTCATCTTCAGTATCGTACAGATTACACGAGTAGCATTGGTTGTACATTTGGTACAGTTTTAGGACGGTAACAATGTCAACCACTTTCAGAATGTTGTTCGGTTGACTTTGGGGTATTATATAGTAACAAACCTTACACGATTAAACGACCATTAGCAGCATATGAAGTACGAAGTCTAAAAGCTTCTTTTGAATGTCAATGGGCATAATTTAGTTAATTGAATTTAATTCAGTAACTGATCACTTCACAAAGTAAATACAGGTTGTAGATCAGCAGGGTTGCGATCTAGTTTGGTGTTGTACAGACAACTTACCTAACTGAGCGTGCTCCAAACATATCACGATTCTTAGAATACGGAATGTGGTGTTTAAAGATATGGGAAATAATCTGAATAAATGAATTTTCTTCAAACATTATATATGGACGTGTATCATAGTACAATACTCATATACGCGGCATATCGTGCTTGATTATGAGTATTTGCCCTTGAATGCGCAAACACGGAGAGAAACACACAAGTTTCAAGGGCAGATAACTCATACAAATATTCGGTGACATATGGGTACTTTTGTATGTACAAAAACGTATCTGTTTCCAACATGATACTACGTTTATACATGTATATAAATTTTGAACACATTCTACGAGCTCGTAATAGTTTCAATGCCATATAAACTGGAGAGCGGTGGCCTAGAGGTAGGGCGCGCGCTTCGGGATCGAGAGATCCCGGGTTCAACCCCCGTCTGGACCACTGCTTACTTTCTCTGAGCACGAATAACCCACATGCTCCACTCGACCAAGGTGTGAATTGGTACCCGTGAGGGCTGTGTCTGAACATGTTCGATAGTCCTAGGCGCCGAAGATCGATGTTGGCTGCACACCCACCAGGAGAGAAATAGTCTCCCCAGGGAGACTCGAACGTAGGTTTCCATAGGTAGCCCAATGAACAGGGGAAGTTTAAATGTCAAAGGGTGGCTGAACGGCTGAACTGCTGAAAGCAGCCCTAGAAAATTGGTAACTTTTTCTTATAAACAAATTCGGTGATCTATGATTGTTCTATGAGCTCAGTTTATTGAAAATATTTTGGCCCATTCTCTCATACAATACATTGCAAGGAACACTTTTAACATTAAGGATAAGTTTACCGTAGTGGTGAAGTGAAGCAGTAATCACCGTATCAACAAGAAAATAAATTGGAACGAGTCAATTTCTATACTGGCTCAGTGTGGATACAGATATCTAGTGTCGGCCTGCAGATTGCGATAGGGGATAGATAAAGCAATTAGAAGACATAGATAGATGAGTGTAAATGAAGCGAGACATCCACATGCCATACACTGAACACAAACCATTTGTTAGCTCTATATAACTTTAACCTGATCAGTAGACTAGCTTCTGACGGTTTTGTGAGATATTCCAGGAATATTAGGGAGGTTTTTTTTAAAAAATAATAAAATGGGTTTCAAGTACTACCGACAGAATTTCAGTCTTATAAAATTACCCAGTAACGTTAACATTAACGATGCAGCGAGTTGGGGAGCGATGGCCTAGAGGTGCGTTGCGCGCTTTTGGATCGAGAGGTTCCGGCTTCGATCCGCGTCTGCACCTCACCAAGATATTGAGTGTTTTTAAAATATGGGTTTCAAGTACCACCGACAAAATTACAGTCTTGTCTAGTTATCTTTTGTGGTGAAGCGAGTTCGGGAGCGGTGGTCTAGAGGTAGGGTGCTCGCTTTTGGATCGAAAGGTCCGGGTTTGATCCCTGTCGGCGCCACTGCTTAATTTCACTCAGCAAGATATTGAGCTGTTCGTTTAAAAATAATGTTCTAGTACCAACACCAGTCTTATATAGACTACCCAGCCATACTTTATCATACTGGGCTAGCCTTTGAATTACGACTATACTCGTTTACTAACAATAGTATAACAATTAAACCAGAAAATGAATACATGTATACATGTATACATACAAGGGATGTTCGGAATGTTTCGGACAAGTGCCGTCAAAGTTTTTTTTATTTGTTTTACACAATTATTTAAATGTACTGAGCTTATAATAATTATCCCTTTTACTCAATTTTAGAAACGAAAATATAAGACTGAAACTAGCACTTGTAGTATTATATGCAATGCACGTACAGATTGTGTTATAAATATTCGAGAATGACTTTTATTGGGCTTTAATGATCCATGTTTTGAATGGAAACAATATCAAACCTGGTGTTGATGAGATGATGTTGCTCCTACAGAATTCGCAAACGTAAAACAAATCGGACAGGGAAGGCAGCACACAGGCGTGTAGAAACACCAGAACAAGAAATGCACAAAAACAGAACAATGTACAAGACAACCCACAAAACAACACCTAACTACAACAGTATGCATGCCCTTTTGAAAGAAGTCTAAGGTATCATGACGTGTTGCATTACCAACGCAGTGGCAGTTGAAACAAACTAAACTGTGAATTTTCTCATAAAACATCGTGCTTTAAATGCCCAAATGAAAACAGACGGAGTGGTCGACAAAACAAATTCTTTTAGTCAGACATACAGACATATAGACAACGTGTAATAGTAAATTGTTATGAATGATCTGACATGTGTCCAACAATAAACCACGTTTTATTTGTATACTTTACAGACACGATTGGCGTATGTTTATAAACAACATTAGTTGTACCCGGAAAAAATGGACACCTGTCGGTGGAAAGTTTTATTTTACCGTCAAGTGTAGGATGAATATTTGTTTAATGTAATGAAAACATATTGTAGGGTGTAAGGATTTAGTGCCTCTTGGAACTATTACAAAGGACCTCACAAGACCAGCAGTGGATAAGAATGTTATATCAAAATGTGCAATGTGAAAGTTTAATGCCATTTGCAGGTGATGTTGCCTACTTATATTCCAAGGCAATTGACCCAAACATACGGGGAAACAGGTATCAGTCGTTCTTGATTGGTGTTGCTATGGTAAGGTTCTATTCGTAATAAGGAAAACAATGTATGGGTCGTATTGGTAAATTTCTTTTGACTAAGAGTCAATGTTGTTTTCTTTTTTTATACAGTATGGTTCACCTAGTTTGTTGTGTAGTCGAACACCTTAGTGTCAATGCTGTGGCGATAAATTAGAACTTGATTGTAGAAAAACATTGTACTAGTAGCTACTAGTCCTACATGCCTACATGCCTACATGTCTGATTAAAATATGGGGTGGTACCTTCTTGCGAAACGAAAGGTAAGTTCTAGTCCTTAACCTGTGGAGAATATGGTCGCTACAGCATGAGAGACGGGTAACCATTAAGAGTGACGACTTATCCATTTTTAACTGATCTTATAAAGCTACGTTCAGGTAGATATGTTAAGAATATAGGGTAGATCAATTATCAGCCGTACATTGTACTTGATTTTGAAAAACTGGACACCTAGACTTACGGTTTCAATTTACTAGTATTGAGTCTAATGTGGAACAACAATATACTAATTAATGATATATTTTAATGGTTACAAGTATGGTGTAAACACAAATATACAAACATTAAAAGAGTCAGAGAACAAATGTACAACAATGCACATCTACACATCTAGGTGTGTCGTAGGAAGTTTACTAGTTTAGAGCAGCATCGAGATTATTTAAGCCTAGTTCCCACTGAGGAATTCCACATCGGCGATGTTCTCCCGATTTCTTCCGATACCATCTGATTCATCACAATTCCTTCCGATATCACAAACTGTCTTCCCGCAGCTTTCCCTAGACCACTAGGAACTTGCTCCCGATATCCTGAATGCTCATTAATTTCAATCGGGAGTACATCGCCGAAGCAAAAAATGCTCAGTGGGACCTAGGCTTTAGATTCACTTGAAAATAGTACATACACAAAAAAAGCTAGATAGGGGGAGAAAATATAGAGTGGTGCATTTCTTACTTTGTCGAATAATTTAGTAAAATAAATACAAGAACAACATGATCTCTATGTGTGAATGTCTAAACCTTTCGTCAGCCTCCCCCTTCTATTCCTGCGTGTGTGGATGTCAGTACCAATAGATCACAAAATATCGTAAACTGTTTTGATTTCTCCGACATTTTTTGTACATTAAATCAGATAAGAATGCCTAATTTCAATAAACGTACTGACTTCTGTTTGTAAATATCACTTGAAATCGGACACCTGGCTGTGGGGTTTTATAACATATGGAAAAAACCGGCATACATTTGCTAGAAAACATTCAATTGATGCTTTAGATGTACCTAGTTAACGTTTACCGGTTATATGGTGGGGTTTCGTTATAACATGGAAATGAGTAAAATTGTCCAGTCCTCAGTCCATTTTCAAGGTCCGGCATGGTGATAATCTTTACTTAATTATGAGGTAATAATACACAGTCATGTATACATTTGGATACAAAATGCAATATGTAATAGGAGTCTGATTTCCGTGTTGTGTATACATGAAGTAAAAAACAAAAGAAACAAAAGGCAATCGTTACCTAACCAGATGTCAGCCATATCGGAATCGACCTCACAAACGATGGAAACATTAAGTATCTATTTATAACCGTGATAGCCGAGTAGCAGAGCGTTTGGGTCGAGTGTAGGCGGTCATGAGTTCGATCTCAGGTCGCGTTAACTATAACAAAGTCGAAATAAAAATGGTACCAGTAATTACTAGTATACTACTATGAACAATTGAACACTGCATAAAAGGGTAAGGCATCTTCTTCCATTCATATCCTCGTAGCGATGGATCTAACATAAGGAATGATGTATCCAGCTTGATTAATATAAGTCGTAAAACTGATGTTACACTTAATGTATCCATCGCCTTAAGGATATGAGAAAAGAGAAGCCAGTTCCTTTTTTACTGAGCGTCTAGCAAGGGAATTACTAGTACCATGTTTATGTCGTCTTTGGTATGACGCGATCTGGGATCGAATCCGAGACCCCCGCACTCGAAGCGAACGCTCATCCACGAATAAGTTAACATACGCTAAATTGAGATTGATACATGTGACCTAAAATAAAGGCGAATGTACATGGGCTTAAAAGACCCACGAGAAGCGTGCAATAACCAAGTACATGTGTACAGTGTATAAACGAGTCAACTTCCGGTTATCGCAATAAGGAGTACACGTTGAATTGTTTAGTATTGCAATAAGTCGTACAGTGATAGGAAATCATCGGGTGTTTCAATCACAATAATTCATACAACTTGAATTGTATAGTATCCCAATACTAGTAAGTCGTACAGTGATTTGGTGTATACGCGGTGAAGTAGCAATTGTGGTGAAATATACGACGTGTTATTTGTACGCGCCAGAGTGATGGAAAACACAAGAAATAAGTAGATTTAACAAGGCAGGAATTCGATCCATGTAGACATAATTGTTGACGTCGGATATTTACAAGCATGTGTCACGTGTCAGTCAACAAGATAAGTACGACAGTGTGATAATGTGCAGTAACACATACAGAAAACCTGTCTCCAAGTCAAATCAATACATGTACTTTAGATAAAAGAATACACCTCGGAATTGACATCAAACATGCTTGTTTGAAGATCTTATATAAGCTACGTTATACTAGAACCGTGTATAAACGAGTCAACTTCCGGTTATCGCAATAAGTCATACACGTAAAATTGTATAGTCTCCAAATAAGTCATACAGTGACCGGAAATCATAGATGATTTTGCTCGCAATAAGTCATACAAGTTGAATTGCATATAATCCCAAAAAGTCATACAGTGATTAGGTAAACTAGTATACGCTGTGACTATACTCAGTGCAAAAAGAAATGCACATTATACGTAGTCATAAGCAGAGTGGTGGGGACTTCCAGTGGCTTTACAGAATACAAATTATAAACAGTAGGTAAACCTAGATAATGTTTCCACGTGCACTGATTCTGTTAGTACATTATGTGGGGTATATACACCAACCTATCATTTAGTAAAATAAAACACGAGTGACAAATCTTCTGACAAAGGAAATAAATAATAAGTATAACGATGTACTTTTTATAACATACCTACACAGAATATATAGAGTGGTATGCCGTATTTACTGGTGCAATGTAAAGCCTAGGCCCCATTGAGCATTTTTTGCCTCGGCGATGTAGCCTACACCCGATTGAAATTAATGAGCTATCAGGACATCGGGAACAGGTTCCTCGTGGCCTATGGGAAGATTCGGATGGCCATGAGACAGTTTGTGATATCGGAAGGAATTGTATTAAATCGGTTGGTATCGGATGAAATAGGGAGAACATCGCCGATGTGGAATTCCTCAGTGGGACCTAGGCTTTAATGCCGTCACTAAATACCGTACTTCTACTGTATAAACGACCGATGAACCAGAGTTCTTTTTTTAATTATTGTTTTTAGTTCCCATTGGTCAGCAGTAGTTCAGTCATATGGAGACTACTCAGCCACATCATTCTGACACAGGGCCAACCAGCAATTACCCGAAACCAAATAAGCTGAGTATCAACGAAGGGAGATATAATTATCAGTACCATTTTAACGACTTTGATACAGGTATGTCGTGGCTTGTTCCCGAGACCGCTGACATAAGAAGCAGGCCCTCTATCACTACGCCATCGAGGCGGGTCAACATAAAACAAAATGGCTACATGTTTACAATACCGGTAACAGCTAAACAGTTGACAAAAATAGAGGCATACACACAATAAATATGTTTGAAAACACACCCAATTAGTAAAAGAAGAACAAGTGTAAAATTGCACAAAATGTACACGAAAATAGGTAAATGAAACAAAAGGAGCAGGTAACTACACAAAATATTTGTGAAAAGTACACAAAAATAGTTGAAAATTACACCAAAGTATTAGGAACATACACCAAAATATTAGAAACATACACAAAAATAGAAACGGCGTAAATATTTGCCAGCCAAAGTTAAAGAAGTTAAGATTTTTTCTAGTTTGTCTAGCTTCATTGTCTGCATCACCAGACACGAAGCTGTTTAACTATGCAAACAAACATATAATTAACAACAAACGAAAACATTCCATTTGGTATCTATTGTTTTTCTTAAATCAACGTACAATGCCACGATTGTTGTATTACATACGTGATTAGCAAAGACATCTGGGTGGTGGGGTGATGAGAGCCTGCAGCATCTGTGGTTTGATATCATTCAATGTTAGGCAAAAAATAAAATATTGTTTGTTTCCCCTTCCCTACCATCCTCATACAGCAGAGGTTACTCAAGTTCCCAGACAACCATATCACAGGTGAAAAATACTCTGGTGAACGAGAATACTTCGCTACCCACTCGAGCAAAACGTCCCATACCCAAAACAAGTTTGACCCTCTGATAAATAAATTATTTTATAAAAAAGTGAGGTAATGAGAGTGAGAAAAACAAAAACTATTGCCAATGAAAAATATTTTCTTTTTCTACCTACCTACCTATCCAACCAAAATTGGCCAGGTTCGGGAAGGGGAAACAAACAATATTTTATTTTTGGTCTAGACGTTCATTTCATCATGGGTGTACGGTCTGAGATAAGAACGTATTTTCTGAGAATATATCCACTTTATATAAAGACGTGACTATTTTTATAGTAAATTATACAACATTAGTGCGGGCGATGAGGGAGTGGAGAACCAAACGGGTATCATTTAAAAGGTGTTTGCTGCTTTTTCTAGAATATGAGATGTTGACAAAAGTTTCAATTATCGGTATAGAACTTATTGTTCAAACTATGTATGAACACTGTATCATACTTAAACAGTCCAAGATACAAAAATAATTATCCAATAGGTCACCCTACTTGTTGGTGAGTTATCTGCCCTTGAAGTCATTGTGGTTTTTTTTCTTCAAAATATGTGTATTCAAGGGCACGTAATTTAAAGATGACACAGCCCACTAACGTCATCAGCTGGATACCTCTTGATTTGCTCATTTAAAACCAAAACAAACTCGAAGCGGAGGAACTGTAGTATTGGCCAAACACTACGAGTAAGTAGCGGACTTTCGCTTTAACCAGAGCCAACCGGGGCGTCTTTCCAGCCATTTTCCTCGTAGATCCCCTGAGACCTATGTCCTGGTACAGTTTCCACACGGATACAGCTGGGAAACCACGACAACTAATGTTCACTGGCCAAGTCGGTGCTAACCAACCAATGTGATACATTGTCCATTTACAAAGATTTTACAAATTATATCATTGAGCAAAATTTGACTCAAGGAACTGCAGCGAACGCCCATATATGCTATAGCGTTTTATGGTGGAATCCAGAGAGGGAGAGCCATAGAGGGTGAACGCTGGCGTCTCTTTCTCCCCTCTCACCACTCTCTCTCTTTCTCTATCTCATACCGAACATCTAACAAGGGAATTACTGGTGCTATTTTTCGTCAATGGTATGGGGCTAATTATCAGTGTACAATTATATAATCTGTTGCATTAACGACTAATACATCGTCCTCAAGAGGTATCACGTACTTGACATGCATAGTGCAACACTATAATTGGTTGTAAGTTTTTTTCATATTTGTAATAATCACAACAAAGATTACGACCTGTTACGTTATAAACAGGGTAATATGAACGTTTCCGAATAGAATTATTGAGTGAAAACGGACACCTACTGCAAGCAGAAATTGTGGAAGTATTGGGTGACTAGGATATGACACGAAGTCAATATGGCATGAGTAATTGGAGTACTAATTGTGTATACAATTACCTATTCTTGCATACCCTCGTAGTTTCAAATGGAAATTAATTTGCATTAACCTTTAAACGAACTTGGCTGTCAGAGTTGGCACTAATGTTCATTTGTCGAAGATTTTAAACAAGGTCCCAGTCTGAAATTGGTCTTCATAATGTGTTGAACAGCATGTACAATGTACCACGAAAGACTTAAGAGACCCGGGAAACATAATAACAAAGTTAAGATTTGGAATGTGTCCCTCGATTGACATAACGCTGGTGAAAGTGAATTAAAGCACCTTAGAGTGCAACTACACATGCTGACTAATATTTCTATGAAGTTTTATAAATGTAGCTCAGTTGTTTTCAAGCTACGCACGTCGACACAAGTTTTGGGATGGATTGACTGACGGACGGACGGATGTACGGACGACATTGTGGGGTTATAGTTTGTTCCTCCTTTTGCTTGGTCGTACATTTAAGCATCTTTTGCACCACACAACTATCCGAGTGAATGGAATTGAACAATAGCCTATCGTTCCACATACACCCACTACATCTGAGGCCATATGGACTGAGAGAGGGACAATGGAAGGTCTGTATGCCCCCTCCAACCTTTTGTGAAGGTAAAAACAGCTATACATGTACTTAAAAGTAGACAATTGGCAAACAATTAACGTTTTCTTAGTTGTACTTCTATAATACAGCCTTATACTCACTATAATTTTCTATTTCTTTAAGGGTCATTTTAGGGATACCATAACTATGTTCCAGAAACTACCAAAAAAATCCAGTATTCCAGTTCTTAGAGTTCAAGTGATATATTTTTGATGAAATACATACATAATAATAACTTAGGAAATGTATAAAATAATTTGTGCTGGAAAAACATGCGTATTACTTAGGAAAAGAATAAAATAACGTGTGTTGAATTTAATTATTTTAAGTAAATACATCATGATTGTTTATGATTAAATCTAATGTAAAATTGACGTAAACTGATAGTTGAAATACTGTTTACATTGTTTCAACATGTAAACTCGGCCATTGTATTATCAGAGTAGAATCTGCTTGATATAATATAATGCTACTATACAAGTATTCCAAATTGTAAGATTATTTTTTTCCGAACTACATTCCAGAGCCTTAAATTCGTTGTGAAAAAAAACAATGACAGTAATAGACAGTTTTGCATTTATAATTTCGGTATATATATTTATAACATCTCGGTATATTGTAATGTTGTAATATTGTAACGAGTTTTTTTACATTTATTATTGCCAAATTTTGAATTGTGCAATTTAGACGTAGATCGAGAATCTACACAGTCATATAATTATACGAATAGATAAACCGTTTTCTTATATTTGTATAAATTATGTATGTACAAAATGTATAATGAGCTGCCAAATAAGTTGTACTTTGTTCTTTAGTTGTTTGTCAAGTTCGTAAACAAACCACAGGTAACTGTAACATTGAAAAATAATTTTTTTTAAATAAAAAAAGAGTTAAATGTTAACATAAATGTTAACTATATATGTCACGTTCTGTAAAAAGGAATTCTTCACCAATGATACATTTATCTACGAGACCAACGTAATTCTGTTCAGGGCTCTTTTTCGCTGAATTGTGAAGAGGCCCAAACCCTTTTGTTTTGTGAAAATTTAGCGCGAAAATTCCAAAAATTGTGAAAAAGTTGGTACGGAAACTTTTCAAATTGTGAAAAACTTAACGCGATAATTCATCAAATTATGATACAAATTTTTTCAGATGTTAGTTCATTTTTTGTCAACTTTTCCCAAACATGCATGTATCTATGATATAAAACTTTATATCAAGTCCTGTATAGGTATATATGACTGTTATCTGTGATTTGTTTGTTTGGTGCTTTGTGAAGTTGATTTTACAAAACCATGACACAAATTCTAATTGTGAATTAAGGGGCCTTTTAGGTTTGTGAAAGGGCCTATAGCAAATTGTGAAGGGGCCTAATATAGACCCCTATTATATAGTGAAAAAAGCCCTGCTGTTGGAGAAATACGCTGGTGGACGAAAACGTGTTCTATTCATCAAAATAAATAGTAAATGTAAATCAATACTGGACGATTAATAATTAAATAAACGTACACATCTGCGTTTCGTCGCAACTCCATACTATTCCTGTATTTCAATTTACACTAATTTCATTGCACTATATGACAGCTACAGTACAATTATTAACATTCCTGGTGGATTAATTTTCGTAAACTAAATCGCGAAATTAAATCTCCTCGAATAACTGAGCTCAAAATACGTAAATAAATATTATACGTAGCAACAGATTTTTCTGTCAAAATTTTAAATCTTCTTCAAATTAAGAAACCACTTTTTACTACCGAAACCCGCGATAATTAATGATTTTACCATATACATTTATTCGATGACGGTTTTAATTCGTGTGTAATTATATGATCGTTTCAATGAATGTGTAAATAAAAAATGTCAAAATAAAAATAACGTTCTGTTATATTTCAACATATTTCCTCCGCGGCTTCAATTTGTATGCTTTTTTAATTCATTGCAACTGACAAGTCGATAAACGGAAAACTATTATTAAACTATTAGTGTACATTGCAACCTTTTCACAGAGAACTTCCATTGAGCAACGACCTCTCTTAAGCAATATAATCATTCTGTTCCAGAAGTAACCATATCTTTAAGATTTACCTCTCCATGTCTAGTACTCACAAAGCATCTGAAGAAAAAAATTTACCTCTTCAGTTCTAGTATTCACAACACATCTAAGGGGAAAACTTAAATATTTTGACTTAAGTTAAAACATTTGAGCTTCACAAAATGATTGTATCATTTAATGATACCTAAACAACAACCAAACTGTTTCTTTTAAAGTTACATGCCGAGCATAGTCTTTATTTGCCAATCAGCTTTCTGCTGAAATATGGCAGACATATGATTGCCTCCACCCGTATATGAACCCGGGTTGCCAGATTAAACGGCAAGCGCGCTTACCATTGAGCTACTGAGATACGACAACCAAACATTGTGTTTCCCAAAGGATGTTGTTCTGTATACTATAACAATCATGGTACAAATGAAAATGAAACAAGTGTTTATGAAGCGTTATTTACTGTAAAATCATTAAATTTCGCGGGTAAAACGGATAAAGCTATCCACATAACTAAAATACACAAATGACACATAATTACATACTTAGAGAATTTAATAATTTTTAGTCCAATTCAGACCTCTTTTCACGGATTGCGGTAAAATGGTAATTAGTGGTTTCATCAATTCGTGGATTTGAAATTTAGACTTAAAAATAATTTGTTATGTATTTTGAGGTCAGTTATTCGAGGGGGGTTTAATTTCACAATTTAGTTTATCGACGAAATTTACGAAAATTAATCCACCACGAATATAAATAATTTTACAGTATGATGCTTCCCACGATGTAATAAATTCACAAAATATTGATGACGTTTCACAACATATTTATAACCATTTTTAAGTACATGTAGTCAGAAAAGATATACAACTGTTTACAGAAAACTATTCACAATTATTGTTAAAAAGACTTTTAAGTGCCAGAATAATAATTTGATTTTTCAGTTTAAATAATATTTATGAATGGTTAATAATTTGTAAAAACACATACATGGGAATCTTGTTTATCATTTTCTGGTAGTCTATAAAAATATGGTGCTTCTATGTGGTGATCTGCCACGAGCCAAACATCTATTATCAATCGCTGCATGGATACGCACATTAAACCTGTTTTGTTTTATGTATATTGTTAAATAATTGTGATTGTATGTGTACAAATGTATATAAGTGGCCTCCGAAGCTCAATGGTTAGTGTACGTGCCCTCTAAGCTGGCGATCCGGGTTCAAATCCGGGTGGAGGCACACATTTGCCCGCCATGTTTCAGCATAAGGCTGATTGGCAAATAAAGGCTATGCTCGGCATTTAAAAAAATGAGAACAAAATAAACGATACAAGATGGTCAAATCGAATCAAGATTGTAACGAAATAAATATATAGTATGCACATCTGAACAATGGTTTAAACATTATTTATTCCCTAATGTAATCATATTAGTTGAAATATCTGTAATTCGAACGTATTGTTTTAATTTATTGATGTTTTGTCACGAAATAATGCATCAAAGAGATATCGCTTGCTTAGAATTAGAGGGTTATAAGTACCAAATCAATATTTTGAGTAAACAAGAAAATCTGTCTGAAACTACTCTTAACTTATGGAAAAAACAAGCTTTTTAAACTTCAGTTTGGTCAACATAACCACTTTCGAATTTCATGAATATAGGCTCATAAAAAGCGCCTTGTGGTGCAGATTTCAAATATGCATGAGAATTATAGATCATACGTACTTTACGACCTTCGAATTCTAAGCCAGCGATTTGTTTAAACATTAGTTTTCCCTAAATGTGACTCACATTGGTTTAAACATATAATTAGAAGAATTTTGATGAAAATACAGTTATGAATAAATCTTTAATTTAGGTGTCAAAACAAGCAAAATGCTGTATAAATATTGTTACAAAATGGAAGTATGTATGTTCGAGTCATTCGAGTGCGGGAGGTCTCGCGTTCGATTCCTGGCCGCCGCTGCCGGTCATAACAAAACTGGCTTCTCTTCTCTCATACCCTCGTGGCGATGGATAACATCAGGAATGAGGTGTCAAGAGTAATTAATATAAGTTTTAAAAAAAACGTTAGTTTTAAAAAAAACTTCGTTTACAATCGACATTAAATGATTTAGTATAAACTAAACTAAACAAAGCCATCGTGATCACAAAAAGGGGTTAAATAAGTTTTAAAAATGTTCAGATTGCAATAGTATATCGCTGTTTTTATTCTTTATTAATATTAGCAAAAAGAACACACCTCACAGCATACTGGCTTATACTAATTCCCTGGTCAACCCTCGTACATTACAAGTTGGCACCATGGATTAAATGTTCATAGTAACATGTTTAATAACATGATGCATATAGTACTGTCTATTATAAATCTTGATACGAGGGGAAGTATATTGATATGTTTTACGTTTAAATTGCAATGTTTGTTGCAAATAGACGAAACTTTACACAAAATAATTACGGATTAAAAACGAAGTTGCTTTTATAACTACACGCATGTCGGGTACATGTTTATCACTTCCATTCCATTAATTTGATTATACATTTATAATTTAAATATTTGAATTTTAATGGCAATAAAATATTTATTTTAAAATAATAATATTTTTTTTATTTATATAGGTAACACAGTTAGACAATTGCACAATTTTCCACGTGAGCCTCTTGTAAAATAAGCAACATTAAAATTTCACAAAATAAAATATATTAAAAAATACTGAACATGCTCACATATAAGAGGTTATGCATAAATATACATAAACATTATAATTGTGTTATAAATATAATAATTATAACTTAACTTACCTATGCGTTCGTTAATCCCATTTAATATGAACGTTATGTAAACCTATCAACCGGCGTCCTCAAATGTCAACTGGAAAAGCCTGCCAGTCTGGATCTGTTGTTTTTTGCCTTTTATTTTCCGACAGTTCAACGGATTGCTTCATAAAAATAAAGTCATGTTCACGTATATGACTGTCGGTGGATGTATAGAGACATTTATTTTGGGAAAATAACCCATTTAATAATACGAAACAATACCAACACAAAATATCAAACTTCTAAATAACGTTTCTAACTCACAGTTCAAATGTATAAATAATCACAAGGTCCCCTAGTCCATTACTCTAAAACGTCAATACCCAATGCCCATTAATGAATCAGTTTCCTAAAACGAAACAAAAACGCTTCTACACACAATGATTTTAACATGTCAATGTTGAATGTGTTTTTTTATTCAGTTCACCTCCAGCGAAACGGTTACATTTTGTATAATTACACATAGCACGCAAATGAGCATCAGTTTTCAATTCATGTTAGCAGAATTTTAGGGTCTAGTAAGTCCAAATGTTAAACAATACCATTTTTCACAACAAAACCGATTAGCACCGCCTCCCAATGTATTAAATTTATCTTAAGGCACCTGTTTTCCAACGGTATTAGGTTTTTTGCACAGAACTACTGACTTGACAATTCAAACTTAGTTCTACACGATTTTGTTCTACTTATAGAACAATAAACTACTAGCGGGGTTTATAGCATGTGAAATATACCGAAGTGATCTAAATACACTACAATACCAAGGTATAGTTTGCTCCATTTAGATCGTGTGTATTAGTCGGACTCAGTTGAGCGGAGGCTGACGAACGGTAGGATTTATTGAGCGGAGGCCACCAAATGGTCAGATTGATTGGACCGAGGCAACCGAATGGTCGGGTTTATGATGATAAATTCATTCATTCATTCATTCATTCATTCATTCATTCATTCATTCATTCATTCATTCATTCATTCATTCAAGCGACGGCCTTTGAACATTTGCAGTGGATTCAAGAATATGAAATATCATATTTAGAATTATTTAGAATACTAAAATTAGTGACATTGCATACCATAGTACTTGCTCGTCGTATATAAGTTTTCGTCACCACTGGAAGAACTATTTTGGCATTTGAAGTGTTTGCGTCAACTATCGGCAGTACTTCTAACATACGCTCATCCGGATGATATGCGATGTCCTCTACTTTCCCTCTTCTACTTTCAAATATAATACGTGTGTTACATTGGCTGGCAACAAAACATCTTAGTTGAAAACTTTTTTGACTTAAGATAAAAAAATGTGCTGCTCATATTTCACGCAAATTGAAGAATAACCAAAGTTTTCATAGTTATTATAGTAACTCAATGCATCAAAGCTGTGCAAAGTATTTCTAATCGTGATTTTCTTGTAATGTTGATACCCTTTGGAATTTTAACGATTTTTAAGAAAAGTTAAAGTTTTCTACTTAGATGCTTTGTGAATACCACCCCATGCGTACTAGCTGCATTGATAGCAACCATTCCACCTTTACTTATCTTCATTTTTCAGTTCAACTTTCCATAGTTTCTCATATCAATAGAGTCAAACTCATTCTCTAGAGCTTTCTCTCTTCTCTCGTTGTAATTATTCCGTCTTCTCTTCAATTATCCCATCAAGTTACGGTTGAGATGAAAATAGGAAAGATTACAATTATGCAATTACGATTTATAAATTATGAATGCATACTAGTACTGGTATAAAACATTTGATATAATGTTTCCACGACTGTGTTTATTATTTGTTTACTTTTATAAGGTTTTAAATGAAGTTGCATATACGTTGAAAGGGTTTTCATTTTCGTTGGAGTTAATAAATATGAAATAATACATAAGTTTATTTTATCTAAAACACTTCACAATAAAAACAATTTCACAAAGTTTTAACCTTTATGGCGTTCCGCGATTACCGTTCGTCGAGTTTTGACTCGTGCGGTTGGTTAGCAAAGGATCACGTTTTAGTTTCTGATTTTTACTAAGGTAGCAATTTAACGATGAAACAAAACCAATATTAAAAGCACGAACTGTCAAACTAACCGGCTTCTATAGCGGTTCTGTCATTATATGCGGTAAGGTTTAACTTTTGAGAATGAAATTTCAAATTATACTTAAGAATATACGAACGGTATTCGAAATTTAACACTTAGATTGAGGAAACACGAAGTAACTGAAAACCACATGTTAATAAATGAGTAATGGATAGTTGAATACAAAAGTTTGAACTTCTGTATTAAAAGCATGTCGATGTTAGCCTATCCAAGAAATGCGTGCCAACTTTTCGATCATAATCGGTTAACATTCGGTTGCATGGAAAACAATTTACAAAAATGAATACAGACGTACCAATTGACTTTCAGCCTACCAAAAGCATAGTGTTTTCATGAATAAACGAAAAAAAAAAGACACTTCTTCATATTTACAAATGTACACCTTTTGTACGCGATAAATCAATGAAAAGAATGGATCGTGTAGAATTTACTGTCAGGATTACAACTCCATATATCAAGTTGTCCATTGATGTCGTATATTAACTTGTCAATGTAAAAAGGTACAATTAGCGGTCTTACTTGCTTGTCAGTCACAAAAACAGGGTAAAAATAATAATCATAAAAATTTAAGAGGTGTATAAGCACATTTTCTAGACCATATATAATTTTGTTAAGTACCTTTCCACCATGGCAGATTTATTTAAACGACTATTACAAGATGTGTAAAAACGGAATTACATCAATAAAAGTGAACTTGATATTTCTTCAGTTTAAGAAATGGGGTAGTTAAATAGTTTGCGGTGTTAATAAAATAGCTGCCCGAAAGACTATGACTGATATGTACTGGGCGTCACGGGCTTTGTTTACTTTGGTGTTAATTGTCTTGTGTTGTTGTTACTTGTGGGCGTTGCTATAGCGAATGTTGTTGTTGTCGCTTGCCTCTGACAATTCCAAAAACCGTTATATATATTTGTCCTAAAATCTGGTGGAAGCACGATATTAAGTTCGGCTCAGAGAAAGGTCTTTCGAGACCAAGCTGTGTGGGAAGATGCAAGCAACTCACCGAGGGCGGTGCAGTTCGTCACCACGTCCAAATTGAAGATATAAACGGCTAATGAAGTCGAACTAATGAACTGGTCATGCTGACGTTGTATTTGACACTGGTCCGTTTATACTAATTTGTTTAAGGTCGATTGTGAAACAAGTTTTTCCAACTTATATTAATCACTCTCGACACCTCATTCCTGATGTTATCCATCGCCACGAGGGTATGAGAGAAGAGAAGCCAGTTTCCCTTTTATGCTGAGCGTCTAGCAAGAGAGTTTCTGGTACCATTTTTATTTCGTCTTTGGTATGACGCGGCCAGGGATCGAACCCGAGACCTCCAGCACTCGAAGCGAACGCTCAACCACTAGGCTATCGAGGAGGCGGTACTGGCACTGATGTTTCTATTATTATCGGTTATCTGTTCAAAAGGATGATAGTGGTGTTAATGTTAATGCTGCTGCTATTGTTGTTGTTAATGCGTCTGTTGAGCTAAGGTATGGCATCCACATGGCTTGTGTCCCGCATGTGTCTAGAACTTGTCTCGAAGCCGGGACAATTTTGGCAGGGAAAAACTTTGCGGATGACCACGTACTTACGACAGTCTCTTGCGACTGCATTAAAACAAACAAATGCTATCATTGGCGGTGATAGTGATGCAGGGAATGTTGTACCTGTTTTACATTGATGACGTATCAGATACACACAGACAAGTCAATGATGAGGTTAAATATACAATTGCAGAAAGAAACAAATAATTTCCGGTATAAAATGATTTGTAACAAAAAAACTAGCTATACAACTACACTCAATTTCAAAGGATACAAAATGCTTTATTTTATAATTATTTATTGTGAAACATTCTCATTGCATGTACAGTGTCGTTCATTATATATAAATTTAACCAAATACAAAACTAAAATTGGCCAAGTGCAAAAGGTGCGTTTATAGACATCGGGGACACAAAGGATTAAGCCATTAAATATAATTTTATGCTCAGTATTACGTTAACAAATACTGCATGTGGACTCGAGTATGCGTATTTAAAAGTAAACAAAATAAACAATAAAATCTGCACATATTTCATAATAATTCTACAAAAAATATACTTGCGTAAAACAACATAAAATAAAATCATAAAAATCGCTTGTGTCATAAATCCCATAAAATCTCCAAATAAAATATTTACTCTTGAACTTGTACAATAAATTTGACTGCAACAATAAACAAGGGTCAATAAACGATATATAGAAACACGTCTAACATTCCCGTACTTTTGACAGGTCCTTTTGTTTACATATCGGCTTCCCATAACTATCGAATTTCATTCATACACTGCATGCAATACAAACACTTTCACTAAGTTATTGGTCATAATTACTGCGATTAAACTCTCATTAATCTCAAACTTCTTGTTTTCGGCTGTTTTTTTTGTGAGTCATCGTCATCAAAGTCATCGTCACCGTCGTCAACATTTGAGTTAACTACATCAACATCATCATCTTTGTCAAAATGTGCGTTAACTATATCATCATCAGCATCATAGTCGTCATCATTTGCGTTAACTACATCAACATAAACATCATCATCGTCGTCAACATTTGCTTAACCTGCATCACCATCATAACCGTCGTCAACATTTGGGTTAACTACATAAACATCATCATCGTCGTCAAAATTTGCGTTAACTACATCAACATAGTCGTCGTCGTCAAAATTTGCGTTAACTTCATCATCATCATCATCGTCATCATCACCAACATGACCAACATCTACACTCTCCCCATTAACAACAGAAACACCATAAATACCAACATAATTATTATCATCATCATAGTAATAATCATAATCATTATCCACACTATCATCATAAACAACAGCCAAGCATCATAACCATCACCACCATAATAATCATCAACAACTTCCTCAACGACATTATCCAAAGCCTAGGTCCCACTGAGGAATTCCACAACGGCGAAGTTCTCCCGATTTCTTCCGATACCAACCGATTCATGATAATTTTCTTCCGATATCACAAACAGTCACAATGACTACCCCGAAGCTTCCACTAGACCACGAGGAACATGTGCGCGATGTCCTGGTAGCTCATTAATTTCAATCGGGAGTACATCGCGGAAGCAAAAATGCTCAGTGGAACCTAGGCTTAAAGTTTACCCACCTCATTATTTAGACTAAAACAACAAGAAAACGAGTTTTAAGGTTCCCAAGTGTTGTCTTATTTGGGTTTTATTTTATTGTTAAAACAGCGTTAAACTTAAAATCAACCGAATTAAGTTCTAGCTCAGGAAGAATGATTACCACTGTATTGTTCAATAAACTAATTATTGCACGATTACGCGTGCCGAAATTAGAAAATAAATTAATTTTCTTAATTAGAACCAATTTAGTTACCTCTCATGTAGTTTCGCAACACTTATTTCATCTTGTGATGTGCTATCTTCTTCCTGTTTACAAAACCTTAACGGTTAATCATCGAAGGCGTCAATAGGTACATGTCGCTGGCTTAGAATTAGAAGGTCGTAAGTAAATCTGCATCTCAATGCGCTTCTTATGAGGCTCATCTGAAGTGGTCACGTTGACCAAACTGAAGTTGAAAAATGTTTTTCCTTAATTAAGTGAAGGGTAGTTTTTAGACAGCTTTTTTGTTTTCTCAAAATATTGATTTTGTGCATACGACCTTCTAATTCTAAGTCAGCGTTGTGTTTATCATTAGTTCCGACTGTACATTATACACGTAGTGGACGTAAAATGGTTCCGAGCAAATCGGTAAGGACCAGTTTTCGAACTTGGTTCAGTCCATAATTAGAGGACTATTCGTTCTGATTGTACCCCAGACTTCAGAGCCGTATCCAGAGACAAAAGGCACCGAGACCTTTTGTTTCAAAGGTATATCTTGGTGTTTTTATTCCAAAAAACCCTGCTTATTTTATCTAAGTGAAGGGTAGTTTTTAGATATATTTTTTGTTTTCTCAAAATATTGATTTTGTGCTTATGACATTCTAATTCTAAGTCAGCGTTGTGTTTATCATTAGTTCCGACTGTACATTATACACGTAGTGGACGTAAAATGGTTCCGAGCAAATCGGTAAGGACCAGTTTTCGAACTTGGTTCAGTCCATAATTAGAGGACTATTCGTTCTGATTGTACCCCAGACTTCAGAGCCGTATCCAGAGACCAAAGGCACCGAGACCTTTTGTTTCAAGGGTATATCTTTGGTGTTTTTATTCCAAAAAACCCTGCTTATTTTGATAAAATCTCAAATGTTCACCGAGGCATTTGCCTCAACGTGGCTACGGGCGTGCCCTTTCGTAACAATTCAAATTATTTAACAGTTATATATTACGGTGGCAGATCCATTTATCCAGTTACTCCTGGTCTGTATTCTAACCAGCACTTACTTACCCTTCCACAAAGAACAAGCAACATATTCGTTCTGAAGAAAAGGGATGTTATTGTTGAGGAAAGTCACCACTGTTAGTCCACCTTGGGAGCCTTGAAAAGTTTCAACTCATAATAACAGAATAAGACGACTCGTACTTACGAAAAGGTTGTTTATGGAGTTTAAGGGACTTTTGGCATTTTCAAAAAGGGTCAGATTTTCCAAAGATCATATCATATAATGAATTCTTTAGATTTTCTATCTAAACTTAATACAAAATCAATAATATTATATATTAACCTTTGGGGCCCTCGAAAAGTGCCTTTTATCGATTACAATATTGAGGTAAAATCAGGATAAAACTAGTATAAGTGCAAACTTTGAGGTGGTCTTTTTATGGGAGTACTAGTAGTTTGCCAATCGGTCCCAAAAGTACATTTAAAAAGCCCTTCCTTTTTTAAAATCTAAGTATGCGTACTCAAGAAAGTGCGTTTTGATTTTTACAGTCCACAGAAGTCATTTAAATCCCTACTAGACTATTATTGGGTTTTACTTTAAAAAACATGTTGTAAAAGTAGAGTCATTGAATGGGCCTACTATAAATTGTCAATTGGCCGTTACTTCATGGGTCGTTTAATCGTATTGTGTAGTAATACCTTTATCTGATTAACAATTGTTAGTTGAAGTGTCTAATAAATATAAACCAACTTTGATAGACAGGTGGCAAAACGATCACGGAATGTGATATACGCTGTATTAAAGTTGAGGGAAGGGAAGTAACTCTTGTTGACATGTTAGGGTAAAAATAATAAACATAAAACTATTAGTCTCATTAGTCAAAGATCATTCCCTTATTATTTGCGATAGTGCGCCCAGGATAATGTGATAATTACAAACATGAATCGGTTTGGTCAACTGTTGTAAAATTGGTTTTACAAATTACTGAAGTAAACAGATAAGGTAGTACTCAAAACATCACTGATAAATCGTGCACATCTGATTAATCATACCAAATTTCCCCGCATTTCTCATCATCCTGTGCGCACTATAGTTACGTCGAGGCTAGAACGATTGTATGTCTCTAGGCACGGTACCTAACAAGATTCAATGTGAGTTTAGGAATACTAATAGTGTCCAGAGAATACTACAGTACACAGACATCCAAAGCCACACAGAAACAGAACATGTACTACATATAGTAAATCAAAATTAACGCCCAGTTTTTTTTATAAATTTCTAAATTTCAGATGTACAAATTGAGAAACACTTCGCCTTTAATCAATGATAAAAAATTACTTATTCACCTGTTCACGTGGTCTGTCAAAACTTCTAATTATGTAATGCCACCAATATAAAAGTGATACATATACAGTGTTCTAACAGTTACACATACCCTCTGTTGACAAGTTCAGATTTTGTAATAGGCAGAACAACAGACAATAAACTTGAAAATCTACAAGTTAATAAACAAGGCAATTGATTGCAGCCACCCCTTATATTGTTTTGGTCCAAAAACTTCTGAATTAACAGGCGTCCAATAATACGTGAAACTCCCGTAGACATTCGACAAGAAGTCAAATCACAGGGATACGTGTATGTAAAACCACAGGACTAAGAAATTATATCACAACATATAGAGTTTGACATCCACAATTTTTCCATCCCCAATTTTCACTTTAAATTTGTGTTCTATGTAGTGAAAAAGGTGAAAAATGGGGGATGTCAAACTCTGCATTTTGATATATAATTTCTGGATCTGTGTATAGCAACGTTAACGTTAGTCTGGTTCCCGATCTTTACAATCTACGCAGTAAAGCTAATGAAATGTAAGATTGGGGAACGGGAACCAGACTACGTTAACGTTGACCAATTATTCGGAACCCCTCGTCCAATTCTAATAATCATGTCGAAGCGACCGAGTGTTTCCGATTATGGAAATAAGTACCTTCCTGTGCAGAAATTGAGCGATTTTACACAGGCATAAACTATTGATTGATAGCTTTCACACAACGTTAGCTACACGCAATACATGAAACACTAAAACGATTTAAGCAGGAAACTCAAGTCAAAGTCAAATACTAGTATAGTATTCATATCAAAACGACGCAAGGAAAAAAGTCCCTTTTGTTTGAAAGGTATAAGATGTCATGTGTCACAGAGACTGGGTAACCAGCGTTTACTTTGCGTGTACAAATGTAGCAAAATTAATCCGTATTTGATTTTACAGTGAACAAATGCTATATTTTCGTAGCTGTTACTGATACCTGTGCGAAATTGAAACCATCCAATACGAGTTTTATACCCTACCTTTACTGATGATTTGAACTTTATACAAATTAAATGTTCAAATGACGTGACTATGAAGGTATACTGTTGATGCCTTTTTAAATTTTTGACATTTTCAACAATTAAACTATTCATCAATTCAACGCATCGCATGCAAGAACGTATATCGATTAAAACTACATATTTTATATAAAGATCGACTTTTCAATCGTTTCATTCTTTAACAGAAAGTAAATCTTGATCACAGGTTCGATTTCTATTCATTCAAATGACAAATTTTCCAATTTAAACTGTAAAAATTTACTTACAATTATTTTTGACACTATTGAAAATTCAAATTTTTAAATCTTATTGATCTACCCCAAAGCGACGTAAAAGACCCAACGGTTGATTAAAACGATAGCGCTTGTTCTAGTTTCCATTTCATATAGAACCTTAAATGAGTAAGCACCGTGTCAAACAAAAACACAGAGCCTTAGCTGATGTAAAGATTAGTTCAAATATGGCGATAACATACTTCCGAAATACTTGTATTTAAGAACGGACAAGAACCCCACGAATCGATACAATTAAAACAGTACTTTTGTCGCCATATTAAATGTTCTATGCGATTTTGTCACGCCATTTATACGTTTATTTAGACAACCTAAGTTGATTTGGGGCAACATTTGAAAAATAATGTATCAAACTTTGTTTTTAGAAATCCCAAAACAGTTTTAAACATTATTTACCGCATAGCACAGTCAAGCGTTATCTAGAGCATCAATTTGGATGTAGTGTATTTGCTCTGCACACATAGTCACCCGATCATACCCAGTACCAAACATCAAATAAAAATGATACCAGTATTCTATTTTATTGGCGCACAGGAGAAAAAGGGAAACTCGTACATTTTGTACAATTTCTGCTCCCCACACTCGCGTGATGAACATACCACCAGAAATGAGGTGTCGAGCATTACAATCCATAGAACATAGTTTCAATCGGATTATTTATTTGAGTTATACTTAAGGACCTGGAGTATATGCCGTGCATGCATCAATGCTGCAGATTCCTATACTCGACATTGAAATTGCGGCTGTCATCTACATGGGTTTAGATAGACACTTACTGTTGGACTTGTTCTATAATCGACAAAACATAAATTTGTAAAACTTAAAACACAACGAATTACACGTCAATAAAATCAGCAAAATGTTTTTAGTTTTGAAAGCATTTAATTAACACATTGTATGCAACATTCTTGAGTACGTGTATTGCAAGAAAACCATTGATTCGCGGTCATGGCTTAGTGGTTAGCGCACTCGGGATTTGTAACCCCGTCGGACGGTCCTGGCTCGATTCCTTTCCATAAAAGTTTGACAACAATAACTTATTGTTGATTTTCCTCCACATTTATGATGAGAAGTTTTGCTGGCTCCTTGTGAAAGGGTAAGTGATCACAATGTACTACATGAAGTAACAGTCCAGGAAAACCGGCCACCGTATACTAGTTACACTGAAACAGTTTTGTAAAACAGCGTTTGACCTAGTTTAAAACCCCCACATTTTTCAAGATTTTTCGAATCTAAAATATAAATGATGTGTGTTTGTTGACTTGCACACCCGAAGTAGCTGTCAAAGTGGGCATGTTATATTGTAACAGTATATAATAACAGGTACTCTAATATAGTAATATATGAACACCCGTGGGAGCAACATTTAGCCAAAAGTTAATGCACAAAAATTAAGTCTTAAATCTATCTGGCATAATTATTTAAAACTTGTTTTATGTACATCTAATTAGCAAAGTGTTAATAATGCCCATGTTACCTTTCCGTCTTACTTATGGCAATTGAACTCGGATGTATGTTAAAAGGTTTTACGTTTTTGAGACCTTACCAAGTCAATAACTACGTATTAAAAATGAATTGTCAGCGTAGTTTATAACGTTAAACGCATTAGGATAATGATTTATTCGAGTGACGGAAAATATCGGTAATTATGTGAAAATGCATTATTCAGATTACCTGACCATAAACTTACCGATGGGCATTAATAATTAATTAGGCACCAATGCAACCTTTGGATCCATTGACATAATTATTTACATGAGAGAAAAGTACATTTGTATATTGTGAGTGTTTTGGCTGTTATAACAAACTAGGGGTAAGTTTGTTTCAAACATTGTACATCGCCGGTTGCTCACATTTTGTCATAAACAACCGCCGGTATCTAGAGCGCAGCGCTCGATTGCCAATATTTGTTATAAACCACTGCCAATAACTAGAGCGCTCAATTGCCAATATTTGTTATAAACCACTGCCAATATCTAGAGCGCTCGAATGCCAATCAGTGTCATAAACCGCCGCAAATATCTAGAGGGTTCGATTGCCAATCTGTGTCATAAGCCACCGCCCATAATTAATCTAGAGCGTTCGGTTGCCAGTTTTTGCCATAAACCGCCACAAGTACATAGGGCGCTAGGTTGCCAATTCAGATATTGATATGCATGCGTGCGTTTGTTGTTTTTTGTTAACTACAGTTTCTTCGAATATTTAACGTCAACCGATTGAATCTGAGTGCCACACTCAACACTCAGACTGATAAATTATAATTATAGCTTACAAAAATAATATTTAGTACCAAATTTACATAATTACAACTTTATTATCTCAATAATGTGCTTGGCCTCAAAAGAGTGATTTTCAATATTTGAGTGCTGAGTGTAAGTATTTGTTGTAATTCCGGGTCCTGGGTCCCGTTTCATAGAATTATCTTTGGTAAGATTTGACATTTGTATATGTTGGTTTGAGCTACCTATGGCAGCTAGTGTACATTTTATTAAAGCAATGTTATGTGAACTAGAATTATCATAAAAAAACAGATTTTAACTCGTCCGAAATATATGCATTGACTTAGTTAGCTCTCAATAATATCGTGACAGAAAAGACGACTCTTAGCTTAGATATATTTATGAAAAGGGGCTCATGGATTTTAATAGTACGATATTGCCCCCCAGAATTGGATCTGTACTCAACAGAAGACAAAGAAGATGGGTACTGTTTTTATCAAATCACGAAAACCCACGCACGTCCATTAAATAAGGTTAATAAACCTTCGTGGAAAACCGTAAAGCTATGCCCAAATGTAAATTCCGTATATAATTCTAATAATACAACTATAAATTCTGATAAAGGGCTGTGAAATATTCATAATGTTCCATTGAATGAACTTCTACAAACCATAATATGACCCTAATATTTAGTTGTTAAAGAATTATCAAGAAATTAAATTTGAGGGTAAGTTTAATAGATTCGCCAGTGCTTTGATTAAACTGTACCATAGTTTCATAAAGCCTCTCAGATAAAAAACTCAGCTTTAAGATGAATCTCAAGTTGGAGCTATTTTTGTTGAAACTTGCCATTATGTTCTAGTATTGTGATTTAAATGTCATTATATATTAACCCTGATTGGGTGAATAAACGAGCCTTTAAGGCTTGTTCATATTATCCTCCATACAAAGGGAAATAACTACTGCGAGGAGTTTGTAATCGGAAATGTACGGTACTAGGTTGGTCTTTTTCAGTATAATTTAACTCTTCACAAAAAAGTTTTACGGGAACAAGAAACAGGAAGTAAACAAACAAAAATGTTGAAGGTTCTAATCTTTCTCGCATTTTGCGCAGAAGTCTACCCATTGTCAGCTACTGGTGACTGGCAGAAATTAATGAAAAATGTTAACAACGGTAAGTTCTTATCGAAATTGTCTTCATTTGAAGTTATAAATAGTTGAAAACCGTCTAGTTTTTGTTTCACTTTTTCCTTTCCCATCACTACTACACTAGTCTGACTAGATTGAAGGTTTGTCTAGCTGTAGGTTTGTCTAGCTGATTTTCGATTTGAAAGGTATATTTACTGCTCATTTCTTGTGTATACTTACCTGTTCAACAAAAAGTAATGTACGTATTCTTCCGAGATAGAAACTAATGATTTTGGAGTCAGTTGGGTGTCTGTGTTATGTGCTGTTCAAAGTAACTTCCTTAGCTCACGGAATTTCTAAAAAAAGTCTTTTTGAATTCAATCAAATTCAGTGTTTGCCCCTCCGGTCACTTTTGGTCTTTACACCAAGATAGCTTCGATCTAGTCCAAGTTCTTTAACGACAAGTCAGTGTAAATAGAAGACCATTTAGTTATGGTATCCAGAACTAGCTTCGATCAAGTCTAGGTAAAAAATCAATATCTTTATTATTTTAAATTTTAAGTTCTATTTTCATGTTTTTACGATTCATGCCATTTGAGATTCCATTATGGTTGTGAATATCGAAGGGACTATTATAATACGGACTGCTTCTATTTCTTGTGCCTTGTGAAGTTATGTTATCAGAACAATCTGCATGGCATTCATTGTTGTTACAATACTGTAGAATTTGGAAACAGAAGCAATCCGAATTTCTGAAGAAAACAAATTCGATCTTGCATTATATCATTTACAATGATATTTCAACCTGTTAAAAAAGAAAACCGCCTAACAACAAACCTCTTTTTGTTGTTCCCATGAATGTATGGCCTTTTTTAGAAAGGTTAAACGGGTGTCTTACACTTAAGAAATTGGTCATGTTTTATTGATCCAATTGTACTGAAATTCACACAATAAACCTGAAATACTATTATTTATATTTTAAAGCATAAAAACTTCATATTTGTGTTTGGCTTTTGAGTTAGAGGGCCAGTTCTTAACGCTAGTGCCAGTTCTTAAGTGTATGACACCAAGGTTAGACTGTTATCTATAGGGATTCTGCATTCAGTACGTTTTCTCACACTAACAGGGGTCCTAAAGTCCCAGAATAATCCAGAAATCTGGATTTGCTGCACTAGGTAGCAATAACTTGTCTGCAGAAAAAAAAGTTACATGTACATGTATTTGATGAAAACAATCAAAGTATTAATAAAGTTATGGTCATTTGAAGTTTTTAAAGCTGAATATAATAATAGAACTATGGCTGAAACAGTGTTTTGGTGTAGGGATGTGTGCAAATTGCTCTCTAAACAGACTTGCGTCTATTTTTCAGAATTGGGCAGTATGGCTTAGTTAAAGACCCCTTCACTTACTCAACCTACTTGAACTTATACTTCATCGATGTTCAGGATATACACACTTCTTGACTCTCATACTCTAACTCATACATATGATGGATACAGTCATTGAATCACAGGAAACTTAATATAATGCTAAAGTCCAAACTAAGTGTCACATTTCATTAATCATAAACCACCACTGATAAGAGATAGAGAATTTATTTAAAAATAATTTCCTTTTCTATTTCAAAAATAATGTCCTTTACAAAGTTTTCTATTGATTCACTACTGATTGTAAAAACCACATTGTACAGTCACACTTCTATTGGTTGATCCACACACCCGTGTCAAGTGACCTAGCCCACCTATATATGAGCCAGTCTCCAGGAAAACATTTGACTTTAAGATTTTCCACAGTGTTACAGGATAATGTTAAATAAGCAAATTGCAAAAGAAATTATGTTATATATATATATACTCTTTATTTCCACTGTTAAGTGATTTGCATATAATATATGAACATTTATACAGTTACAAGTAATATAAACAATGTCAAACAAGTAATATAAACAATTTTCAAACAAGTAGTATAAGCAATGTCAATTACAATCAATAAGTAGTACAGGAGTTATTAGTTAGACGGTATAAAGTGGGATAGATTTTGCAGTTAACAATGTAAATAATTCCAAGAGTTTATGATCATGTCAGGAGACATTCAATACATGCACAGTAACAGTTCAGTTACACATTATCAATGCAACAACAGTGAAATACAATACATTAGGCATTATATGTAAATATACGTGGCAGTGATAAATGTATAAAATTGCACACATCTTGCATGTATTCTTGGCACATTTTCAGATTAAACTGTACTATGGTGTCCATGCTAAATAAGCTCAGGAGAAAGTCCTCTCCGTATAATTGAGATAGGTGGATACTGAATGCACGAGAGTACTTCTGTCCTACATTTTTAATAAAGTTTATACGTGTTTGTTTCGGTACAGGGTGTTGACACTCAGCGATCACATGTCTATATAGATCTAAAGTTTGAGTTGAACATAATTTACAACATTGGTCAACTGTTCTGTTGTAGGCACATGTTAACACCCGCGCTGTCGTCGTTGCGTGTATAATTTGGTTTCGGTTGGTTGCTGATTTCCAGATCGGAGATGGAGTTATTTCGCTTTGAGAAGCTAGAAGTCTAGTGAAGTCTGGATCGTATAATGTTCTTTCAGTCAAAGCATTATCGTGGTAATTGTTGATTTGTGTATGAATAGTTCGAGCCCACATAGATTTTGCTGGGAATTCACAATTTTCCAGGTATTTATGCAAGTGATGAGTGAGTGAATACTTCTGCAGTATTCTGTAGATATCCGGAATGAATCCAGTTTGGTTTCTGTATCCCCGTATGGCGAATAGTTGTAGGCGATAATCAAATATCTTTCTCGAAAGAAGATGTGTTGGCATTGTACACAGTTTGTAAAGAAATGTTAATTTCTTTAGGTCAATTTGGGCGATAATGGGTCTCCATCCGAGAATACTTAGTGCATTGTCAGTTCTAGTTCGTGTGGGAAGGTGTTGTATACTTTTTGCACAAAGACGGATAAATCGTTCTGCGTGTTGTATATCTGATATTGTCATGGTGTTCCAGAGTTCAGCACCGTATAGTGCGATTGGCACTGACACCCTTTTGACGATTGTGCCTAAGGTTAGAGGGTGGATATCACCTAGATTGTTTTCGATTGTAAGTAATGAAAATAGAGACGCTCTTGCTTTTTTAATTCTTGCAGTGATGGCATGAGTGCATTTCATTGAGTGGTGAAGTTCGATACCAACATGAGTTGCTGATTCACTACATGTCAGTTGTTTGTCGTCAATACGCACAGATGGTGTATGGGATATGTTTCCACCGAATACAACCAATTTACATTTACTAGCATTTAGTTCATATTCCCATTGGTTAGCATAGTTGGTAACTATATCTATTTGATGTTGTAGCGAGGTCAAATTTGGTGACATCAATGTTAAGTCATCAGCAAGAGTAGGGTTGCCAGAACGTATAGATCCTATATGCGCACCGTGTTGTGACTCTTCCAGATCACATAACAGTTTATCTATGAAGAGAAGATAGAGCCAGGTTGAAAGTACGCCACCTTGACGTACACCTTGAAGAACAGGAAAACTTGTTGACGTCACTCCGTTAACAAGGACAGCACTTTTGATGTCACTGTAGCAATTTATTAAAGTTCTTAGTATTTTGCCTTTTATTCCAAATTTTAACAGTTTATAGAATAATGATGTATGGTTCACATTGTCAAAAGCACCGGTGGTATCTAGGAATGTTGCGTACGTCACAGAGTTAAGTTCTTGATAACTTGCAAGTGTTTCCTGTAAGTTAAACGAGACAGTTATCGACCCAAGGTGTTTTTGGTATGCGTTTTGCTGATCATTAGGAAACATCTTGTTGTGAAGAAAGCACCATTTAGTAAGTCTGTCGTGTAGTATTTTTTCAAACATTTTATATACAACCGGAAGCAACGTGATAGGTCGATAACTTTTCGGCGAGTTGCTTGGCTTACCATCTTTGCGTATTGGTATTATAATACCCAATTTACAGTCTTTCGGAATGTATGAAGATTGTATCATCATGTTGAACAATGTTCGAAGGTAATATAACAACGTGTCACCACCATGAATGATTTGCTCATTCACAATTTGATCATGTCCTGGGGCTTTGCTCTTTTTCAATTGTTTTATCACATGGTGTATTTCTGTGTAGTCGACTGCATCAGTTAGAATTTTATCTGAGGAGAAGTCATTTGAGTTAATGAAACTCTCTACAGTTTGTTTGACTTGTAATTGAAATGGGTTGTATATATGTCCTTTCTGTTTTGGGGTAAATACTTGGCTATAATGTTCTTTGAATACATTGGATATTTTGGTGGGATCACGCACTGTCGTATCATCTCGCGATATTTCATTAATTGTCTCTTTTTCCTTACGTTGTGATTTTCGTACTAATCTCCAGAATAGGCGTATGTCACACGATGCGTTTGTGTTCAGATCTTCGTAGAATCTTTCATTTACTTTCTGTATTGCTTCTTTTTGCGTGTTTATAAATGTTCGTTTTAAACGTTTGTACGATTTATAGTATGGATTGTTGTTGTCTTGTATACGTCCATGTTGTATCCATGTTACACGCGCCGCGCGTTGCGCATCATGCGCTGATTTCACTTCCTTAGTCCAGTATGGCTTGGAATGTTTGTTAAATTTGCTTACTGGTAATGACTTACTGGCTGATTTAATACACGAGTTTATATGCCTGTGCAATAGCTCAATATCATTTGCATTTGGTTGTAAATGGTCAATGTTCACAAATGATAGATACGCAGTTAGTAGATCTCTGTAGTTGGACAGGTCGCCAGCCGTACATTTCGTCCATGCTATGTACGGGTCTTTCTGTTGTTCATATATTGTGACGTTGGTATTAAGTATCGTGAATAAAGGTAGGTGATCAGATACACTACATAGATCGTCATTTATAACGGTATGATGTTTGATCAGATCAATTTGCCACGCGCCTAGAAGTACATAGTCCAGCACCTTTCTTGTTGGTTTAAAGGTATATGAGTTATTCTCTGGGGGTATAACATTGTAATTATTATGCGTAAGAAAGTTTCGGACAATGGTAGTTCTATACGTATTTAATCCCGCTGTGCTAATGTCAACATTTAAATCGCCACAGAATATAACAGTTCCTTCGGTGATATATCTATCGATCATTCCTTGCATAGAGTCTAACGATGTTGCGTAGTCGTCATTCGTATAGTTTATTGAAGGCATGTACACGGCAAATATGAATATAGGTAGACTTCCGTTACGTACAATTTTAATACCTTGTATTCTTGAACACTGGCTTATGTTTAAAACATGGATGTCAAATTCGATTGATTGTTTATAAAGTATGCTCACGCCACCTCGACCATATCGCTGGTTCGTCGGGGATGGTTCACTACAAACGGTTACTGCTTTGTACGCACAATGTATTGTCCCAAGAAATTTCTTAGAATTTTCCAAGAGTTTGTGTTCGGAAATAAGAGCAATATCTATGCTGTATTTGTCTAACAGATTACTGAGACTGCTGGCTGATGACATAGCTCCTCGAATGTTCCATGTAAGCAGTTTGAGATCATTTGATTGAGATATGTTCATAAGACGGTTTAATCCACCTGAGCGTGGTTAGTTCCATATTCATGTTCAATAGTCGTATAGAACTTAGATTCCCATTCCATTTCAGAATACCAACGTCTGCAATACATTTTTCGCGGCCAGAAGTGTTTTTGTTCTATAAGTTCCCAGTCAGATTCATGTATTGTCAGTTTTCCAGCAAGACTTCCCCGTTTCGTGTTAATCAGTTTTACTGCAGCCGCGGTTATGCCCCTTTCTCTCAAAAATTCTATCATACCTGTTCTGTTTGAGTTCTGGGCTATTCCACCGACATAGTAACGCCTGGTTTTACGTGACGGCACACTTTCAAATATTGGTGCATCATTGTCATTTTGAGAGTAAGTGTTTTCTGTGTAAGTGTTTTCTGGCCGCTTACGTATGTGGTCATTATACTGGTTTTCATTATGAGACGCATATTCTTCCTTTTCACAGTGATTATTAAAGTATCTATGATATGGTGTTTTGTCAAGTACGTTCGTATTTCTTGAAGTGACCTGAGCTTCCATGTTTATATTGTTGGCCACTGTATGGTTATTATAACTGTGTTTTAGCGCGCCGGCATAGCTCAAAGTGTTGTCTCTATGACTAGTATCCGATGTATTCGTAGATTGAGATTTTGCTGATGTCTGTTCTGGTAGATCCAGATTTTGTGCGATGTGGTTACTCGACGATTCACAATGAGAAGTATTCGACGGTTCAGCTTGCTCGCTAATGTGTGCGAATAAGGATAGATGGGCATTGTCATTGTTTTTGTTCACACGTTTGTTCATTTGAGTTTCGGTGTAACATGTTTCACCTGTTCGGTATTCAGGACATGATGTTTTTTGCAGCGAGTTATTCTTCTTTAGCGCACACACTTCGAGTTTCAGAAATTCTATTAAGTGAACATGATATGCTAGTTGCGCGTTTGTAGATTTCAGGAGGTTGTTTGTAAAGTTCTTCATATTACTGAGTTCTCGTTGTAGTGACTCGATCGTATGTGCATCGGTTGCTCGCTGTGTTTTCAAATCATTCACATCTTGTAAGATTAAGTTTGATTTTGATTTAATTTCAGCCAGTTCATTTTGTATGGAAAGGGACGTGGCTATCTCTGCATCTTTTTCTGTTGAGTCGTCTTGCTTCGTTGATGCCCTCCTTTTTGTCAGAATATCAACCAAAACTTTCGGATCATTGTCATTAACGAATTGTTGTATTGTATAGCAATCTTGTGCGTAGCGGGTATAGCTCTCGCCTTGACTAGTTGTACGTCGTTGCCTTAGAGATCCGTCGGGGCAGAGGTGGGATTCACTTGCACGTTTCATTAAAATTGAGCGATATAAACAAATATCATCGTCGTTTTTTTTCGTATGTTGTAGTAGCTTTTCAATATATAAATCTTTTGGAAGGTTAAATAGCGAGTCATCCAGTTTATGGAAGAACTGTTGATTTGGTATCGGCTGGCTATCGCACATATCTTCGCCATATATATAGTTATTTGTATACGTTGAGTTGTTCATATAGCAGTGTAATTGATCAACATTACAGTTGCTTTCAGTCGTTAAATCGCATGCATTGTCGTTCGTATTCACACATAATTTGACTGCACGCAGCTCGGAGTAATCCATTGAAGAATTTGCATTTTCAGTCTCGTATATCCCGTTATTGTCCGTCACGAATGTGACAGACGGTGCGCTCGGCTGTGATGGACTAAGTATATTATTACAAGCCATTGTTCATGAGCCGTTGTATAGGCAAAAAATTTGAGCACAATCCACAGAACCAGTCAAGCGTGACGAATTCGATGATTGGGGTGGTGGTAACGCTTTCTTGCAGAGTGAACACTTGTCAAATTTACGCTTACATAGTTCAGCATTCAAAAATTTCAAATATAGACAAAGGCTATTTCAAACAATCGTTCATATCTCATTTATGTCTTGTCATAGTTCAATAGCAGTTACTCACAAATGAAGTTAACTCACTTTCTTTACATATATCCATTTTATATATTCCAACATTAATGAATTTCCACACAAAAACACAAAAATAGTCAGAGCTCAAAGTTCGCACATCTGTTTACACCGGAGCTTTTTGTGTGACGTCGCAAACGTCATTCAAACGTTATTCAACGTAACTGAAATTAGTATTTTATTATTACACCATTTGATCAATTCTTGACATAAACTGTTCAAAATAGTAACAAATTCTATAATTATGTTTCACTGTTCAAAATATATATCAAAATCGAAATTGTTTGCATTCAGAGAAAGGCTACTTCTGTTTAAAACAACTAAATCCTCGTTTTTCTCAATCGGAGTAGTTTTCTGAAATTGGTCACCATAGCAACGAAGTATGTGTTTTTGACATAATTCTTAGGAAAATTTAAAGCTAAGGTATAGTACTATATGGGTCAATTACTTAAAATAGAATCAATAGATATGTATTTTTCCTTATTTTAGAGCTTTAACAAAATCTTGTCACATATAGTAATTACATAATGTCATTATAGCAGGTTTTCCTGGAGACTGGCTCATATACATATCTAAGTATGCATATATAGACCGTATTGGACTCTTTTCATTCATGGACCTGTGAGTTGATCACCCATCTTTAGCTGTTGTTATTAGACCAAAGGGAAAAAAATCTTTACAATCATGCTGTTAAAATTCCCCCAAAAATAAGTAATGTCAACAAAATCAATCCCAAATGTTGCTAAATATCAATATTTCCGTCCTTAAATTAAAGGTGTAAGGTCCCTTCCCTAATGTCTTGTCAATATGATTTATAGATTTATTCCAACTTTCCATCAACTTTCAGATACTGGTATAGATCTATCTGAAGAATTCAACAAAATCAATGCAGGTAGGAAAGTTGCGGATGTTGTTCGGGAGCTAATGAAGTCACACTTGGACACAGATGTCCCGATACACGACAATAGTTCAGTATGTTCCTGTCAGAAGAACACATGTGGTTGCTGCTTACATCTTGAATGGGACAAGGTGAACATAAATGACACAGGTAAATACATACATGCCATGTTTCGCAGACCCCTTTGCATGAGATTGGTGATGGAAATGCAGGAGATTTCATTAAAAAGCAGGAGATTTTCCTTGCTGAAAGTTTAGACTTCAAGTATTGAAGTTTATATGCTGTTTTCACTTATCTTACTTTGATGACAATACCATGCATGCTTCATGTAGCAATTTAAACTAATATTTGTCATCATTTTCATAATGTAAACAAAAAAGTCAGGTTCCACTTTGTCCATGAAATGCGTGAGATTTGATAAATTGGCCTCCGATCATGCGGGAGTAGAGTCTCAAATGCAGGAGACTCACGCATGATGCAGGAGATCTGGCATGTATGTAAATATGCAATTATATCAAAGTTCTAGTCTACACTATTATGTCCAAATTGAAGATATCGGAGTATAGTAATAACTGCATATAAACCAAATCACTGTATGACTTTTTGAGATACTATACAGTTCAACTTGTATGACTTATTGTGATTGAAACTTCCTGTGATTTCCTATAACTGTATGACTTATTGCAAGATGATACATTTCAATGTGTACTCCTTATTGTGATAACCGGAAGTTGGCTCATTTATACACTGTGGTAATTGCTGTCTGTATCTGTCTCAACTCATGACAGGTTTGGCATTGCAAAGGGATATAATTCTGTAGTGTACAAAACTGATCATGTGCTGATTGATCTCCCTTTGACAGTGGTGTATACTGACTTAAAAAGAACAGGTTTTATTATTTGCTTTTAATGGATTATGGATTTTTTTCAGTGAAAATAACAGTGAAAATAACAGTGAAATTATGGCTTTGTTATTTTCACTTTTAAAAGTTGGTTTCAGCATCAAGCACTACAGGAAACGCCAACCGCACCGGGCTTTAAAGTTTGTGTTACATCATCATGCTGTCATAATTCTCTCGTCGTGACGTTCCAATTTCGACGTGATTTTTTCCAATTACGGCAAATTTAAGAGAAATTGAGGCATATAATAAACAGAAAATTTGTTGATTTTTGGTGCAAGATCAATTTTATTTTCACTCCTAGCTACACCACTAGTGAAAATATTGATTTTCTATGACATGGTGAAATAAAATTTGATCTTACACCAAAATCAACAAATATCCTCTATGTATTTTAAAAATGTTTTATGATTTCAGTGTGCACCAACTTCACATACATACCAGCTGAATATGGAATATCTCTTACCTTTTCTCTAAATGGCAAGATATTGTACAATGACACAATATCAGGTAGGTATGAGGGGTGTCAGGAAAGTTTTGAGACTGCATTCATATAAATCAAACCATGACTCACCGTCACTAGGCGCTGCACGGGTTGTCTACCCAATAAATTGTTTTTGAATAAAATACCCATGGAAGGTTTATTCATATTTACAGCTGTATACCTGTTACTGGTATTGAATCATGTCCAATATACTTGTTGAGATATTGACTCAGTCTCAAAACTTTCTGGACACCCCCCATACGTGCAATTTTCTTCATGAGTTTAAAAAACTTTGTGGTTTATAATAAGGCAATAAAGGTTATGTAGATTCAGTATTTTTATGCCCCCCATCTTTGATGAGGAGGTATATTGCTTTGCACATGTCTGTCGGTCGGTCTGTCTGTCAATCTGTCGGTCGTATAAAATGGTTTCCCTTCAATAACTGCTTTGACCTAGGATATTTAAACTTTACATTGCGGTTGGTCATCAATAGTAGATGACACCTAATGATTTTGGGGTCAGTAGGTCAAAGGTCAAGGTCACTGTCACCTTTACCATTTCTGACTATGTAATTGGTTTCCGTTCAATAACTCAAGAATGCTTTGACCTAGGATCTTTAAACTTTACATGGAGGTTGGTCATCAACAGAAGTTGACCCCTATTGATTTTGAGGTCAGTAGGGCAAACGTCAAGGTCACAGTGACCTTTACCATTTCTGACTGTTGTGCTGCCATGGGAGCTTACGTGTTTTACAAACATCTCTTGTATAATATGGTTTCACTTCTATTTTGAGCCCACCATTTGAAAAAGAGAATAAAATGTGCCTGTTATATATACTCTACAGTAAGCTAATACAGGTCTGTCTACTGCTAAGCGCTTTCTGTTCCCTAACTGTACTAACTTATTGTATTATCCTTCCACAAGGAAACAGCAACTTCTCTACATGTGGTAATAATGTTTGTTACACTCATGGAAGGGTACTACCTGACTTGACCAGGAATTAAAGCCAGATTACAAATCCCGCGCACTAATTTATAACCACTGGTCCTAAATTGCAGCTAGGTATAGCACGGAGAATTTGACATGACCCTGACCTTTATGCATGAATATATGACAAGGTTTCTTGCGTTGTATATATAAATTTACATGAGCAAATCGTGCAATATTGGTCATTTAGATAAGTGTTGATATTACACATCAAGCGTCTTCGTGATACTCCCCGCTTAAGAGAACATACAACCAGGGTCATACATATAAACAATAAATCAGCTGTGAAATTATGCAAATGGATTATGTCGAGAGTTGTGTCAAATTCTCTAGACTATAATCCAGGTGAAACACTTCCAGCCCACAAATATTTGAAAAGCTACAGGCTTCATTAAAAACTTCTTTTTAATGGAATTAGTATTTATTATTTTGTGATTATTTTACACTTTCCAGCCAAGAACCCACCACCTATATGTGCAGGTATTCCATATTTGAAGAAGTTTGCTTCATTGTGTATCAGGTTTGGGAATCTGGATTTCTCCAACAAAACTCTCTCAGGTGAGACTTAAAAGGACATCCCCAGAAACTGGAGTGTCTTAGTTTGCATACAACAAAAGTGCATCTATCACTTGTAAAACCAACTACCGTATAGCGGGTTATTTCTGCGGGTAGAAAATTTTGCGATTTAGGCCTAAAATGGGTAGGTTTTATTTCTGCGGTTTTTATTTCTGCGACCTACCAGAAAATCGGGAATTAATTTCTGCGGATTTCAGAAACCGGGTATTGCTATATCGTTAATACAATTATACACAAACTACAGTGTTGCAAATTGAACCAGTTGTCAAACTTACATCAACGTGTATTGAGGGTCAATACTGATATAACACATACCATTCATTAATTGTTAAACAAACAAGCAAACAAAGACAGTTGATCACAATACGTGTGAAAAATACGACAGTAACAAAACACTAGAAAGATATAGATTAAGAGTATATTACCAGTATATTGAAGCAAAATATGGAAGTTAAATTTTGCGAACAAAATTTTTACGGATGTTTAATTTTGCGGAATTTAATTTTACGGGACAGCCTCAAACCGCAAAAAACGCAGAAATAAAAACCCGCAGAAATTACCCGCTATACGGTATTACTAAAAAGCCAAAGAAGAATTTGACATAAAAATTTACTCTATAATGCGTGCTTCGATATTTTGTATATCGATTTGAATAAAAGGCTGTCAGCCTTTATTGACGTCAGCGATATTTAGTTATTCTTAAAATATTTTGTTTTAAAAACTAGTGGAATATTTCGTAACTTTTTTACAGGGTTTTCATTATTTGACTTAGGTATTAAAATGATACCAATTTGATTGCTATTCGAGACACTTCAGTTCCAGGGCATGCCCATTTAAAAGTCACATTATCTCTCCCAAGACCTATTTCCCGATCATCCAGTAAATAGACTAATTAGTGCAATATGGTGGCTGTAAAAAGACTAACCCTACTTCACTTCAGTGTAGTGTTATCATTCATAATTTCAATATGCATGATATTCGAAGTCCACTGTATCAGTGTAGCAATACCACGTGACTTTTGACTACAGTTACAAGAAGAAATTTGTAAACATTGGAAAATAAAATAGTCATAAATGTTTTATTTCTCTATCGATTTCTATGAAATATACACCACGCTATGGAGACAATTATTTGCTTTCCATGAAATATAAAATCTTTTTCAGCGGCTGTGCCGTTTTGTCAATTACCTTGTGAAACCATGGAACGTGTAGGTTTCACAGGGTAATGGAAAAAAATTGGTAATACTCATGAAAAAGATCTTATACTTCATGGAAAGTAAATGCTTTTCCCCTTAGCGTGGCGTATATTTTAAAGAAATCGGTGAAGAAATAAAATACTTATGGCTATATTTGTGTTCCAATGTTTACAAATTTCTACTTGTAACTGTAGTCAAAAGCCACGTGGTATTGCTACACTGTGTATTTCATTCATTGCGGGATGAATATATAGGATTGCTTGAAATATCCTTTATTTGGGACATTGATGGTTCGTTTTATGTCTGACTCTTGAGTAGGGGTGACTATTGAGTCCAATTTTGACTATTGCAATACTATTCCTATTGCTGAAAATACTATTGCGATACTATTGTATTGCTGGAGACTATTGCGATACTATTGCAATAGTTATTGCCAAGATTTGAAAACCATAGATTAACTTGTAAATGCAAATTTGCACTGTGTAAGATATCACTTTGTTGTACAACAGACAAATCTACTATTTGTGGAAATGATTTAAAATGAATTTGACAGAAATAGATTTATAAAATTATTGGGATATTGGTCCATTGTGGCTGTGTTGATGCATGTAGTTATTTACTATTAGTTTTTTTAACGAAAACGGAAGTTGTTTTAAATTTTAATAAACTTTATTTATAAAAAGGAAACTATCGTAACTATCGATATTTGAGCTAACTATCGGCGATAGTTATTGGATCGAGACTTTTACTATCGATCCGTACTATCGGGACACTCGGAATCGCAATGCATCGATATTTCGATGCATCAGCCCACCCCTACTCTTGAGTGGGGAGCTAGGGACTGCTGTCGTTTCTGTGTGGGTTTGGATTGTCTGTGTGCTACAGTATACATTTTGTATACTTTTCATATTTTTATTCAGTTTCATCTGTTATTGTTTGTTTATCAAATTCAGGCTGTGTATACGTTTCTGCAAAGCTGGAAGGTTTTAAAATCAAAGAGGTGAAAATTGGCTGCTTCAAAATTCCTCCAGGGCAGACAGAAGATGTAACCTTGGATACAATGAAAATGGTGAAATATGGTCTGCATGGCAACGCTGATGATGGTCTGCATGGCAACGCTGATGATGAATCCAACATGATTGACACTGTGTTAGACGATACAGATATGACATTGAGGTTTAAACCAAAGAATTAAGTGTATTACATGCGTGGATCCAAGGAGGCCTGGAAAATTGGCAATAAATTGAATAATGTGATTATATTAACATATATTTTACAATTTGCACAAGTTTGAGGTTCAGAGTCTGATTAAGAAACCCCTATTAACATAATGTGTTGTATCCCCTGAGCAAAATAGCTGGTTGCCCCCCCCCCCCCTCCACTCACTGAGGAAAAAATATGGATCTGCGCATATACATGTATTTAAGACTGGAGTAGTTGTTGTTTAAAAGTTGTAAAACAAATCCAAATTGAGTGAGGATGTGTGTTTTTTAGCTGGTGGAAAAGCTGACAAAAGCTGATGACATTTTCTTGTTTTGTTTGTATTTTCAAATATTTGTTATTTTAAATTGTTTATGTATACATATATGTAACATTCCACTCTTTTGTTAAACGGTCTTTACTCAGCACTTGCTTCAAGCCAAGCATAACCATGTACATTGAACTACTCTTGGAATTTCTAGAATTTTATATGTGCCAGTCCACTTTAAGGACTATAATTGTGTTTGCTTGACCAAAAACTTGGCTGATTTTCATTGAAGTATACCTATAGATCTTAATTGTATTTACTGCCCATGAGGCATTTGTATCAAAGACTTGTAATTCGCTGGCTTAGAATTAGAGGGTCGTAAGTACTGCTTACAACCTTTTAAGACTCAAGCATATTTGAACTCTGCATCACAAGGTGCTTCTCATTAAAATCAGAAGTGGTCATGTTGACCAAACCGACATTTAAAAAGCTTGTTTTTTCGTAAGTAAAGAGTAGTTTTCAGACAGTTTTTTCCTGTTTTCTCAAAATATTGATTTTGTACTTACGACCTTCTAATTCTTAGCCAGAAAATTGTTTTCATAGAATATATAGTGCAAACTGACTAACATGGTCTTGACCTTTATGTATGAATATGATTCTATGTTCTTGTGCAGAATTTATATTTATTTGTGCGGGACATATGATAATTTTTCGTAAGAAAGTTGTGCCATACCATCGATTAAGATTAGTGTTTATTGTGTATACCATACAAATCAACAACACAAGTTCCTTATTTGGACCAACATTTTTTGTTATCATTTGTATTGTAAACTATTGTACCGCCTAAACAAAGTTTGTTTCCGGTGACTTGACCCACAACCAAAAACGAATTGGGTAGTTAGGTCTGAATTATTTTATTTTATGGTGACAAATTTGATCAGTGCAAAATCCTTTTTGATAAAAATGGCGAAAATACATATACAGTAGAACTTCGATGCCTCGAACTACCTTCGGACCGGGAAAATAGTTCGAGGCATCTAGGGTGTTCGAGGCATCTATGGTATTCAAATAAAAGTTCGAACTGATGTCGACGTGGAAATCCGTGTGTGCATTGCATAATTACTTCACTTGCATAATGCACGTGTATCATTTGTTTAACATTATAATAATAAAATATAATATATTTAGACAAAATTGATCTGAAATCTGATTTATCTTCGGCAAGCTCTTCGAATGTTCTTAGAACTTAAAAAATGATTATTCTATTCTGATATATCGTTGCTTCTGAATTTTATTAACCAAACTTCTTTAAATTATAATTTCCTGGTTGGCCTTCGTAATGTAAAAGTTATTTAAAGAGTTAGCTATTAAATGGATCTTTAAGTGTTTAAGTTGCTCAAAAACTCGTTATACAATGCAAACAATTGTTAGGTATACATCTATACAGTAATTATCACAACTTGTTAATACACCTGTCGCCTGTCGCCGAATACCCGCGGTCGAACAATGGAGTTCAACACTTAATGAAAGGTGCGAAAACTAGCATTGTTCGACCCATCTACAGGTAAATCATAGCGAGGGACCGTCCACTCAGTTCGAGTGTTCGACCTAGATATTGTTCGAGTGATCTATTGTTTCACTATATGAATATAGAAGAGCTTTGCCGGGACCGAAGAACCAGTTCGAGGCATCTAGGGTGTTCGATGCAAGTACTGTTCGAGGCATCAAAGTTCTACTGTATTATTAAAAAAATGAAATGCCACACATACTTTTGATTGCAGCAAATTTTTAAGATAGGTCAGGATGCTGGAAAAGAACAACATTTTAAGGCCTAATTAATATTTGTATTTTACTGTTCATACATATGCACATGTATTTTACTGTTTATATTTTGTATACACTGGGTAGAATCTCAGAATGTCAACTTATACATTTTTGTACTTCAATATTTTCATTTTTGTAACCATTTTGACACTTTTCGACGACGTCCCATCATTACACAGGTGTGGATCACCAATTATATTCCAATTACCTGACCTGATGTATTACTCTGAACATATTAATTAACCAGGCCCTGATCTCCCTAAGCATCTCAATCTGAACAAGATCTCACCTCAAGTACCAGCATGTGTCTTTATGTTAATTTCCAAACGAGACTGGACTCAAAATTAGCATCACTAAACAGAAATATTATTCTGAGTTTATTTCAGTAAAATTTTAAGAGTTATAGCTTCAGCTTTTTGTCTAAGTCCGGCTCTTATTTTAGCAAAATCTCAATTTGAGTTGATATTTCTACTCGAGATGCTTCGGGAGATCAGGGCCTGGTCCTCTTACTGTAATTAGCATAATTTAATTAATAGTTGATTTTTTGCCTGTAACCTCGGTACCTGTTCTGATTGTATGTCTGAAATGCATTTTAGGGACCAGTAATTATTTGTATTATCTGAAATATTAGGTTTAATTTTAGGTGGTCAAGTGGTAAGAACTACTGACTGCTGATCCGAAGGTTGTGGGTTCGATCTCACCTCCAGCTGGATGAAAACAGAAATGCTTTTCAGTGTTTCCCACCAAACATAACTAAAATTACTAACAGTCTTTCGGGCGAGACTTTAAACCGAGCTCCCATGATGCTTTACATCAGGCATGTGAAAGAACCAGGGATGCTTCTGGAACTGGGGCCAACTTCTGTATCATGCACTATCCCCAAAAGACTTAAGTGACTAATCTCTTCTTGGGGCCTCGCCCATATGGATTTCTGGTGGCGAGGATAAATAAAAGCATATAAAAAAACAGGTTTAAGTGTCTAGATTCTGAATCACTGGTATTGTTTGTGGGTTTTAGGACTGTTCTGGTTATATTATATATAATTGCTGTGATATATGAAGGTGTCTATGTGCCACAGTCTGTTGTCTGTGATTCTGTCTGAAATGATCTGACTTTAATTACTGGTCTGTTGCACTAATCTGATTCTCAGTCGTTACATAAAATTATCACATCGCATACTTGTAAATGCTTACATATATACCATAGGCAAAATATCTGGCTTACAACGCACCACAGACTATGAATCTACCATTAACACAATTTCCTTGTAGAGTAATAATGATAGATAGATAAATTCTTTATTACTTTAGACTTGTGCTATTCAGCACATCATCACAACATATTCATACAATTTCGTTTCACATGATACATACATTACATTGAATAGTTTACTTTAAGGACATGGGTACCGATTTATCAAAGCACTTAAGGAAATTTTAAACTTATCTTCAAATTAAAATTCGTAATTAATCTTTAAAACGTACGCATTGGGGACAGATATGGTTTGTAGCATTTCCTTGACTGAACAGTTATTAATATTGAACAACTTGAGGTTGTTAAAGACCTATAAAGATATAAAATTTGAATCTAAGTTTTTCTACTTCCGTAAGTGCTTTGATAAAACAGTTCCCTGTTCCTGTTGCAATAGGTTGCAAGGTTGTATTTTGTTAACATATTAGTCACAGATTGACCTGTGCATATAAAAATATTCAGTTCAAAAAAACCAAATTGGTTGTATATTTTAATAAGACATGACCATTTCATTAGAGAATTATTAGAGACTATATGATTTGCAACAGAAATTGAAAAAAAATGTAAAGTATTTCACGAGTCGGCCATGTTTAACGCCACCAACATTTTATGGATGGCCTTAAGTATACATGTATTATATATCATACGTTAAAGTCATTATTTAATATAATTATGTTGTTGCATTGCTCTTACTCTTGGATTAGTCTTTTTATGCCTCGACATCTACTGATGCACCTATCAATGTTTTCCCCCAGGAGGGGGGTGGCGGGCTGACCCAGGGGAAATTGACATTTTTACTTTTTCAAAGTCTAAATTCCCACCCTAGAGCAAGGGCAATTTGTCAAAATCCCTCACTGGGAGACGCTTTACATACCTCCCGGGATCAAAATTTCGGCCAAAGTCAAAATTTCCTGGGACTCAGCACCATTCGGTCTGTCAAATTCCCACCTATCGGGAACAGCCTTCTGTCAAAAGTCCCGTGTTTGCCCGCCGCTCCCCCCCTGGGGGAAAACATTGATAGGTGCAGTATGCAGGAGGCATATAGTCTTTGTCCTGTCCATTTGTCTGAATGAACGTGTTACTAACTCAAACTTAGTTTTTGAAACACTAATAAATTCAAAGTCCTTCAAGGCATTGCTTTCAAATTTGGCATACTTGTTAACAATCCTAGATACCTTACACTGTCAAAGCCATGTAACCCTGCCCTCATTTCAACAGAATTATAGCCCCTGCATTAACTTAGATAGTTTTTTGTATTGGAAATGTTTTTTAAACTATAATAATTACTTTCAAAGTCCATGAAGGTGTTACTTTCATACCTAGCACACATACTCAACACTGACCAAGTCATGGATTTCCACAGAATTGATTGACTTAGCTGTATCGAGATTATGGATAAGGCTTTCACTGGGCCATAAGCGTTTATTTAACTCAATCTTGTTTAAACCTGTGTTTGTCTACACTGCACACATATATGTACATTTTGTATGCAAGACTCTTGTCAAACAAGAATATGTATCAACTTAGGTAGATTATTATTATTATGCCCCCCATCTTTGACGAGGGGGTATATTGCTGTGCACATGTCGGTTGGTCTGTCGGTAGACTAAATGGTTTCCGTTCAATAACTCACTAGCGCTTTGCATTAGGCTTATGATCTTCAAACTTTACATGGAGGTTGGTCATCAACATTAGATGACCCCTCTTGATTTTGAGGTCAGTAAATCAAGGTCACTTAGGCCTTTACCTTTTCTGGCAATTCAAATGGTGTCTGTTCAGTAACTGGAGAAAGCTTTGACCTAGGATCTTCAACCATCGAATGGAGGTTGGTCATCAATAGTAGATGACCCCATTAATTTTGAGGTCAGTAGGTCAAAGGACACTGTGACCATTTTCACCATGACCTTTACCATTTCTGACTACATGTATTAGGCTGCAACGTGGGCATACATGTTTTACAAAAATTGATAGTTGAACCTTATAAATATAGTTTGATATATCAGTGTAAGTCATTGATTTTCAAATATGTCATTATTGTTTGTAACAAATTTCCAAATAAATGTGTTTACTACTATAATATGTGTTTCGTATTCAAACAGATGGGCCTGAATATATTGCTGGCTTAGAATTTGAAGGTCGTAAGTCTACTTACAACCTTATAAGACTTGTGCATATTTGAATCTGCATCACAAGGCGCTTCTTATGAGCCTATTTTCATGAAAATCATAACTGGTCATGTTGACCAAACGGACGTTTCAAAAACTTGTTTTTCCATAAGTAAAGAGTAGATTTTAAACCATTTCTTCTTGTTTTCTTAAAATATTGAATTTGTACTCACAACCTTCTAATTCTAAGCCAGCGATATTCTCTTGCTCATTAGTATTGCCCCTTTACGGAGTGTCCTGGGAATAAGACATATAAAGCGACATATCAAATTAAAGCTAATTGTATTTACATTATACATTTACATATACAAACTACAACATAGAGCAACATCCTTCGAGAGCTGCAAATATTGGCCTTTGTTTAGAGGTTGTTGTTCTACTGAGGTTTTTGTAGTAAATATTGACTTAGGGAAAATTTGAAGGTGTTGTCAATGAGGATGTTGCCCAACAGAGAGCCGCTCTGGAAAGGTTGTACTGTATATTGACTTGTGTTTTATAAGCCAGCCACTTAGCAATGCTTATCCCAACAGAAGGGACAATATTTAAGCGTGAAAATATTTCTTCCGACCTGAACATATGCACCGTGTATCCGGGAAAATGTACTTTGTGCATTGTATTAATCATTAATGCTGTAAAATGAGCCTCCGTACATTTCTGCAATTCGTACACATCTATCTTGTATCCACTGCTTTTGAATAATTGCCTCCGGTCAACAAAATAATCAACATTTTTAGCTGGACAGTTCAAAGAATAAGTAGAGCAACTTTGTACTACCCCTGGCATCAGCAGATCTCCTTGCCTTAAAGTTTCTATTCAGAGTATTTCTGCCATACATTATGAGACACACCAATGAAATGTGGTATACTACAGACAGCTTGTGAGACTTTGCTTGATGGAAAGTTTGGTCTATGTCACCGTTAAAGCCTAGGTCCCATCCAGGAATTCCACATCGGCAATGTTCTCCCGATTTCTTCCGATAACGCCCGATTCAACACAATTCCTTCTAACATCACAAGCTGTCTCATCACTTCCCTGAAGCTTCCCCATAGACCACGAGAAAACTGTTCCTGATGTCTTGATAACTCATTAATTTCAATCGGGAGTACATCGCTGAGGCACAAAATGCACAGTGGGACTTAGGCTTAATATATATATATATATATTATACCTCACCCTAATTTCATTCAACTGTTTCTTTGTTATTCCAATCAGTCAATATATCCAGCGATAGACTGACTGATACAGCAGCCGGTCAATATTATAAAAAATATGGACCGGCAAAATAATATGGACCGGCAGGTAACTATGGTAGTGTCATAGAAAAGCTACCCAGAAACACAGCACAATTAATGCAATCATGATTATTTCATTCCTAACTGAAGTGATTGAGCAGAAACCAGTCAAACATTTAATTCATGCTTGAATCAAATAAACAAGCTATGCAACAAACATTTAAATATTTTATTGAAAAAACAACACATGACACATTAATCGTATTTACAAACGTTTGTTTTAATATGTTTTCCGAGTAATGAGTGAAAAAACAACACAAAATACATGATTATAGAATACCTCCTAACAATCAAACAATAGAAACACTTGTTCAGGACTTCCATTTGACTCAGGAGTAGGGGTTTTGACCCTTGAAGTTTTTAAAAAGCGTTATTTTGACCCTTAAGATTTTGGTTTGAAGAGTCTTTCTCCCTTAAAATTGAGGATAAATTTAGTCAAAAGTATCAAAATGACCTTTCAGATTCAAAAGCTACTTTTCTAGGAACCCCTGCTCGTTCTCATTCTTCATTACCAAAATCCTGTATACATGTATATATCAAAGATACATTAATTCACTTTACAGACACCCTTTCACGCCATAGATAAGACATTTCACTTAGCATCGCCCTTTCACACCATAGATAAGACATTTCACTTAGCATCGCCCTTTCACACCATAGATAAGACATTTCATTTAGCATCGCCCTTTCACGTCATAGATAAGACATTTCACTTAGCATCGCCCTTTCACACCATAGACAAGACAGTCCACTTTGCATCACCCTTTCACCCATAGATAAGACATTTCACTTAGCATCGCCCTTTCACACCATAGATAAGACATTTCACTTAGCATCGCCCTTTCACACCATAGATAAGACAGTCCACTTTGCATCACCCTTTCACCCATAGATAAGACATTTCACTAAGCATCGCCCTTTCACGTCATAGATAAGACATTTCACTTAGCATCGCCCTTTCACACCATAGATAAGACAGTCCACTTTGCATCACCCTTTCACCCATCGATAAGACATTTCACTTAGCATCTCCCTTTCACGCCATAGATTAGACTATTTACATTATATACATTTTACGCCATTCATGTAATAACTCTTTATTATAACAATAGGACCCAAAGTGCCATAGATCGCTTATCTGTCGTAGCAGTGCATGCAAGATCCTATGGTGACCAAAATAATTATTACAATTTCTGACTAACATTGAAGAAAAGGCATCCACTATTGCAAGTACAAGGTTTAAGTCTCATGCAGTAGACATGTAGATCTACCAGTATGTCATTTTACATCAGATGACCTATATCGAAAGTTGACCTAGATTTCATCTAAACAAACATCCTGACCAACTTTCATGAAAAGCCAGTGAAAAATACAGCTACTATAGCATACCCAGGCTTTTCCATGACTTGACATAGTGACCTATTTTTGACCCCAGATGATCCAAAATCAACCTTGACAGGTCTAGATTTTATTGTGATGATTATTGACATTGTGACCAAGTTTCCTAAAGATTAGGTCAAAATTGTGACCTCTTTAAGTGTCTACACAGGAGTTATATCATGATTTGACCTTGTGACCTAGTTTTGGGCCCCAAATGACACAATATCGAAATTGACCTAGATTTTATTGAGATGATCATTATGAGTTTTCTAAAAGTTAGGCCACAATTGTGACCTACAGTGTTTACACAAGCAAATTATGGATGGGGCAACAGATGGATGAGAAGTGTTCACAAAGGCTCACACAGTCACTTTGTGACAGGTGAGCTAAAATACAACAGAGGTAGTAAGAAACACATGTTAATACACAATGACAAGAGATTGAGAACTTCCACTGAACAAGAATATTCAATCAACTAGAAGGTGTTTTGACATAAATTATGTACATTATACAGTTCTCCCACAAACTGACAAAGGGCCATTATTATTTTAACTGACAAAAATAATAATGCTCTGAAATTCCTGATAATATATACACAACAAGGCTTGGTACTACCGGTAAGTATTCAAGTGAAGTTTCATTGAAATCAGACAAGTGGTTAATGAGAAGAATCCCAAAGACAAGAGGGCCCAAAGGGCCCTAGGTCGCTCACCTGACGAACTTGACTTAGATTTTGGTGAGATGATCATTGTGACCAAGTTTCATACAGATTAGGCCAATAGTGTGACCTCTAGTGACTACACAAGGTTTTCATTTGATTTGACCTAATGACCTAGATTTTGACCCCAGATAAACCAATATAGAACTTGACCTAGATTTTAGTGAGATGATCATTGTGACCGAGTTTCATAAAGATTAGACCAAAATTGTGACCTCAAGTGACTACACAAGGTTTTTCTATGATTTGACCTTGTGACCTAGTTTTTGACCCCGGATGACCCAATATCAAACTTGACCTAGATTTTGTTGTGATGATCATTGTGACCAAGATTCATAAAGATTAGGGTAAAATTGTGACCTCTAGTGTCTACACAAGCCAATTGTTGAAGGACGACGGACGAAGAGTGATCCCAAAAGCTCACTCTGTCACTTTGTGACAGGTGAGCTAAAAATTAGTGGCATTCGTCCATCAACTTTCAAGAAAGAAAGACAGTGATCAGCATAAATCAATATGTCTACCCCATTATAACAGTATGTTAATTATATTGAACTCATGGGCTGCTTACCATGCTGTCTTACCACATAATTATTTGATCAGCTGGGGTTGCTATTACCACAGGCCTAAGAAATTATATCACAAAATACCGAGTTTTGAAATTCCCCATCTTCCCGTCATTACTATATATTACCCACAGGCCTAAGAAATTATATCACAAAATACCGAGTTTTGAAATTCCCCATCTTCCCGTCATTACTATATATAATAGAGTCTATTATATAGTAATGACGGGAAGATGGGGAATTTCAAAACTCGGTATTTTGTGATATAATTTCTTAGGCCTGTGCTATTACCAGTATCATACTTTAAAACTTAACTATCTAGAGCAAATGTAAGGCACTTATCAACAACTTTAATAATGAAAACAATTGTCATATATGGACAAACAAGCATTGCAAAAGTTATAAAATGGTCATTGGTTTGTATGTTTCAAATTAACCTCAATAAAATTACTTTAATTCCGCCATTTTAATTTTATTTTTTAAACCATGCAAGTAGTAACATTTTTATTTGCACTAACCATGCATGGCTTGAGAAAGGTTATCAATTTACACTGGTTTCACCATTGTCAGAGGCCAGATTATTAGACAATCCACTTATACTAGTAGATGATTGGACCCTCTCTCAAACTAGAGGGCCATTGTCCCTTTAGCGCTCACCTGATGACTACATGTAGCAGTTTAGGCAGAATCAGTGACATGGTGACCTTGTTTTTGACCCCAGATGACCCAGTTGCGAACTGGACCTAGATTTCATAAAGCTTCACATTGTGGCCAAGTGTCATTATTATCACATAAAAAATGTTACCTCTAAATTGTAAACAAGGTTTTTCTTTGATGTGACCTTGTGACCTAGTTTTTGACCACAGATGACCCATTTACGAACTTGGCCTAGATTTCCCAGAGACATAGATTGTGACCAAGTTTCAATAAGATTATGTGAAAAATGTGAACTATATAGTGTTAACAAGGTTTTTCTTTGATGTGACCTAGTGACCTAGTTTTTGACCCCAGATGACCCAATTACGATCTTGACCTAGATTTCATGGAGACATACATTGTGACCAAGTTTCATTAAGATTATATCAAAATTGTGACCTGTAGAGTGTTAACAGTCCAAGTTAGGTGAGCTAAAAAGCTGGTCGGACATGATCCACGCCTGAGAAAAAATCGGGATGTGTGCATGCTAACAGACTAAGTTCACGTTAAGATCACCTGGTAAAAATGAATAAGTCTAGAAACATTGCATATTGCTGGTTTCAGTTGCTTCACTACATAACAGAACAATTTAGTGACATTAGTTAACAAGCTAATTACCATGTAGCAGAAACATAATCCTTAGAATACCTTGATGGCTTAGAATTAGAAGGCCCCAAGTACAAAATCAATATTTTGAGAAAACAAGAAAACTAATCTTTACTTATAAATAAATGGAAAAACAAGCTTTTTAAATTCAGTTTGGTCAACATCGTTACTTGACAACTTCCAGTTTTCATGAAAATAGACTCATTTATAAGAAGCGCATTGAGATGCAGATTTAAAATATGCACGAGTCTTATAACGAAGGTACTTACGACCTTCTAATTCTAAGCCAGCCACTTGTACATATTAGTAGTACACTGTATTATTAACATTTTTTATGCAAAAGAGATAAACACACATTTCAATGTTTCCTTTGTAGACGAATCCAGCAAGCTGATCTCTCAATGTTTCAGTTTTCAGATCACTGAACTTCTCGCTATAGACAAAGTTATTACTTGGGTTCAACTGAAACTTGTTTATTGTACTTATGAATTCCTTTCCATCTATCCTATTGAGAACATGTAATGCATAGAAAAATTCTTTGTCAGTAAGCTCAGCGGCCTCTTGTAGCGTAATGTTCAATCCGATACAATCTAAATAAAATTCTTCATGATCTCTTGTATCCACTTCGACGGTATATTTAGTTCCATCAATGTTTACTGTATTAATTCCACTTAATTCCCACTCTCCACAACTTACTGTCAGGTCTACTTTGTCACCAATTACACGACCATTCGTGTACTTTTTAAACAACTCCTTCTCCTTGGCCTTAACACAAAGAAACTGCTGCAAAGCTCGCGATGTTTTTATGTGGCCGAACACATCTTTGTACTTTGTTCTCAGTATATGTAGCCTTTTTGTTCTGATAGCATTGCGGACCTCATCGGGTAACGTTACGTTACTTTCAAATTTGTTGTCGTCGAGCTGTTCAGCAACAAGTTTCACACATTTCTCAAATGCTTTATCCAACTTGTAAGTACATGCAGTTTCCAGAAATTTGTTTACTATATTCGGATCTTTATTTTGTGACAGATATTGTATCAAGCATATATCACATGCTGACTCCAACGTTTTTACTTGATATTCATGTGCTAGCGGTAACACGGTAAACACATTTTTAAGAGTTACAGACTTCATTATACCAGGGTACATGCATTGCAAAAATTCCACAAAATCATCATACTTTTTGTCTGGCAGAGGTATTTCCTCCAGGTCTTTCTCCTTGAATCCTCCAGAAAACATAACATTAAAAACCGGCGATGCGTATGCAAGAACATGTTTGTTTACATGTAACTGCTTCTCTTCGACAAGAAGTGTAACATCTTCTCGCCAGGTCTTGGTACTAAATATAGTTTCAGAAGACACTTCTTCTGTTACTATCGACTTGTCACCATTGTGGGCTGCTGCAGCATCACGGTCATCACCCGACTTCGCCTAAAATGTAAATTATTAATATAGTTTCACCAAATCAATCAGAATACAAAACATTTTTAAAGGAAAAATATATTTAACAACTTTGAGTTATTAATTCCTGTTGAATGTACATAAGTTATATGTACATTAAGGCAGTGATTTTTTCCCTACTTTATGAGGGTCCGCTAAACGGACCCTTTCCCAATTGCAAATAGGCTATAATTTTCCCAAATTTGAATGGAGAAATTCCCAATAAACAATTTAAAAAAATTATTTTCAAAATCGGACTTAAAATGATAAAGTTATGAACATTTTTGACAAGAGGTCAAGCATACAAGTTCAACGAAACCAGTAATCATTCACATGTAATCTCTTTTTCTGTTTTATTTGGCCTTTCTGCTTCATGGACTTTCCCAATTTCGAGTTGTCATGACGCGAACATTCCCAATCTGAACGGACCCTTTCCCAAAGAGGCAAAAAAAATCACTGTAAGGTAATTACTAAATATCGCCATGATAGGAACACCCTATTGTCACTATTATACAAGTTGACTCTCAAGTCCAGGGAAAACGGGGCCGGTCCTTTCTCTCCCTGGTGCATTTTTCCCCCCAATAATTCAAATTTACAATTATATTTAACAGTTACGCTGGCCCTTTTTCCCTCGTCCCTTTTCCTCCCTAGAAGGTCAAGTTCTGAGTATGATTATCAAATTACATGTATGCAGCATTGGCCCCTTTTCCCCCTTGGTCCCGTTTTTCACCCTAGAAGTACAATTTACATGGTCTTAGGATGATGAACGCTAGCCTAATTTGAACCTTGTTCAACTATAATTATCAAACCATATTAACAATATTTATGCACAACAACTCTTGGTACCAAGGCAACTCATTCATATGAAGATCCATTGAAATCCGACCAGGATTAAAGGAGAACATTTCTTAGCAGACAAACTTTGTGACAACCATCCCAGATTCCCTCCAGGATGAGACAGATATTGTGCAAGACGTAACCATTTCCACAACAAAGCACCCCATTAGAGGTTCCTTGCAGTTCTAAGAACTGGGGGGGGGACAATAGGCGGCATATAGCGGGAGTGTATATATTATTCTTTTTTCAACGTTTAAAGATGGTGTCTGTCTGGGAAGAAGGATCTCTGAGTCTGATAGCATAGGGTTCTGGCGAAAGGTACCAGAAAGGCGAGACATGACCACTAACTCAGCAGATTGGTGTCAGGTGTGTTGTAGGAACTTCAACCAGCTGGTATACAATCTGGTACATCATGGTGTCAGACCTTGGCTTGTGCCCTGTGCTCTTGGAGTGATGGCAACTGGAGCTGCTGCAACATAGATGTCACGCTGCTGGTCCTTCTGAGGTCTGAGAAGACCATCTGTGCTGATCTGCGCTGCACCATCTCCAACTTCCATACATTGGCATCAGTGAAGGGATCCCAGATAACTGAAGAATATTCCACTACAAGCCTCAACAAATATTTTTAAAAGCACTTGTCGTGCAGTATAGACAAAGACGAAAACCCCAAAATCTTACTTGTACTGCTATATGAATAAAGAAGGAAAAAATTATGCAGGACAAGCGGACAAGTGGATTTACTGAGGCCTGCACTACTCGTGACTAGTGGCCTCACCAGGGTCTGATAGCAGATTTCTTTGGTCATCCTGGGGTATTGACTGATGTTTCTCTGGGGGTAAGATATGTCCATGGATGTTGTAAGGTACATAAGTCTTTGATAGGCTTTCTTTTGTTCGTTATATGCATGATTTGGCATTTCTGGGAGTGAAATTCCATCAGCCAGTCTTTTTCCCATCTTTGGAGGCCATCCAAGTCTCGCTGTAAGGCTACTTAAGGTATCTTCTTCTGTCCGGATGATTCGGTAGAGCTCATAATCATCTGCAAACATTCGCGAGGTGGACTTAGGTGAGATGTATTCAGGTAAGTCATCAATGAAGGGGAGGAACAGTAAAGGTCCTCTAGGACACTTGTGGGACACCTGAGTGTATACCGACGTCTGCGCTGAATACTGTATTACATGGAATCTAGGAAAACTGTCTGGCTTTGCCGTCCCTGTAAGCTGCTTATTCACTTGTGCAGGTTGTTTCTGATGCCATAATAATGGATCTTCTAGAGGAGACGTAGATGTGGCACCTTGGTGAAGGCTTTCGAAAAATCCAATAGTATGACATCAGTCTGGGTTCCAGCATCCATGTTGTTGGCTAGGTCATGTTGATTTAAATATGTTCATATCCTGCTGGTGTCGGGATCTTAATTTTTATTAATATTATCCTCAGATTCTTGTATTGCTGGTTTAAGATTGTCACAGGGAGAGAAAAATGTGCAACCAGACCGGGGCTCGAACCCGGGACCCTTCGCTTACAGGGCAAATGCTCTACCGACAGAGCTAGCTGGCTGCCTAAACACTCCTTCGCCCATACTGTGAACAGGTTAAGACAGTGACATATTCCCCCTTTGAAATGGAAATGCGTCCCGAATTTCAGAGAGTAGAAATAAATTCAAGCACAGGAGCTGTGAAGCAACCTGACTGCAATGCCACGGTCCCCCGTTGGGCGCCAAATGTCACAGGGTGAGAAAAATGTGCAACCAGACTGGGGCTCGAACCCGGGACCCTTCGGTTACAGGGCAAATGCTCTACCGACTGAGCTAGCCGGCTGCCTACACACTCCTTCACCCATAAGTGTGAACAGGTTCAGACCGTGACAAGATGTTGGCCTAGTGGAGTTGTACTTTTTGGCTCCTCAGGCTATTCCAACGGCTTACTTTTTGGAGGTTACATATTTTGTTCATCAAATTCAATCAAAAAAGTTATGTAAGTAAAATTAAAATATATAAAATAAATGGTTTATTTTTATATAATTTCCGTTCGAACGGGTCGTGGTACGTTTGCTTCGCCCAAATTATGCGCCCAATCATCATCCTATTTTCCATGATTTTGTGCCAAATCTAAGTATCATTCGATTTATATAGTCAAAACAGATAAATAGGCACACTTCTATAACAAAACAACTCTTACCATCAATAATTATCTTTTATTTCACGGAATTCCGTGTTCAAAATATTATTGTTATGAAATGATAACAAGCGTCTATAAGATGGGAGCAAGTTGTTTCGGACTCTATTTGTTTCGTACTTTACAAACAAAGGTGGGGGAAATATCTTTAACAGCAATTCTGCGATCTTATTTAAATTTAGCATAGTTCAATGAATTAACTTTACCAACCATGTGCTTAAATCTCAGATTTTTTACTGACCCATTAATTATTTTTCCATTGGGGTCTAATGTATTTATTTTGATATTTTAATCAACAAATCATTCTCGTTCACCAGAGTATTCTTCGTCCGAAACATAGTCTGGGAACTTGACTAACCACTGATGAATGAGGATGCAACAAATGGACAGGGAGTAAAATAATCCATTACGGTCATGGAGTTAGAATAATGCTTTTGTTATTGACAATTATAAAGGGATAAATATGGGTAACTCCGACCTACATATGATTGGTAACCAAAGCTTAATTATTTATACGCATTTGCTCTTTGGTTAGATCCATCTTCTGATTTCAATAACCATTTTACAAACACGTCTTGTATATAGACGTTTTTCTTACATCAGTTTCAACATAGTTTCTCAAATTATTTCATCAACCCACGCACGTTAATTAACATGCGTGATCAACCTAAGGTCAGCTTAAATAATTCGAATGTACACTTAGTCTATATATTGATACATAAACATTGATGCCTGGGCCTCATTATGTATTTGCAATGGTCATTGATGTGTTACTTAATGTACAGTTATTTTGGAACACTTCAACTGCTGACTTTTGCTGTTCTGGACACTTGATCACCGATACGCATTTATTCTGTTTTAGACTTAAAAATTTACATTGAACGTATATATGCAAAGTACACTTTTCTGTGGATAAAAATATGTTTTATTTTATGAGATTATGATAATTAATGAAGATTCTATTTCTATTTCTATTTAATACTCCCAACAATCAATGCTGATTATAACAGGGAGGCGCAGGTCTGGGTAAACAGTTTGTTAAAACAAAGAGGTGCAGTAATTATACAGTATAGCCAAGTGAAAGTAATAAAGAATATACAGCGAAGGCCTAAATTAAAAACAGTAAAAATATGGTGTGAGAGTTTAGAAGTTTATAGTCGCCAACCTCTCCCTAAAAATTGGGAGGCTGGGACTGGACTGAATGTAGGCTGGGAGAGAGTTCCAGTATATAATTGTCCTTGGACAAAAATAGTTCAGATGATAAAATATTGTGTTCTTGAGTGAGGTATTAGGTAGTTGTAGTGTCTGGTTGGAATGAATTGGTTGTGGTCTACATATACAAGCTGGTTTTGAATTTTGTATAAGAATATGAGTGATTGGGAGATTCTTCTGTATTGTAGTGTGTGCCAATTGAGGTTTGCTATCATGGTTGAAACGCTGCTGGTGTAGCTGTAGTCATTACAAATGTATCTGGCGACAGCCCTCTGGACGCTTTCTATTTTGTTGCTTAATTGGTTTTGCCAGGAGTGCCATAAAACAGAACAGTATTCTACTTGGGGTCTTAAGTAAGTGGTGTATGCTGCTTCTTTTACTTTTTGGTTGCTTGTTTTGATGTTTCTTTTGATGAATCTGAGTGAGTTAGTTGCTTTTGAAGTGATATTGTTTATATGTTGTGTCCAGTTCAGATCTTTCGTGATGGTCACACCTAGGTACTTGGCAGAGTCGGTACTTTTTGGGGGGGGGGGGGGTGTCATGTAAAGTATATGGGTATATGATAGGGTTTCTCTTTCTAGTAATTCTCAAAATTTCACATTTGTCAGGACTAAATTCCATGGCCCATTCGTGTTCCCAGTCTTCAAGTCGGCGTAGATACCGCGGTATACCAATTTTTAGTCTAATCGGCATCGTACTTTTTAAGATAGTTAAGGTTATGGGGACATAGCATCCATGGTCGCTAACGGACTACACTTAAGCTTACACACACTTCCAACGCAACACCTACATTTTTCATAATTTCTCAGCTATTTTTCCATGGATATAGTTCATACTTGGCATGTTAATGGATACATATTCTTTGCATGCCTCCTAGAATTTATATGAAAATCAGTTCATAAAAGTTAAAAATTAAACTAAATAATGAGCATCACTGCAAAACTTTAAGTCACAAAAACGACACCATGTAAAAATACTGCATGACATATTTATGTAGCTCTGGCTCACATAGCACGTGTACATCAAGTATTTCTGAATAATCACAACACACAACAATTGCCAATATCATCAAAGTCTTTGGATTTCAGGATTAGTTGGAATTTGTCGCGACCATTTGTGAAAGCGACAAACAAGAAGACCACCAACCCCACAAAAACGACAGAAACGGGCCGTTTTTCCAAGAAATGGGACCATTCCCCAGATATTGATACGAATTTTGTGCTTTCGATGGGACAGAAGAAAAAATATATCATAACATACATGTATGGACATACTAGATCCTAATTAACAAGGAACATAACGTTTTTCCTTCATTTATGTATTGTTATAAACTGTTTAGTAAAATTAACATCCATTTTGGTAATAGTTTTTATGGTGTATTTTTGTGACTTTAATTTTCAATTTGCAGTGATGGTTGTCACTTGAAATTATTTTCATCTTACAATCAATTGATTTTGATTAATCACATAAACGTCAGTTAAATAATTATATATCTATATATATGCCAAATTTTAATCAAATCACATTATAAATAGTTGAGAAATGATGAAAAGTGTAGGTGTTGCGTTGGAAGTGTGCGTAAGTGTATATACACCTTTATGCGCTGTAATTTAATATCGTCCACATTAAAGGTGCTTAATCACCACGAGTTCACACAAACTCCAACGCAATTATCTCCCTTATTGCTGCTATCTCAGAAAATACATTTCCATATTCGACAATGAGATGACTGGGTAAACGTTTGGTTCTCATTCAGTGCTTTCAGGCCCGTCCCCATTCTGAGCATATCTGAGATATTTTCAAAATTAGCATCATTTTGACCTACGTATAAATTTTACATAAAACTTTAGTTTTTATTTCAATTTTGACCAACATCGTATATCTTAAATTTTAATGCTTTGCTCTATAACAAGACATGATTTACTTTAATGCACTAAGTATCTTCAACAGAAAATAAGCAATTGGCTAACATGATTTTGCGAAATTTTGTCAGTCTGCCGCGTGACTTTGAGAGATTGAGATTACACTCAAGTATAGTGCGGCCAAGATATGATGGCACAATAACATTTACACATGCTAATTAGCCGATGGGTTCATTTTCAACAGAAAGGGGTGCTTATTTACAGTCAGGGTCAATAAACGCTTGTCTCGTATTACGTTTTCGCAATATGAGCAAATATAAGAGTCGCTTTTACATGTGCCTCGCTAGCTCACTCTGTAAACCGTTGGAATTACAACAATATTATAGAAGGAGGGCACTGGTTCGAGTCTCACTCTTGTGCATTTTTGGTAATGAATTGTATTCTTCAGTCCTAGTAAACTTTTTTCTTAGTACATGTATATACCGTTACACGTTGATTATCGTGTTACATTTTTTTTCATTCGTATACTTTCTCTATTCTGTATAATAGTATATACTATTTTATTATATTTATCTAGAACAATCGATTGGAAATTAATATTCTGTATGTATACATGTGTATATAAATTATATGAATTAACATTGTTCATCAGCAGTGTTTGTGACAGAATCATTTTAGAAATCTGCAAACTTATCATCACTATCACCGTCCGCCTCGTTATAATCAATGTCATTATCATCAAAAGAATCCAGTGAAATTTTGTTTCTTTTTGATTTTCTTACACCGTTGTGCAATTTCGTCGCCTATATGCGTGAAACCGTCCTTTTTGATACCCCTGTCATCGGGGTAGTTTGTTTCCTTGGACAGGACAACGGAATCACTGGCAGTTCTATTGATGCCTCTCGTGTTCAGAAGTCTAATACATTCGACACAATGCATCGTCCTTGCTGCGTTAAAACGATACATTTAGCCATAATTCAATTTAATGATGTGCAGCGTACACAGTTTATCTTGTTGTAAATAATACACCCACAAATACAGTTTTGTGAAAAGTGTGCGGAAAGGAAATTCGCGAAATAAAATAAAAAAAGATTCGGATGGGATTCGAACCCAGACCGTCTGCGTTGAGATTAGAAACGTTACCACTAGACTATATAGTAAGCAGAACGATTTTCATCCTTAATTAAATAAGTTAAAATAACTGAACAAGCGCTTAGATGATCGTGATTTATTTACTTACCCGCGTTTTGATATGGGCTAATCCAACCAGTGACGTTTGCCTAATGTTATTATGCCATCATATCTTGGCCGCACTATAGTCCTGTAAAACACTTTGATTTTTCTGGAAATAACTATAGCGGTATAGATAGATTGATATGCTTATTAGACATATAATAAACACGTCTTGACAAATCTGCACTAGAATCATGTAAGTGGGTTTAAATGCTTTGCATACATGTGTATGACGTATTTATATAGGTATGGTCAAATGCATATTATTTGCCGATTTTGCTAATAAAAAAACTTGATACTATATACTTGCCAACGAACTTAAAAACACGTATTGGGTAGGCGGAGAATGAGCACAAGACATATGTGTAACCACAGGAACTTGCATAATTTAAATAAAATGTGGACAATTCACTACTGTAGAGCCAGTATTAAAATATATTTTATTTAATACAGACTCTACAGTAGTGAAAAACTGTTTTTCATTCATTTTTTTATAAATTATGCATGTTCCTGTGGTGTAACTGAACAGCTTCAGTTTATTTTGTTATGTGTAAAAATGTAAAACACTCTAAAACGTATAACCATGCAGCTGTATATGTATAGGCTAGACAATGAGTGTCACTGGTTATGAGATTTAGATGGAGAGCTTCAGCGAGCGTCTAATCTCGTAATCAGTGATACGAGATGTCTATCCGACTTGACCACGTAACTGACTAATTTGTACATATACCGTTATTCATGCACATTAAAGAAGTTGTACATTGTTTCTTTGAACATATTATTTAATCTGCTCCCGGCAATAAGATTAAATCTGCACTTATTACTCAAAACAACATAGGATCAAAATCACAGGTTATTCAGCTCAAAAGTGTTGGATACGGGATTTCGCCGATGGCAATACTGCGCTGTGCTTGGCTATTTGCGGCTTATAGTGGTCTTAGTCCTTATAACGGTTGTCAACAAACGATAATAATGGACCTTAAAGTGGACGAATGAGCGCATGTGTGTGTGTGTGTGTGTGTGTGCGTGTGTGCGTGTGTGCGTGCGTGCGAGGGTGCGTGCGTGCGTGCGTGCGTGCGTGTAATTATTAAGGCCTTTCGGTCAAGGATAACCCATGAAAGTGCATGTACTTATTTCCAATGGGATCCTGTGCTTTTGCTGAAGGGACAGCAAGTAGAAGGGAAAGAGTTGTGATACAAGGAATCCGGGTGCGTTACCCTAGCATGTTTCGAATAGACTCCCTTGTTCTTTAACGTGGCCGGTTAAAGAAGCGAGACTACATCTGGGTTTCCAACCAGCTTGTCTCTAGTTGGGTGGGAAACACTGAAAAGCGTTTCAGAAATGACCAAGTGTCTCGGCCGAGATTCGAACCAGGGACCTCTCGATCAGTAGTCAAGTGCGTTATCCACTCGACCACCATATAGACATTCTAAAGCCATTACTAAAAGTAACCCATTCCGTTATAACCATCTTCTCATCAGGATCTTGATTCCATGCTCCTTAACCTCTATTCCATACTTACCATGTATTCATTAAATAAGACATATAGCACTTCTTAATCTTCTATGGACACGACATTTCACTTACTAGACATTTACTCAATATATGCACCAGTCAGTTCTACCCTCTACTCATTTGAGTATTTTATTACACACTCTCAAACATATATTCCGCAGATGCAGCACTGCACGTCCCTATAACTCTATAATGAAACGAAGAAACCACAGAGAAGTGTTGAAATATATTAGAGCATCTAAGCTGCAAACAGCATAACATACATTGAAAGGTAAACATTATGACGAACGATACATATTTACTGAAATACTAGTATGTTAATATGCATTTTCTCCAGAATGTCATTAGAGAAACAAGTACTTAAATACAATGCAGTGCGATACGATAACATACAATACAATTATTTATTGATTAAAACATAAAAACATGTACATGTACGTACTAGTATGTTTATAGCATATACATATATGTTTATGATACACACAGCACAGATATCTGAGTTGAAGTCCAGTGAAATCATATCGATGTTGTTCTATGGTGTTAATGTACGAGTATCGTTATCTCGACATCTACATTTACTTTTATAACATGATTAATACCGAGTCTTCTGAATAACTATACTTTTATAAGACCCATACAAACTGATCAACTCTAACATTATTTTATCCAGAAGAGAAATATGGTCATTTCTATGTTCCCTTTCTTACAGAATCCAGCTTTCTGATCTCTTAATTTGCTTGCACTGATAATATTATCTAACCGTATGCGATGAGATGCAATTTGTCTTAACTGAAACTTGAATATTTCACTTCTTATGTCGTCCTTACCATTCATCCAATTGTGAACATGGAATGCGCACAAACAATCTATGCTATTCTGCTGCGAACTGGATTGTAGTGATCTGTTCGAAATGATACGAATACATACTAGTAAGTTTTCAACATAGATATTAATGGAAAATTGTTTTCCACCTACATGCACCTTAGTCGATGCCTTCAATGTAGCACAATTTACTGTCAGATTTACAATATCACCAACTACCTCACCATTTATGAACTGTTTGACCAGGTCTTTCTGTTTGGCCTCAGCACCAAGCAACTGGTACAAAGCTCGTGATGTTTTCACATGACCAAACACATCTTTGTATTTTGTTTTCAGTACGTGTAGCCTTTTTGCTTTGATAGCATTGATGATTCCATCGGGTAATGTGACCCTACGTTCAAATTCGTCGTCGTCGAGTCGTTCAGCAACAATTTCAACGCATGTGTCAATTACTTTATCCAGGCTATAAGCGCAAGCAGTTTCAAGAATACCGTATACTTGATTGGAATATTTATGTTGTGACAGACATTGTACTAAGCACGTTTCACATGCTCTTTCCAAATATTTAACTTGGTATTCATGAGCAAGAGGTAATACTTTAAAAACACAATCAGTAGTTACATAATTCTTCATTGGACCCGGGTATATGCATTGCAAAAATTCCACAACATCGTCATACTTCTTGTCTGGCAGTTGTATTTCCTCCTGGTCTTTCTCCTTAAATTCACCGGTAAACATGGCGTCGAAAACCGGTGATGCGTAGGCAAGGACATGTTTGCTTACATACAAAGGTTTATCTTCTACGATCAAAGTAAGATCTTCGCGCCAAGTCTTAGTACTAAATGGTGTTTCTGCTGGTTTGGACATAGTAGACTCTTCGTCTGCTAGGTCATTCAATGTACTACCAGTGTTAGTGGCTGCCTCATCGCCCGTCTCAATCTGAACAACGTAAACATTGATTATATTAATGCAACTTCGTCAAAATATGATTGGTGGAATCAGCTCTTGACAAACAGTATACATATGCATACACATATAAATCGATTAATCAGGTCGGTCACGTGTTTACATAACATTGTGTATATAAAAATTGCTATTACTCTTACTTATTTATGTATTATTTTAATAGACGTTATGTGTATAAGTCTGTAGCTCAGTGAATAAGGTATTGGTTTTCACTGCCTTTTCTCCAATTGAAATGTTTAAAACTATAAAAATACAATGTTATGATATTACAATGTTTGTATACAAGTGACTGTTCTGATTAAACTGACTATATATGTACACATGGATCAAGTACGAAACATCTAGCGCATTGATTGCGCAGTTAATTTAGGAATAGAATGTATTCCACAATTATAGAGGGGGACAACTGTTTCATTTGTATTAAACTACTAGTAAACGGCGAAACGTATTACTACATTATGTGTTTAGTATTGTAATACGGCAAAATTATAATAGATGTTGAAGACTGTTTCGTAAATGAAATGGACCGAAAGAGGACACAGCTTGTTGACTTAAATGTAACCATAATAACCACACACGAACAGTTATATCATGTAGGTAGTAAATACATTGCTGACAACTGTGAATGAATTATATAAGTACAATTATAATAGAAATCATAAATAATTATATACGTGTACACATCTGTGTTAGGAAATACAAGCGATGGCTTCAGTAGTTTAAAAAGAAAGCTGACGAAATCGAATCTTTAAAAAAATTAGTTCGGTGTTACGGTGAACGGCAATTTAATAAAGCCTTAGAGTAAATAAAGATATGAATAGCTCGAAAGAGAAACATTATGCCATATCAATTATTTAAAAACAAATATGAATTATAAGAGAATACGATGCACGTTATCTACACTTACAACCAAGAACATAATCATGGTTATACCTTTAATTACGAAAATGAAATAAACTTACGTCTGACATGCTGAACAGCAAGTTGAATTGTTACTTCCAATATGTTTATTTACCGGTCGCCTGGTAGCAGGTCATTCAATTCCCTGAAAATACGTACAACGTAAAAGAAGAAAGAACGCATACCAGTGATCCGTTTGCACAGACAATATATTCAATACGACCATGATATAAATCAATTACTCTTAACCGGTAAGTATGTTTTTAAACCTTCCGTGCATGGTGAATCTATAGAAATGGGATAATGTTAAATATTGAGGCTATACACTACGCATGACTACGACTACCAAAGTAAATATAAACGAACAAAACAGTGTATATATTCGATCTTAGGTCGACTGATTGATTGTAATAGATACACAACGTTAACCTAGTTTATAATACAGACGACTGGTACTTACTACATTGTAACAACCGTTTATGACAAAGTTTATACGTGATTCTAACACGATCTGCGGATTAATCCATTAAATATAGAGCGGACCTGGCCATGTTTTATTACCCCCATAAAACATGGTATCAAATTGGCTGTTACTATTTACGCCCTGTTTCACGTGACATATTTATGAATGAATGAACGTAAAATTTATAACAAATCTTCAACGAAACGCGATAACAAGGCAAGATGCACGGGTATCCAGTGCTACAGCTATGACGCATCTATTTTTAGAAACTCCAATATAATCTCGAAACTAATAAAAACTTCTGATAATCAATTCATTTATATTTTTCATTTCATTAAATAGCTACCCTATACTCGTGTTATTAAAATTGTTTAAATGTTTAAAATGTGTTATTTCCTTCAGAAAATTACGAAGGTCGTTTTCATTAACGAGGGAGGTAATTGTACCAGCTAATAATTAAGCCACTCAATTTCAGCGTGGAATTATGTTTAATGTCAAATGGGTGAAAATGGAATGCGCGCAGTTAAATAGTGCGGGATATTATCGTGTTTAAAATCGAAATAAAAAACTCTGTTCTTGAATTTTGTCGGTGAATAAAACACGGGCACTCGTTCGGATGCGGAAAATTAAATCACTCGTGCTACGCACTCGTCATTTAATTTTTCCGCATCCGAACTCCTGCCCATTGTTTTTTATTCACCGACAAAATACGCGAACAGATTTTTATTTCTTAAACATAAATAAATTAAAGTCCTTAAACGTCTCCTTCACATGTACCACAGTTTGAGGGGCGCATTGACAACTGCGCAATATATCACATCAGGTACTAGTATTTAAACCTCTGTATTTGCTTGCTTCAATAGTAACTAAATATAACTACCTGTACGAATCATGAATACCTGACGTATTTGAAATCAATGTCGACCTTAGCCTACGCGTTTTCCGAAATCAAGCAACCCTACTTAGGTCGTTATCGACAGAAGTTTCCGAAAACAGATATATTTGTAATTTCAAGACAGTACCGTATTATCATAAGTGTTAACTAACCATCTTGGATTCTATTTGCTTATACATTGTTTATAGCTCTCAGCAATGGCTGAGGTAAGTAATGTTTATGATTTAATACTATACCTGTATAATGTTTCCATACTGTCTAGATATTTGTCCGAGAATAAGGCTGAGTTATTTATAAAACCTTTCAACGAATGTTCTACATAAATTAATTTACGTGAAATGCCTTCAAAGCGCCCTGTTTTATTAGCTCACCTGTCACAAAGTGACAGGGTGAGCTTTTGTGATCACTCATTGTCCGTCGTCCGTCCGTCCATCTGTCCGTCCGTCCGTCGTCCGTCCACAATTTACTTGTGTAGACACTAGAGGTCACAGTGTTAGCCTAATCATTATGAAACTTGGTCAAAATGATCATCTCAACCAAATCTAGGACAAGATCGATATTGGGTCATCTGGGGTCAAAAACTAGGTCACAAGGTCAAATCATAGAAAAACATTGTGTAGTCACTACAGGTCACAATTTTAGCTTAATCTTTATGAAACTAGGTCAAAATGATCATCTCAACAAAATCTAGGTCAAGTTCGATATTGAGTCATCCGAGGTCAAAAAATAGGTCACAAGGACAAATCATAAAAAAACCTTGTGTAGTCACTAGAGGTCACAATTTTAGCCTAATCTTTATGAAACTAGGTCAAAATGATCATCTCAACAAAATCTAGGTCAAGTTTGATATTGGGTCATCCGGGGTTAAAAAAATAGGCCACAAGGTCAAATCATAGAAAAACCTTGTGTAGTTACTAGAGGTCACAATTTTGGCCTAATCTTTTTGAAATTTAGTCAAAATGATGATCTCAACAACATCTAGGTCAAGTTCGATATTGGGTTATCCGGGGTCAATAACTAGGTCACAAGGTCAAATCATAAAAAACCTTGTGTAGTCACTAGACGTCACAATTTTGGCCTTATCTTTATGAAACTATGTCACAATGATGATGTCATAAAAATCTAGGTCAAGTTCGATATTGGGTTATCTGGGGTAAAAAACTAGGTCACAAGGTCAAATCATATAAAAACCTTGTGTAGTCACTAGAGGTCACAATTTTGACCTAATCTTTACGAAACTAGGTCAAAATGATCATCTCAACAAAATCTGGGTCAAGTTTGATATATAGGGTCAAAAACTAGGTCACTAGGTCAAATTATAGAAAAACTTTCCGTAGTCACTAGAGGTCACAATTTTGACTTAATATTTATGAAACTTGGTCACAATGATCATCCTAACAAAATCTAGGTCAAGTTCGATATTGGGTCTTTCGGGGTCAAAAACTAGGTCACAATTTCAAATCTTAGAAAAACCTTGTGTAGTCACTGGAGTTGTCAATGTTGGCCATACATTTATGAAAGTTGGTCACGATGATCATGTCAACAAGACCTTGGTGAAGATCAATATTCGGTCATCTAGGGTCAAAAACAAGGTCGTTAGGTCAAATCATAGACAAAACTTCAATATGCCATTGGGTCAATGTGATGTAAATAACAAGGTCGCTTTATAAGACAATATGAAAACCTTGTTCATGCAATAGAGGGGTCTGTATGAACTACTAGGACAGGTGAGCGACCTATGGCCCTTTGGGCCCTCTTGTTATAAGGCCCGTTAAAAAAGCCATGATAATGGTTCATGTTTTGGTTACACATTCATTTAAAATGGCTTAATATCACAACAAATATATCCATAGGCTTTACAAGGAATTGAATCCTGAAATATTTCATGCAATTCACACAACGGAACTATGTTTTCCATTTTTTATACACGTATGATACTTCTTGTCGTGTAGTATATCGCTGGCTAAGACCGAGAAGGTCGTAAGTACAAAATCTATATTTTTACAAAACAAGAAAACAACTATCTGAAAACATCTCTATACTTTTGGAAAAACAAGCTTTTTCAACTTCAGTTTGATCAACATGACCACTTCCGATTTACATAAAAATAGGCTCATAAGAAGTGCCTTGTAATGCAGATTTCAAATATGCACGAGTCTTAAAAGGTCGTAAGTAGTACATGCAACCTCCTGATTCTAAGCAAGCGATATGGTTTTACATATACTTAACACTGTGTGTTGTTATATTTGTCACAATCTAGAATAATAAGACCGAGGACACTGTCGCTAACGACACACTTCAAAACACAAAATCTGACGAGAAACTTACAGCTGATGAAATCGAGACATTCCATGAAACAAGCGAAACACACGACACAAGCAAAGCGAACGACGCACAGCGGTACAGCAGCAATGAAGTAGAAGAAGTAGAAGATGACTCAACGACTTCATCGGTGCCTGATAATAACGAGTTCAGCACAAAGACAAGTCCTGATGATTTAGTACTTCGAGTTGGAGACAGACCGCTCTATGTGAATAAGACGCTACTGTGTTTCTTTTCTCCTGTCTTCAATGACATGTTGAATGGGAAGATGAAAGAAAAATATGAAGCTGAAGTGAAGCTTACTGGGAAGAAGTATGAAGATGTTCTAGAATTTCTGAGATGCATGTATCCGAATATTATGAAGCCAATTACAATGGATAACGTCTTTGTAGTATTGCCATTAGCACATGAGTACAAAGTGACAATGATGAAGAACGGTTGTGAACCATGTTTGTTGAGATACTTGTCGGGAAAGGAAATACCCGATGATATATATGAAACATTGGAAAAAGCATGTTTGTATGGGTTGGGTGAAGTAAAAGAAAAATGTGTTGAGATAATCTCCGAAAGGACTCACGAAGAGTTTGACGAAGCAGAAAGTAAATTTACATTTTCTGATGAGGTTGGCAACAACATCAGAAAGAGATTTTTGGAGAATCTTTCTGTCAAGTATAAAGATGTGTTTGGACATGTTCAAACATCCAGAGCATTGTATCGATTCCTAGGTGCAGCGGCGAAGCAAAAGGAGTTATTGCGTCTTTTCTTGGGTGGGAAGGTCGTCGGTGATTATTTACTGTCAGACGTCAAGGATAATGTTGATTCCTTAACGACCGTTGGTAGAATGAACATAGGTGAAGATATATTTACCATGAGATTACAAATAAACAAATTATTCAACGACCATTTAAAGGTAGAATTCACACATAGTGGTAATAGTACCATTACTTGTTTGTGTGCTGTTATTGTACAAAACCATGTGAAAGAAGATAGGATTTACATAGAACAAAATCAATTCACTGCGAGCCTTACAAGCCGTACAATGGTCTTGCAAGGACTCACCCCTGACGTCTTTAATGATCCAAAGCACGGATTCTGCATTGGAGGAATAATTAAACTGCAGATATATATGTTTAAGTATTAATGTCGTAACCTTGAGTGTATTGCGCAATAGACGGATACTATAATAATAAGCGCAGTTAATAGGACTGAGTGGATAAGTATGTGAAATGATATATAACAAAACATACATCATGTTTATCATACATTTGGATGTCCAAATCTTGCTTAAGTGCTGGTTTCTTAGAAGTCGTTGTCTGGATATGATTGCGCTACAGAAAATTTAATAGCTGACGAAAAGTTGTGTTGTGAATGGAATTTCACAAAAAAACAATGGCAATGTTGCAAAATGAAACAAAGAAATAATGCCATTCAAAACATGAAGTGCATATATTCCTATACGCAGATACGGGAAGTTCACCGCAGAAATACGAATGAGCCAACCATCGTCAATATCGGCAAAATACGTCTTTCAATTTAAAGCACTTCCGCAACTATTTCATTTATTTTCATTAAAGTTGTAAAGTCCGATTGACATGTGTTTGAAGTGTAGCTTGTTGTATTGCTAGATTTTTTGAGAATCACTGAATGCGCCATGAACCATGAACTATGCCCTCTAATGCGTATGCATTATGTTACATGTAATGACGTCATGATAACGTTAGGACGATGAAGTCATACAATAGTGAAGTTACGTTTTCTATGATTGTTCGACTAAACATTTGCCATAGAGGAAATGTTTTACAGTAATGTACGAGGGTTGTCCCAGTAAATCGTAGACTTTGCTTATTAACAAAAAAGTATTAGACGCTTTAGCCTTAAATGTTTACATTTAATAAATATGTTATGACTGTGTATATATAATGTCATGAAAATACATGTAACAATTAAACAATTATTAACATTGTTACAACATATGGTACGTATGTGCGGCGCACACCGACGTCACGTCAGTAACGTATTTAACGTCATTACAAAGATCAGTTTATACCACTCCCCGTTGTGAGCGATACACGAATGATGTCTTTCAACCCATTTTTGATACACCTCCTCAAACCATTCACAGTTTAATCAGCGATTGCATTTTTGTATCGCACACATGATTTCTGCTCGTTCTTGAAACCGCGAACGCCGTAAATACGCATTCAACTTCGCTATCTATGACGTTCTGTACAGCCTAAACATTCCGTAGATCTTTATATGGCGTTCTTCCTCGAGGCAATGTATCAGTCCATCCATCACTAAACCTGCCATGCCATGTGTACACAAGTGCCCTAGACACACCACTATATCTCTCAGTACTTTTAAGCTTCTTAAAAGTGTCTATTGGTGTCTGTACACAAAACTGAATAGCCGTTCTGCTGGCCTTGCTCTCATCTAACGTCGCCATTTTGAGCATATTTCGATTTTTAGTGATGAATTTCAAATGTGCGTGGTTCGCGTGGGAATGCCGTTTATTCATCGAAATTTGCGGAGATGATGTCATTATAACGCACATAAAAGCAGACGTGAAATATACGCGCCAAGTTAAAAAACAAATTCAAAATAGCAATAACTACATCCACATTGATTAAATAACTGCACGTTTAACGTGTTGCGCCGCCCGCCCTTACATGGGGTGCGACAATCAATGATTATATAAGTTAAGTACATATAATATATAAATATCAGATGCCTGCCTGCGTGACATTGATATTGTCAACCCGAGGGCAGAATGTCATCCCGAGGCGAAGCCGAGGGTGACATTCTGTTTCGAGGGTTGGCAATATCAATGTCACGCAGGCAGGCATCTGATATTTATTTTATTATACCGAAAACTATTATAAGTCTAGCGAAACGTTCACTGCTATTATTACCATAATTATAAACAGTAGGCATGACGGTGTTTTCATACATAGTTGTGTATCAATTTCACATTCTATTGTATGTGTAGGCCCAACGTTTATTTGGTGCATTTTGCCGATTTCTTTAACTAATAGATCATTTTTAAGAAATTATCTAGAACTTGTGTTATATAAGCAATAAATTAGCTTTTTACCATTTTTGTATAGATCTATAACTTTAAAAGTGCGCCAAACGTAACGTCGCGTTTTGACGTTATGACGTAATTGCTGATGACGTCTAACATACTTGTACATGATTGTTTTGTGTACAGTGCTCTTAATCTGGTGAAGTTGAATTAAGGAAACGCATAGTTTTGAATACAGATTTGTTTTAGTTGTCTTCTTTTGTCAGTCTATTTTTTACAAAATCTTGTAGGCCTATATTTCAACAGTCAAAGAGCTACGAGTAAGATCGACGCAGTTACTTGCCCTTGCATGACATTGAAAATGTCAGGTCGATCACATGACCTGACAGTCAGTTTTTGGTCGATCACGTGTCATATGGGTTGGAACTGTCAATGACAGTCCTAATGTCTCTCTCCGGGGCAATGGGACTTTTGCATTGCAGAAAAAAGTGAGGTATAATAATATTTATTTACATGCATGCTTTTTATGATAATATAATTTATAAAGGTAATATTGTCAAATATAATGGTTATGTGACGTCAAATAAAACTAGTATCAACAAAGTCTACGATTTACTGGGACAACCCTCGTATGTGTAAAAAACCAAACTATTATCTGATTGATAATGCAATATTTCTGAAATATTGGTCACGAAACAAAGATTTAGAACCTTTTCCCACGTATTTATTGATCACCCATTGTATACTATGATAGGAAAATATATTCCATGGAATAAAAGGTATTATGCATAACGTAAGTGTCGAGTACAACCTATTAAAATCGTTGGACAAGTACTTGATAGATCATTCTACTTGAACTTGTATACAACGTTTATCACTATAATTGTGTCATTTACTGCCTGCGTGATCTAAAACAGGGTTATAAAGCATAACAACCTGCACATTTTATACTTTACTACTATACAAATCAATACACAAGACTTCAATAGCCACAATGGCTTTAAATAAGCATTTTCCGAAATCATGTCTTTACAAATCGTTTGCACACATGATCGTTATTTATAGACTTTTCCGAAAATCACATTTAATCCCTTCTGAATATGATTTTTGTGTCGCCTGAAAAGGCGACATATAGGTGTTACTTTGGCGGCGGCGGCGGCGGCGGCGGCGGCGGCGGCGGCGGTGGCGGCGGCGGTGGCGGCGGCGGCGGCGGCGGTGGCGGCGGCGGCGGCTGCGGCGTCACAAATTGCTTGTCCGGAGCATAACTTTGTCACCTTCAGTTCAAATGACTCAAGAATTGGTATGCATGTTTCTTGCAATAAGCCGGAGTGCAGTGCACAAGAATCATAACTCTTCCTGTCATAGTTTTTGAATTATTTCCCTTTGATTGATTTTATTAGAGCATTTCTTGTCCGGAGCATAACTTTGTCACCTTAAGTTCAAATGACTCAAGAATTGGTATGCATGTTTCTTGCAATAAGCCGGAGTGCAGTGCACAAGAACCATAACTCTACCTGTCATAGTTTTTGAATTATTTCCCTTTGATTGATTTTATTAGAGCATTTCTTGTCCGGAGCATAACTTTGTCACCTTAAGTTCAAATGACTCTAGATTTGGTATGCATGTTTCTTGCAATAAGCTGAAGTGCAGTGGGCAAGAACCATAACTCTACCTGTCATAGTTTTTTAATTATTTCCCTTTGATTGATTTTATTAGAGCATTTCTTGTCCGGAGCATAACTTTGTCACCTTAAGTTCAAATGACTCTAGATTTGGTATGCATGTTTCTTGCAATAAGCTGAAGTGCAGTGGGCAAGAACCATAACTCTACCTGTCATAGTTTTTGAATTATTTCCCTTTGATTGATTTTATTAGAGCATTTCTTGTCCGGAGCATAACTTTGTCACCTTAAGTTCAAATGACTCTAGATTTGGTATGCATGTTTCTTGCAATAAGCCGAAGTGCAGTGCGCAAGAACCATAACTCTACCTGTCATTGTTTTTGAATTATTTCCCTTTGATTGATTTTATTAGAGCATTTCTTGTCCGGAGCATAACTTTGTCACCTTAAGTTCAAATGACTCTAGATTTGGTATGCATGTTTCTTGCAATAAGCTGAAGTGCAGTGGGCAAGAACCATAACTCTACCTGTCATAGTTTTTTAATTATTTCCCTTTGATTGATTTTATTAGAGCATTTCTTGTCCGGAGCATAACTTTGTCACCTTAAGTTCAAATGACTCTAGATTTGGTATGCATGTTTCTTGCAATAAGCCGAAGTGCAGTGCGCAAGAACCATAACTCTACCTGTCATAGTTTTTGAATTATTTCCCTTTGATTGATTTTATTAGAGCATTTCTTGTCCGGAGGATAACTTTGTCACCATGAGGTTGAATGACTGGAAACTTGGTATGCAAGTTTCTTACCAAAAGTCCAAGTGCAGTACACAAGAACCGTAACTCTACCTTGTGCCATTTTTCAATTTTTACCCTTTGATTGATTTTATAAGCATTTCTTGTCCGTGGCATAACTTTGTCACCATAACTATTAATGACTCAAAAATAGAAATGCATGTTTCTTTGCTGTGACATGAAGTGCAGTGCGCAAGAATCATAACTCTAGCTTGTGTAGTGTTTGAATGATTCCCTTCAGATTGACTTTATCAGGACATTTTTTTGTCCAGAGCATCGCTTTGTCGTTTTTAGTTCAGATGACTAGAGAACTCTTGTGAGTCTGATATGTAGCCCAATACTGGATAGTTTTCCATGACAAATGTGCATTTCGTCAGGCGACACATGCGACCCGCGGAGCTTTTATTAGTAATTATTTGTTGTGTTAACTTGATATACAATACGTTTTTCGTTATATTGTGTATTCAAAATGGCCAAGGTAAGTGTTTATAAATATCTACGGTATAATTTTAATTTAGGATGCATTTTCTTTTTTTAAAGCTTGCAAATCTTGTGACATGAAAACGACTACAATGTATTATCGCCTTTCTTTTATTGATATATTGACATGTACGTGGCTACAACGTATCATCTGCTTTCATATATTGATATTGACACGTACATGACTACAATGTATCATCTGCTTTCATATATTGATATATTGACATGTACGTGACTACATTGTATCATCTGCTTTCATAAATTGACATGAACGTGACTACAATGTATTATATCCTTTCATACATTTATGTATTTACATGTATTTGACTGCGCTATATATTCATAACTTCCATTCATATACAGTGTACAAGAATATTTATGTAATTATATCTTAAACCTCTGCACCATACTTTATTAATTTGTGAATGTCGTAACGTACATGAATGAACGATGTGCATTTTAAAATTGTTGGTTGTTATAGAATTTGTTCCTATTATATTTATATGTAAAATACCATTGCGCTAACGTCGTGAACAAATGAAGACTACGTTCAATAAATGCTTATTTTCCGGTAGTCCATAATAACTAGTTAAGTCAATAGGGATCATAATTCCGTTGACTTGTTGGATAGGGTTACATGTTGCTAACACTGTTGGCGATAATAAGATATGATGGCACAATAACATTTACACATGCTAATTAGCCGTTGTGTTCATTTGCTACAGAAAGGGATGCTTATTTACAGTCATGTTCAATAAACGCTTGTTTCGTATTACGTTTTCGCAATATGAGCAAATATACGGAACGATTTTATAATTGCCTCGCTGGCTCAGGTTATACCATTTTGTATGACCCCCACCTAATATAGTTCATGCTTTAACGATAAATAAATTCCTATAATGTAAAAATAATATATTATTAAAATATTTTCCACCATATAACAGTATAAATGCATGATTAGATACTGTCACGTAGTCCAGCGTGACTGTGTTGAATAAGTAACACTATTTCATATCGTATAAGTGGTTTAATAATTATAAGGTCGATTCATAAAGTTATATATACAGTTCCATAATTATCAATGTAGTACTTCGCTCACTATCAGGTTCGTAGCATAAGTCAACAATCAATTGTTAATAAATCTTCTAGCATAATGGCTAGGCTTATGGCCCAAGCTAACTCGCTTGTTAACGGCCGCCCGGACCTAACTAACACGTCTTACTCCTGTCGCTGCCTCGACTCGACTCCCTAATTCTTACATTCTGGTATGGTATATTCACCAGCCCAGACATAGCCCAGACATATTAATTGGTTCAATTGCATCATACTATTGTATGTGCCCAAGGCTATAATTCTGATCATTATAGTGTATTGATAGTACTTGTTGACTGACCGATAGTAATGTTTGTATTATGCAATACAATCTAAATAACAGTATAGATGTCTGTCTCAGATATCACATGTGTGCATAATTATAATGGATGGTAGAAGCCCATTATGTTACAATTCCTTTCTATCTTTTGACAACAAAATTTTATCTAAAATTTTTAACATAATACCCCAAACTTTTTGAAGTGGTTTGTTACCATAAGTTGACAAATATATCCTATCTAAAATATCACGTAGAATCACATAATGATTATCATAGTCAAATAATCAACATAAAACCTGTCAAATAATAGCACATTATCAATACAATAATAACCGCAACATAAACACATATGTACACACAATAAAAAGTCATCACTACAAATGTAGCGTCATTTCCAGTATACTCAGCTGGTTTAATTCATGTCCACATAGATATGGGTGAAATAACTATATCTCTTTGTTGTCACGTTTGTCATGATGAATTGTATGTGGATTTGTCTGTAAATGGCACATCTGGAGTCGTCGCATCTGATGAATATTCTTACATTGTCAACAACGGGTTGAAATGATGATCATATGGATATACGATCGAATGATTATCTCCGATTGAGATCTACGAATGATTATCTCCAAATTGAACGTTTGAGAAATTTCCAATGTAATTTGTTTCGTTGTGGCAGGCATCTATTGGTAGCTCATCAGATTGTTTGGGAGTAACTCGTTCGATCCCTGGTATATTAACTGAAACACTTATCATTGGCAGATCTAATGCAATATGTAGTCGTAGACCCTAATAAATCTATATTTCCCTACAATGATCACGAAATAATAGCATGAACAACTTAGTGCCAGTATCATTAATTATTACCTTGCTACATCAAATTAGTATGTATCAGATTAATCACTGATAAGATAAATGATAACAATGCATATATTGGCATAACTAGTAGGCCTACATAATATTATTTTACTATAGACGATAACGATATATTCGGCATTCGTTCTATAATTACTTCCCTTTGATTAGATACTCTCTACAAAGGAGAATTTCACATTTACCGGAAATGAGATTTTCTACACAAATATCTCACAGTTTTCCTATGAATACAACACGTTTACACCTTGATAGCAACTTCAAGTTGATTTAATTCATTTCCGACCATCATCGTGAAATGATCTCATGTAACAACGAGAGATGTCAGCCTATTTTAACTACAGAATTTGACTTCAAAGTTCAGGTAAGTTGGAATTCATACAATTTACTTTTTACATTTGTCAAGTATACTCAAAAACATACTGTTATACATGGCCATAGTTTCTTTAAAACTACCACAATCTTGACTTGACATAGCAGTCTGAATATCGGCACCCTTAGACTCATTTTCATCTGGGACTTGTCTGGCTTGTACAGCGCCTATTTCCATGCTATGGTCTGAACTATCATTTTCAGTAATACCATTGAAATCTGAACTACTTGAATGGCTCATAACTTTTTTGTCAATATCTGAGGCTGGGTCATAAATCTCAGTGTCCCCTTCGTATGCAGAAGCATTCATATTATTCTCTGAGCTATTGGACGTGACGTCATTTAACCTTGGCCGTTCAATATCATTTTCATCACTTGAACTGCTTTCACGTTCACTGTCACTTGAACTACTATCACTTGGACGTACAACATAGGTTGTCATACGTTTATTTGAGGACCTTACTTTTGGCCATTTATCCAAATTTGCTTTTCGTATTTGATCTGCATGCACTTTCATGATTTTATTGTCCAACTGATTTTTAATCAAATAAGTCAATGGCGACAATTTTTCAACTATTCTGAAATGTGATTTCCACTTAGGCGACAATTTACCTTTCGGACGGAAATTTTTGTAATATACTGCATCATTAACCTCAAAACTGATGTCTTGTGCATTTTTATCAACATATTTCTTGTTTCTGCGTTTGGCATGTTTCAAGTGTCTGTATGCTAGCATAAATGTTCTGTGAGTTTCTTGCAATGCAATTTTTGAGAATTCCTCACCATGGTACTTAGCTCTTGGCTTCAACAAATTGTCAATAGGCAGTACTGGGTCTCTGTTATATAACAAATAAAATGGCGAGAACTTTGAACTAGATGAAACATTATGCCTAATACCTCCTAGAGCCATGTTTAAATGAACATCCCAAGCTTTTGTATCACCCTCAACTAATTTTGCAAGTATGTTGTTTAAATCTCTGTGCATTCTCTCTTGTTTGCCGTTTGAAGATGGATGGTAAGCTGTACATGTTACATTGTGTATATTTAATTCTTTCAGGACCTCACTGAACGCCTGAGAAGTAAATTCAGACCCCCCATCATGGATGATTTGAATTGGGATACTATGTGAAGGGTAAATCTCATTTAATAATAGACTTATAACACTGTCTGTCGTTTTGTCTGGACTTGCAAAGGCTTCTGGGTAGCCTGAATACATATCAACAAAGCAAATAATGTACTTATTTCCATTATCTGTGGTCTCATAAGGGCCACAAATGTCTATGGACACTATAGCAAAAGGATAGGGAGCACAGTTTGTTTCTTTCATTGGAGTTCTTATTTTCTTTAAGTTCCTAGTCTGACAGGGTACGCATGTAGAGACATATGCGTATAGGTCTTTAAACAAAGATGGCCAATAATATTTGGTCTTTACTGTAGCAAACATTCTTTGCGTGCCTGGATGGCAATTTTCAGTATGATATTGTTTTATAACCAAGCTTTTCAGGTGCTTAGGTACATAAAGGCGAGGTGTTGGTTCCTCGTCAGGACTTGAAATGTAATATATTATCTGATCCATTTCTAAAAACTTATCCTTATCTGAAGGTTGACCATGCCTTAACTTCATCTTAATCTGCAAGATCTCTGGATCCTTATCTTGTTCTGCGACCATGTCTAAGTCTGCAAATTCCTTAACAGGTTCTATGGAGTCAAGGGTTTTCTCATACGGTGCATTCACATATTGTTTTGGGTCAATCGTGTTTGAATTGATTGCATTTACTGACAAAACTTCATTTGAATTTATGTTGTTTTGAGACTGGATCTTGTATGTGTTGTCATGTATGTCTGGCTCATTCTCTGATTCATTTTCTGTTTGTCTATTTTCAGATTCAGGGGGCCTCGAGAAGAAGTCCGCCATTACATTAGACTTTCCACTGATGTGTTCAATACGACAGTTATAACCGGTCAAGGACAATGCCCATAATTGAATTTTCTTGTTTTGTATGGGACTATTCAATAAATTTATCAGTGGTTTGTGATCAGTCTTGATTATGAATTCAGCATTGTGCAAGTAATGATCCAGTTTTTGTAAGGCGTAGTATATACCATATGCCTCTTTCTCTATTGTGCTATAACGTGTTTGTGTGTCACTGAGTTTGTGAGACAGAAAATAGATAGGTCGTTCAATTTCTCTATGTTTGGACGTACTGTCGGGATTTGTAACCTTTTGAACTAAACACGCACCAATATGCGAGTTACTAGCATCTGTATACAGCACATACGGTTTACTTGTATCTGGATATGCTAACATGGGAATCTGTGCTAACTTTGTCTTTAAAGTGTCAAAACTATTTTGGCAGCTGTCGGTCCATTTAAATGGAACAGTTTTCCGTGTCAAATTGATTAAAGGCTCTGCAATTTTTGAAAAGGAAGGCACAAATCGCCTGTAAAATGAGGTGGCTCCTATAAAAGACCTTACATCACGCACACATTTTGGCTCGGTCAGTGACCTCATGGCTTTAACCTTGTCTGGGTTAGGTCTAATCCCATCTTTGTCTATAACAAAACCCAAGTAACTAGTTTGAGGCTGCAAAAATTGGCATTTTCTTAACTTGAGTTTGAGATTATGATCTCGCATACGTTGAAACACGATCTCTAAATGGTGTTTGTGTTCTTCTAATGTTCTTGAGAACACGAGTATGTCATCGAGATATGCTACCGCGAATGATCCTAAACCGTCTAGAACTTTAGCCATTAAATCTTGAAATACCCCGGGGGCATTAATTAACCCAAATGGCATGCGATTGAACTCAAATAAACCCCTAAATGTTGTGAATGCCGTTTTCTCCCGGTCATTCTCATCTATAGGTATTTGCCAATAACCCTGTCTCATATCTAAACTTGTAAAGTATTTTGAATGTCCCAAATTTGCTAGTATATCATCAATATGAGGTAACGGATATGACGTAGGTATTATGACTTTATTTAACTTGCGGAAATCGACGCAGAACCTTTTACTATTGTCATTCCTTTTGTCAACCAGCACTACCGGGCTAGCATATGGACTGTGTGATGGCCTAATGACTTTGTCTTTCAACATACCATCAATGGCTTCATTCATTTTGTCCCGGTCATTTAGAGGTACTCTATACGGTCTTTGTCTGACTGGCTGATGCTCAACAGTAGGGATTTTCATAGAAACTGTATTGGTTTCAGTAAGTTCTGAGTCGTTATTTGCCAACACGTCGCGATGAGTGTGCAACAAGTCTTTCACATAGGGGAAATGTTCTGAGGGGGTAACAATGTCAGACTCATCAATGGGAGTGAATGTCTCTGGTTGTGATTTTGATTGATTATTTCTGTTACTCACAGAAGCTATGCATTTTTCATCAATCAAGTCTACCTTGGCTATAACACACCCCTTCCTTAGTCTTATGGTCTTGTTTGTATTATTAGTGATAACCACAGGGAGTCTCCTATGTTTCTGCAATGTGAATACTGAATTAGAAACAACAATGCCTGGCTCTGATCCTATGTACCCATTTTCAACAGTCCTTAGTTCATAAGTTTTAAAATTTTGTATACCTGGATTCTGTTTTAATTTGCCATTACAATAATTGACAGTTTGAGGTTTAAGGAGGGTATGCTTTTGAAGTCTTACTAAAGAAGCTATCTGCCTGTCTTCTACTAGGTTAACAAATGATTTTCCTACTTTTAAACAGCCTAAATCAAAATAAATCCTTACATCATGGTGTTTTAACCAATCGCGTCCTAAAATAATGTTCCTATTTATATTCTCAACAATATAAAATGTGTGACTCATATCAGTATTTCCAATTTTAAATGTTAGGTTTACACAACCATCTACATTCAATGAGTCACCATTTACTGATTGAAGAGAAATCTTTTCATCTTTAATTTCTGCCTTTTGTCTTAAGGTTCTGAATATCCTTCTGTTTATCAATGAAACTTCAGCGCCTGAATCTACCAGTGCTCTGTATTTATTTTTCTGTATATTTATTATACACGAATCTGGGTTTCCTGCAATTGCTATATTGAAAGTTCGTGGATTAACCGTTTTCTGATCACTAACTTGATTAAACCTTTTCTTGTGTGAAACTCTATTTGAATTTTGTCTACTACGAAGATTATCTGTCTTACAGTAATAATCCCTAGTTCGATAATACGTTGGCCTGTGTGGATTTTGAACTACCGCGTTTATGTGTTTATCTCTATTTTGATATTTACGATTGAACGGTATGAAATTTCTTAACCTAAGTCTAGCCCTAATATTTTGTTCTTTGATTGCTATATTTACTGCTTCGTCTAATGACTGAGGATTTTGCCTAAGTAATTGAATTTTAATAGACTCATTCAACAATCCGTCAACGAAAAAATCAATTAGCTGTCTAATTACTAGTGGAGGATATTGGCTTAGATCCTGACCGTCATATGCAGTTTTTGCTAAATCAATTAACTTTTCATAATATATTTGTACGTTTTCATTTGGCCTTTGTTTAAATTCGCCTAATAAGCGCAATGCATGATGAGAATCTGTTATTTTCGAAAATCTCACTTTTAATTCACCCAATAATTCTGCCCATGTACACTGCGGGTCACCATTTAAATATCCATGAATAAAATCTGATACAATCCCTCTAGAAGTATGGAAACAAATCTTTTTCTTGCCATCATCATTTAACTTGTTTATAAAAGCATATTTTTCTAATGAATTTATCCAAAATTTAAATTCTTTATTATTTTTTCCGTCAAATTCTGGTACTATTTTGTTCAATGTATTACCTAGCGATATACAATAATTTCCCAATTGATCTGATAATGTTTTTACATTTCTACATATGTTTCGATCTGCCATTTTTAAGCGTACAGAAAAAAACCCAGTTCACTCACCTTGTTACTCCGAGATTCCAATTTTCAGCAGGATTTTACGGCTATCAAGTGCTGTCTGTCCAATTTTCCTGTTGCTCTTTCCGTTGAACTTATGCTGTGTCACGACGCCATAAATTGTCACGTAGTCCAGCGTGACTGTGTTTAATAAGTAACACTATTTCATATCGTATAAGTGGTTTAATAATTATCATGTCGATTCATAAAGTTATATATACAGTTCCATAATTATCATTGTAGTACTTCGCTCACTATCAGGTTCGTAGCATAAGTCAACAAGCAATTGTTAATAAATCTTCTAGCATAATGGCTAGGCTTATGGCCCAAGCTAACTCGCTTGTTAACGGCCGCCCGGACCTAACTAACACGTCTTACTCCTGTCGCTGCCTCGACTCGACTCCCTAATTCTTACATTCTGGTATGGTATATTCACCAGCCCAGACATAGCCCAGACATATTAATTGGTTCAATTGCATCATACTATTGTATGTGCCCAAGGCTATAATTCTGATCATTATAGTGTATTGATAGTACTTGTTGACTGACCGATAGTAATGTTTGTATTATGCAATACAATCTAAATAACAGTATAGATGTCTGTCTCAGATATCACATGTGTGCATAATTATAATGGATGGTAGAAGCCCATTATGTTACAATACAAAGTATTACATAAACACTTGAAAAAATAAAAATAAAAAATGATCCCAGTAGTGTTTGAACCCACGACCCTCAGGAATTTGTCAAAATTATTTCCAAATTAAACAAAGGGAGATAATTTCAAAACTGGGCCATATAGAGTTATGGTTCTTAGTCACTAGTTGCTGTCTATTCACCTACCAAGTTTCAAGTCAATACCTCAAATAGTTTTAGAGTTATGCTCTGGACAAAAACATTTTTTTAAATTAAAGAAGGGGGATAATTTCAAAACTGGGCCTTATAGAGTTATGGTTCTTGATCACTGCACTTCCCCTAGTTGCCATCTATTCACATACCAGGTTTCAAGTCAATACCTCAAATAGTTCAAGAGTGATGCTCCGGACAAGATATGGGACGGACGGACGGACGCATACTATTACTATATCCCTTCGCCTTCGGCAGGGGATAAAACCCCATTTAGTTACAACGTACGAGGTCATACGAGAATTGGTTTTATGTCCAGTTCCAAATGTAGTTACACGTAGAACTACTAGTAGATGTCTGATGAACAAAAGAGTGGTTCAACAGACACCCAAGACTTCGTGTGACTCTTATGACTCGCCTAGAGACCCTGCGAAACATATCGCATTACAACATGTGCATCTTTAAATGCTAATAACAATGATAGTGTTAATAATGTGTTTGTTTCCTTCTTTTGAACAATAAAGTGTAATCTGCTATTAATTGTTTTCTAATATATCGTTGCTAATAAGGAATTTAAATCTGACAAACATCTACATACATGAGACATATGGATCACATGTACATTTTATTCCTTCGAGAGTCGTTTTGGAGTATTCTTCTTTCGAAATGTGTAATATATATATAATAAGTCTGACGAAGACTTAATTTAAAGTCGACACGATGGGTTATATAAATAAGAAAAACAAACACACTGTTAAGTAATTGTTAGTTCTACATATTACTTTATTGTGTTCATTGTATTATTTTAGTACAGTATGATTTAATAGGATAGTATTACAGTGCTGTCGGGTAATTCTGCGCATCTAAGAGGCATTCGTCTTCCATATTTGAGACTATTTTATTCGTAGAATGAATTGTGGTGCTTTTTGAATAGAAACAACATTTTGAACCAAGACGTCTTGGTTGTAGACGAGACAATTACAGAACTTCAGCAATAATGAAACTTGCACTTTCCTGTATATAAGTGATCTACGTTTGGCGAATGGTAGTAATATTCATAAGCAATAATACCTGTATCTGCTACTAGAACGACTCTCGGAGAAATTTAACACAATTGAGAGCTCTGATAGCTGCGTTATGTAGGCATGAAGAGGATAATTCAGTAGGTCGGTCGGTCGGTCGGAATTGAACATTCACATGAACAATTGTGACATTCAGAATTTCGCTAAAAAGCTATGAGTACACTTTACAGTAAGTAGTAAGTAAGTAAGTAACGTCTTTATTTAACGAGGCTGACACATTCGGTTTCCCGATCTTCCATGTGGGCAGTTATTCACATGTAGCCAATACACACAACTATTTACGGAAATTATTTAATTATTTGCATCAAGTACCCATTAATCAAGATAGCAAAGTTTATTTAACGCAATATTCTGACAAATATACATTTATTTCGCACAATCACGATATTTCTGCATAAGCCAATAGACGACAAACTCAATTTACGGAGTATTTTTATTCAGGTCACAACTGATTATTGTGCAAGAATACCACTTAACAACTATAGACAAAATACAGTTAGAGAAGTACTAGTGATCAGCGTAATTAAGCAGTCACCATTTTATTAAATCTAAATTACATACGTAACGTTTAATGCATATTAAACGGATATTTGAAGCAGCTATGAACAGGGGTGGGGTAAAAATTAAACCGTAACTACTGCCCTTTACGTTGGTCTCTCCTTGCACCTATGTAGCTAAGGACAAGTAAAGACACAGAGTCTAGAAATACCAGTATATATCAGTTTAGCTTAATCACTAAACACAGTAATGTATGTTTTATGAGCAGTCGAACCTGTCTATACAAACAACCCATAAAACAGCAGAAAGTGGTCTTTGTTGTCAGGTAATATCTTCTAACAGGGTTCAGGCCTGTAGGCACCACAAGCACACCAAGGCACTTACCTCGACGAAACACAGAGAATATACTAAAACAGGCTTGTCTTTCAAGACGCACCCCAGATATATTTACCCTTGAACACATTTGCCCCGTTGTTTTTGTCTCTGGATACCCCCGCCATGGGATTAACACAAGTAGTGACAAAGGTCTGCTGGTACACTACTGCTGAGAAATACGATATACAGTACAACCTCTGTAGACCAACATCCTTTGCGACCTGCAAATATTGGCCGATGTACCTAGGTTGTTGCTTTACAGATGTTTTATGGCAAATATCAGCTTCGGGGAAATTCGAAGGTGTTGTTTTAGAGAGGTTGTTACTTTTCAGATGGTTGCTCTGGAGAGGTTGTACTGTATATCATATCGTTAAGTCAACATAAGAAGAAACATGTATATATATAATTTTATTATGTAATCAACATTGAAAACTAATGTTGACCTTCAAAATTTCTGTTTGTAGTATTTTTATTCATGAAACTGCGGAAGCGTCCTGGTGCCAAATCATAATTAGGCTTTTAAATAGTATTCCCCAATAGGAGATTCTATCTCCTAATTTTGTTTTATCTCCTAATTAGGTTTTTATCTTCTAATGAGGCTTTTTTATCTCCTACGTAGGAGTTTATATCTCCTATTTTTCTCTTAATTATGTTTTTTATTTTTTGTATAGCACATTATGATTTTGCACCAGGACGCGTCCATATAAACAGTTTTCAACTCTAAATCTGCAACGCTGTGCTATATCCAGCTGAGTTGTTGAATGTTGAATGCCTGTCATTATATTCTTAAAATAGTAATACAATCATTATAATTACGTCAATGGCTGAAAGCAAATATTTCAATGCAAAAATCAATATCTACGGTTTCAATGAATAGCAATCTTGTCCAGGGGCGGATCCAGGATTTGGCGTTAGGGGGGGCGTACATTCATGTATTGATACCCCCCCCCCCCTCAAGAAAATGTGCGAGCGAAGCGAGCTAGAAAAAAAATGTATCTCTGAGAAGCATTCCACACAATTTCGTTCTTTATCTTATAATATTCATTGATAAAATTATTGTGAGAGCAAGGCGAGTAAGAATATATGCATTTATTATTTGAAAAATGCAATTATCTATTTCAGCTTCGTACACCACATTCTTATTACCTGGTAATATTCACTGATGCAGTAATTGTCAGAATTAGAAAAAGAATCAGTGTTTGTCTGAGCAGCATACCCAAACAACTCAATGGTAAATCAAAAGCTTTCATTGAATTTACGTAGTTCTTCATCGAGCGAAGCGAGCTAGAAAAATCGTCGTTTATATGAACAGCATAGTCAGGACTAACGATAATCGATTTGATAATATTCACTGATATATAGCTGCTGTGAATTCGTCGCGAAAAAAGGCAATGTCTATCTGAGCAGCATACCCTGCGAACTCCAGGGCTTCAGCTTTGTTTAAGTGGAAATGTGAAGTACTTGGGATTCAGCGACTAGGGAGTCCACGGGGCAGTGGCTTTCTACCTCGTGACTTTTTAAAAAGAACCACGTCAGCTGCATTCTGAGGTAATTTATTTTTAATGAAAAGAACAGGTTTATTAGAAAATAAAGCCAACTCTATTAATAGTTTATGTCTTGTCGGACATTTTTAATGTGAAAGAATCTCGGCATTTCTGTGGCCGATGTTTGGCACCATGCTACCAATCAGTCCCACATCTTGTTTTTGCATACAGCATTAAGTTCACTTTAAATTCCATAAATTGATTATTGGTTAATGTACGCGAGCGAAGCGAGCGAAAAAAATTGCATACCAATATTGTTCTTACATCCAAAATATGAGAAATTACCTAGGCTCCGGCGATTTTAGGGGGGGCGTACGCCGGGTCCCCCCCCCCTGGACCGCCTATGTTGTCCTAAAAATATTATACGCATTTTCCGAAATTATACTGGGTCGGTTTGAAAGGAAATTTCCGAAAACAGACACAGAATAACCTTTGTTGTGAAATTGAATTGCGATATTACTAGGTGTGTTAACTAGCACTATATATGCTAGATAAAGTTAAAAAATAATACGGTGATAACTCTCGACAATGGCTGAGGTAAGTGAATGTACAATATACTGAAATATACAAAATAATTATGATATTAATGTACAAATATTTAACTTGACAAATGTTCCGATTAGTCACTTTTCAGACTCATCTAATATACTTTTGTACATGATACAATGTTAGGGAAATAAAGATGCAGGTTTATTTCCGCTATTTGTATGTGTAAACATGATAATAATCATTGTGCAATTATCTGAAATTGCAAAACGTGAAAACTAGTATCATATCACTTTTAAATGAAAACAAAACATAATTTATATCTACAACAAATAGTATAATACAGCTAGGGGATAGAGATTAGTCAATTGACCCCTTTTTTGTAAATGTTCATAATATTATATGCATCTCATTTATAACTAGCTGTAAGTGCATTTAACTTAAGTGGCGATACACTGTATTCGGTTTTCTATGGTGACACGGTAAATACTCCAAAATTGAATTAATAAAAATTACATATATTGAAATATACATACATGTAGTAAATAACGATCTAAAAGTCTATTTTCAAAAAGCAATAACTTGTCAACCTATCTGCCAAATGATGCATTTTGAGCACTTTAGTTGAGTCCCAAATGTAGAAAACACCATGAGATGGAAGAAAACGAAATAAAGTCTCCAGTTGGTTTGTAAACAAAATAACGAAATGTTAACACTAAATGCAAAATTTAAAGTCTAAGAGGAGCAGCTCTTTCAAAATTAGTATTTTGTCATCGATACATATTACTAAATGTGATTTTTGGATTACTATATCGACGAATAGAACTGACATTATGTTGTCAATTATACAATGTAGGTCATTTGTGAAAAACATTCTATTTGTTAAATTCTAGAATATTAAGACAATGGACAACATCGCTGACGATGAAGTGGACGAAGTAGACGAAGACTCTGTAACACCGAAGCCTGATGTTAACGAATTCAGCACAAAGACAAGCCTTGGTGATTTCGTACTTCGAGTTGAAGACAAACCCCTCCACGTGAACAAGGCAGTACTCTGTCTATTCTCACCAGTGTTCAATGTAATGTTGAATGGGGAGTGGAAGGAAAAGTGTACAGGTGAAGCGAAGCTTACTGGAAAGAAGTATGAAGATGTGTCAGAGTTTCTGCGATGCCTACTGCCACACATAACGAAGCCAATCACAATGAGTAACGTCTTTGTAGTATTACCATTAGCACATGAATACCAGGTGGATATACTAAAGAATGCTTGTGATTCGTGTTTATTGTTATACCTGTCGGGAAAAGAAGTACTGCAGTTCTTGTACGAAGCCTTAGAAATAGCATGTTTGTATGAGTTAAGTGAAGTAAAAGAAAAATGCTTTGAAATAATCTCTGAACGTTCACCTGACGAGTTTGATGAAGCTGAACGTAAATTTACTTTCTCTGATGATGTTGGTAACAAGATCAGAAAGAGATTATTGGAGAATCTTGCTCTCAAGTATAAAAATGTGTTTGGACATGTTCAAACATCCGGAGCAGTGAATCGATTCCTAGGTGCAGCTGCAAAGCAAAAGGTGTTATTGAATAAATTCCTAAACGGAAATGTTGTGGGTGATTATTTACAGTTGGACGTCCATGAATGGGATACGAGTATTGGTTACCTGCGTATTGATGACATTAAATTCACAATAAAAGCGGGTAGATCCTCTACTTATGCAACTGATTGGAATGCAAAAATCTCGAGTGAAAGTTATTGTAATAATACTGAGTATTTATGTGGCGTTGTAGTACACAATACTATGGTCCAAACAGATGATATTATATACGCTGAACGAAAATATTTAAATGGAAACCATCAATCACTTCAGTTACCAGGGCTCACCACAAAACTGTTTAATGATTTAAAGCGTGGTTTCTGTCGGGATGGAAAAATCCAGCTCCAGATATATTTGTTTAAGTATTAACATTATACTACATGGTAACCATTGTAAATACTGTCGCGCACAGACTATTCAACAACACACAGAAACAACGTAGACTTCAGGCAATTATATGTACATTCACTTTGTACTATGGCAACTTTTCTAAGTATACACCTTTCCTTTTGTAATATATCAGTTATAATACCAGATTTCACGTATAATACGACTACATTTTTTAATGAAAACCTTCATTCTACCAGATTCTGGAGTACACGTGCATGTCGTAATGTTAGCGATTTTCACCAGATTCCAAGTGTTTAATGTCATAATTATGCATAAATCTAGAATGTGAATGTTAAACGCCACCTTACTTCAAGGATATATGCATCGTGTGACTAAAACTGATGAGCACATGCTGTTGGAATGGTGCAAGCATGTGGTGTGATTTTAAACATTAAGTCTGTTTGTAGACTAGATAATACTTTTTTCAATTACATAACGTCGCCTTAGTATTATCTTGCGCTAACTACACAATTTCAATTTTCGAGAAAAAGCGCTTCAAATATTTAGATATGATAATCTCACTCAACATTGGTCTATTTGCAAGAAATAAAAAATATTGTTATTTGTACTATAATAAGCTACCTTCAACATGAATTTTAATACCCCATGAACTACAGTTCATTCTAAAATTGAAAAATTGTTTTAGAGATAGCTCATAAAGTGTAACACTATTTTGATTTTCTTAAGTTTTATACTGAGCCATCAGTAGATATCACTTGAAATATCTCATGTACATAGCTCAATATAACCTTACTTTTGAGTGTGAAATGTTGAGTTAGCGCAAGATGTGACGCGCAAACGTCGTAAAGGATGCTTCTATTTTGAAAACAAGGAGCGCATTAGATAGCTCAACATATTAGGAATCCAGGGGTGTAATTATCTCAAAAAATGATTTTTTGTAGATAGCTCAAAATATTTTTAAGCCGACGATAATTTGTATCAGAGTTTTGTTTTATAAGAAATCGATTCTTGCGCTTTAGTTTTAAGTTATGATTATTTATATTTCAGTTTGTAAATAAACGCAATTTCAATTTCAGTAGTATATTATATCAGTGTGTATCTTACTGCAGTACTGATTACTACAATAACATTTCGATGCCATCATAATCGTAAAGACGAGATGCATCTTCCTGGAAAATGCTGAAACCATCGTCTAATCAAAAGAGGTTAGTATTACAGGTTTAAGGGAGCAAAACACCGAACTAACGGCAGCTTCGGCATATTGCAGTTGTAGAAAGGTGCATGATCTTGTTGTTGTTTTTGACCCGCTACATGTGAAAACTACATGAGACGTGTTTACTTCACTTTCTATTCATTCCAGTATGTTTTTGTCATTCATGTTTCACCTGGATGCTTTTTTGTTGCTTTTTTTGTCACTTCTTGTTCAAAAACCACCTCGATAGCCTGGTGGTAGAGCGGCATCGAATTCGGGGGTCCAAGGTTCGATCCCTGGCCGACGTAATCAAAATGATAACATAAATGCCATGACAAGACGTTCGGCATATCAGTGATTAGTTAGGCTTGTTTTACTATCGACCTTAAAAATTGGTATGAACCGAACGATTTCATAGAAAACGTATACAAATGTATGTGATTTTCAAAGAGACACAATTATTCTAGTAGAGTTTAGCTTAGTACTAGAAGACACAGAAGACACATACACTATTCTTTTCATGATATTTCATTGGAAGGCTGGCACATTGACTTGCTGTTAATTAATTGAAACACATTCGTCCAATATACACCTCACCTGTCACGTACACCCTTTGTTTGTTGTCTTTTGATTCGGCACGTATACATTTGATATGGTCGTATCATGTAAGTAAGTGTATAAAGCCTAGGTCCCACTGAGGAATTCAATATCAGCGTTACGCTCCCGATTTCTTTCGATACCACCCGACTCTTCACAATTCTTTCCGATATCACAAACTGTCTCATGACTTCCCCGAAGCTTCCCCTATACCAAGAAGAACCTGTTCCCGATGTCCTGATAGTTCGTTAATAAAAATCGGTAGTACATCGCCGAGGTAAAATATGCTCAGCGGGACCTAGGCTTTTAATCAGTAAGTTAACACTTTATTTAAACTAGGCTACACATTTGGTTCTGCCAATCTCTTGTATTACAACCATTTCTATTTTTTTTCAAAAACACTTATAGGCAAATATTTAGAGTATGCATGTTTGTGTACTTTTATCAGTCAAGTTATATATACTGTATAGTAAATCCCCCATTTGACCTACCAAGGTTAAATACTTACCTATAGTCTAGCGTATAATTATGTATAATGTATTTCCATACGAGAGACAACTGTAAACTGACGTTGTACATGTACAACTAGTGTCGCATTCAGAATGTAGCTAAAACGGTTTAAATAAGTACTCTGTCGGTATGTAACTGATAACAACATATCATACAGAAATCATTTTTGGGGTACAATAAAACATTATCAAGAAATCAATCTGTATTCAACACAAAATTCTGATTGCAAAAACATATACCGGGTATTTGGTTCACAAAAACATTTGCAAAAAATAGACGACAAACCTAGTTTTATTTATTTATTCAGGTCACAACTGATTAATCTGCAAGACAAATACTAAACGACTTTGGAACAAATCTGCAAGACACATACTAAACGACTCTGGAACAAATACAGTTGGAACTATTCTAGTGGTCAGCTAAATTAAGCAATCACATGTCTTATAAACCGATAGGCATTGACTCTCCAGTAACAATGGCTAAATGATTACCTTCCACAGGTTTACACGATACCATGTGGGGATCATATATTTGAATCAAACACCATCGCTATCCGAAGCTTTGGACATTTCACGTATAAAGCATATTGCTAGTAGCTCTTGCAATGGCTTTGTTATGTAAGCAGCGTTGTAACTAGAATACACAGGTTATCTGAGCAATTTTAGGGTCAGGCGAAAATTTATACTCTAAACACTGCACGGTCTTTTACTCTGAATTGAATTTGCTTACACTTGAAGAATGTTCTAAGTACACACTTTTAGAACTAGAATAAATCAGGTATATACTCATCTAAACTCAATAAAACTGTTAAGAAATCATATGTTGGTGATTGTCTTTAATACAGAAGAAAAAAACCAAGATCTACTTGAAAATCATTGATGCGTGACGAAAATGACAAAATCACATTTTTCTCGTGCACACATCTCAAATATGTGTAAATATGTTTAAATCATTTCATACACGATTAACATTCGCCCCCTAACAAAAATCCATGAAAATGTTTCGTAACATATGACGCAAATGACGCTTCAGGAAGGCGCAAGTGCGAAAGGAATGCTGGAAACTGGCATGCCAATAAGACGGGTAAGATTTAATTCATTAATTGGCTGTTTTGGGGTTGTTAACACATACACACACTTATTATCATGGTAGTTGCATTGAATTCACGAAAAAACTACAAAGTTATCGTGAACTAAAATTCTGACTATTCACGGACAGTTAATTTCTCATAAAATATTTCTTGCGAAAGCATCACGTTTTCTACTACGTTTTCATCTACTGTAAACTACTGTTTAGAGAAATTATTCATCAATACAGAACAAATAAACTGAGAAATCCATGGTCCCTCTGTTTATGAATCCAGACGTTTCTTCTTCTAGTGACGTACAATTAAACTCTGACAACTGAATTGTATTCGTGGCTTTTTTGTCACTGAACTTTATTGTAGATGTTATTCTTTTGTCACTTTTTCCCTTCATCCAGTTGTGTATGAAAACAGTGGTTAAACATTGTATGCTACGTTGTGTTTGACATCCTATATTCATACACAGTTCGGTGAAACCAAAGAACCTGTTACATAGTGATACTGTAAAACGTAATTCGCCAATGTGCAGAGAAGCAATGTTATTGTATTCAGTAGTTACTTTCATTTGAAAGTAATCACCAACAACATGTCCGTCTAAATACTTATTTACGACATCTCTTTGTGAGGCCATTTCACCAAGGTAACGATTCAAAACTTCAGACGTTTTCATACGACAACATAACTCCCGGTGTTTTGTGTGCAATGCATGCAAAAACTGGCTTCTTATTTTGTTCAGCACATCATCGGGATACGAAGCTCGGCTAGCTGCATTGTCAAACTCCTCAACTGGACGCTGAGTAATTATATCAATGCATTTCGCCTTTGCTTGTTCCAAATCATACGTACAAGCTGGTGCTAAAACTGCATAAACTTCGTTCCCTTCTAGGGTAGTCGACAAATGACTGATCAAACAAACCTCGCATGCTGACTTCAACGGCTTTACTTGATACTCATTGGCTAAAGGTAGGACTTTGAATACATTATCCATTGTAACTGGTTTCAGTATACTTGGATAAATGCATTTCAATAATTCAACAACATCTTCAAATGTCTTTCCCGGCAATGCTATTTCCTCTCTGTTTTTCTCTTGAAATTCACTAGTAAACATTGCATCAAATACCGGCGATGCAAATGAGATTACAACTTTACTCACATATAAGCGTCTATCATCAACGACAAGTGTTAGATCATCCCGCCATGTTTTGGTACTAAACTCAGTCACTACATTTTCAGATTCAGCAGAAGCTCCATCAACCTCGTCAACTGTTTCAATAGTACTTGTAACTTCAACGGGAACATCATCTATCTGGAAAACACAAGTACTACTATTATGATTATATATACCAGATTTATATAGAGTCCTTTTCATGCGAACACACGTTCAAAGGCGCTCAGTATCTAACATACATATCGAAAGTTAATGAACCAGAATGAAAGGCAACTTTAATATATAATTTAGTTGTCGCTGTTGTTCTTGTAATTACGGTACTTGACCACATTCAGTCCAACCTATCGCCTCTACAGAGTAGAAAATGGTTTGAATTAGCCGAGTGATCTACAGTTTAGGACAGACTACAGAAGATCAAGTATCGAATGTGGCCTAAATATAGCATAAACCAGCATGGCCACTAGATGTCAAACTGGTAACGTCTAGAATAGGAGCTGCGCAAACTATATATTTTACCTGATGACCTTTTTTATCGTCTTGTTTGCAATATGACTAATCTATACAAGAAACAATAGAGGTGCATAGCATACTAGAAATGAAAATACTTCAAACGAATAATAGGCTAATAAATAGACATCCATATGGATTTGAGCAGACTCGTCACTAAAAACATTATACATATATAATTATGCGTGGATCGTAAGCCTATCCTATTAAATGCGATAGTATCCAAACAAACACTCTTTTATACAATACGCATGATAAATTAAAATATTTACTTACGTTCGCCATGATCGTTTCGTTGATAAAACCACTAGTGTAGAATATACTATGTCGCTAAAAAGTCTAAATCAACTGTATTTTGCGCTAGTGATCCTCAAAATTTCAGAAATAATCTTGATCAAATGTAAGTATACGTTACGATTTCGGAAAATAGTCACATGTATGTTAGTGGTTATTTTTAGATTACATTGGCGTATCGAAGCTTTCGACGCAGTATATTGTTATCTAAATGTAGACGGATACTTGGTGTCAGACCATCATCCCCTCCCGCTACGCACCTGAATACAATTTATCTTTAGAACAGTACGTTTATTACACAAACGATCGTTAAATGTATTTGAGATAATTAAAAAAATATATGTTATTCCTCATATAGCTGTGTTATTTAAGCTATAGACAAATAACGAATAGTTCTATTTATATCAAATACATTCAACGACAAATGTTTACAAGTGTGATTATTAGTGCATGTGTCTGGATATTTAATTAATATAATAAAAATATATGTAGGTGCGTAGCGGGCGGGGCGTGGTCCAGACCCTTAGTATCAGTGAGCGATAACACATGATATCAAATTGAACAATTTTTAGAAAATTTAAAAATTTAGATATTTTTTATTTTTGGTATGTACATGTACCATTTGTGTTACTATACTATTGTGCTTGATTCTTTTAAGAGTGGGTATGTGCATATATGAAAATAAACTGTAAAACATGTGCATATATGAAAATAAACTGTAAAACATGTGCATATATGAAAATAAACTGTAAAACATGTGCATATATGAAAATAAACTGTAAAACATGTGCATATATGAAAATAAACTGTAAAACATGTGCATATATGAAAATAAACTGTAAAACATGTGCATATATGAAAATAAACTGTAAAACATGTGCATATATGAAAATAAACTGTAAAACAGGTGTACTTGTATTTGGAAACTACACGACATTTGACTTTGTATATTTTAGTCAGATGTAGTTTATCGAAATACGAGGATTGTTCAGAAATAACGTAGACTTTTGTTGTAACACGATTTATGTTGTAGACAGATTATATAGTGCATGTATATGTGACTGGCCATGAGATTTTGGGTCCAAATGAGGAATTTTTCGAAAATGATTACTGCAAAATGATGTTTACACATTCCCCATCACAAATATGAAAGTTCATTGTTGTATCTGGTCTAGTTACGTTGCTATGACGTCACAAACATATGCAATAGAGTCTATCTTCATTCCAACTGCGGTTTGACGTTAGCAATTCTGTACAATGAGTTGCAAAGACTATCTTGGGCCACGGAGGGTCAGTTAATTAGACCCATGCCTAATTTCTTGGAAAATGATACTGTGATATAATCATTTCACATGAATTGTGATAAAGAAAGTTTTTGAAGGGCGTTTTTAAAAAAAACTATGTTACCATGGCAACGATAGAAAATATTTTACAAAATATGAAAAATATTTTTTTAGATTTTTTTTTTATTTGTGTCCACATAATATTTTGATCATAATTGAAACAAATCTGTTTAATAAATTCATTTTTAATGTGGTTGCCATGGTTACAGTTGTAAAAACAAGATATGCCTTTAACTTCATATACTAATGCATTTATACACAATCATGTAGATCTAGCTCGTGCAGAATCATAAAATAAACAACGTGTTCTCTGTTTTATTTGGTCCACCATTTGCTATATTTACTAGACAAAGCTGATTCCAAAGGCGTGTGTTAAGATTGTGTTGACAAGTTTCATTACCTATCATCAGTAAGCAGGTAAGCGTCGGAGACGTAGGTCAATGAAGGGGTACGTTGCTAGCCTAATAAATGATTTGGGTACCGCATTGCTTGTTTGTGGTCTTACTGGTGCGGGGACATCGGAAAAGTAAACTCACGGGAAAGTTTCCCCGCTATATCCACCCTCCCCGGGGTTTGGACCTTGGTTTCAATTAACTGGAGCATTATTGTACTGTTGTAATGTTTTGATAATCCTTAATGTGTAACTTATTCATGTTTAATCAGCAGTGACTTTTGTGCCTATGGAACTGTGTAAAGCTATCCTGTTAATGCATCATAGGGCCTACACATATTATTTGCGTTTGACAGACAATCATAGTGCGTAGCCATTCGGTTTTATCCCTGCGAATTCGGCCAATGACGTCCGAGGAAAGAGACAAAGTTTGTGTGATGCAAGCAGTCCGGACAGGCTGTTCTAGCTCTTTCTGAATAGACTCATTGGTTCTTTAACGTGCTCGGTGTTCCTAATAGTACCTGCAATAAATACGATACTACCTCTGAGTTTCCAACCAGTTCATCTCTTTCTAGTTGGTTGGGAGACACTGGAAACGCTTTTCACTAGAGATGAACTGGTTTTACTTTTGTTTTTAAATAATTCATAGCCTACACTAACTCCGACCCCACAAGCCCTCAACAAAAAGTCCAATATAAACAATGTACTACAATTTCCAACTGGTATTGTTGCACCAGCATATGACATATCGCTGATCATAATTATTTTGACAAATACTATTTTCCCCACACAGACAATTAATCACAGAATCTAACAAACATGATTGTATTGTAAACATTTCATAAGTTTAAAACCACCCCATGACGCTAGAGACGAAAACAGTTTCCTTTTTTATGACTTCAGAGACGAAAATATTGGCCTTGTGTTTTATAACCTCAGAGACGAAAGTATTGTCCTTGATTTTAGGACTCCAAAGACATAAATATTGTCCTTGTTTTATAAGTGCGCATTTTATTTTAAAGAATGTGATGTCTGGAATTTGAAAGGTGGACTTTTTGCCATCAATGAATAAATAATGTAACATTATTTTTAAATCAACATCAACATAGAGTTTTAGACGTTTTTAAACAGTCCTGGTATGAGAATGTTCGCAATAACAATACACTGTGTACATGTAGATATTTTAAAGAAACGTTATCAATTGAATACTATTTAGAACATCTACCAAAGAAATTGAGAATAGCCATATCACGCCTAAGATTGTCTTCCCATAGACTACGTATCGAAGCAGGTCGATATGGTCAACATAGAGCAGATCGATCTGAACGTTATTGTACTTTGTGTGATTCACATGATATTGAAGATGAATACCATTTTGTAATAATGTGCCCTGTATATAATGAAATTAGGAATGATTTTATAAAACCTTACTTTGTCAGACACCCAAGCGTATTAAATTCATACAAATGATAACATCGAAAAATAAACGTCTACTTATAAATCTTGGTAAATTTATTTCACAAGCATTTATCATTAGAAATTCTGTTATTAATAATACTGTATAACTCATTCACATAGCCTCCCATACAACACCATAGGTGGAGCTATTATTATTATTATTTCTTAGCATTTTATCTTTTGTTTCGAAATAAAACCGTTGTGTACTTATCATTATATTACCGTGACATGCATCATATGACTATTGTGTAAAAATGTATTGTATATATGTTTGTTGTTTTGTCAAGAAACTGCACTGTTTACGACAATAAACTTCTGTTCTGTTCTGTTCTGTTCTGTTCTGTTCTTTATAAAGAACCTGTGACGTATTCAATTCTCAGAAAATGCACGTCCCGTTCTGTGACAAATATATTTAGTATAGCTGTTTCGTGGGCATCGGTGACATAACTTTTATTTGATAATCATCATGATATCAGTCTACGGCCGTAGTTTGTTTTTTGCTCAGCAAACTATTTAATAAAATTGTTATTCTTTTAAAGGTGGAGTCTTTTAACATTTATGTTTTTAATAACTTGAATGATAAATCATTTTATATTTCTGTCACAGTACTCGACAAACAGACATTAGTTAAAATATATTGACCTAGATAGTTTGTGTATTGAGCAATGCCTACACACGAGTGTCACGATTCATGTATCGGAGTGTTTACGGCAATATATTCAGAATATATTTATTAGAATGGAATATATCCAATTATTACAGAAACGTAAGAGTCGAAAAGTTTACTGGATTTAATCAACAATGGCTGTAGATCCACAATATTCGTGTTGTCTATGAGGATAATGCCGATCGGTGATAAGCTAAAAAGTGACTCGACGTCGTATCAGTTAATATTTATGTTCGTTTTGAAATAACAGCCGAGTTATTAATAAAACAAGACTGCGTTCAATAAACGCTTATGCCCCCTGTGGAAGCCTTGTCTATAAATAAGTCCAAAATTAGGTCAAGGTGAAGGTCAAAATGGGGTTAGGTGATACAGGTGTGTGGAGAGTGTTCATATACAACATCCATGCAAGTATGAAAGCTTTGTAGCAAGCCATATTAATGCTAGAAGAAACGGTCAATTTGGGTTAACCAGAACGGACGGACGAACGAACGGACGGACGGACAGGTGAATCACTATATGCCTCCCGATCTATCGATACGGGGGCATAAAAATAACATTATTAATAAAGAAACAGTATGCGAATATCGTTGAGTGTCCGCCACGACTCTTGCGATAATCCATCCAATCCGCATTGCCTTTAGATTTTATTTAGAATCTTAGGTTCTATTCAGAATTTACGCTATAAATATTTTGTATTGCTCGTTTGCATTACATTATTATAGATTCTTTAATTAATATTTATTGACTTATCCCAAATGATATATTGGACTCTGCCACATATGCGCAATGTCGAGACTACGCGTTAGAGTAATCAACATGCTGAGATAATACGGCGACGTCATTTCTCTGTTTACGACGTTACGTCATTTGCCGCATTTGGACCCAAAGTGAAGAAATGTCACATTGGAACACAAAGTAGACCTTGAGCTGACAATTGACCCTGCTCCCCCCCCAGGGGGAATTTTCAACACTATGATTTTCTTAAACCTTATGGTAGGTGGCATTCACAGACAAAAGTTTGCAAGTTTCTGTTGGGGCTTTAACGAGTTACGGAGATTTGAAATACGTGACTAAGCGATTTTCTACAGAAATCACTAATTTTGCTTATATGATATTATAAACATGCTAATTGTTCAATAAATCATGTGAAGAAGACATTTATGTATGTTAAATGTATTTAAAATTAAAACTATCAGTTGTGCAAATTATTATAGGCAAAAAATGTGATATAACATACGTAATTTACGTTACTTTGCATGCAATTACTAGAATATTAAAAAAACAGTCAACATATATGACGTTTTTAAGTTAAGAAATGATGATACAGATTAGTATACAGCTCAATAATGTATATAGCTATAGTACAACTACACAAATAGTTAATTGATATGAAATGCCATGTAAATTACGTTACCTTTCAAAAATATGGGGTTTTTTTTCAACAATACTTCAGTTAAAATGTCGGTATAACACATATAGTTGGGTGACAATTTGTGATTTTTTGGGCGTAGCTAGGTGACAGCTAAAGTAGAACAAGCAATGTTATATACCAAAATGTTCGCCTATGTATATACTATATGGAACTGCCGGCATAAATTGTCAACACGTGGTGTGGACCCGGAAATTCAAGATGGCGTCCAAGATGGCCGCCATAATTAACAAATATACTTAAAATTCTATGTTCTCATGCATTTTTATTTATTTATGTATATAGTCACAAATATTTGCTTAGATATTATTCATTTGATAACGTACATCATATGGACATACAAGACTGACCCCTTTGAAGTCAAGGTCAAGGTCATTTCAAGGTTAAGTTACGAAAAATATGCCTTATGGGATATGCAACACTGCAAAGCTCAGGCATACCAAGACCATATGGGGTACATAACACTTGTCAAGTACAACCACCCAATGTCACATTCGGTGCTCACCATCACAGAGTACAACCATCCAATGCCGTATGGGGTAGTCACTACCACTTATTATAGCCATACTAAGCCATAAGGGGTACTCTCAACCAAACCCTTTGTTATGCTTACCACTACCAATTACACCAGTATCAGGCATGATTGGGTACTCATCACCATCATATATTAGGCCTGAATGGGGTGTAACCAACACCGAGTACACCCATATCATGTCCTTAGGGGTTCTTAAACCACTTAATAGTCAACCCAGGCCTTATGGGGGACTAATAACACTGTCTATACAAACATTCCGTAACCAATGGAGTACTTACAACTGCCCAATACAACCATTCCTATTGAATTCGTAAAGGCACCAGCTATATCTGAGGCCCTATGGGATACTTAAAACCAAGAGGACAGCCAACCAAGACCATATTGGGTATTCACCACCCTTAATTATAGCCATAGTAGGCCCTAAGGTATACTCACAACATCTTCAGGAGTAAAGCCATATACATGTAAGTCTCTAAATGGTACTCACTATTACTGAGCACAGCTGTACAAGGCCCTATGTGTTACTCACTAGTACAAAATTACAGTCATACAAGACCAAAGAGGGTACTAATCCCAAATAATTACAGAGTTCATACCCCATATGGGTGAGCATAACCAATGACTTACAGTCTTACCAAGTTGTATAGGGTACAAAGGAGTCACAACAACATAGTACAGACATCCGAGGCCCAATCACCACCACTAATTTCAGTTTATATGTTTCACTATTAAGTGGTACACATAACCATTGAGTACGGTCCCACCTGAGTGTGGTACTTACCACCAGCGGTAACAATCATACTACTAGTATGTCCTAATAGGGGGTACTCGGACCAACTAAATACTGCCCTACCAGGTGCACTATAGCCAGCATTGGCTCTATTGGGTAATTCCCCACCACCGATTATGGTCATACTAATCCCTACGGGGAGTTGCAAACACTAAATATAGCCATACCAGACCCTATGTGTTACTTACCACTACCAGCCTTCTTAGGGCCTATGCCCTACTCACAACTACTGTGTCAGCCATACTATGCCTGAGAGACACTCATAGTCACTGAGGAAAGCCATTCAATGCCCTATTTGGTACTTAACACTGCCTAGTACAGCCGTTTCAGGTCACCTTATGTACTCACCTCCACAAGTTCAACCATCTCAGGCCCGATTGGGTACCCACCTATACAGAGAACAGCCATCACAGGTCCTATTGACTATCCTACTCCACTGAGAACAACCAGCTCAGGCCCCATTTGGTACTAACCACCTCTGAGTATAGTAATCCCAGGCCCTGTTGGGCACCCACCACCTCTGAGTACAGACATCCCGGGCTGTATTGGATGCCCATCCCCACAGAGAACAGCCATCACAGGTTCCATTTGGTACCCACAACCTCAGAGTACAGTTTAGGTGCTCAGCATCACAGATTAAGCCATCCAAGACCTCACCAACCAACCAACCCACCAACACAGATTTTAGCCCTCCGAGGCCATATATGGAACCCACTAACACAGATTTCAGCCCTCCTAGGTCATATTTGAAACCCTCTAACACATATTTCAGCCCTCCTAGACCATATATGGAACCCACTAACACAGCTTTCAGCCATCCTATGCCATATTGGGAACCCACCAATACAGATTTCAGCCATCCTATGCCAATTTGGGAACCCACCAATACAGATTTCAGCCATTATATGCCATATTGTGTAACTACCCCACTTATTAAAGCCATGCAATGTCATATGATGCAGCAATTCCTGACTACATGTCATATGTAACACATGCAATACTAGCTTTGCTTATATGGAAACAATGAACAGTAACACAGTTAACACTATTTTACCTTTAATGATCGTGACCTCTTACTGGTTAGTATTGCACAACAATTCAGGTAGTATAAGATATAAGATAAGTATGCACCTATCAATATTTTCCTCCAGACAGACCAAGAGGGATAAGTCAAAATTGTGTTAAAATTACAGCATACATGTGCATATGATATTGTAAAGTTTGTAAGTAAGGTAACGTCAATTGAAACATAAATTGTTTTTTAAATACATGTGTTGAAAGTTCAAATGCAAACTGCGATAAAAGAAATTTTGATTTGAAAATCAATTATTTTTAGTGGTAAAGTTTATCTAAAGTAACAGAATACAAGGCTAGTAAATTGTAACTTTGTTTGATATTTAAATACATGTACGTTATAGTTTACATGTTGTTTAGTTAAATACAATGTATACAGTTTGAACTGCAAATCTATAATAAGTTTTGAGTAGGATTAAATTGTTATTTTTTTTATTTTTAATTGTTTTAAGTACGTTTTTAAGACACTGACGACATGCACTTTAATTCGTATGTTTGGTAACGTAAAGTGCAATGTAGAATGACATAACATATCTTACAAGAAAGAGACTTGTTAATATATATAATATAAACCATTATAAATATATAAAGTGGTATTATATGTTACTGAAAAGTGTATGATACAATTTGAATACTTGAAATTATTGAAGGAATGAAAAACGCACATGTTTTGGAGAATGGGTGACATTTTAAGAATCGCTACCAAACATCTATCTCTTAACCTATACTGGCAATCTATACATCAATTTTTAGGTTGAACGTTGAACTTTGTAATGGTAACTTCATCATTTGATTACCTGGTCATCTAAATTTGTAATAAAAACTTTATGCCAAAAACATTTTGTTTTTTTAGGGTAACGTATGTTTTCCCATATTTATCTTCTTTATCAATGCATTTTGGCATTGAAATTCAATCAGTTTGTCGCTACTAGTTTACACTCTTGAATAACATATGCAAACTTGGAATTATTAAATAGCATAATGGTACAATTTATCTTTAAAAATTACAATTTTTATTTTATATTTTAGGGGTAACGTATTTTAAAGCGTGGTAACGGAGAAAAGCCCCACCCGCCAGTTGCAAACTTTATGCCAAAATGTTCGCCACACCTTGGGGTTTCAAAAAAATATGGTCCACAAAATTCCCCCTGGGGGGGGAGCAAAACCCCCTCTGGCTCATGGTCTAAAGGCCTTTCTAAGTATAGGTTCATCCATGGTAGGGTCAACCCAACATTCAGTTACACCATAACTGGTTCATTAAAGATACAACAACTTGTATATACATGTATTAGAAATCTATTTACTTTTGTCATCATAAATATGTTGTTATTTACGATACTATTAACTACTTTCTAACAATCACAAGATGTCTATGCTAGCAATAAACCATCAAAAGATTATAACAATAACACATATTCGAGGGATGTTCAGAAATATCGTAGACTTTACTCCGGAGTTTGCATTTGTGATAGTACGAACATAATAAATACAAATAGCATGTTGGCAAGAATGAAATTGTGTCATTACCAGGCCTGGTCATTATTATTTAAAATGAGCAATCAAATTATAATATAGTGAATACAGTCTAAGTTAAGGATCATAGCTAGACCGAATGGTTTTATGTTTAAATGAAAACCTTGTACATTTTCGGTTTCCGTTCAATTTTCAAGAATGCTTAGTCCTAAGATCTTGAATCTTTACATGGAGATTGGCCATCCATAGTAGATGACCCCTATTCATTTTAAGGTCAGAAGGTCAAGATCACTGTGACCTTTACCATTTCTTTCTATTGGGCTGCCGGGGGAGGCTTACGTGTTTTACAAACATCTCTTGTTTACAAATATTTTGATTGACCCTCATACGCTGATTGACGAGACTGTCTACGTAATGATACGAGTGACCAGAAGCACCTTTATGTACCACTAAGCATTGGTTACACAGTAGAAGGTATGCGCATTTGTAGAAGGCTATAAAATACTTGATTACAACAGTTTGGATGACTTACAGTCAATGTGATGTACATGTCACTCGGAATATGAAACCTTTATCTTTTTGTGTTATCGACCAAGTTATATATAATCTTACTGTGCTGATGCATCGTCGAATCAAGCTCGCCTAAAGTTATGATAAATGATTGTTGAAGCCAAGAAGGAAAAATGACAATGGTACGATAAAGGACAAAAAAGACAATTTTGACAAGTTTTTGTTTCATTTAACAAAAAGTGATACACATAGGTTGCACATATTTAAAAAACATGTATGCGTGAATGTCGGTTTTTAACATACAGTTGCAAATCAAATTGAAAAAACAAATACAAAATAAGATATAAGAATGTTACAGTATGGGTACATAATCCGGATGATATAAACATAGCCATTTGTATAGGTGGGTGTACCTATATACTACTCATTATCAAACCCATGTACTTCTCGCTGATAATCATAATGTGTTCGTTATTGTTCACGATACGTATTTAATTTATTGATATCGTCTAATGATTTTAACATGCCAAAAGATTACAACATGCTTACAAACTGACGAAACAAAAATTAATATACAGTTGTAACGTACATAATTATGTGTCATATTTCATCATATGGCCATTTCCTATACATTTTGTCAGCGAAAAAAAACAAGAGTAGACTCGGGGACAAAACATGATTTCATGCAAATGAAAATATGACACAACGTACAAGGTACTAATCATACACGTAGGAATGAATGACGTCCACGAGTAACTCATTCAAGCACAATTACAAATTAAACAATATGACAGTATAAAAACACCAACATGATACTAAACACACCCAACCACTGTCTGCACTATTACTTGCTTGAAATAAACGTTAGTTGTACTTGACACGAAGTTAAGGTGTGTCCGATATGGCAAACAAGAACACATCAATATTGACATTTCCCTCATGGATATACCCGGCTGCTTCCCTTTCTATAGAAGGAATATCTATCACATATGACAGACCACTCTCTGGATTGGAGCTTGGAGATTGGATACTTCGCTTTTCTGTCTTGGTGATATCATTTTTACCTTTCATCCAATTATTCACAACAACTACGCCTAAGCAATTCATATTGTATAGTCCTTCAATCGCGACTTCCAACCTTTGCCTACCACCATGTTTATTATTACTCGCATCCACTCTACATAAAATACCATTAACATTCAGACGTGTGGATGTTTTATCGTTCGGATAACGTAAACAAAGGGATCCCCAATCACCAAGGACTCGCCCTTCCAAGTACTGATCTGCAAGGTTCTTCTCTTTAGCCTGGGTACTGAGAAACTTGCATAATGCTCGCGATGTACTGATCTGACTGGACATATTCTTAATTTTTACGTCCATGCTATGAAACATTCTTACACGAATGTCACTCATTAAATCATCCGAATGTTCGGCCTTATTTTCGACATCATCAAGGTCCGTGTAAGGCCGGTCCGCTGCAATATCCATGCCTTTTGTATAAACGCGCGGAATGTTGAAATGTTTGGCCTTTGTCAATAGGTCGTACAACTGGACTGTTGGGATGCCCTTTGACAAACATTTCAACAAGCATGATTCACAATCAGCCTTTAATGTTGAAACTTGGTACTCATCTGCCAATGGTAGAACCATATAGACATTATCAATGGTGACAGGCTTCTTAATGTTCGGATAGATGCATTGCAGGAATTCAAGAACATCCGCAAACTTCTTCTCGGGTAGAGGAAGTTCATCAGCATACTTTTCCTTATATTCACCATTAAACATTGCCTCAAAAACAGGTGAAAAGAGCGCTAGAATATTCTTAGCGACGTACAATTGTTTGTCCTTCACTATCAATGTCAGGTCAGTACGCCAAGTTTTTGTACTGAATTCATGCTCTTCTAACTCTGCTGGAGACTCGTCAACATCACTATCACCGTCTGTGTTATCAATGTTATCACTGTTTGTGCCATCCGCATGTATACTATTCTCTGACGACTGCAAAATAAAACGATTTTTATGTATGGCAATTGCATCGGAAATATATGTCATTAATATGATCTAAAGTATTGCCTATAATGGGCGATTCATTTCGTATTTATTTCATGTTTCATTACTGGCAGAACGATAGAGCTCTGAAAATAAATTGCAATTTATATAATTAGACAGTGTAGCAATACCACGTGACTTTGGGCAAAAGGCCCAAGAAGAAATTAGTTTCCCTTTTAACAAAAATAGCCAGAAGTATTTTATTTCTATACCGATTTCTATGACATATACGCCAGGCTATTTAGTGGGGGAAATATTTGCTTTTCACGAAATACTAGTGTAAGATCTGAGCTGTGCCATTTTGTCCAGCACCCTGTAAAACCTTGGAAAAGAAGAGGCTTGAACTGTAGTCCGATCGCATGTATACAGGTGTCACAGGGTGTTTGGAAAAACGGCACAGCCGCTCCAAAGGATCTGATATATCATGGAAAGCAATTTATTATCCGGTTAGCGTGGCATATTTTTTATAGAAATCGATAAAGAAATAAAATATTTACAGCTATATGTGTCTCCGAAATGTAGCAAATTTCGTCTTGGATATGTAGCCTTTAATAGTGATGTAAAAGTCACCTTGTATTGCTACTGTGTTAGAAGATAACACAAAGCTAGATATACATGCACTCAGTAAATAATTATGGTAAAGAAATATATAATTTATTTACTTACGCTCGACATGGTGGTTTAGTTGGTTAGATTGTCCAATGTGACTGAAAATATACCGATCCTCTCAGTTTTGTATTAATGGTGCTAAACTTTTGGAAAAGCTCGGGAAATAACCGAAATCAAATGTGTAAACGTTTTCGGGAAATACGTATGTAGGTTATATTACATGTAGTGTTTATTTTTAGATGTTAAAATATTGTCGTACAACGGGTTGATAAAACGCCCCCCTAAGGCCAGGACTTTTTAATTTTACGGTTTACAAGACCAGCGACCGAATGTTTTACGAAAGTGGAAAACAATAGAAATCGAATTTCGATGAACGAATCGTCAAAAGATCGATAATTCTCCATGTAAAAATGATCAAAAAGACCAAATAATTTTTCTACCGTCAAAACAAGCAGAGTTATCGTATTGTAAACGTATCGAAATAAGTGCCATGACCTCACGTGAACTAGGTCGCCTCATTTTCGAAAAGCCTGACTCTATTTTCCGTAAATAGACGGATGACGTCATATAAAATAAACATCGACCAAATTGTACATGTAATTTAATTTAGTTCTCTGGTGCATAGTTTTGCGTATTTTGTAGATGGTTAACATGACAAAAGGTTACGAAGATTTTAATTAATTCATAACATTGTTCCAGACTACGAGTTCTTGATACCAGATATAGCAAATTTTATCGTAAATAGCATCGTTGCGACAATCGGGCGGGACCACGGGATTAAATACGCGGTCGAACTGACGACCTTGAATTGAGCTGGGACGAATATCGGGCATATGTCAAAGAATGGAGACGAATTGACATCCTTATATATATCCAGCTTGATTAGATTTTCATGACTATTTGATTGCAGACCGATGTATTTATCTTACGTGGGATCATCTAGTTGACGCGAAATTTAACATGCACATGTATGTTTTGCGAAGACGGGACAAATTCATAATTACCTTCAAATATTAATCCATTATTGTTACATAACATGTATATATTTTATCAATCATGAATTGTTCCAATAACATCACATTAAACAGACGTCTAAAGCTTGAAGTCTATTAAATTAGCGATGTGTTGATATGTTTCTATTAATTGTGTCAAAGCGTGCTAATAAATACTCTAGCATGTAGATCAATCCAAATACCAATGTGCATAAAGTTCGGCTATGATTTCTTTGATGTCGATTCTCCTACAGTTTCTTTTGATTGCCCGACATAAGTCGACAACGCCTGATATTTAGTGGCGGCATTGCTATGATGTAATGATTGTCGGCGACTTCTGAAGTTACAATGTCGGTACGACTGTCATTGGTCGGAATAACAGTAAGGGCATGGTATTTTATAGTTGTGGTGTTTTTATCCGCTATATCTCGCTATTGACCATATACGTTATGTTTTCATAATTTATTTTATAACCTGCAAGCGTTTCACAAATACTTCGTAGAGTGCGCACGAGCGCACGTGGACTGTCGTTGTATACGTTGCTATGGTCGGAAGTATACGTAACGCCGTTGCTATGGATCGTACAAATAAGTTTCTGCTTCTGTCGCGAATTTCTAAGTAGACACAGTGGTGTATGTTATAAATGTCTTAAATACTGCGGTTATGGCTGTACGGTAAAATTCGCAACGAAATTAGGTGGACTTTTTTCCAAAAATAACCCCCAGAAAATAAAAAAGAAGTGGCCCTAGCGACAATAACAACACAATTTCATTTCTCACAATATTCTCGTATCTTTTACAAAAATAACCAAAAGTCGTTTTAAGACATGTAGCCTTTAGTGATGTTAGAAAGGAATATTATATATAGTAGCATACCAGTTGTGGAGTGTATGTCTGATCTGTCAGGTGAAACGATTTTCTGAAAAATAATCGAGTCCTTGTTGGTACTATTTTTAATATACACGTGTACTACCAGTAGACGAAAATATTTCTGAAAATGAACCAGTATATTTTGATAAAAATAGAACATAGATCTACGAGGAAAGGGAATAGGTGAGTCATGTTAACCTTTGCCCTCGAACTGATCTAACTGCAACCCAAACGTTGTTATGCCTTTTATGTATACCCAGGTGACTGAAAGCAAATACACAACGTCCTAAAAGAAATTCACAAATTTTGTCTAATTAAGGCCTGTCGTGTTTTAGGAGATATTTGTTCCTAATGAAACAAATATTTCATTACTTATATCGGCAAATGATATTTTCTACTCAATAATGGTTTATTAATAAGCTTAAATATTCCTGTGATATTCCTTTGCTATGAGACATTTAGATTCCGAGAAGAAAATTGCCAAATTCTTCCATTGATTATACATGTATAGAGACACAGTGAATTCCATCGCCTGGTGGCCATGCTTTTCATAGTTCAAACTTAATATGTTAAGGAATTAATTAGAGGCTCATCCAAGGAACATTTAGTGAATTTATTTTGAAATCAGACTAATTGTTACTGATTGCTTATTGCTCAAATAATTCTCTAAATATGCGGGTTGTCCCAGAATAGCGTATTATTCTTGATTTATTCATTCGGCGTATTGGTACAGCTTTGTGCATGTGCAGTTCTACAACTGTTCTACATACATGACAATTTATTTTATATCATAGAAATGACTTCAAATATTTACTGTCAATAATTCTTTTTTTAAAAGTACTATTAGCCACATCCAGACGAAAATAAGGGTAATTGGCATGTTTTGGTTGGTTGCTGTGTGACGTGTTATAGTAACGACGTCGTAAATAGCGGGTTTATGGCGGAATATAACAACGTTGTTATGACAAAAGGATAAAGAATTACGACGTCTGACGACGTTACGGAGCGGCCGTTTCTTTTTCTAATCATTCTTTTAAACCATGAGTAGCGTAGTATAACACCAGGAAAGACGATTAATGAAGTGACATTAACTGCACAATACAGGAGCATAATGCGGCAGCTGTTTTTAAGTGTCACAGACGTTTTGTTTGGCACAGGAGGACAGAGAAACGAAGTAGAGCTGAGCAAACACTTAAGTCAGATCGCCCCAAAAGCTGTCCCCACAAATCGTCAACTCAAGTTGTCCATTGTTAAAAATATTTAATGACATTTTGATATACATAAAGAAATATATTTTCTAATGTTTGAGTAGGTACAACTTCTCCTCATAGTATTAAACGTGTGTATCTCACGAAGGGGTGTATTTTGAAAAACTGTGACAGAACTCATAGGCGAGTTGTGACGTTCTCTGGAGCAACCGGCTTCACCTGACGTTCGTAAAATGTACATAGTTTGTGTGGTTATTGATAATTTGTAATGAAATTATGCTATTTTAATTTGTCAAGAAATAAATTATCTAAAGGTTAATACTATTTTTCATATAAATAGTCTTGTTGTACTACTACTACAGTATCATGATTTTTATAATGTTGTCACTAAGCCTGGTTTTCCTAGAGAATGTCTCAATTTTTATGTTTACACATGTATATATCTACAAATTAACATAACAAAGGAAGCAACTTTATACATGGTTTAATATGTTTAAAAGAATATCATGCTGAAGGCCACACAGACACATATGTACCATAAACATGTAAACAAAATATCACTACTTTTATGTAACATATATAATACAATTACTACCGTATATAGTTAATATTCTAAGTTAAGACAATGTATCTTTACCAAAAAGGCGGTTAATGTATCCAGTCACTGTCCACAGCATTACTAGAAATACATGTTACTGTTACTTGACACGAGGTTATGGTGTTTCCGATATGGAAAACAAGAACACATCAATATTGACATTGCCCTCATAGATAAATCCAGCTGTTTCATTTTCAATGGTACTAAGGCTTATATCAAGTGACATACGACTTCCTGGATTGGAGCTGCTGTTAAATCCCCGCTTATCTGTCTTGATAATATCATCTTTACCTTTCATCCAATTATTCACAACAACTTCGCCTAAGCAATTCGTATTGTATTGACCTGTATGACTGCATTCAATCGAGACTTTCAAATCCCTCCAGTCGCTACTTGTATGTACTGTATATAAAATGCCGCTCACATTCAGATTAATGGTTGAATTATCGTACGGAGAACTTACACAAAGCGATCCACAATCACCAATGACACGCCCTTCCAAGTACTGGTCTGAAAGGTCCTTTTCTTTAGCCTTTGCACCGAGAAACTTACACAATGCTCGCGATGTACTGATCTGACTGGACGTATTCTTATATCTTATGTCCAGACTGTGTAACATTCTTACACTTATTTCACTCATTATATCATCCGAACGTTCGACCTCATTTTCGACATCATCAAGGTCCGTGTAAGGCCGGTCCGCTGCAATATTCATGCCTTTCGTATAAACGCGCGGAAGGTTAAAACGTTTGGCCTTTGTCAATAGGTCGTACAACGAGACAGTTGAGATGTCCTTTGACAAACGTCCCAGCAAGCATGATTCACAATCAGCCTTTAACTTTGAAACTTGGTACTCATCTGCCAATGGTAGAACCCTATATACATTCGCAAGGGTGACAGGCTTCATAATGTTCGGATAGATGCATTGCAGGAATTCGAGAACATCCGCAAACTTCTTCTCAGGTAGAGGAAGTTCATCAGCATACTTTTCCTTGTATTCACCATTAAACATAGCTTCAAAAACAGGTGAAACGAGCGCAAGAACTAGTTTACCAACGTGCAGAACTTTGTCTTCTACAAGTAAAGTCAGGTCAGTACGCCATGTTTTCATATTGAATTCATGCTCTTCTAACTCTGTTGGAGACTCTTCAGTGTCGTCACTTATACTGTCAGTGTTATCAATGACTGTGCCAACAGCAAGGGTTTTATTCTCAGACTGCAAAAATAAGTCATGACAGGTTTCTAAAATTTGTATTATGTGATGCACGTATGACGAATCATTCAATAAGTCATACACGTATAATCAAACAAATATCTACTGATTAAACACATCGGTCGACATCCACCTGTACCGTTCAACGAATGAAATAATCAAATGATTAATAAAATACTGGATGAACAGCCCACTGGAAACATCCATAAGTACAAGGTATATATATCAATCGAAACATTCACCAATGTATCAGTCAATTAGTCGACACAATCCATCAATTAATCAATCGGTTAGTCAAACATTTGATCAATCGATGACCGCCTCCTTTAAGCAGACATGGCTGATGTTTCAGTAGATAAATGACTCGAGACAACTAAGGCAGTACATAAACGTAACTGTGCCGTAAACAATTCAAACACAATTTTAACTACTTATATTTAGTTAAACAATATTTGAATAATATTTCACTTACCTCGGACATTTTGATACAGTAGTGTTCGGATAAGATACTGAGTTGAAATATGATACTGACGTGATAACGTTTTAATGTCGATGTATACATACACACACTTCCCTCACTTAACCTACTGATATCCTTTCCGCTACCATCGCGTACTAATGCAGACTCGCCGGGGTGGCCATTTCGACCTTCCGTAGTTTTCGACCTAAACGCCCAAGTTCGAGAATTTTGTTGTCATGGGTACACACCATCCCAGACTAAAGGCTATTACGGGCCCAGGGTCGCTGGACCCCTTTAAAGAGGGTTTGAACGTCGAAATTTTTCCTACTTTTGGTTTAGGGCAGGAGTGTAGCATCCGGATGTATCGAGTTTTTATCAGTGCTGCAAGTCAATAGTGTCTCAGGGACGGGGTATAGGGACCATGTGAATTTCTCTTTGCCCCCCCCCCCCCCCAATCGTGATAGCGGAAAGGATATCGTTTTTTCAACTACGTAGATGGTCGCTGAATCTAGACAATACCCGGAAAATTATATAGAACCAGGCATTCTATTTTTAAAGTGACTGTATCAGGTTTTTTAAAAAAAACATGTCTTAAAATTGCGATTTAACCGTTTAGCAATTAAGTTTAAATTCTTATAAAAAACGTACAGAAGAAACCTATAGATATAAATGCATAGATCACATATTTTTAATGCTTCAGGGTACAAAACAGAGCGCAAATACTGGTTACACTGGTTGTAAACAGTAATATAAGGCACCCATACCACAATTAATAAAAGCATTAAGTTTCGCCTACACCCATATATACATGTATATTAAAGTGTAATGATAGTGTGACGAAATATTAATTTTGTTTTGTAAATCACGCCTAACATCGGCCCGTATCGAAATGTACTTAGATAATATAAATAGTAAATTAACCAGAATGTTTTGTTGATTTCGGTGAAAGATCCTATTTTTGTCACCGAGTGATCACATAAATTAATATTTGCCTCTACGACGTAGCCACGAGTGATTATCTTCAGTCTCTGCTCACGATTAAAATAAAGTGTTATCTTTTTCCTCAAAACTCAATCAAATCACGTCGAACGTATAACGTTATATTGACGTAACATAATGTGTGAGCATCTAAAACAGTGAACTATAAAAATGTTTTTACTGGTTTGAAAGCGTGTTGTTTTAATTATGTTTCTATGATACAGTAAATTTCTATAAATCACTGATAAACACATAACAAGCACGTAGTAACTTATACATGTATTGATACTGTAAATCTCTATTAATCACTGATAAACACATAACAAGCACGTAGTGACTTATACATGTATTGATACAGTTAATTTCTATAAATCACTGATAAACACATAACAAGCACGTAGTGACTTATACATGTATTGATACAGTAAATGTCTATTAATCACTGATAAACACATAATAAGCACGTAGTGACTTATAAATGTAATTGATACAGTAAATCTCTATAAATCACTGATAAACACATAACAAGCACGTAGTGACTTATGCATGTATTGATACAGTAAATCTCTTTTAACCACTGATAAACACATAATAAGCACGTAGTGACTTATACATGTATTGATACAGTAAATCTCTATTAATCACTGATTAACACATAACAAGCACGTAGTAACTTATACATGTATTGATACAGTAAATCTCTATTAATCACTGATAAACACATAACAAGCACGTAGTGACTTATACATGTAATTGATACAGTAAATCTCTATAAATCACTTATAAACACATAAAAAGCACGTAGTGACTTATACATGTATTGATACAGTTAATTTATATTAATCACTGATAAACACATAACAAGCACGTTGTGACTTATACATGTAATTGATACAGTAAATCTCTATAAATCACTGATAAACACATAACAAGCACGTAGTGACTTATACATGTATTGATACAGTTAATTTCTATAAATCACTGATAAACACATAATAAGCACGTAGTGACTTATATATGTATTTATTCAAGTAAAATCTATATATGTACCTATTGACAATAATGGGATCTTTTCAAATACCAATTCTATGCAAATTCATTTTACCCCATTCAGACAAACATTATTTGTTTAGGTACACTATAGCAACTACATGTAACACAACCGCAGATTAATATATTTTCCAATTTATATTTTCAGAAAACAGTCTGAGTGGTAAAGTTCGTGGTAGGAGTTTATTAATTCTACCAAACGTAACTTTCTGGATATATTAAAACGGTCATGTCTGAAGTAAACAAATGATATTTTCAGAAAACAGTATGTGTGGTTAACTTCATGGTAGGGGTTTATTAATTCCACCAAACGTAATTTTCTGGACGATTCTGGATATATATTAAAACGGTCATGTCTGAGGTAAATATATACTATTTTTCTAAACATGTCCCTATTTTGTTCATAATATCAATGAAAAAGATATTTGTCGATATACCATACATGACAAATAAGTCAATTTCATACATACATGTACACTAAAATATCTTTTGGTAGGGTCCTACATGACCCACTGTCAAAGATTAAAACATTAAACATAACAAACAAACATAATTCAATTACAGTTCAGTTCATTGGCAGTATTTGTGATACTAGTAGTACTAAATGTATTGACTCATATAGGAGTATATATTTAGTCTCAATGATAATGCGTCCATTATGTATGAATAATTTGTGTTTTGATTCCATTGGCAATTCTAGTTAAGATCGTCGCATAGGAATGTTCAGTTATGCCACGCATGTTAATTAACATGCGAGGTTATGCGTTAATGCTCGAGTTTTATGATCGAATGATCTATGGAATAGAAAATGATACCATATTAGGCCATATTCACTGAATGTATAAATTTCTAGCTTTTTAAAAAAATTATATGTATTATTGGAGAGATGTGCCTTTTCGTTAGGTTAACTCCGCGCTCCTATTCAAATTATATGGTTCAAATTGCGCAATTGGGGAGGTTTGTAGTATAGTATCTTATCTTCTCGTCTTTGTTTCATGACAATTTATCCAGTAATAAGAAAATATTATAAAACAATGTTACCTAAGTCGAGGGATTTTTTTTATATTCGGCTCACAAACATATCATTTGGTCACGTGGTATGGCCACAGTGTTCTACAATACAAGCGATGATTGATGACAATATGTCAGTTAGTCATAAGTTAGATCTATTTGATAAACTTATTGTTCCTATACTATGTTATGGTAGTGAAATTTGGGGGTTTAACGATGTAAATAAGATAGAAACGATTCATTTACAATTTTGCAAGCAAATATTAGGCGTGAGGTCTCAAACACAGAATAGCTTTATTTATGGTGAACTTGGTAGATACCCTTTAAAAATAAGACGTTTAAGTAATGTTATAAGATATTGGTTAAAAATTATCCGAAGTCTAAAAGAAAGATACATTCACATGATAATTACTTACAAATCTGGAATAGCGATATTGAAGATATATCGAGAGCTAGAACTTATAAATTATTTAGTACCTTTACATTACAACCTTATTTAGATGTTATAAATATAGAAATTTTTCGCATTGCATTAAGTAGACTTAGAACATCATCTCATAGATTAGAAATCGAAGCTGGAAGGTGGCACAAACCAGTAAAAACAACATATAATGAACGTAAATGTAGGTTATGCAATGTCCTTGAAGATGAGTTTCATTTTTTGTTTGAATGTCCATTATATAATGAAATTAGAAAACTACATATAAAGAAATATTATTAGAAGCGTGAAAATATTATTAAATTTATAGATTTAATAAATTCTGGAAAAAAAACTGTCATTAGAAATCTTGCTATGTATACTTACAAATCCTTTGAATTGAGAAACAAAACATTTTATACAAATTAATACACTATTATGCAACTTCCACCCCAAGTGTAACGATTTTGTGTGGAATCAGTATACTACAAACATTCTAATAGGTATTGTATTGTACTTACTATAACTTTGGAAGTTTATTTTGTTTCGTGTTTTCATACACAATTTTATTCACTATTAACGTTGTAATCGTACGCGTTTCAATTTATAATGTATTTTCAATAATGTTGACTTGAGTCAGTGACTATACATAATTATGTACATGTATTATTACTGGTGCCATTGACCATTGCATGTTTAAATTTGTATTGTAAATATTTGTAATGCTCATAGACTGTAAAGTATCATGTATTGGAAATAAACTATATTCATATATTCATATGTTATAAACAAATTGGAAAGTTTTATGACGTAGACATGTGAGGGGCGGGTGCCTAGATGTATGGTACTCTTGTTGGGATGACAGGCACCCGTCATGTTATGACTTCCGATTTTCCAGAAGATAGGCTCATAAGAAGTGCCTTGAGATGCAGATTTCAAATATGCATGAGTCTTATAAGGTCGTAAGTAGTACCTTGTGATTCTAAGCCAGCTACATGTATGTGAACATTAAAAATCTTTTTGAATACAAACTATATTGAAATTCAACATTCATCGGAAGTGGTCATGTTGAGCAAACTGAAGTTTAAAAAGCTTGTTTTTCCATAAGTAAAGAGTAGTTTTCAGACAGATTGTTTCTTGTTTTCTCAGAATATTGATCCTTCTAATTCTAAGCCAGCAATGTATAATGATAATAATAATAATAACTTAAATATATACATGTACAAACATTCAAAAGCATCAATAAAATGGCAGACAATACAAAATAGTAAATACTGACATTTAAAATATTGTATTAAAAGATCCGGATATAATAGGTAACAAAGCCCAGATAATATTGGCTGTATTAATTTTTAACTAAATTAACCATCACGGGTGAAAACTATACCTAGATAAGTATATTTCTTAAGGATTTCCAGAACAGATAGTTTAATTTCTGGATAGTGAACCGTCCTTTCTATAAATATAAATGTAACAACTTTTTTTTATCTTTTTTCACTTTAAAATTCCATCCGTTCCAGTGTAAAGCCTTTCTGTACACTGTCAGCTGACTTACACTAGTCATATGAAAGTGTCATTAACATACACTATCGTACAATTCTAAAACCATAGTCTATAATTTCGAACCCTTTTCAGATTATACATGTATATGTTGACACATTTTTACTGCGATTATTATGGAATTTTACTATTGAAGTTGCTTTAAGTTGACGGTTGAAATTAAATCAAAACGCTTAACATATAACACATTATAATACTATTGCTAAAAAAGAATATGAAGATACGTTTATCAAAATCGTGATTGGCATAAAATACTTTAATTGATATCGCTGCGAAGAAAATAATTCAGCAATACATTTACTGTTTTTTTCGTTTTATTCAACAGGACTGGAGCAAATACGGGCTTGGCGAAACCGAGGTCTCTTCACCAGGCACATCACGAGAGAATGAATTTAGTTCAAAGACGTGGCGCACTGACCTGACGTTGATCGTGGAGGGCAAGAGTTTGCACGTGGCTAAAAATATTATGGCTCTTGTCTCGCCAGTTTTTGAGGCTATGTTTAATGGCGAATTCAAGGAAAGGTTTGAAGATGAATTAACATTTCCTGAGAAGAAGTATACAGATGTTCTAGAATTCCTGCAATGTATTTATCCGAATATTTTGAAGCCAGTAACACTTGATAATGTCTATGTTGTGCTACCAATGGCTGAAGAGTATCAAGTTTCAAAGTTAAAGGCTGGTTGCGAATCGTGTTTATCCTGACATGTTTGTCAAATGAAATGACATCAGATGAATTATATCACATCATGACAAAAGCCCGACTTTTCAACCTTCCCCATGTCTATAAGAGTGGTATGGACATTGCTGTTGAGCGCCCTTATGCGGATATTGACAATGCAGACACGAAGGCTACACTTTCAGATGACGTTAAACTTGACATCAAGGATAGAATGTTACAAAACATGGACATGAAATACAAGAAGATGTCTACCCAGCTTGACACGTCTAAAGCGATGTGTAAATTCCTAGGGATCTGTTCGAAACGCAAGTCACTCGCAAACCTATATATGGAAGGGCGTATTGTTGGGGACTACGTTTCTGGTCGTATACGCTCACCGGATTATATACAGGGTTTCCACTGGCTCCAAATAATTTTCCGCCAATATTATATATAGCGACACGACATAGGGGGTGGGTGTGGGAGGGGGTGTGCCCCCTACCATATATCGATTTTTTTTAAAAACAATACAAGTCAAATGGTTAAAGTTTATGCATTCTAAGACTGAGATGAAACTAATAGAGAAAAGAGACACAATACACAACACATATTAAAAGTCAATCATCATGACCTTATAGCCCAAACTATTAAAGCACATTTTTCATGCTTCAGGGAAAAGCCTTTTATTGGCCTACATATACGCCCTTTTTCTAGAACAGGTCCTGAATCTAACAAGTACCGACTTTGTGTACCAAAATAGGCTCCTCATAAATTGTTGCTTTAAACACTGTCACCACACACATTTATTTCTACTTTGTGACTGTCACAAGACTAAAATCAAGAACATTCCATGGAGTTCAACACACCTATACACCCCCTATCCAATTGATCATTTGTGTTTGTTTATTTGCTGTTATTCATCCTCGCCACCGAAATCCATATGGGCGAGGCCCCAGAAGAGGTTAGTAACTTTTAGATTTGGGGGGATAGTGTATGATACAGAAGATGCCCCAGTTCCAGGAGCATCCCTGGTTCTTAATGTGCCGATGTAAAGCATCATACACGGGACCCCGCTCCATAGACTGTTAGTTATTTTAGTTATGTTAGGTGGGAAACACTCAAAAGCATTTCTTTTTTTTTGACCGTCTCGAGTAGGGATTATTTTTTGCTGCCAAGCATTTTGTTTTATATCTGGGAAAATGTGTAGGCACTTGCCACAGTACCTATAGGAAGCTATGCGCCTGGTTTTAAGTTTGGAAGTGAAGCTCCATCCCATTTCAGTAGTGAAGCACTTTGTCATAAATGTGTAACAACTTACAGGCATAGGCCTACTGGAGCTATATTATCAAATTGTTCTTATGGAAATTGAATGAAGACAGGACAACACAATTCCAAGAAACCATGAGTAACCTGTATTATGTTAGTGTGTGTTCGATCTAGAATTGTTTTAAAAATATTTCCACATAAAAATGTATAATGGAGAAAAAGTTATCCGAATTTAACGTCCGAATATTATGCAAGTTCTTAAGATACAATTTCCCCTGAGATTTTTTATCGGAGGTAAATTTTGGATTGAAATTATAATTACATGAAATATGCCATCTTCTGGAAGAGTAACAGATTGTAAACATCTTTAGATTGACTTTAATAGCCGTATCAAATTACAACCAACGTTGTAAAATTGTTCTACACCCAACACAGCCTTACGGTCAGCTGGAGTAAATTATAGAGTTCTAAATAAATCATTCTTGACAATATTTTGGGGTTAAGTTTTTCATTAATTATCAAAAACTGTGTTTAATGATTGCTGCATTGATAAAATGTCTAAAGAAGCAGGAAAATCGGAAATAAAACGAATTAATCCCGTATCACAATACGGACCGTAAATGTGTTGGTTTTAAACACAACCCGATACGACGATGGATATGGAGAGCTAACTGGAGATCTTTATCAGTTTATTACGGAATCCTGTTAGTGCCATTTTAAATATCACGCCTACATCTGAATGTAAGTGGTTTTTCATTCACTGTGTGCGTTGAAAGAGACAACGATGATAGTGAATGTGACTTAAATGTCTGGATAGAATGCAATCCTCCAGGCCAATGTAAAGTAAAGTGCTTCGCTGCAGTTGTTATAAATAACAGGATGAAGAAACTAAATGACATAGTCAAGACAGGTAACCATCAGTTAGACGGTTCAAATACCGGCTCTGAGTGGTGGTTGCATGATCCGGAGATAATCATAAGTACAATAACAGATGAAAGAGCTGGATTTATCTTCGAGGGACATATCAACATCGATGTGTTCTTGTTTGCTCTTGATGATACATCTTCACCATCAGTTTGAATAACCTCGACTTATCACTACCTCACCGGTGCAGGCAAAGTTGAATGATGCCATTACAGGAACTAGTATCCGTGTTTGCTGTGACAACTGTAGAAAAACTGGATACGAGCTTTCGAAGCGGCATATCCGTTGCGGTTAACATGGCCGCTGCCCAACCTTCTCTCTATATAGGGTACACTCGCTAAATGTCGCACTTGACGTTAATATAAATGTCGCAAGGCTGACGCTAAATGTCGTAACCAACGCTAAATGACGCAATTCCCCTGGTGCTAAATGTCGCAACATCAACGCTAAATGTCGCATTCCTTTATAAACACTCTTTTATACTATGACTGTAATTGTTTTGTTCAGACATATCAAGGAATAGTTATTAGGGGTTGACCGGGATAAACCAACTCTTACTCAGTATACCCGGTTCAGTGAACCGGCGTACGACCGTAACAACATTTGATCGCCAAGACGAATCGTGGTGAACCGTGATAATCTTATCAAACTGGCAAAACAGACCCGATTGTTTAAAAATGTTTAAAGCCTCATGTAGTCATCAGAAGCTACCGTGAGGAATGATCAATATTTCAACATAATCGGATTATGGGGTCAAACCTGGGTTACAACCGGGGCTACACCTTAAGCCCCGTTCTCACTGTCCCGGTTCAGGTCCCGGTACGTCCCGATAGAGAGCAAAGCCGGTATACCGTGATGATCCGGGACATTTTTGTAACCAAATAGCAATTGCATTCTCTCATTCCCGACGTTTCCCCGGTGTACCCCCGGTCTGATCAGTTTGACACCGGAGTAGCTAGGATTTATTACCGGTTAAGTGCGGTGTCGTCACGGTGTCATTACGGTGCAAAGCGGTAGGGTCCCGGTAAAGCACGGTTTGGATCCGGTGATTGTTTCCGGTGGTATTAAGGTGGTAGCCGGTATCGCCACGGTTGTGCCCCGGTGATACCTGGGCGCATCAGGGCTATACCGTACAGCCGGCTCTCGCTACAATCTATATTATACCCGGTGCACTACGGTTTACCACGGTATACATAGGTGGAGATATGGTCTTTTCCCCGGAAGGTCTCGATATCGCTCCCGGTGACACCGGTGTGTCCCGGTTGTATTAAACATTTTAAAACAACCGGACTGTTAGCCGGTGCATCACGTTTATCCCAGATCGCCCCGGATGATCCCGGATGTTCACGGTTCCGCTACGGTTGTCTCCCCGGTAAGACACCATTCCCCCGGATTAAAAACCGGGACTCACCTGGGATACCAAACCGGGACACTGAGAACGGGGCTTGAGCTCTACCGGGATGTTGCATCAGTACCGATTATCCCGGTATAGCCAAGGTGTGTCCCGGTTCTGAGCTTACAGAGCCCTAGTATCATCGGGCTAACAACCTTTGAGACACCGTGAACTTCTTTTTAGATGTTTATACAACTGGGAGTGACCAAACAAGATGTAAAGAACCGTCTCAATCGAGAATTTCCGCGGCACTACAGGTATATCCGGACAGGTCTGTGTCTCTATCATCCCTCTACCTTGATGATCCGTGGCATACCGGCATTAATTGGATTGCTCTGAACCCCGGCTCTGCACCGACTGAGTCCCAATAAAGTACGTTTCAAATCGATCGAGGCAGGGTAGAACCCCGCATATACCCGTAAAATGGTTATATACGGTAAAGCCCGGTAGAATCCCGTTTCATTACGGATGATACATTAATTTTATAAGTATACAGGTTTTATCACGGACAGGGTCTGTGAAGTTGCAGTTACGTACTAGCGTGGTATGTCCTGGTATTTGTCGAACAATGCCAAGTACACTAAATAATTATGTAAATTATAGGTGAAATTCCGTTAAAATCAGTGCATTTTTGGTTATGAAAAGTAGTATTCAAACCTTCACGATGAGCTGCCTCATTTATCATAACAAAAACCGACTGCAATTATTGCATTAAATAATTTATGTCCTAATTTACAACGTGCAATGTGTACCTAGTCTGATCATGCCCCATGGGTTACACCAGATGAACGTCGCTACTGTTAGAATGTAACTACTTTTGTTCGGAAAACGGCACGAATCATTTCGGTTTGGTGGCTTTCTTCTACCAGGACTTGCATCGTGACGGTTTCACCCAGTCCAGTCCGTTACAATTTATTGCTGACTGGTTTGTGTGTGGGGGGTAGGTGCGTGTGGGTGCCAGTTGGTAACGTGCTTCGTAGGTGACAGACGGACGGACAGGATATCGTTCTACAGAAACCACATCCGTGTCATGATAAATTTGATATTAACAAATGTAAAAACAATTGATACAATACTTATATATTATACAATAGGAATAGCCTACGTTTATTCCAATGAAGGGTCACTGCTGACTTGACAATCACAATTTAATGACACCAATATATTCATTTTAAGATTACATGTATTATTATATTAAACCACATTTAAACATTGTATATTTTGTGTATTCAATGGTCATTCCTACTGACATTAGAAACAATCCCGGCTTCTAGGTGAACAAATTCAGTATTAGTACATGATACATTGTAACACTTGCCAAAAAGTGAGATTTTCAATGTATTTTATGTATTTAATGGTCATTCCTATTGACATTAGACACCGTTCACACTGGGTTACGCTCTTACTACGATCATGCCGATCTGCCCCGACCTGACTAAAAGTATGTTTCGGGACGAGATCGGCGTCAAAACTAAGAAAATTGATACAATTCTTCACCGAAACGTCTGATCGACGCTTGTGCTACGATTTCGCTACGACCACAGTGTTTCCGATACGATGCTTGTATGCTTACACCACGTTTCCGCCGCGATCAAAGCCTATCATAAACCGTTTCTACTACGATGTAGCAACGATCTGCAAGACCCTAGTTACGTTGGTAAACAGACATAGTTTACGGTTAACGACTACATCGCGATGTTCCGCCGCTCATGCCGACAATACTGCGATCTTGACATGATCATAGTACGCTTATGCGTACGCTAATCTTTGAGTTTGGAGCATTTTCTTCTCAACCTTCATTGCCTGAAAGAGGCATTGACTCCATTGGATGATGTTTTATGTTAACAATGAACAATTTTTTCTACAAAACCGTTGTATGCGTATATGAAAGATATTCCAAATGTTCATGTACTTTCCTAATATCATGCGCAACGCGAGAAAAGGGCCCTTAAGTCATTTTGAGAAAACGACGCAAACGTGAGCGCGCCGAATTCAGCGTAGACGTGTCTCAACAGATGAATTACGCTTCATATAAGCGCATGTTTTTCCGACAATGTAAATGTTAATTTGTTGCCAAATTAGTTATGGAGCTGTTACAAAATTAACACATCGTCCGTGAGATGCATTTTCACAAAAAATCAATCCAAAGAAAGCCACAATTCATGACATTAAATTGATATTATTTGTTAGCTTCGATCATTTCTGCATTCGATGCACAGAACATTGACCGGAAACAAACGTATTTTTATCACTTTTTTACCCGAATAAACTATTAAAACTCATGCGTATGGTAGCCTAAGTGTTTATTTCATAATATTATTTAAGTTCCATTTTCGCAAAGTTCTATTCGTTATTTTCTGTAAATTATCGATTTTTCCTTCAGTTGAAATATTTTGTAAACGCGTATCCATGAAGTTGTTTACACGTCACTATCGGTTTAACTAGCACTGTGCAAGAAGGTGTACGTGCCTATTTACCAATGCGGTATCGATCGCAATTTAATTTTTGTCTTTACAAAATAATTGAGTTTTTAGGACATGTATGGTTAAGACTTCGTTGATTGTGTGTGTTGTTAAACTATGTATATGGGGAAATACTTTGTATGGTGACATGTATATTGTCTATATTTCATGGGTTATGAAATTAGCTGTATACTAGTCAAATATACTGTATAAAACTTCTTTATCTATGTCTATAAACGTGATTTCCAATTTACAGACTGATAGAATAATTGGTGTGAAACTTAGTCATGTAAATCGCCAAGTTACTCCGACATTCATATTCGCAGTGTATTTACCCTCTTCTAACTATTCCAATGATGATTATAATATATGCATTGATAATTTACAGAGTATATATGATTCTTACGCACCAATTGGTAATATAATCCTCTGTGGAGATATGAATGTCGATGTACAGTGCGAACGCCATGCTACTCGTAAACAAACTGATCACAGATTGAATGCATTCATAAACTTTTTAAAGAACAATAATGCTGATGTAGTCAAAACCTGTGGAGTTCCATTTACATTTCGACCAGCCGAAAGAACTTTAGACTACATTGTGACGAGTAATACTCAAAAAGACAATATTACTAAAGCTAGAGTTATAGATGATGCTTGTTGTACAGTGTCTGATCATTTGCCATTGCTTTGTATATGCAAAATACCATTACAACATTACACTTTACCCAACGCACCGAAAATCGCATGGAATAAATGTAATGCTAATGTTTTAACTCAGTTCGCTGCAACACTAGAAAGTGCTCTTACAAATATACCTCTAAATACATTACAAAATGACCCGGAGAGTATTGAGCGTCTATATAACCATACAATTGATAGTATTTCCACAGCGACAAGCTCTTCCTTACCAAAGGTTAAGTTCAACCGCAATGCAAAACCTTACTGGAACCAGTCTGTTAAAGCAGCCCATAAAAAGCAAATGTACGAACGTATAAAATGGATACAACAAGGTCGTCCACGTTCACGTGATAACGTACACTATACGAACTACAAAACCGCAAAAAGAGCGTTTATAAATGCACAGAAAAAAGCAATTTACGAGTTGAATAGTAAATTCTTTAACGATCTCAATAAAACTGCGGAATGCGATGTCACATTGTTCTGGAAACTTGTCCAGAAGAAACGCACAAAACGGCTATCCCCGATAAATGAAATAAAGAACGATACTGGCGTAGTACGAGACCCGGAAGTAGTCGTCGACATTTTTAAGACTTACTATGCAAATGTCTTCACTCCAAAACACAGCCCTAGCTTCGACCAATCTTTCTTCGAAAAGTTAGACAATAAGGTCCAAGAATTCTTAGATTCGGAAGACCATTCAGACGATAGTATACTCACTGCACATATATCTGCAAGTGAATTAAACTCAGCTATTCAAACGGTTAAACTACGCAAGTCCCCGGGAAATGATGAAATATATCCCGAACAAATAGTCCATGGTGGGCTTACATTACACACGTACCTACGAAAGTTATTTAACATGATAATAACTACAGCCTATATACCGCAAAATTGCAAAACTGGTATAATAATACCAATTTACAAAGACGGCAAACCTCGCACGGAACCTAAGAGCTATCGCCCAATTACCCTTCTTCCGGTAATTTACAAATTATTTGAAAGGGTGCTTCACACCAGATTAAATAAGTGGTGTTCGTACCGACATACTGACTTCCCAAACGAGCAACAAAATGCTTATAAAAGGCACCTTAGCTCAATAACTGCTTCTTTTAATCTCCAGGAAGCAGTTAACGAATCTATAGAACTCAATTCAAATGTATTCGCCATGTTTTTAGACACAGCAGGCGCTTTTGATAATGTACGCCACAATGCGTTATTTGTGAAAATGATGGAACTCGGTATCAAAGGAAAGTTCATGCGGTTATTTATAAATTCCTTTACAAATATATACGGATGCGTCCGCGCAAATGGCTTTACGTCCGATACTTTCCCAATATTGCAAAGTTGTCGACAAGGGGGAGTAATGTCAACATGGAGTTACTTGCTCTTTATCGACGAACTCCTTAAATCACTCCAAGCCAGTATGAACGGTGTCCAATTAGGTTCAATACACTGCGGCAACCCTACTCTAGCAGACGACCTTACTGTCTTAAGTTATTCAAAGTTAGCCCTAGAGCAACAGCTAGATACCGTTCGTAATTATGCTAATCGCTGGGGTTACGAGTTTAATTTTGACAAATGCAAACTAATGATATTTGGGAAAAAAACCAAAAACATAAATACATCTGTTAAATTTTATGACTCTCAAATAACCCCAGTGAACTCAACAGTTCATGTTGGTATTGTACTTAATACACCCCTCACGTGTACAGATACAATTGATGCACGGATAAGAAAAGCCAGATCGTCACTTTTCTCAATCTTATCCCTGGAACAAAACATAGGTGACATCAATCCTCTTGTGATGGCGTCACTTGTTCGTAGTGTGGTAATTCCAACTGCGCTGTATGGCGTAGAATTATGGTACAATATTTCAACAAATGAGTTACTAAAGCTTGAAAAGCTTTTAAGGCTTGCCGCTAAAAAGATTCAACATTTACCGACTTATACGAGAACCGATATGGCCCTCAGCACAGTAGGTTGGTTTAACATAGAAACCGAAATAGATCGGAGAAAGCTTTGCTTTCTTCAAAAATTGTGTACAATGCCATCCGAAAATCTATGTCGGAAAATATTTTGCTACAGACTCCAACTGTTCATACTGAAGGGCTTTAAAAACCAGCGCGGTTTCATTCCCGATATTTTCAAGTTACTTGCTAAATACAAATTGTTGAACTATATTCAGCAATATTTATCAGACACATCGTATCCAGGACTAAATTCGTGGAAAATAATTGTAAATAAATCTGTATATGAATTTCAATTGCGTAATTGGCAGGGTAGAGTGCATAATGACGATGAATTTCGAAGATTCAGACTTATTCACGAATCAGTCTCACCTTCTGTTATATGGTCGTCAGCAAATACTCGCTCTAAATTAATATACGCGTTCACGGCAGTTCGAATGCTGACATATAGACAGTTTCAAAACAAGGCAACATGTAAATACTGCAAAACAGAAACTGTCGACATAAACTTACATCTCTTGGCACAATGTATGTATACTCGCCGTAAAAAAGTTTCATTCATACAAAGCATAACACACGTCTGCGGAGAAAATGTAGGAACATTTCTAGACACAGCTGATAGCGAGTCCTTTACCCAATGTTTGTTTAATGCACAATTGCCCGTATTATATTCATATTCCCATGACTTACAATTGAGCTTTCTTGAGCTATCAATTAAATACATACATGACATTTGTACATCGCATTCACGTAAATAATTAGTTACCTAGAAACGCATGTTCACTAACAGTAGACACAAAGCAATGACATAACATGTATTTGTAAAATGTGTTTGTTTCATATTATATTATTCCTATGCATTCTCTATTCTTTATATTTCACATGTGCTTTGTATATATTAATGTTGTTCTCTATCAATTATCACTATTTCTATTGTTTATAAAATGAATGTATACATCACTGTAAAGGTGGAATAAAATCGTATATATATATAAAAGAATTTCTACGATTTAAAATATAACAGCAGGTTTTGGCACTTAAACGAATCAAATCTGGGTGAGTAAATATTACGACCAGTTTATCATGGTCTGACAAATTATAAAATATATCACATACTTCTGTAGCTCGTTCTATTAGAGTATTACGTATGTAGTCATATAAACTGCAATAAAGCAGCACATGGCATTCATCTTCGACACATACATTACAGAAAGGACAGGTTCTTTCATGTAAAGGTAACCTTTCATATCTACCGGTTTCCAGCCTAATTGGTGCCACGCCACAT